>CM055892.1:28174388-28805523 GCA_029582165.1 Portulaca oleracea
ATTTTTGTAATTTTACATAGTCTTGGAGATCTTGTAATAAATCTAAAAGATAATTCTTCACCAGAAAATAGGTACTACAAAACACAGGGTATCTAGAAATTATTTTCAATAACATGGTCCCCTAAAAATAGATATCGCAAAACATAAGGTACCTTTTAGTAATTTATATCTATATATATATATATATATATATATATATATATATATATATATATATATATATAAAATTCATGCTTGCACACATGTTAATACCAATAACTCTAAGTGGTATTATAATTAATCCACCAAATTTGAAATAACAACTGTAAATGTGAAGTAAATGGAAATTTAGGGTATTTTTTATTCTCATACATACAAATACATGTATGCGCGCGCACCTACATATACACATACACACACATATATAAATATATATATATATATATATATATATATTTGTGTGCTTTGTTTGTTCTTCAAGCTTCATTATTAGACGGATTTTAAAAAAAAACAAAAAAATTCATTATTGGACACTTGCAATGGATCTTCCTCAGTTCTTTGTTTTGTGTCCTTACCACTTTGGTGGATTCCACAATCAATAACCATTGTTATTGGCCACTTATATAAATACGTAGTAATACTTGAGTGGAAATTAAATTAGTATTTAGGGTTGATATATAATAACAAAGTTACAAGGCTCTATATTAAGGGAAATTGGATTCTAATAATATGAACTTTTGGCCATAATAGACTAAATAATATAAACTTTAGATTTGGTTCTAAATAATATGAACTTTTACACCATAGTATACTAAATTGGATTTGTATGTATAGCCACTTCTGTCATGCTCTTTGTTTTTCGACTCTACTAGTTCAATGCACGGATCTGACAGTTTCATTCTTTCCTTGCCGCCTCTACCATATCTGATGTTGAGCTCTTTTTTACTGTTCAAAGTTAAGGTTGCTTTACTCCCTGATTTGCTTAAGTCTAGGATTCATTTCTTCCTCCAGTTGGAATTCGGAATGCAGGCTTAGTATGAGTAAGTTACTTGCTCTTTTAAGCCCTAAAAAGACCATTTACTAAAAGACGTGTCCCAAAAGGGTCTCGGTGGTGTATTGGACCCTCCAAATATTCCTCCCAAAGTAGATGGATAGAATTGAAAATTGGCACGACTAAGATCGTCCATAAATAGATACTCGAGTTAAAAGAAAATCGTCCATAAAAACAAGAAGACAAATGATTTTCTTGAAAGCTTGAAAGTTCAGTTAGAGTTCTCTGTTGGGATGACTTGATAGCTATAAGTAAATTCATTTTTTCGTAGAACCTTTAAGTGAGCTTGCTCTTTTATGGATGCTTGGATAGATGGAGAAGGGGGCAACGTGAAGGATCTGTAAAATGATAGAGTACCAAAATTGTATTAAGACTTGGAAGTTATCAACCCTATATATATGTCCTGACACTTGATAGAAGAAGCTTCCTTAAATACTTTAATATGTTGGATTGGCTTTATAAGCCAGAGCCACACCACCAAAGCAGGAGTGCTTAAGGACGAAGTCCGCTAGAGCTCATCCCGTGGAAGCTTCTCTGTCCACAACGTTTCCGGTGAATATTCCATTAAGTTACATCTAACATATAATTGATATCATTTTGATGTAAGAAGAAAATAAATAATTAATTAATTATAATATATGAGTTATCTAAATGAAAATACACATCAAGTCATTAATTAAGTTAATTATGTTCAGGGAGATAAAATATTAATTGATTTGATTGTTATGATATTTCAAGATTATAATTAACTTGGAAAAGGAGATTGTATGAATTTGGATGATATGCTATATATTTATGGTTTAATATCTTGTTAATAATAACTTGACAATATTACTTATGATGTGATATGAATTGATATGATAATAAGATTCCTTAAATATTATGATTTTATTTCTCTTAATTATTGTAGGAGGCAAAAATTTTTCGACCAATTAAAAATGACACGTGGAAAAGAAATTAAATTTATTTGGCTAATTATTATCCGCCACGTGTTAAATTAATTATGGCGGTCCATTTAATTGAATTTAAATGGAAATACATCCTGGCCAATAATATCATGACACGTGTTAAAGATGATGCAGAAAATATTAATTATTTCTTTATTTAAAGTTAAAGGAATAATTAATTAACTTGGACCCAAGCCCAAAGCCCAACTCAAACCCTAGGGGCTAGGTGTGATACCTCGGTTATGTGGTTAAAGTGTGGCTTAAAAGGATTGAAATGATTATTTATATCACCAAGGTGCACCTTCTTTTAGGGTAGCTCATCCGTTGGGAACTCCTCAATTAAGCGTGCTTGGCTGGGAGTAGTCTCAGCATGGGTGACCTCCTGGGAAGTTTTTCCAGGCAACGTGTGAGCGAGGATGAAGCACGCTGGAAAGACTCGTGGTGATTTGTGAGGCCAGTTAGCGATCCTTGGAGCAGTTATCGGTAATGCCCGCGGCCCGGGATGAGCTACCCTGAAAGATGGTGTACGTTGGTGATATAAGTAGTCATTTCAATCCTTTTAAACCACACTTTAACCACATAACCGGGGTATTACACCTTCGGATGCCACAAGGATATCAACCCCCAAAGTTCAATCAATTTGATGGAAAGGGTAATCCCAAGCAACATGTTGCTCATTTCATCGAGACTTGTAGCAATGCCAGCACAGAAGAAGATCGACCAGTGAAGCAATTCGCCCCCTTTCTGAAGGGAATCGCATTCGACTGGTATACTGATCTAGAGCCTGAATCAATCAATAGTTGGAAACAAATGGAGAAAGAGTTTCTCAACAGGTTCTACAGCACTCAACGAGTCGTCAACATGATAGAATTGACAAACACTAAATAGTGGGATAGTGAGCCAGTCCTTGAATACATTCATCGTTGGAGGTCCCTTAATCTCGAATGCAAGGATCACCTCACAGAAGCCTCAGCCGTCGATATGTGCACTCAAGGTATGCACTGGGATTTGCTCTACGTCCTCAAGATGGCTAAGCCAAAAACCTTTCAGGACTTGACAACACGGACACATGACATGGAGCTCACAATTTTCAAACATGATGCAAGAAGAACAAGTATCAAGGAGAAACAAACTTCACTCTGGGGCACATCCAAAGGAATTCCTTCACCCATGACTTTTGAAGAGAAAGAATATCCTTTTTCTGACGGTGGTACACCTGAAATACTTGATAAACTTCTTAAAGAAGGAATTATTAAACTTCCAGAGCCGAAGTATCCAAATGAAGTCGGAGAAGTGTTTAACTTTTAAGGAGCTTGTGATGAGGCTTAAAAACGAAGGCAAGATCGTGTTTGATGAAGACGAGAGCGACGAATCCGATTGAACTTATTGCAAGTTTTCAAATCAAGTAAAAAAGAAAGACTCACAGGTCAAAAGATTCAAGACTTCCAAGTCATCCAAATCGAGACTCACAAGTCAAAAAAATTTAAGACTTCCAAGTCATCCAAATCAAGACTCACAAGTCCAAATTCAAGACTTCCAAGTCATCCAAATGAAGACTCACAAGTCAAAAATTCAAGACTTTCAGGTCATCCACGAAAAAAAAGATTCACAAGTCAAAATTTAAGATTTCCAAGTCATCCACAAAATTAAAAATTCTCAAATCAAAATCCAAGACTTCCAAGTCATCAACACCAAAGAATTACAAGTCCAAATCCCAAATTTTCAAGAAAAAGACTCTCAAGTCACCAAAGGTGAAGACTCCCAAGTCAAAATCCAAGATTTCCAAGTCATCCCACGAAAAACTCGTAAAAGTCCAAACCAAAGGCTTTCAAGTCAAACTCTCAAGTCATCAAAGTTAAAGACTCCCAAGTAGAAATTCAAAACTTTCAAGCCAAAGACTCACAAGTCTTCCAAATTTAAATCAACAAAATGAAAGACTCAAAAGTCGAGGAAAAAAAAGACAATGACTTCCAAGTCAGCAATTTACAAGATTCGCAAGTCAACAAAAATTCAAGACTTCAAATCAAGAAATTTCAAGACTCTCAAGTCACTAAATTCACTTATTTCCAAGTTAACAAAAATGAAAAACTTTCAAGTCAACAAACTTCAGATTCTTAAGTCATCAGACCAACCGACTTCCAAGTCAAATAAATTGATGACTCCCAAGTTAGCCAAATTCAAGACTACCAAGTCGTCAAAATCAAATTTTAAGGCGAAGAAAAGCAATTACTCCAAGGTCACTAAAGAAAAGATTCCCAAGTCACCCGCGATAAATGATTCATGAGTTCACGCCTCCCAAGTCAAAATGAATGGCTTATACGCTAGCAAAATTCAATGACTCACAAGTCAACCGGATGTAGGACTCTCAAATCAAGAAAGTTAAAGATTCATAGGTCGACAGGATGAAGGACTCCCAAGTCAAGATAGGTAAAGACTCATAAATTAATAAGAGAGACTCTTAAGTCAGTAAAGTCCATAGCTCACTCGTGCAAGACTCCAAAGTCAACAAGGTTAAAGGCTTTTACGTCATCACAACAAAGACTCTCAAGTCAAAAGTACAAAAAAAAAAAGGATCGACTTCCAAATCATCAAAATTTTAGGCTTTCAAGCCGCACTCTGGCTTGCCAAGATCTTCATGTTAGTGGTTTGCTTCAAGTCAGCACCATCAATAGGATACTCAGGCTGGTTGACAACTTCATTCAAGCATGCAATGTGGGAGCATCCTAGTCGTGTTGGTTTAATTTTAGGCTTTCAAATCAGCGGCGCACTCCGTTTGGCCCAGCTGAAATTTAGGCACAATAGTACGCCCACTAAATACAAATTATATTCGAGACTCAGCCGCTTCAAACACTCAAAATTCGTGTTCGCGACCGACTCTCGAAGGGGGCATCTGTAGGAGTCAAAAAAATTTCGACCAATTAAAAAATGACACGTGGAAAAGAAATTAAATTTATTTGAACAATTATTATCCACCACGTGTTAAATTAATTACGGCAGTCCATTTAATTGAATTTTAAATGGAAATGCATCCTGACCAATAATATCATGACACGTGTTAAAAATGATGCAGAAAATATTAATTATTTATTTATTTAAAGTTAAAGAAATAATTAATTAACTTGGGCCCAAGCCCAAATTCCAACTCAAACCCTAGGGGCTAGGCCACCACAGCCTATAAATAGGGGTCCCCCCCCCCCCACCCCCTTCATTTTTAACGACTCCATAGATTCAGCAGTCAGCATCCAGAGGCTCCAGAAGATTAAACTGTCAGCGGCCTCCAGCTACCAAGCGCCAAGGATCGAGGCCTGCAAAAGCTCCAATTCTCTACTGCATCAAGATCAAGAACTGCTATAGAGTTCTTCGGCGAGACCTGTAAAGCCTTCATAAGATCGAACTGCATACGCTTTCTAGCGACAAGGACCAACGTCGGCTAGTTCAACAACTTATGTTCTTCACATCAAAGACTACAGTTATCTTCTTCGTCTGGTTCATTGATCGAGACCAAGCATTCAAGCCATCGTATCCAAGAACTTGAAGAACTACAACCAATAGTCAACCTGCAAACGGTCAACCTTCGGTCAGCATCCAACTACCAAGCACTAAGCAGATCAACGCTCAAGACCTTCAGCTCAAAAACTATTACAGAATTCTTCTCCCACACTTGCATTCGAGATCGAGATCAAGCATTCGCGCCCTCGGTTCACCAAATTTCAGGGGATTGAATCAGATGATTACTTATTGTATTTAATACAGAGATTGTACCTGCATACATTCGAATATTAATACAAATTAATTTGTTTCCGAATTTCCTGTCTTATTTAATTTCGACTAGAAATTTGTGTTTACAATTATTATTATTGAGTTGAGTTTTTGTTTATTGAGTTGAGTTGTTGATATTAATATTATTAGGGAGAAGATTTAAGAGTTGAGAGGTCAACTCTCCACACTTGATTGAGAGGCGATATCAAGTGGTGAGATCGTGAGAGTAGAGAAGACTCTAAGATTCTGGGAAATCCATCCTAATAATAATTCGAGGTTAAATCCTAGAGTTAGAGAACTCTAGGCAGTGACGTACTCCGAAATTGAGCTCGGAGGAACATCGTAAACAACAACCGTGTTTTGTCTATCTTTTATTTCCCGCTATTTATTTTCCGCAATTTATTTAACTAGCCTAATAAACTTTCATATTCATTAAGAATTATTGGACTATATATACTGTACTTTGGGGTACTGGACAATCATACACTGTACTATACTACCTCCTTCCCATATTATCTGTCACTTTAACTAACTTTCTTTTTTCCCCATAATATCTGTCACTTTATAATTTCAATAACACATTAATTACTAATTTATCAAATTAACCTTATTAATTACATCTTTTTCTTCTATTTTTCCCTTTTATTCACCTTTTTCTTTTTTTATTCAACATTTTATTCAACACTTTCACATTTCCAATGAGCTAAATTAATTTAGAGTGGAAGTTTTTTTGGTTTTGTAAATCATGTCCAAATGGACAAATAAAATGGGAAGGAGGGAGTATTTTTTGGATTCTAATACACGATAGGGGTGGATAACGTCTATGCATTGAGAATGAGTTCATATATAAAATATATATTACAATAAAAGTTGAAACCGAGACCTACATGGCTATATGTCACTGAATATTCTCATCAATGAACCATTGAATTGTTGTTAATGAAAAAAGAAATTTGTTTGTTTTTGTACATTTATTAATGAGAAAAGATATAGTACATTTGAGAAAAGATGCATTATAAAATACAAAAAATACACTAATTTAATTTCAAATACTGAGCCCATGACTTACACTCCCTGTCTTTCTTCGATGCTATATACTAATGTGTGTATACAATAATTTATGCATGATTATCCAATATCTCAAACTACAACATACTGTATTTAAGTAATTTATTCATAGTATAGCATGTTTACTACATGAGAGAGTTTATGAGCTTAGAAAAGCATTAATGATATAATGTTTTAATATGATGTGTTTATCTAATTTTATTTATTTAATTACATGTGCACTTTTGTGCATTAATTATCAAATAAACTGGACGTTTAAATATCAATATAAAAGCTTGACCCCACAATTACAGATTTTTAGTTTATTAACAAAACTCAACGTTACAAAGATTATATTGGTGCTCCTTGCTTAAATCAAAATTAATATTTTAAAATTCTGTCTTGACAAAGTATGGAGGGATTTAAAATAGTAGTTTTACACTTAAATTTTATAATTTAAAGAGATTAATTTTAATAGATACAGAATTTAAAAATTACTCGTTAGCTATACTTCACATAACAAAGGAGCAGGTATGATGTTCGTTTTGGGTATGAACATAATGTTTCTAGTTTTTCTACTACGTTGCTTTGTGTAAGATTTTTATAATAATAAAATGGATATATTTTTGGAATGAAAATAATAGTTAAATTGGTCATATTTTTGAGATGGCATAGTTGTTAATTTTATTTATTGTTTGTTTAAATTGTTGGCATATAGGTATCTTTTAGACTATTAACTATGTTGATGACAATAATTAATTTTGATGATGATTGAATTATTTGTAATATGTTTATTAGTTTTATATATTTGATATATTAACAATGTGGGTTACGTTTAATTATTATACTTTTCCAACATTACACTACCTCTGTTGTTTCTTATTTGTCATTTACAGTTTTCAATGTCAATTTTTAATCAATAATTTCTAATATAAAATTTTTATAAAAAATATAATATTATACTTTTTGAATAGTATTTTTTATTACCAATCTAATGATACCAATTTTGTATGATGAATCATTATACAAATTAAGATATTAACAATCAAAATTTTTAACATAATTTCCTAAACGACAGATAAAAATTAAACAAATGGAGGGAGTATCAAAGTTAGTTTGATATGCTAATTAACAAACTTAAACTTTAATGACGAGAAGGATCAAATTAATCAAAGTTGAACCAATTAAAGATAAAAATTGAAACAAAAGGTAAAGAGGACATGACACAAAAAGAATTAAGGCAAAAAAGCTGAAACATATTGATGGCACGTGCCATTTGGTTGGGAGGTCTAAAGGGAAGTTAGGTTTTTAGGGAGGGACTGCGACTTTTGATGGCCACCTCTAACAGCTTCGAGTTTTAGTAAGATTTAAAAAAAAAGGATTATTGGATGATAATATACTGAATTTAGGGGTATTGGACAATAATACGCTGAACTTTTTTCTTGGACTCTAATATACTGAACTTTAAGGGTATTGGACAATAATGCACTCAGACCAATTCAGCTGGTGGTTGACGCGGTGGTTGTCCTACTTTGAGGTATTGTTTTTCTATTTTTTTCCAAAAAAATATATTAGTCATCCTACTTATGTGTACTTTCTTACACGACAAAAAAAATTCTGAAAAAAATAGAAAAACGACACCTCAAAGTAAGATAGCCACCGCGTCAACCACCAGCTGAATTGGTCTGAGTGCGTTATTGTCCAATACCCTCAAAGTTCAGTGTATTAGAGTCCAAGAAAAGAGTTCAGTGCATGATTGCCCAATACCCCCAAAGTTCAGTGTATTATTATCCAATAATCCTTAAAAAAAACCCCAATTTAAACATGAAAAATTGGATTATAATAATTCATAATTTCGGCAATTGTATAATAATAGCTCTTATTTTCTTTTGAGTTATTGGATGTTAATATACTGAACTTTTGGGGTGTTGGACAATAATACACTGAACTTTAACCTTGGACAATAATACATTGAACTTTAGGGGGCGTTGAACAATAATGCACCCAGAACGATTCCGGCAGTGGTTAACTCGGTGGCAATCCTACTTAATAGGTGGAGGAGATGAATTAACCCAAAAATATTTAAATTTATGATATATCAGCTAATCCACACATAAGCAAAGGGAATGAACTATGAAAAGAGTAAAAAAAACATAAAATCACATTTGTTTAAACGTGTTTTCGCTGAGAGATTGTTGTTGTAATTGTATAAAATCATCTTTGTTTATGTAGATTAGTAGACATGTCATAAATTCAGGTATTATTTGACCAATTTATCTTCTCGACCAGCCCCGTAAGATCACCACCAAGTCAACCACCATCAAAATCGTTCCGGGTGCATTATTGTCCAACACTCCTTAAAAGTTCAGTGCATTATTGTCCAAGGTCAAAGTTCAGTGCATTATTGTCCAATACCCCAAAAGTTCAGTATATTAGCATCCAATAACCCTTTTCTTTTTATGTTGTAGTGGGTTCAAAAAAGTAAATATTGTATTTTAGTGGATACTATCGAGTCAAGTGACAGTTGCTCGGTGGAAATTTAACTTGGACCATCGGAGTTTGTGTTGACTAATTTTTTTTTATGTTTGACCTGCCATGTGGTATCCACATCACCCCAAAAAATGTGTCCATATCATCCTCTTCTTTCTCTCTCTCTCTTCCAACCATCGCTAGGGGTGGGCAACGGGTCGACCCATTAGCATGTAAGGTCGGTTCGGGGTCAAGGTCAACTCTTTGTGGTAATGGACGTACTGGGTCAGGGCTTTCTAGTAAAAATAAGGGTTAGCCCATGAACTGACCCGTTTGTCCCTAAGACCCTAAAGTTAAAATTAAGTCTAATTGTACAAAAAAAAGTACTTATGTTAATTATTTTTTAATGTAGAGTATTAATAAGATGTTTAAGTAAGGTTAGCATTTAAAATAATGAGAAAAACTATTGATTTTGAGTTACTAATCGGTCGACCCCGTCCCTTTAACAACATGAAACAAACCGATTTGTTAATGACCCGACCCTCTTGATCTTATGGAGCCCCGACTCGTTGCCCACTCCTAACCACTACCAACCACCATCGCGTCGGTGGTCACCGGCCGCCGGAATAACCGGCGACCATGACAATTTCCCTTTCTCTCTCTTCTCTCACAACCACCACCAATCACCACCGCATCGATGGTTGTTGACGGGTGTAGCGGCGGCGGTGAGTCTGTGAGTGGTGGTGGGTGTTGATTGTTGGAGAAGAGACATAAAGGGAGAACTCCTCCTTCTCTCTCTTCTCCCACAACGACCATGTCGGCAGTCGTTGGCCGTCGAAGTCAGCAACAGGTCTATGGGTGGTGCATGGTGGTTGTGGATGAAGAGAGGGTAGGGGAGTTCTCTTGTTCTCTCTCTTCTCCCACAACCACCACCCACCACCAACATTAGATCCACCATTGTCGCGTGGGTGGTCGCCTGCGAGTGTGGCGTCAATGGTAGGTATGTGAGTGGTGGTGGGTGGTGTTTATGGGAGAAGAGAAAGAAGGGGAGTTCTCCTGTACTCTCTCTTCTTCCACAACCACTTCCCACCGTACCACCACCGTGTCGGTGGTCACTAGCGGGTGTGGTAGCCGCAGTGAGTCTATGAATGATTGTTGTTGGAGTTCTCCCCTTCTCTCTCTTCACCCAAACCACCACTCACCACCACCATTAGATCCACTACCACCACGTCGGTGATTGTCAGTGAGTGTGGCGGCAAGGGTGGGTTTGTGAATGGTGATGGGTGGCCGTTGTAGGTGAAGAGAGAGAAGGGGAGTTCTCCCACAACCACCATTGGCCACCACCGCATCGGTTATCCCCGATGGTTGTGGCAGCGACAATGGGTGGTGGTTGTGGTTGAAGAGAGAGAGGTCGGGGGTGGTGGTTGTGGGTGAAGAGAGAGAAGAGAGCGAGAATGTGAGGAGGGGGAGGGCTTGATGACATTGCATCCACAAGGCATCGGCGTGACTAGTCAAATGCAAATAGTTTCGGTCAAACATGTTTCAGATGGTCCACGTCATATTTCCACCGAGTCACCGCCACTTGACTTTTTGGTGTCCTACTAAAATACAATTTTCATTTTTTGAGACTATGAATACAAAAAAAGATATTATTATCGTACAATTGCCGCAAGTAGGAATTATTATAATCCAATTTTCCTTTAAATATTCAATTTAGTTTAAGCTAGAATTAATCGAGTTTGAAGTACTATGAACAAGACAAAGGCCCTATTTAGCAATTTAGCTATTTGAATTAGCTGCTATCTGTTTGCTATTTGTATTAGTTGTTTGACTAACCTTTAGAATTAGCTATTTGCAAGAAAAATGTTTAGTAAAATTAGTTGTTCGTAATAATATAAGTAAGCCAGATTTCATTTATGCCCATAGTAATATAATTCTTCTCATTATATTTTTACAAGTGTTTCAAAACGGATTACAAATTTATAATTATGTAATAAATTTTCTTTAGCATAAATATGTAAAATATTTAATATTCAATGATAATTATATCATTGTTCAATACCAAATCTATTTATAATATTTATTAAACTCTATTGCATAAAAATCTTTCTATTACATGTAGAGCTAATAAGGTGAACAGATATTTAACTTTATGAAAATATTGAATTATTGTTTAGCAGTAGGACAACCGGGGTTATTGTTTCAACAGGGAGCTGGGGTCGAAAATTCAATTCATTTTAGGTTCAAGAGTTTTATTTAAGCAAGGTTCACACAAAGCTAGTTGATCAAGAGAGATTTAACTACGATCACTAATCAAAAACTAAAATTAGCAAGGATATAAAACATGAAAAATAACCACAGAAAAACAAAGGAGGACTCAGGGGTTGTTTTGGCCACCGAACGAAAGTCTAACAAAAAGGGATTAGCGAAAGGTAATGGCTAAACAGGGCAAGGAATGAGTCGTTGCTAAAATCAAACCATTCTAAACCCTTCTCTCAAGGGTTGCTTTATCGTTTTATTATATCTATCATGTTGGATTCGTTAGTGTCACCTAGAATCGCATGCTTAAGATAATAAAATTTGTACTCTCAAAATTTGAACGTATGATTTCTCACTCTAATGAACACCACTTGAATCATGGGAAGTCATTGCCAAAGCAATCATCCATGGATCATTAACAAGTTGGGTGGGGGTTAGGTCTGTTCATAATGGCAAGCTAGAAGGTCTAGAGTCATTCATTGATGTTGCTTGTGCTTGTTGGATCATGATTACGTTAAAACGCTAATGAGAGTTAAATGTGTTTTAATATTGAAATTAAAAATGGTTTAATTTCATAACTATTGACGAATAATATCTAAAATGAATCATTTGGTTTAATTTCACAACTACTATCTAATTTTATTTATTTTTTGGACCACCATAATTCAAAATGAAAGTATTCTAAGAGTGTATTCTAATCATCATAACTAGGTGGATATAGATATCATCTTATAATTAAGCATTACAGGCCTAGCTTGTTTTGCCTTGAGATTTTTGAAATATTGTAGTATTTATTTTGGGATGTTTCAATTGTGAGCTATACAGTCCAAAACTAATTATTGGTTGTGAGTTGCAGTCTTAAAAATTTGGGTGTTTAATTGATAAAACCCTTTCAGCTCCGTTTCCATCTCATTGTTTACCTTATTTTTAAATAATTGTCATTTTTAAATTTAAAGAAAAATATCAAGAAAACAGTACATAAGTGGTTATTAACAAAAATATTTCTACTTTTGTTATATAATTGTGCTAGAAATAATAAATATAAGAGACAAATATTGTAAAACAATAATTAGTATTATATAGAAATTGATAAACGCTAAACATTGTATAAAATAAAAATAAATTAGTTAACTGACAAATATTAAGATACTGAGAAACTATTTTACTCTTAATCATTCGAAATCAAACTCTTAAAGTCTTGTATATTATGAATATCCATGTTTGAATTTGATTTTAGTTTGTCTAATTTCTTCTACTATATTGTGAACTTTCATGTTTGAATTCGATTTGTCTAGTACTTTCTTTAGAAATTATGGGGGAGAAAACACCTATAAATTTAATCCGAAAAATTGCTCCGGGGTGTCATACATTCCCTAAAACTGGCTACTTGGGACCTCATTATTTTTTTTTCACTCTTTGGGAATCAGATTGTTGTCAAAACTTGTTGGTTGGGGCTTTTCCGACCAAAACAGCCGGAATCAATAAAAAGTCAGTTTTACCCCTTGACTAATGAATGAAAGGTTCAGTTTGCCCCTTTTATTTCCCCGTTGAAATCTATCTTCTTCTTCTTCTTCTTCTTCTTCTTCTTCTTCTTCTTCTTCTTCTTCTTCTTCTTCTTCACTTTCATTCATTCTGGGTTGTTTGTTTAGTGGGTGACTTTGAATGAAAACAGCTGGGTTGTTTGTTTAGTATAGATTTGCTAACTCCCCAACCAAATTTTCTCTCTTTGCATTTTAGCCAACTACCATGCCTTGAGTGAACTGTATTGAACAAGAAGAAGGTTATATGGCAATTGTATGAACATATTGCTGGACATTATAGTCTGCAATTCTACAGAATAATAAGCAAGATAGCCAAACAAAACAGAACAATTGAGAGGGGAAACAAAACAGAACAATTGACAGGGGAAACAAAACAAAACAATGAGCACCAAATCAAATCCATTGCTCTACTATTAATCCATAACAATAGCCAAACAGAACAATTGGATCCAACAAAATTTACATCGGATTACAATCATCTTCTATTAGGTGGCGACCGCAAGGTTCATCTCAGTGAGTTTTGTTTTGAGATCGATGAGGAATTCTCAGAGTAAAGAACCCAAAACTGAAGAAGACACAAAAAAGAAAAGAACCAATCTTTAAGCTTCCTAACCTCAGCCCTCATCGTAGCGATGCTCCTCCCAAAACCCTAAAATCGGCTGGCCAAACCCTCCCAAAACCCTCGAAAACATCCATTGTAGCAAATCCCCCCAAATTCGGATTTACCCACTTAATCTCTCGCCATTTCTCGACCAACAACAACAACAACAACAACAACAACAACGATGGTGATGATGGTAAGAAACCTACCTGGAAAATCACCCCAGAAAACAAAGATTTTCCGGCAATCGAAAGAGGGATTTCAATGGAGTCGACGGCACCAATCGTCGTCGAACCCTAATTCTCTCTCCTCGCTTTCCCGGCGGCAACTCCCTTGCTCAGGTCGAATCTCGTCTTCGACATCTGTCGTCGATGCTTCTAGAAGCTTCGGTTTGTCGAGGAAGGGCGTCAATGGTGGAAGACAATGCTTGGTTGGGGGTTAAAGGGGAGTTTAAAGGGATGGTGGGGTTTGAGGGTGTGGCAGTAGCGGGGAAGGAGAAGAAAGAAGAGGAAGAAAGAAAGAAAGAAGAGGCAGCAGCGGGGTGGAGGGTGGTGGTCGGGCGGGAAGAAAGAAGAGGAAAAAGATGGGTGACGAATGTTATTCTGCCCGAAGAAGAAGAAAGAAAAAGAAAGGGAGGAGAGAGAAAGATAAAAATGGAGCCAAGTAGGGTTATTTTTGTCAATTCATCTATCTAAATCTATTTTGTGTTGACTCCGGCTAAATTCACCGGATTTTCATAACTTTTGGTCGGAAAAGTCCCAACCAGCAAGTTTTGACAACAATCTGGTCCCCAAAGAGTAAAAAAAAATAATGAGGTCCCCAAGTAGCCAGTTTTAGGAAATGTATGGCATTCCAGAGCAATTTTTTAAAATTTAATCAACTATACAAATTGTTGATACCTTAGACAGTTATACACGTAAATTAGTATGCTTCAATCAAATTAAACTCTAATATTTTGGATTCTAATATGAGTCAGAAGCTAAGTGAAATGAAATTGTCAAATTGGGATTAAGATTATTAAACTCGCTACTTACGTATTCATGACATTAAACCCTTGACCAACCCCCTTCCACCAAATGGAAAGTGACATGCTTAGATATTAATCATTACTCATTTAATTAATTTAATTAACTTGAGCATCCTTTTGAATTAATATTTACTCACCCTTATCTTTTAATAAATATAATTTAACATCTTTTTCTGATAAATTTTGTACGAAAGCTATTATTATTATATATATTATAAAACGAACTTTTTGATTTGCGAAAATAAATTTCTGAGTTTGACAAATGAGCTAGACTTGGAAAAAATTAATATTGTGTTCTCAAATTTAAATATCATTATTAAATAAAAATTAATATTTAAGAAAAATAAATGTTAATTTTTTGGTACCATTATATTCATTTCATTAAACCAAATTTTATTTTTCTGAAATATAGTTTCAATTATTCACTGAAAAAACTAATTACTTTTATTTTATTTAAAAATAAGAATAAATATATATACGGGCATGTATGTATATACACACGTATATGCGTTGATACCAGAAAAAATTGTCAAATTATATATATATATATAGATATATATATATATATATATATATATATATATATATATATATATATATATATAGATTAAAAAGTGAGGATGACTAAATATTTACTTGAACAAGAGTCTCTACGAATTATCCACCAATAACTTGTGCACTTTTGGTTCACTTGTTTGAGATGAATTGGAAGTTGTTCGATCTCACTCCTATTAAGTTATGATAGTGATTCTTTCTGAGACTGACAGACGTAGAGGTCTATAAACTTTGGTTCACTATCAGTAAATATTCATATGTAATGGAAGCAGCTTGATCTCACTTCTCTCATGCAAGTTGTGATAGAGACCTCTTAATTAGGATACTGATTATTATACACCAATAATTATATAATACAATGATGCTATATAGATTTTTATACCATCAGGCACCATATATAGATTTCTATTTTCTAGTTTGAAATTTCCAATGCATATGATATGGTTAATATGGTTTAGTTTTCATTAGACCTGGGCACCTAGCAGAAATTGACCTGACTTGAACTCGCCCGAAAATTTTAGATTTTGAACATGATTTCTCGACCAGAAATCGAAAATTAACCGAACCCGAAAAGTGAAGTTTTAGCGGGTCTAACCTGAACCCGAAATCACCATAAATATAAACTAACAATTCTGTACATTTAATGTACTTTTTAACTATTACAACTTTCTATTTTTGTACATTTTCACTCATAATTATAGTTGTTATCCACCAAAATGCATCATTAGAGACATAAACTTATTTGCCTTTGTTCTTCTTTATAATAGTGAGTTAGAGAGTGATCAAGGTAAAATACTTTTACCAATAAAAGGGGCAAACAGTAGCGAAAACGATTGAATAATCGACTTATGTTCAATAATGAAATTTCAAGGAGATATGGTTGATAAAGCATTAGTGAGATAGTTGGAGGTCGTTCATTAAAACTATTCAAGTTCTAAAAACTGGTGATCTATCTTGTGAGTTCACCAGCATTACCAATATATAGGTCTGGTTGATATATCGTGGTGTTGGATCTTAGAATGGAATGGTACATTACGCAGTCGTCTTCGGATAATTACAATCAATTTTATTAGTTATTAGTCACTAAGAAAATGCTAAAATCGACCGAAATTGGAATACATCTGACCCATATTTATCCGAATCTTATACATACCTGACTCATATTTATCTGAATTTGATATACATCGACATGAAACCAACCCGACTTCCGGAATTGACATGTCTAGTTTTCATTAACCCCCAACCTAATATTCTACTGTGTGAATCATGTATAAGGCAGGCTGAAGATTCAAGCTAATTTGTTCCATTTTTTTAGCTTTTTAGGTGTTGAGGGAAAAGACATGCAGGAGCATACTGCATACTATATGGTGGTAATTAATTTTGAAAGTGGGAGTATTAATTAATTTACTGATCCCAAGATGACATAAATCTTGAAGCAGGGACCAACATTCTCATGGTATCTATCTATCTCTCACTATATATCACCTCATCATCATTGTTTCACTTTGATCATTTTCCTCATCTATCTCTATGTAAATAATTCATCCCTCTTCAATTACTATTTCTTGAGATCCTCCCCATGTAAGACAATTCATGAATTCAACCCCTCCCCCCACTCACAACATTTATTTTCCTCTCTAGAAATAATGACTCAGGCTAAATAATTTGTCTTTGTAACTAATTCTTTTTTTATTTAGTTCTCATTTTTATAATCTTAATAATTATAATTTTCATTTTATTCTTAATTAAAAAATATATCTTTCTATATTTTCTTTAATGTAGAGGTAATTTTGACAACTTATAATTTTTTTCACTCCATTTTCAATATATATATAGATCCTATAGAAATGGTTATGGTCAAATATTTTAATAAAATTGGGGACAAGAATGTGAGGATAGGGAGGATAATTATCCCAAGCGAGTAAGCAGGGATGGAGAAAGGGGAAATTTTGCCCACATCCCCGCACGGGGATTTCAAAACTTACTCCGTCCCCATCCCATCCCTGTTAGAGGTCGAGATTTTTCGTCAGAATGGGAATGAGGATTCCTCACCCCAATGCCATTCCTAATTGTAACTGATTAATGTAAACTGTAAAGTAACAAAAAGAGCAAGACTTTTATTATTGTTATTGCTATTATTATTAACGCTAAACGCTAAACACCAAGTCAAAACACCAAGTCAAGACTTTTATTATTGTGTCCGGCAGTAGCGTTTGGGGTAGCGCTTAGTGTAATGACTAAGTCAAAACTCTAATTGTATAAATATTAGTGTTCAATAAGCTAGCATTTTGATGACCGTTTAGCGTTTCGTTAAACGTTAATAAAGTTAACATTTAGCGTTTGGAGTAACATTTCATATTTTTCGGTCACAAAATACCCTTTGAAAATTTTATCTTTAGAAATTATCGATATCCTTTTATGTCAATTCACATTAATCTGGTAATTCAACCGCTAAATTTACCGAACACAATTCTCATTTAGGCCCTGTTCGGCAAAATTAGCGTTTTAGGTAGCGGATAGAGGTTTATGTAGCGGATAGCGGTTTACGTAGCGGATAGCGGTTTAAATAGCAAATAGTGGATGACTGTTCAAATGAAAATTTTGTTCGGTAAATTTAGCGGTTGAATTAACAGATTAATGTGAATTGACATAAAAGGATATCTATAATTTTAAAAGATAAAATTTTCAAAGGGTATTTTTTGACCGAAAATATGAAACGCTATATCCTAAACGCTAAACGTTAACTTAATTAGCGTTTCACAAAACGCTCCTTAAAACGCTAGCTTACCATACACTAATATTTATGCAATTAGAGTTTTGAAACAAGCAAAACGCTTTCCCAAACGCCATCGAACACACTTTAATACCATCCGCTATCAGCTGCTTAAATCGTTATCCGCTGCTTAAATCGTTATCCGCTCCATAAATCTCTATTTGCTATCTAAAACGCTAATTTTACCGAGCAAGGCCTACCTTACCCCCTCTTTTAATTGCTAATATTATTGCTACTACTGCTGCCGCTGCTTAACGAAGAATAATTATTACAAAGAGGTGGGGATGGGTTGGGGCATTAAAGGCAAGAGCCAAGAAGGGAGATGTGGGAGAGTGAGTGTTTGGCAAATGTGGCAACTTTACAAAATGGTCCCAAAAGTTTTATTTTTAAAAAAAAGAGAAGAAAAAGATAAAACCCATTATTTATTTTTGTTTATTTATGAAATGAATAATGTAGGTGTATACATATTTATATCATTATCAGTATGAGTTATCACCACTTGCGATGGCAACCCCCACACCATATTGATCACTACATACTTACCTAGCTAGCTACATATATATGACATTATTCATCATCAATTACCTCTCCTTTTATACATGTAGTTTTCCCATCATTAAGTGAAAAAGGAACCCATGTCAATATATATATAATATGATGTGCATTTTTTTTAAGGAAAAAAAAATCCTAATGTGGTCCATGGCCAGAAATGAAATGGTAAGCCCCAATTTATTTATACAATTTAAGCCTTGTTCTTTGAATGAGTTATTTTCAAATTAGAATAGTTAGGTTAAAATAAGTTATGATAAGTTATGATGCTTTTTTGGAGAATTGTGTTAGATTAAAATAAGTTAGGATAAGTTAGCATAGTTAAGTTTAACCTGACAAAAAAAGGGTTTTAATTATAGAGTTTATAAATTTTTTCATGAATATTTTATTTTTATATTTAATTATTTGTATTTGTGATATATATAATAACATAAATTTTTTGTACATCTTTTTTTTTTAATATATATTTTTTTAATGTTCGTTATTTTTGGACATGATATATAATTCTTTTTTTAAGAAATGGTATATGTAAGTTTTTGAACATAATATATATGAGTTTTTGAATATTTACATATTTGTAAGATTTTAAACATTCTATGTATAAGATTTTGAACATAGTACATATAGTTTTTGAACATTGAAATATTGAGATCACAATGCTATATGGTCCAAGACAGGGAGGAAGGGGCAGGTGGCGAACCGCCAGCAAGGGTGGCCTACGGCCACGTGGGAAATGTGGTCCTATGTGGCTATGTCGTGTCCTTCAATTATGATGTGACAGATAGCTGGCTATGTCTTAGTTTTGAATTGGAATATATTAACCCCTCGATTATATATATATATATATATATATATATATATATATATATATATATATAATTGATGAACAAGATATCGTACGAAGAAGAGAGAGACAAATACTAGAAGTAAAAAAAAAAAAAGAACAATTATGGATACATATACAAGGTTCAATATCGTACGTACGTAGATAAGAGTTACCTAAAAGAGTGCCAAGTTTATTATGATCTATTCTTTATATGATAAGAAAATAAATATTATAAATTCATGATGAATATGTAGGCATTAATTTTCTTAATTGATGAAATTGTTTATAATTATTATCTAAAAGATAAAATTAAATAAGTTAGAATATCACTTTATTACTTGAATTGTATCATGCAATAGCATTTGGATTTAGGCAAAATGAAGTGCAAAATTAGTGTCAATTTAGAATAAAAGATTCAATTTTTGCTCTTGAAAAAATCAGAACAAAAGTTGTAAGCCATACTAAGCTTTTTGCAGATTTGGTCCATCCATTTTTAAACCTTTCTTTTTTTTTCAAAAAAAAAAGAAAAAAAAAAGAAAATAAGAGCTACTTATAAAAGTCTGCATCCTAGGTGAACATCAGTAAACCAAAGAGTCCTAAGCTCTTAGCAGGCTTTAGCAGGCTTGGGCTTGGTAATTTGGAATCAACGGACTAACCCGGTTATCAGCCCAAATACAACTACTGAACTTATGGGCAAGTATAATGGGCTAACATAAGTTTGTTGGATTTTTGACCTCAAAAGATTGCCCATTAAACAAATAGATCATAAAATATTCAGTAAAATTTTGAACCAATTCATAAAAAGTAGGTATAGGTGACAGTCAAATATATACTTAATATTTTTTTGTTACATTAATTAAAGTGTCTGGTCGTTGAATTAGCTGTCCCAAATTCGCTATGCCACGTCAGTATAATGGGTCTCCACTCATTTTTATAAATTGGAACCTTAAAGTCTGACGTAATATCTATAACCCATTTGTTTAGTGGGTAATCCAAAGGTCAAAAACCCAAGTTTTGTTTAAGTAGTATTGAGCCCACTTGACCATCTTTATGAAGTTACCAAAAACGTTTTTGGATAGTTAGTTTGGGAAAATTGAACACTACTTTTGAACATATTTAGGCGTATACGATGCGGGCTTATCGTGGAATTCTACTCTCTCCCAATTGTCACCTTCTCTCTCCTGCTTTTTCTTCATTCCACTGAGTTGTGGAAGACTGCGAGTTCCGAACTCGGAATGGAATAACAGGAGAAAAGAAAGAGTGTAAGAATTCCACTGATAAAGTTCCGCATTGCATATGCTCTTAGGGTATGTTTGGTTGGAGACTAAGGAATGGAACTTCATACCTAAAGATATAAAGTTCCTTTATTTTGTGTTTGGTTGATAATTTGAGGAATAGAACTTCATATCCATAGGAATCAAGTTCCCCCCATTCGAGGGGAACTTGATACCTCTCCTTTTTAGAAGGTTTCACATCTCATCCCTTAAAATATCAATATCTATCTTTAAAAATAAAAATAATTTATACCAATAATTTTATTTTCATATTTTCCTTTAATTCACCTTTGAACCCATTTCCAATAAAAATAAAAATTATAATTAAAATAAAATAAAAATAAAAATAAAAATAGTAAAATAAAAGTAAAAAAAATAATGAAGTTAAAATTTTTAAATTTAAAATTAATTTGGCAACAATAAATTTGGCAATAATAAATTAATAACATTGATATTGATTTCACTCCTTTAATTAACCAACCAAACACATGATGTCAAACAATCAAGTTTCATTCCATTCCTCTATGTATCAAGTTTCATTCCATTTTATTCCTCTCTAGTTGAACCAAACACGCCCTTAAGGTTTTCCCTTTAGAGATATAAGGTAAGGTGGGGTAAAAGTAAGATTAAATTTAGGTAAAGTTTTAGTTTTGGGATATTTGTTTCCAAGATGGAGATTATAGGATTATAATGATATGGGAACTAAGGCTATAACATTTATTCAAGTTGGATATCCGAGTTCTCAAGTTTGATTTGATTAAAGCTTGAGTTATGCTTTAGTCCAATTGATTTAGGGGCTTATCCTTGTTATTTGATGTGTTCTTGTGAGTGATGTATTGTACGGTCTTTGTGAGAACTTGATGTTGAGTTGATATATTGTACTTTTCTACATTTTTATGGTTCTAAATTATTGAAAAAAAAATGTTAACCAGTTATAGATTTATTCTGCTTTCTTTATATTTACATACTTTTGATAATTTTGAATTTTATGTCAATTAGTAGTAATTAAAAATAAGAGTTAATTTCATTTTCCACTCCGACATTATTGACATGGACTAAATTGTTGGTTGTGAATTTATATGATTTGAAAAATTGGTTGGAATTGGACAAGTGTACTTGTCAACATGAAAGTGCTCGCATTGGGGCCGCTTCTTTCAATTTGATTTTTTTTTTATACTTAATCGGCGTCTAGTCAGAATTATTATTCAATTAGAAATTAACAGCAAATGCGAGTGATTAATTACGGAGCCTATGTACATAACAAATGCCAATAATTATACAAATAATTTAAAAAAAAAAAAACAAGTGCTCACATTACTTTCTTTAATTAGGGTGTTATATTATTTTTCCGATTTTGGTATTCCTTGCAATTTTTCTAGTTTTAGCCTTTTTAGGTGTGTGGATTTTGTGTGGGGTGTTGTTTATATTTTTTTTTCCAATTTTTGAACAATGGAGAAAAGTTGAGAAGTGGAAATGGCAAGAATTAATAACTATGAAATGTACTAATAACTAAATTTAATATAATTAAGTTGCAATTGAGTATAATTTAATTTTGTCTAAACCACATTTCTCCTCCGATCCCTACTTTCATTTTTTTTTTCGTTTCTTCATGTCAAAGATGGGGCTACTTTTAAATTTAGAGTATTTGCTAATTACGTTATTCTAACTTTATTGTAAAGGAGGACTAGCACAAAAAAGTTATGTATCAACCGCATTTTACATTGGCTTTATTATGAAGCTACAAAAAATTGTTCTTGTTACATATTTGATGAAAAGTTAGCATTCTTTTCATTAGTAAATCAAAAGTAGGGTTACTAAGATAAATAGATTAGAGATGGGTGATCAGGTGAATAGAAATGGTAACGTATGTAAGTAGTAAAATATAAAGTAAGGTAAATTACATCAATTACATTACTTAATATATAAATTTTTAAATATATATTATAATTTTAATAAAATATTGTGAGTAAAGTAAGTCACATAAGTCATATTACTTGTTAACTATATGATTTTTTATTTGAATATATATTATGTAAATAGATAAGATAGTGTAAAAGCAGGTAAACTAAGTTAAATAAAAATAAGTAAGGTACGTAAGTAAAGATAGATAAGATAAATGAAATATCACATACTCACAAATCCAAAAAACATGGCCTATAATTCACAAATCTAAAAAACATGGCCTAGCCCCGTTCTTTTATGCGGTTGGCAAGTTGCGGTGTCGCACCACACCGCAACTTTCCATATTCCACCACAACCCACCACAATTCGCCACAATCTACCATAACCCACCACAATCTACTTTTTCTAATTTAATTTATCTTTTTTATTAAAAATTAAACTTTCCATATTCCACCACAACTCACCACAATTTTCCCCAACCCACCACAATCCACCACAACTTTTCCCAACTCACCACAATCCACTACATTTCCTCCACACCGCACCGCAATCAGCCATATAAAATAAGTAACTTGACTATTTTTGTAGTTTTTGAGTGATGGTTGTGTCTTACCAAAACAACAAAGGAATGAGTAAGAACCGAAAACAAGACGTGTTGTATGTTTCATTAACAAAAACAAAACTGTCAATCTCTTGGCACTCCTATGTGGGATTTTTGATAATAAAACTATTTATATTTAAATATTCGCTGAAAGAATTAGCCAGTATTTTAATTATGAACAATGATACACATAGTGACTCAAGATGGTGGATAATAATCTTGAATTTAATAATAGTTTTTCTAATAATTATATATATTTATCAATTATAAGAGTATAATACTTATTAGCTTGGTCAAAAAATATAAATAATAGCCTAGTTTTATCAATCATGGTAGAAAATACACATTTTATGTATAGTTTTACATTTATGAAAAAAATATAAATAAATAATTATTTTTATGTTATTTATAAGAAGTTGTAATAGCCTTCAAAATAATGAAAGAATACCAAATGACTTAAATTTACTTTTACATTTAACTTTATGAGTGATTTAGATGAAAAATAACCATATTACGTCAAAATATTTATCATCTTGCTTTAGTTATATACAGATATATTGTTCCTGTGAAATTTTTACAAGTGATGGTTTATGGATTTTGTTGTTGTTTTTTTGTTGGATTGGAGTTTGTTTTGGTTGGATTTTGGATTTTTATTCTTTGCCTTTGGTATTCAACAATGGGGGAAAGGTATTATAATGTCATTAGAGTGAAGTTTGAGAAAGAATGGCAAGTCGGTGCAAATATATATTTGATGTAGATTAAGTAAAATATGGTAGCATTGAATCTTGTTATTAATTTGATAATATAGTTGACCACGAAGCACAAAACAAAATTCTCTGTCACAAAAGAACACATACCATGCAATATTCTACTTGTCATTCTCGTTTTGTTAAATGTTGAGAATAAATGACTCCACTATGTTCTATATTATTTGTCCTTTTATTAACTGATACGATTTTCAATATCACTCTTTAATTGCTAATTTCTTATATGATATTATATTAACAATTGTAATATTATATTTTTCTGATAGTAACATATCTATTGTGATAATTTTGTTTAACAAATCATTGTATATATAGGGAAATTTATGATCAAAATTCTTTAAATTTAACTATACAATTTTTAAAGATGACAAATAATATGGAACGGAGGCAGTAATTAATGACCTTTTGTTTTTGAAGGGTGTTGTTTTGGTTGGAGTGAGAACATGCAACAATACCTCAGAAATTAAGGATGTATGTTAAGGCTATGGAAAAAGTCAACGATGAGATCCAATAATTGTTCAATTTATGAAATTCAGTCCAATTCATTTCCACATGGGAGTACATCTGTTAGTTCCCAGCTAAAATTATTTTTTTAAAAAAAAATCTTAGAAATTAAGAACATTTAATAAATTTGGGGAGGAGTTAGAGTATTAGGTATTGGTCTAGTCACGTCCTTGGCTCATCAAAGAGTAGGAGAAGGAGAATTGAATTGTCAAAACTAGTTACCAATTCAAAGTTCAACTGAGTTAATTTGTATCGCTCCCGTCTCATATTTAAAGTTCATTTTAAAGTAAAAAGTCATTTAAAACTGATAAAAACAAAATTCTTATTTTTTAGTAGATTTTAGATATGAGATAGAGAAAGTACTATTTATAAACAATTGTTTTAAATAAATTCATTTAAAAAGATAAATCATAATGTGAGTTGCCACAAAAGTGAATCAAATTTAACTTATCCAACTCTAAGGATTTTTCAAAAATATTTTCTTTCTGTAAGACATTAGGTCAAATATAAGCTTTTCTTCTTTTGCAAGGTAAGTAAAATTTTAATTTGTCTTACTTTACCATGGTTTATCTTATCTCATTGCCATTCAAAAACAAACAAGGTCTTTATACATTTAGATAATTATATTTAAAATTCTTTATTCAAGTCAAAAAATTTATTAAAATTTTAAAAAATGTCACGTGACTTATGCTTATCTTCACTATTTTACTTATCTTTTTTTACCTAACCTAACTTTACCCACCTTAACTTACGTACTCCTTCTCTACACTCACAAGGAACATGGCCTAAATATATGTATATAAAGTTGATTTGGACTAATAAAATGTCACTAGCTCTAAATATGACACGTATTGTATTCAAATCAAACAAAATATATTTTCCAAAACTAAATTTAATAATATATTATCTCTTTTTTTCTTTGTTAATTCAAGGAGAAAAGAAAACAACAAGAGAACATAAGTTTTGTTTAGATAGTCCTATTTATTGGAAGGACATACATTTTGCTAGCATGGGCCACAAAGGAGTAGGGTTATAGGTCTAGGGTTAGGGTAGGCCATGGTGGTCTTTTTTTTTTTTTTTTTTTTTGAGAGGGGAGAGGGGGTTTGGTTATATAAAAGAGATAAAGCTAACCATGAGCCTAAAACTGAGGCTAGGTTTGGTGAGCCAAATGCTAATACTAATTTTTATATGACAATTATGAGACTATGTATATTGTAATCTTATATTCTTAGATGTTGGGAAGAACTTGGGTAACAATTGATTTGGACAATTATCCAACTCAAATTTTCTCACAACTTTCAAAATTAGTTGACTAATAAATCATTTGTTGCATTTTATCCATCTTGACATAAATAACACAGAAAATCAAATCACATAATTCAAGAAAAGTAAAGCAAAGAACATATTTTGGGTGAGTTGGAGTTTAATCATACATTTCAACATATCCTTACATATTAAAACAAAGAACATATGTTATGATTTTCAAATCTTGAGTCAATCAGAATAAAAATGACAATCCAGGCATAAACCGTCTTATGAAATTTTGACTTCGAAAGACATCACTAATTATGTTACTAATATGCACTTTCATGCATATGAATGTCAACTAGAAAAAGATCTTTGAAGAAAATGTCATCTCAAATTAAAGAATGAATTTATGAATTCCCAAACTCTTCGTTTGTTACATGGTAATTCAAAGTAGAGGTGTAATTGGGAATAAATGCACATTTACTAAAATATCCTTGATTAATTTGAATAGAGTGAGGTAGTATTGGTAATATTAATTAAGTACGAGGATTATATTGGTATTTAAGAGATGATTTATGAATTCCCAGTATGAATTACCATCCCTCCCCTGATAATAGATTGGTGGGAGTTAAGGGTCTCTATTCTCATTCCCAATTCCTCATTTTTTTTCATTCCCATAAAACAAACATGAGAGTTGTATTAGCTATTTATGTATTCTCATTCCCACCTCTCAACTCCCACATACCAAATGCCCCCTTAAGGAAAGACTGAGGAAAATTTTGGACATGAGTTTTTGAGGCATTTGCAATAAGTTGTAGGACAAGGAATGAGATCTACTAATGAATATGTGGAGTAACATAATAAAATTAACCAATGCAAAAGAGGTGCAAACCATAACAAGAGTTGAACAAGAGCAGAGATGACAACCTCTACTTATGGGCTACCTGAAGAAAAACACGAATGCATCTCTTAGCCACTTTCAAAACCAAGGTTTGGTAGCATTTATTAGATTTGAGAAAGAAGAGGTTGTGGTAGCAGTGGGTGAAAAGAGGAGTGATAACTGAGAAGCTAGAATTAGTGAGTCGTGTACTACTAAATGAGGTTTGAAGATTACTAAAATTCAACAGTTGAAAAAGATAAATTTTGAACTAAATTCCCAAACTACAGTTCAAATGCTAGAACAGTAGAAGCACAAACAGTTGCTCACAGTTATAAGAATAAGGCCGTGTTTTATACTGCGGTATTTTGCGGTGAGGTGTGGTGGAATCATGTGACGTGAAATTGCAGAAAGTATTTGGTATGCAGAGTGAGAGAGAATGTAAAAAGTAGAGAGAAAAGAATGATTTGCGGTGAAATGTGGTGGGTTACAGAATCATGGTGGCACATTACGCACACAACCATGATACTACTACAAAAGTACATAAGAATTGCCTAACTTTATTGAGTTCTTTTAAGGGGATCGAGTAGGGTATTCTTTTGCTATAAAAAATTGTAAGAAAGTCGCACATAAATTCACTAAGTTTAACTTGTCTTTAAAAAATTCAATAGTTTGGATGAGGGATATATATAAATATATATATATATATATATATATATATATATATATATATATATATATATAAAACCAAAACATTTGATTTTTTTTGGAGAAAAATCTTTGGAATAGATGTATTGGTTATATATAGTAGTACATCTATTCCAAAGATTTTTCTCCAAAAAAAATCAAATATATATATATATATATATATATATATATATATAAATATATATATATATATATTGACTAATACATCCAATCCAAGGATTTTTCTCCAAAAAAATTCAAATATTTTTATTCAAGTCAATCATTGTTTGTCTTGATCAGCATTGCCAAAATATTATTTGATATTATAGTTTTAAATTTTATGATTTAGATATTATATTACATCTTTTATTTATATTTTCCAAACATAATTTTAAATCGGATACAAACTTGATTGGTTTTGCCAAACTCAAAAACAAAATTCTATATCTGAGTTTTGATCAAATGTTGAATACATTGATTGGTCCTGTCTAAATTTTTGTCGACACCATTTTAATAAAAACACCACTAAGTCAAGTGTTCATAAAAATTATTTTAGTATTTTTTTTTACATATTAATATTGGTAAATATTTATTTATTTATTTATTTATTATGTGAGTTTGGCATCACGCAACTTGAACTGAAAGGGGATTAGGTGGGGTTGGTTTCGAACCGGGCCCAGCATGACCTTATGTGTAGTTATATTCAGTCATTTTATAATAAGACATCTTTGCTTATTTTTGAGGATTATTAAAAATTCTAAAAATATTTAAAAATACCAAAAAAATTCGATTGATCACCACCAACCCACGTAAAGCTCGCACTGTTCATGGTTTAATTTCTGCAACCCCACTCTCCATCCCCTTTCAAACTCCTCCATTTTTAATTTAACACAAGTTAGTTAATTTAATTAATTAAATTAATTAATTAATTTCTCTTTTTGAAAGTTTTCACGTCAAATTCAAGTAAACATCACCCCATAAAAAGTCCAATTTTTAGCCCACACCTTCGCTGTCTAATCTTCCCTTCTAAGTTCTCACCCTTCTCTGTTTCTTCCTTGAATTTTCTTTCAACTTTTGTCCATTACCACAAACAAAATCCCAAAAAAAAAATAAATATAAAATAAATAATAGAGGTCTCATTTTGGTTTTCTGGAAGCAGTTTGCTGGTTTGATTGTGTTGATTGATTATCATTAGAGGGGCAAAATAAAAAGGGAAAAGGAAAAAAGTTTGGGCACCCCTGTTTTGATCTGGGTTTGTTCTGATTCTGCAAATTTGTTTTCTGATCCATCTGGTAAGTATAAGTGAATTATTCTGACACATGTATCATCAAAAAAGATGGTAACTTTATTCAATATATTCTTCCCATTGGGTGGTTGATTGATTGGAATTTGAAAGCTTTTGTACTTTCCCAACAAAAATGTTTAAGAATCTCAGTCTATCTCTTTTCCCTCTTTCTCTCTTTCTTCTCCAGTTTTGTGGGCACTGTTCTGCTCCAATTATGCATTGTTTATGCTCTCAATTTGGGCATTCAATTCTGGGTTTCCTCTACTTCATTAGCTGGTGTATGAATTTGACCAGTAAATTAGTGTGAAATCAGTATGAAATCAGTGATACTTTACTGATTCATTTCTGGGTTTTTGGAATTGGGTTGAATTATGCTTCGAACTTTCTGATCAATCTGAATTTTCAGTTTTGGAATTCTGGGTCTTTGTTTTTTTGGGTGTTTGGAATTGGGTTTCTTCTGATTGAACTATTGGTGATCGTTTGTTTTATCTATTGTCTTCTGTTAGTTCTGTACATTCTGACATTTGGTTATTACATTCCCTGAATCACATTTCTGATAAATTTGCAGTTTCTGATTCTCTTTGTTTGTCTGTACTTGTTCTTTTCAGCTTATTTTGACTTAATTTAGTTTTCTGAACTTATTTTGAACTGATGGCATTTGTTCTTGAGTTCAGACAAAAACCGGGCATTCGATAAGAGTTAATTTCTTCACTGATGGGTTGGCTGAGTAAGATTTTCGGAGGGTCGAGCCATCATCATAGAGGGCAGTATCATGGAAGATATGGAGAGAATTCAGTATGGGAAGCTCCTACCACTTCGGCGGTAATGTCATGTTCTTTTTAGATGTCAAATTGGTTTCATAGTTGAGTAAAATGTTGGAAAGAATAATGCATGTATGTGTTCTTCTTGAAGTGTGAATTTTTAGTCGAGTTTAGGTGGCGCTATGCAAATATTACTAGTATCGTATCGATTTTTGGTTGACAGTTTGTGTATTGGGAACAATGTGTGCAGGAAGATTGGTCAGACTATGACCATGAAGACATTGATCATGCCATTGCACTTTCCCTTGCAGAGCTTGATGAAAGGGAAATCAACAACGAAAAGGAAAACGAAAAAGAAAAAGAAAAAGAAAAGGAAGATGATGATGATCGTAAGGGAAAGAAGGTGATTGGTAAGTTCAATTCCATTGTCATTTTGTTCACAAGTTATTAGTATCTGTGCAAATGATGATGTTTGTCGAGGTAAGACTGCGTATATCTGGATATGACGGTTGATCATAATTGTTTTGTGAAACTATGTAGATGACCCTGATAGTCTATTGGAGGAAGACGAGCAACTAGCCAAGGCTCTCCAAGAAAGTCTAAACATGGAGTCTCCGGTTCCAACCCCACCTAGATCACCTCCTCCTCGGTCTCATTCTCCTCCTAGATATGATCGAGGGAATATGTGGCAACCGTATCCTTCTCCGTTCTTTTCATATGGATTCAGGTATTATTTATCGAGTTTTGCCAAATCTTATTGTTCTAAGGAACATTAATTATGCTAAGCAATGACCACACAATCTAGTGTTATGGTGGACAGTTCCTTTCAAATCTTACCTGCAATTCTCACCAACTTTTGAAAGAGACACCCACTGACAATCTTAGAGTGAACTCTTTCCAAATCCAATACCCCCAAAAGTCCTGTTACAAAACAGGACGTGGGGGTATGATGTGACAGTCTTATCCTTAAATTGACGAATTTAAAGAGGCTGATTCTGACTAACCCAAGATTTTGAAACCGTTTGCTATATTATGCTGATAGGACATGTGCCGGTTGTAATGGTGAGATTGGGCATGGGCGATACCTAAGCTGTATGGGAGGGTTTTGGCACCCAGAATGCTTCAGATGCCATGGTTGTGGTAAACCAATTTCTGATTATGAGGTAAGATTGCAATCTTCGATTTGCCGTCTTTTTCAACCTTCTGAAATGCAAATTGTCTGAACATTCTGAAAATGTACATTGTCTGACATATTCATGGCACTTTGGACCAGTTTTCCATGTCAAAAAACCGCCCATATCATAAATCTTGTTACAAGGAGCAACACCACCCGAAATGTGATGTCTGCAACAACTTTGTGAGTTTCTTTTCTGTTTCTTATTATGTTGCAAATCTTGTGATCCAACATCTTTGATTAGCATTAGTTTTCGGTTTGAAACAGATTCCAACAAACCCAGCTGGACTGATCGAGTACAGAGCGCATCCGTTCTGGATGCAAAAGTACTGCCCTTCACACGAATTCGACATGACTCCAAGGTGTTGTAGCTGCGAACGAATGGAGGTCAGTCTTGTTCTTTTTAACTTATGGTGCGTTTGGTTGTTTCCCGGGAAAGACTTTCCCAGGAAAAACTTTCCCGGGAAAGACTTTCCCTAGCCCCCCTTGGGGAACTTTTTACTGGGTTTGTGAGGAAAATTATGGGTCCCACATCAAAACTTTCCCGGGAAAGTTTCTCAACCAAACGACCCCTTATTTCAGAATAACGTTGGTGGTAAAACTGACAAAAAAACATTTGTGTAGGCAAGGGACACCAAGTATTTGGTGCTTGATGACGGGCGAAAGCTGTGTTTGGAGTGCCTAGACTCTTCGATCATGGACACCAACGAATGTCAGCCTCTGTACATCGAAATCAGAGAATTCTACGAAGGGCTAAACATGCCGGTGCAGCAACAGATCCCATTACTGTTGGTGGAAAGACAAGCTCTAAATGAAGCTATGGAAGGCGAAAAACCGGTAAGGATTATTTCTTCTCCCAATTAAGCATCCCAAATTGTGTTGTTTTTTGACCTTTTTCCTTTCAATACTCAATTTGGTGGGTTTTTCAGGGCCATCACCATATGCCAGAAACAAGAGGGCTCTGCTTGTCAGAAGAACAGACTGTCAGAACTGTCAGTTTCTTACTTCTTGTTTTAGTTCATCCTACTGATTGTATAGTACAAACTTGTATAGGGTAGTTTTGATGATTATGAACTGAAAAAAAAAAAACAGATCCTGAGAAGGCCAAGGATCGGTGGAGGTCACCGGATTATAGACATGATTTCGGAGCCTTATAGGCTGGTCCGGCGCTGTGAAGTCACTGCTATACTGATTCTGTTTGGCCTTCCCAGGTATGCATTTTAGGGCTTTTCTTTTCTGCTTATTTCTTCGGAACAAGTTTAATATAAGTTCGATTCAGAATAAGTTTGCGTGCTATATAACTTTTAAGTAAGATAAATATGCCACTTAAATTTGAAAAATGGTAAAAAATGTCGCGAAATTATACTTTAACCTGTGAATGCTATTCTTTTTGAATAATTTTTATAGGTTAAACTTGTAGTATCTTTAACAATGATAGAAAAAAAGATAGAAGGGTTTGTTTAGTTTCGTTTATTTTTAAAACATTAGGAGTTAGTTTTTAAAATTCTAACCATTGTGAATTATGACCAACAAAAGTAAAAGAAAAGTAAAAAAATAGCTTTTACTGTTGCTACATGTCCAAACATAATTTGGTGGTATTAGTGATGTGTTTGGATTTTGGTTGGATGGGGGTAGGGGTGAAGAGAACTAAGGTAATAGAGGGAAAAAGAGGGGAAACAAGAGAATTAGAATTAACTTTGTTTAGATATATTTATGAAAGGAATGAAAAAAAAGTATTTAAAATTCATCCTTCTCCTTTCATTCCCTTCATTTTTGAGGGTCAAGAAAGATTAGGTTATTAGAGAGGAATATTAGATGATCAACCTCCTCCTACCCATTACAAATATATCTAAGGCCGGTGTCAAAACTGACAAAAACCTACAATTATATGGCACAAAGACGACGTTCTTTAATAGTTTGGAAAGTGTGTAGGTAAGATAAAGAGCGAAAGGTGGAATAAAGTGAGAAAGAGGGAAAGATAGAGATAACATTTATAAAAAGTAAGGTGGGATAAAGTAAAAGACCGAAAAGAAATACATATTTTAAAATGAAAAGGGTAGGATAAAGTATGTTTCGACAGGACATGTGAAATAAATTTTATCCCACGTTAACAAAGACCAGTGCCGAAGTTCATTTAACTAGATTATTTTAGCTCAAAAAAAATTCAGAATAAGTTGGACACGTAAACAAGTAGGGTTTTAATCCCTGGAATGTTGTATTGTCACAATGACAGGCTACTAACAGGATCCATACTAGCCCACGAAATGATGCATGCATGGCTAAGGCTCAACGGCTATCCGAACCTGAAACCGGAGGTCGAAGAAGGCATATGCCAGGTGCTAGCCCACATGTGGTTAGACTCCGAGATCGTGGCTGGGTCCGGTGCTAGTACCGGGGCATCCTCGTCTTCCTCTTCGTTCAACTCTTCTGGGTCGTCTTCTTCTTCCTCATCACCCGCCAGTAATAACTCGTCGAAGAAGGGCAAAAGGTCGCAGTTCGAGAGGAAGCTCGGGGAGTTTTTCAAGCACCAGATCGAGACGGATGCTTCGGCTGCGTATGGAGAGGGGTTCAGGATAGGTAACCAGGCTGTGAACAAGTATGGGTTGAAGAGGACTCTTGATCATATTCGATTGACTGGGACTTTCCCTTGTTGAGTTGAGGAAGTATATGTTACATACCAAACAGTTTGAAAGAAATGAGAAAGAAAAAGATAGAAAAAGAAAGGAAAGAGAATGAGGACGTACATGAGGCATATTGTAGAGTATGTATAGGATGCAAATATATATGAGACTTTTTGCTCGATATGTATTGTGGAATATGAGGATCACATAAATGAAACTTGTTGAGATGATTGAGCATACATAGAAATTGAGAAGATGGGAGTTTTTTTTTTTTCCTTAATTTATAAAGTAAGTATTATGAAAAGTATATAGGAGATTTTTCTCTCGATGTATCTTTTTAGATAGTTTGCATGAAGAACATCAACAAGCTCGGAAGGAGGAGAAGAGTATAGCATGTGAAAATAAATTGACAAAGAGACCCTACTTTGCCAACCAGTCAACTAGCTGCTTGATTAACGTCTTTGTGAAAATAGCTTGAGATTGTGTAGCAATTTCGGAATGTCCCTTACAGCGCATGAAGAGCCCAAAGAATGTTATAGCTACATAATATATAAGGCTTGAATGACAACCTTGCTATCACCCTTTACATTGATCCTCGAATAACCTATTCAAATCTATATAATATATAATGACAAAGTTGTGGGTCACTTCCAAATATTGAAAGGAGAGTGATTATAGGTATATCGACCAATCAGAATGCATATAGTTTTTTTTTTGGCAAATAAAATTCAAATAAATAATATACACAGATCATAATTTCCTACCAAATACTTATTTTCCCATTGCGTTAAACTTGATTCTAATTTTCCTCTTTCTTTTTGAAATAATGCATCTCTCTTCTCTCTCTTTCTTCACTAAAAATTCTAAATCCATATTAACTCTCTCTCTTTCGAAATTTAACATCTCTTCAATGTTCAATTGAATTGGTGAGTTTTCAATTAGCGTTTTTATTTTATTTTATAGAAGGTTTTGTATTTCAATTACTTGATTCTAATTTTTTTAAGGGAAAATTCATCCCATTCATTTTAGATTGGATTTACATAGGTAGTCACACGAAAATATATACAAAATTGGATAAAATTTAATTATCACGTACATGAATTTATGCAAAGTTGGACAAGGCTGATTATATGTCAAAATTTTAAGGGTAAAATCATTATATTAGGATAGAATTTTTTTTTTTGGCTGATAAATTTTAATAATTCATTAATTTGTAAAATTTAAATTTAAATTAAAAAAGATATTCATGATATTCTGGTAGAATATCTAACAATATGACACAATTTGTAGTCACACATAAATATGTAAATGGATCCAGTAGGAAGAAAGTTTAGGTACGAAGGTGAGAAGAGTAAATCTCAGCCAAGTTTTCGGTCCAATCTTTTTTGGGTCAACCGGTTCAAACCAGAATAGTATGATAATAATAATAATAATAATAATAATAATAATTTGGAAAGCAACTACTTTAGTTCACTCCATGCATCACATGGGTTGAGGCCTAATAATATATAATAGAGTTCATTACGAAGAGTAGTAGCCTTAGCAACTAAGATAGATGCAGTACCCAATTGTCTTCTAACATCTGGTAATAAGAACCCTACTGAATGATGATGTTGATGACTTGGATCCGTCAAAGTTAAGCTTCACATAACCCATAGGAAGAGGTCGTCATCTGATGTTGATCTAGGATCTTCAAGAGAAAGGTGGATGAGAAGAAGATTGGGTAGGATTAATGTCATAATAAATGTGAGAAAAATTAAACATATGATCTTTGATACTAATGCTCTGCTTGGGAAGGGAGTAAGAAAATGACCCTTAGAATAAATGTGAATTGTAAGGGGGAGTAGTGTGGAGTGTCATTTTACCCTCATTTACTCTTTTCAACTCTTATTTTTCTAAAAACTTAAATTTGGGTGTAAACAAGTGTTTAATTGAATCATAACATATATAAAATAGAAAATGACCATATATTCGATATCTTAACCATTTGGTTTGATGTTTAAGATTAAGTGTTTTTTAGGATACTATTGACAAACATTGGAAAAGAATTGTACAATTGTTTGGGTTTATTTAAATTGACTAATAAAAAATTTACTATTGTTCTTTATCATATGTGTTTAAACCAAAATTGTAACGCATTTAATTTCATTTTCATATTTATAACAATATCTAATTCACTAAATTGAGAAAAAGATTATAATAAATATTTTCTAATCTATCATCTATATACGTGTGAAATAAATATTTTAATTAATAAAATTACGGAAATTTAACACATGTATTCTATCCAAAAAAAAAACTCCAACTCACATACTTCTCCATAATTTAATAATCAGCAAGTTTCCCATGTATGACATAATATACGCAGCCCTAGTTAGAAGAATCAAAATTGATAATATTCCCCTTTAGCTCATGTCTTGTTCCATAATTAGAAAAAAAAAAAAAAAAAACCGCGCTCTCTTTTACTCATTCCCTTCTTCAATCCCTCGTCATCTTCATTTTCCACCCCATTTTCATCCTCTATGATGCTTGCTAGAAACTCTATTGACCCAGGTTCTTCTCAATCGTCTTTCACAGACATACCCGCCTCATATAATCCGGGTAATGTAACGGAACTGTCAAATTAGCAGCTCAAACTGTCACCGATTGATACCCCGTCTATGGTTATTGAATTCGACTCGGACCCGATAACCCTCTTGCGGATTATCATGTAACAGTAGAACCCCTCCATCTATGCCTATGCAGGTAACAAAAAGATGAACTTTTCTTTTCGTTTCAGTATGATTTTTGGTTTGTGGTTTATGCCCACCAGGTGTTCGATGTTTTCCCTACGTTGGTGTATGAGTATTTAGTGACAGTACTCTAAAGGGTGTATTGCCCTTCTGCATTCAAGGCAGTTTACTCTTGGATACAGCTATAACGAGCCAATGTTATCTAGATCCTTGTTCAACGTGCAAAAGTTGTTTCATAGTGTGCCCCATAAAGCTCGTGGCTTTGCTCAGAAAGTTGTTCCTAATCTAGTTGATCAGTACTTCTGTCGAGCAAAGCTGATAGATTCTATACGTCTCAGTCTTCGGTCTGGATCACCTGATTCGACTCATCGTTTGTTGGATAACCCACATTTGGATTCCTTTGTAGTCACCAATGCATTGCGGTCCGCTCCATCCTCTGAGTCTGCCTTGTCCTTGGTTGATGAACTTAGTAGGATTCCTAACTTCTGTCATACTCAACATTCTCTCCATGCAATTGCCAAAATCCTTGCGAAATCAGGCCGTACTGCTCAGTTGAAAAAGCTTGTTGAAGCCATAAATGGGGGCAAATTCACAAAAGTTCCACCCGTTAGCTTCTTGGATCGTATGCAGTGGTATGCTACGTGTGGGGATTTGAACTTGGTGCTTAGTGTTTGGGATGAGCTTCGAGCCCAGGGTAAAGACCCGAGCATTGAATCTTATAATGTGGTAATGGGGCTTTATGTACAAATGGGGAAGGACTTGGAAGCTGTGCAGACGTTCCGGAGTATAATGCAAGGAGGAGCAATTCCGAACTCCAGAACATTTACCATTGTCATGGATCACCTTGTTAATGCAGGGAAAGCTGATGTGGCTAAAGAGATTTTCGATACATTGCCCTTAATGAGAATCAAGCATACTCTAAGGCAGTATTCGATTCTGGTGAAAGCGTTTTCAAATCTTGAGCGGTATGATGATGTGAAAAGCGTTCTTAGACAAATGAAGCTCGAGGGGTTTCTGCCTCCAAGATCGATGCTGCCATTATTGCAGCATATGCAGGACGTAGGGTTTTTGGAGGAGACTGATGGGTTTCTTAGAGAGATGATTCCCGATGATAGAATCAAGAAGATAAAGTTATGTACAGACTGTAGTGATGATGAGGAAGATGAAGGTGTTGATGATGACATCAGCAATGCTGATGTCAGCTTGTCGCTGTTGAAGCCATGGTTGGACCCTAGGGCTTTAGCAAGTGCTTTGCGGCATTGGACACCAGATGATGTATCGTCCCTTGAAGCTGCTAAGTTAGTGTGGACAAGCCGTTTGGTTTGCAAAATGATTATGAACTTTAAATCACCTCAAACAGCATGGCAATTCTTCCACTGGGTTGCTGACCAACCTGGATTCACACACGATATCCACACTTACTCAAAGTTGATCACAAAACTAGTGAGCCATGGAAAGGTTGATTTAGCTCACGAAGTATTGTCGAAAGTGAAGAGCAAAAAAATCAAATTGGGATTCAGCACAGTGAGACAAATCATTGACCTTTGTGGGGTTTTCAAGGAAGGAGACGTAGCATTGAGGGTTTTCAAAGACATGAAACTTCTGTGTGGTCATCTGTCCGAATCTGAAATGCTGCTCTTGAACTCTGCCCTCTTGCAAACATTAGTCAAGTGTGGGAGAAGTTTTGATGCTATGCAACTAACCGAGCAGATGTTATCCTCAGGTACTCGTCCAAATATTCAGGCATTTTCTGGCTTGATGCATCATTTTGCAACTAAGGGTGATTTCAGAACGGTCCATAAACTTCTCGGGATGGTTCGGCAGAGCGGCTTGGAACCAGATGCTTACATGTACAGGACCCTTGTCCAATCTTACTGCAAACACGGGAAGGCTACTCTCGCATTGAGGGTTTTTGAAAACATGAGGGGTTCGCATTTGACACCGGATGGTGCGACTAAGTCTTTGCTTGTCAGAAGTCTATGGAAGGAAGGGAGACTTACAGAAGCTTCCATTGTTGAAGAGGCTTGTAAGGAGATAGACACTAGCCTCCCTCGTCCTTCCAACGCTCAACTTTTTAACATTAACTCATCTGACCTAATTAGGGTATACAATAAATACTGTGGCAGCTTTCAGGTTTCTAATGGTGATGACTTCTTGGACGAGAAGTCGGTGTAGTTTTTCTTCTATGAAAAATGACAAGCTCTGATATGCAGTGCCTCACCCTGTATGCCCAGGTTCGCATCCTTGTTCTTTCATCTTTTTACAAGTATATTGCTTCTTGTGATCTAATGCAAAACATGTTTTTATTGTGTGATTGTAGAATTTTCTTGCTTACTTTAATTTTTGGTATGTGGATTTTTTTTTAAAAAATATCTTGTTTGAGAAATGCAATTCCTAATTTGTTATTGAGTGACAAAACTGATGTTTGCTGAGGTAAGGTTGCCTATATCTTCCTCAGACCCCGTGAAAGCAGGATCCACACTACACACTAGGGTTATTGCTGAGGATTATATCATGTTTTCATCAGTAATTAATATGTGAAGATTACAAACTTTAAATATGAAAATCCTGTTGCTTACAAGTTAAACTTGCAGCGAATGAATGAGATGGAATGATTTCAATAATCTCAGACTTTTGCTGATGTTGTATATGTCTGATCCTTGACAATCTTTGATTATTGAAAATGGTTCTGTTCTGAATTTCTTTCTAATCATTATGCTGATAAGACATACAAACCTTTACAAGTCAAATCTCTAGGAAGAGAGTCACTAAATTACAAGCATTAGCTAACATAATATCATCATTGTTTGGGAGAAAAAGATGAAATTGTGATTGTGAATGAACTAGATAGCTGCTTTCACAAAAGAAGAGAGCATCCAAGGAAGGATGGTGCCGGTTGACCTGTTTATCTCATTGGTAAGTTTGATAAATATAAGACAAGGATAGAATTCATATTGATGATTCCCAGGCCATTGACGAACTCAAAACCTTTGATAGAGACTTTACGACGTCCTCCATCTCTGGCCGGCTAGACGGGTCCCTCCTTAGGCAAACTTCAATCAATCTGATCACAGAAACGACGCATTCCATGGGATAGTTTCCCTTCAGAGCAGGATCCATGAAGCTGTGTAACCTCTCTTTCCCCTTGTTTTCATCAGCAACACCTGCTACAGCCTCTGACAAATTCCCGTTAAGTGCTTCATGTAGAATCGCAACCTCTTTTCCCGTGAGGACTTCCAGCATTAGAATCCCAAATGCATACACATCGAGCTTTGTCGAAATGTGACCCTTTTCATGGTATTCGGGCGAATGGTAGACCGATGCAATTTGACCCTTTTCTCCTTCTACTGATCTTGCAGGCCGGAAGTTGCTAATCTTTCCCCTGAAATCACTGTCAAGGAGGACATTGCTGCTCCTTACATCCTTGTACACGTACGGGGGGCTGTTGTAGCTGTGGATATAGTTGAGCCCCCGAGCAACATCCACCACAATCTGCACCCTCTGTGTCCAACTCAAGAACTTCTGATTGACATCATCCCCGAAAATCCAATCACTCAGAGGCCCGTTGGATGCATACTCATACACAAGATACCACTGCCCTTCATTGAAACAGACACCCAGAACACAGATGAGGTTGAAATGGTTGATTTTCCCAAGGGAACTTATTTCCTTGGACACATCCCCTTTCATCTTCTTAATGGCAGCCAAATCCCCATTCATCTTTCCCCTGTAAACAGAGCCCTTTATTAGAGAACCCGGGCTGAAATAATCGGTTGCATACTGCAGTTCAATGAAGTTGTACACCTTCAAAGACTGCGCTATGTTGGCTAGACTTTCCAAGGACTCACGGTGCTCAACCTCGGTTTTCTTCCATATGGGATTCTCGTAGGCCTCGAACGTTTCTGTGGGGAGAATATCTGCACTTGTCTTGGTTTTTCGCGAGGACGTGCAGCAGCAAATGGAGATTATTATGATCACAAGAACGGCAACGCCAGCAAGAGTTCCAATGAAGGCATAAACCCACATCCTATGGGAGTTTTAAGAGGAAGGAAATCGAGATTGTTTTGCAGATTTGTGTGTGTGAGGGATAGAAGATGGGGGAAAAAAGGGTTGGTTTTAAGGGTCTTGTTTTTGTTGAGATGTTGGAAAAGGGTTTTGAAAGAAGAACATTTCTGGGAAGGTAGAAGATGAAGAAGGATATCGTGCAGAATGCAGAGTATTCTCAGCTGTAAGGTTAGGTGGAACATTCTTCATGGAAGACCACTATATGTTCATGTTGTATTTTTGGTGTACATTTGATTATTATATTCCTGCTGATTATATGAACGAGGGCACCACTTATCAGACAGAAATTACTCACAGTTGACCTCTGCTTTGGTCTCAATTTTGTGAATGGTTGTGAATTGTAAGCTCCGTTTTGATTGATTTTTATGTTATTGGTTAGTTTGGAATTAGCTTTTTTTAATAAAGTTTGTATCTTTGATATTAATTGATACATTGAATGAAGATTGATTTCTAAATTTCAATAGCATGATTGTGAGATTCTCCATCATTAATGATAAAATTGTAGCGCTGTCCGACAATATTTATGATAGAATTGTCATTAATTAGTCTGTAAAATTCATTTTAGCTACTTGAAAGTTTAATTTCATATACATGTTATAATCTACAATTGTTGTTTTAGGCACTTGAAAGTTTAATTTTGTATCCATATTATAGATCTATCTACAATTGTTATTATAAGTAATGTTTGGGGTTCCATTAGTGAAACCATTATGCTTTTTATCAACAGGGGATGTAGCTCAAATGGTAGAGTGCTCGCTTTGCATGCGAGAGGTACAGGGTTTGATCCCCTGCATCTCCACAATTCTTCCATTCCCACAGTGTCTTTTTCCCCTTTTTTTACCAGAACTGTTATTCATTAGGAATTAGCAAGGATATGGAAGCAAGTTTGTTGGCTATGTGTGTTAGTTTTCATCAGCAATCAACCATACAAATTACAGGACAGTAAAGCGACATCCGAAGGTAATTGTTCTCAAGGACTAGTCAAGTATCATTAGAATAGCTCTGTACAAACAAGAATAATGTGCATATATACACCATGAATTTGAGACAAATGCTGCATGATCTCAATCAGAACATAACCTAAATGTTTCTGAATCCAATCTTATACTACCAATGTTCCAAACAAAGGTAAAGTATTGTAAAGAAGAAGAGTAGAGTCATACTCAACCAATACCCACAGCAAAGCAAATTACATTCACAATTTCTGCACCCTCCTGCTGCATGAATCTCCAATACGACAAGTACAATCGCAATCAAAAGGCAGAAGAAGCCGCCAGCAATGCCCTCACGCAGTTCGTAAGCTAGCCACTCAGGGATGACAACAAAGAGTAGAAAGCGGGACACTGCAAGTAGGAATGTAGTAACATTAGTATGTTAATCATTGTATTACCTGTTCCATTGGAGTTTCTTTTTTTCAGAACAGATAAGTTCAGAACAAGCACAGCAAATTAGTTCAGGACAATATGTTTAGATGAGTTAAATTCAGAATAACTTCAGTCAAAATATGTTGAAAAGAATGAGCCCTTGTCACGTGGGTATTCAAGTGAAACTTGTTTCTTACCCGGAAAGAGATTTGGGAGGCAGTAATTAGCTGCAATAGCAATAGAAGCAACCCAGCATCCAAACTGCCCTCTGAAACACAAGAAAGAAACTGTCACTAATGTCTTCAATGGACAATAATGGATGAAAACCAGACACTAGCCAAGAGGAATGAAGAATCACCGTAACATCCGGAAAATTACAGCAGGAAGACTTGTCACGAGAAACAGGGCCAGAAGTGAAGTCTGGAGACTTGATCTTCGGCCTAGTTGGTTCAATAGTAGCAAAAGCCTACAGTAGAGAGTAACAGATGAATAATTGCACGATTATCAGGTCAAATAGCGCAGGAACCCTTAAATTCATGGACAAATGAATCAAATTTGAGACCATAATGATACAATCTTTATAGTATGTTATAAGAAAGCAGAAACAAAAGAAGCCAACAATTTGACTAGATAATCACTTATCATACAGACTGACATATACTATGAAATCAGATTTCAGAAGTATCATTGTAACCATCCTAGTTCTCATAACGATGACTTCCAATGTGGGTCCCGCCTCACAACTACGGGGATATCCAGGTATAGACGACCTTATTTTCAAGTTCCGAACATGAATTGAAAGCGTAACCAACAAGAGGATTTTTAAGTCAAGCTTTCTACCTTTGTTCAATCTTAATGCTCATATCACAATTCTCACTGATAACAACTCACAGTAGCCTGCATATCAAATGATCCATATCCCAAATTGAGAGCTTCATGAGTTAACCAAATGTTCAAAGAAGATGTATTCATTATAATAATCAGATGTTTGAGTGCAATGCAATCAATGTTTGGGCTTGAATTAAGAAAAAGACTGAATCTTTTATTCTTATTCAATCTTAGGGCATGAATTAGGGTTCTTAAACACAAACTACTCCATTTAACCATCTTCAAAATGGATCAAATTCACATGACAAAAACTCCCAATCTCCAAAAAACAAACTCGACCCAGCTCCAATTCAGTGAAACCCAGAAAGATGCATGCAAGAAATACAGCTATGAATCTAGAGAGAGAGAGAGAGAGAGAGAGAGAGAGACGAACAGGGCAGAAATGGAGGCACCCCATCGGAAAGCAGAGCGATCACCGCGTTCAGAAGCAAAGAAATCGTCATCTCTAGCGAAACCCACAATCTTCGACACCACCTCCATGAATACTTCCTCCATAATCTGATTCTGGGTGTCTGAGTTTTTGGTAAGGTCAGAGTAAAATGGCAGAGAAAAACTTGGGCATCAAAGGCTCCACCTTCTTCAACTTGAACCAGATCATGACAACATGGGATGTGTTTGTTGTTGTGTCAGAATTTGGATCCAAACTTGACAATTCACACACACGTTTCTTTTGTTTTTGTTGAAATCTTGTGCTTTTTCTGTTGACTTTTTCACCCAATGTTTTACACGCAAGGCGATAAAATTATTATTACATCTTAGATGAATCCAGTTGTAAAGAATTTTCTGCAACCTCGTCCTGTTAGAATGTTATTTATTGTTGGTTTGCAATGTGAATTTTTCTGCCAAATAATCAAAAAAAGTCAATCCGATAAGGTCACCAGTATCCCATTTTATGCCTACGAATATGCGGCCCATTGGGCCCACCCAGCAAGGGAAAAAGAATGGGAAAAGAAATCACTAAAATTAGTGTGTAACGTATTTTTGCAAAAAATTACTTAGAGGTACCCTAGTTTTTGAAGAAACAATTTTTTGGTACTTTAACTTTTTAAAACTAATTTTGGGGTACCCTAACTTTTAGGATTAGAAATTACTAGGTAAATTTTCGGCGAAACTCCGATTGATTCAAATCATTTTCGTCCACGAAAACAAAGGGCATTTTCATCCACAAAAACATTTAATCAATTTCCCACCTAAAACTCACCGTTGTATTCAAATAGTTGGTCGAAAATTCACCTAATTATTTCTAATTCTAAAAGTTAGGGTACCCCAAAATTAGTTTTTAAAAATTGGAGTACCAGAAAAACATTTCACCAAAAGTTAAGGTACCCCTAAGTAATTTTTTGGTATTTTTGTTATGAATGAAGGTAAGTATTACCATTACGTGGGTTTAACTAACATGAACGGGAAAAGAAGGTCCGTGTAAGATAGGAGTTTTAGAAATTACAGTTTTATTTTATAGATTTGGTGGAGTGATCGATGTATATTTTCATAAATTTATTGTACAAGTATATTTCACCATGGATTTAATAAATATGAAAAATTATAAATAAAAGTATAATTGTGTATAATTTGTAGTTTACGTTAGTCATGTGTTTACCTATTCATTGTTTGTAGGACAAGTGTGAAGTTATATTTCTTTCTCTTTCTCCAACTTTTTAGTTTAGATTATCATTTAAATGCATCAGTAATTATAAGACAAGATAAAATGGAAATAACGTATATAATTAACGATAAATTGAAAGCCTGCATTTTGGCACATCATGAATTATTTCCCGACCATTGCATATTTGTGCCATCGCAAACATCCTTATAGAAGAGTTGCCTATAAGTAGACAAATCCGAAGGGATTAGCATCTTGCACTCCACATCTTGGGGTCTTATCAAATGTCAAAATCCATGTGGTTGTGTCTTTGCTTGCAATAAAAGTACTTAGACGTGATTTCTATCTCCAAATCATTGGTCCTTAGTTTGGAGCCTTATTTTTTAATTTATTATAAGTAATTTACATTTTTTTTCTTGAGATCCAAAGATTAAAATACCATTCAGTCGCTAAAGGATGAATTGGTGCGGGGCATTATGCACCCCGCAACAATTTATTTAAATACATCACCAAAATTTGCTTAGATACATTACTAATGGAATTATGGAAATAACTAATTGATTAGGTCTTTGTCTCGCCAGTTGAAAAGACCATCCAACTCAAAGATATCTAACATTGTGCCCGTCTCATCAAAGAGTTCACACAATCTCATAATGCCATAATTTTCTTGAACAGGTACCCTGAAACCCTTTATCACCATCTGCTAGCCATGAGTCCTCCCATACTTTAACTTGTTTTCCATCTCCTATTATCCATATCGTACTCTATTCAACTAGTCAATTGCTCCACAAAAGATTCACTGCATATAAGTAATTTATTGAGCTTTGAGCAATACGTGTTAGTAGTGGTTGTTAAAATCACAGCCCAGATCATTGGATCACACAATCGTTGCCTTATTAGGAATCATACCAGGATCGAACGAGGATTGGTAGGTAGGATCGTATTAGAATCATTAGCATTGTTAAGATCAACTCGATCCTAACAATAGCACATTTATGTTAGAATGATCATAATTGCACTAGAGTGAGTTAGGATCGTACAAGATCGATTAGGACAGTACTAAGTTCAATTGCGATCATTTATGTTAGTAGTGGTTGTTAGAATGGTCATAATTGCACTATAAGAAGTGACCATACACAAATCCCATCAAACACACGCATGTTGCTATTCTCAAGAATCGATCCCAGAAGCTGTGGGATACTACAATACAACAGATACCAACTGAGCTAATTAAAAGCTCATTGATAAACACTCATTAAATTATATACATAGTTGGATAGGTAGATATATAAATTGATAGACATAACGATATCAAGATATATAAAAACTTGCAACATTATTTGACTAACAAGATTAATTAAGCAGCCATCATATGATGAAACTCATTGAAGTCAAGCTCTCCATCCCCATTAACATCAAACACTTGAATCATAGCAACACACTCACTATAAGACTTGGAGTCTCCAAGCCTATTGAGGGCTCTTTGGAGCCCTCTAGGGGTGATCCTCCCGGACCCTTTTTCGTGCTCAAACATCTCAAACACCTTCTTCAACTCATCGTCATCCCCACCCCCATCTTTCTTGCTCTCCATCAGCTTGACAAAATCCCCGAAATCAAGCATTCCATCCTTGTCGGAATCAAGCTCATCAATCACTTCCTGAACATCCTCTTGAGATATGTACTCCCCAATGGAACCAAAGTACCTCCTTAGCTCAAAGGCCGAAATCTTTCCATCCTCATCCTTGTCAAAGTGTCGAAACACATCCCTCAACTCCTCCTCCTTCGTCCTTCCCTTGAGCCCAGGGCTCAAGGGAAGCTGGTTTGGCGATCTAGGGGAGGACAAAGATGAAGACGACGAGGATGAGGAAGAGGATAAGGATGAACCATTGTTTGACTTGATTTTTTTCTTATGGAGGCTAATCCTAAGGCCTACATGAGGAAAACACTTTGTTTCCCTAGCCATGTTTTGTGTTTCTATAGCCATATTATACTAGCTAGTAGTTTAGAAGGGTCTAAATATAGGGCATGAAAAAGGGGTTGAAACAACTAAGTAGGTGAAATGTGCATAAGTTAGGAAGAGGGGAGGTGGAACTTAAGGCTTTAATGGTGGAAAAAAGTCATGAGTTGCGTATGATTTGGTAATGCAAGGAAATTGCATGGCAACTTCGTGGTATTGTGGTGTGTATGGGCCAAATAGAGCATCTCGTGATCTAAGGCATCAACTTCTTGAGTGGGTTTTCATCCTCCAATTGGTGCTTTTTTTCCCCCTAAATTACTTGTGTATTTAGTGACATTTTCAAAAGACTAAGATTCCAACTTGAACTTTCTTATATTCTTTGAGTATTAAAGTACTATACCTTCATCTCAAATTGTTTATCTCAGTGATCTATGTACAGTAAATTTTAAAAAATTTAATTTTAGAATTTTTATATGTATAATAATGCATAGTATGAAGCAACTATCAACATATCCCTATATAATAGGACATATTTTCATGATCAAAATGCAAGTGCAAAATTCTTTTTTCTCCAAAGCTATATATTGATTAATTGACATGATTAAAGTTGAATTCATTAGTTTCAATCGGACACATGTACTTTCCATACTTCATCTCCTGCATCTTTTACTATGAACTTTCGTGGAAGTTTCTTTTTGTTGTAGATAAATCATTATATAGGTGTGGGCGCGCGTGTGTGGCTATGTGCAGTATATGTCTATTCAGTGGCGGATCTTGACATTCTTATTAGGGGTGGCCAATACACTGTTATTTTATATAATAAACATAAAATCCATAATTTTTATTCCAAATTATACTAAATTATTTTTTTTTTGTTAACGGTGGCCGTGGCCACCGTCACCGATGCCCTAGGTCCGCCCATGTGTCTATTTCTTATGCAATAATATTATTATACATCTATACATGGTATTCCCCCCCCCCCCCCCAATGAGCTAGTAGCCCACTTGACATCATTGTGACCATCCATCTTAGAGGTCATAGGATCGATTCTCATTTCCATCTTGGAGCTAGTATTGTGTTGCAGGAGGACGAGTACCTTCCGTGTTGAGGCTGTTATGAAAGTCCATAGGAGTGTCATTGGCCGGGCCCATAACTTGGCGAAACAAGTCAGGACTGGGTCGTAAGGATGACAATTTTTTTTCTTTGCTATTCCTAACTTCTATGTACTAATTAATGTGTGTTCTTTGTGCTGTCTCCGTTGGTAAAAAAAAAAAAAAAAAAAAGGGAAGGGCAGAGAGATTGGATTGAGGTTGCCTGTCTCCTACTTTTTATGCTGAGTACTTACTTAGCCGCCAGTACATTTAGAGGTCTTCATATTCCGTTCTAGACGGGGAAAAAAACCCTGTTCTTTTATGTGGTATTTTGCGGAATGGTGTGGTGAGGTGTGATGGAATTGTAGCGGGTATGGTGTAATTGTGGTAGGTTAATGGTATGTGGGGTAGGTGAGAAGAGAGGATGTAAAAAGTAGAGGAGAAAAGTGAGGAGACAGAAAAGTAATGATTTGCGGTAAAATGTGGCGGGTTGTGGCAAACTGCGGTAGGATGTGACACCGCAATTTGCCAATCGCAGAAAAGAACAGGCCATTTATACCTGTAATTTTCAAGAGTCGACCCATTTGATTTGATTGGTTGTAATGCATACCGTAGTGTTCTTTGATAGCTAATTGGAAAAAGACAGGGTGTGTACAAACAATTCAGTAAATGTTTGGGTATGTATGCCCAACTATTTATTTGGTTACCATTGTAGAGCATGCTTGGATTTCATGGCAGCAAAACCAGCTGGTATAATTAATTTAACTTGGACCTCCATAATTATTGTTTTTGTCCCACACCATCTTAATTAATTAGCTCTAATCCTATATAACTTCTCTACATTTTGTGCCAATTGTTGATATAATTAACATTAATTGTGATTTACAATATCGGTCCGTTTGCTATGTAATGAGAATGAAAACTCACAATGGAAATGAGAATGAGAATATGCTATAAATTCTAAATTCCTTGTTTGTTGTATAGGAGTGAGATTGAGAATAAATACATACTTACTAGAATATCCCTCACTAATTTAAATGGGATAGGGTAGTATTAGTAATATTAATTAAATATAAGAATAATATTGGTATTTAAGATGATTTACGAATTTTCAGTATGAATTAACACCCCTCCCTTGTAATAGATGCATAGAAGTTGGGGGTTTTTTTTTTTCTCATTCACAATTCCTACTTTTTACAATTCCTATAAAAAAAAACATGAAAATTGTATTACTAATGTATATATTCTCATTCCCACATTCCAACTCTTTTTTTCAATTATTCATAGCATGAAAACAGGCAAGAGTTCGCAGACAACCATTGTCAAACAAGACAATAGAAACGGCTCCGAATATACAGCAAAAATAGACAAAAGCGACCAACTCACGAAGCATAAAAACAACAAAAACAACTTTACATCTTCACTTTTGCCTTCTTTTCTTCAAACAAATCGTCTCTAAAGTTCTATGCAACAATTTCATCATCATCACGAATGACACCCTATTTACACCCAACCTTTGCCGCTCTGCATGCCTCGTCTTCCAATTTATCCATGAACTTTTCCACGGGAACCTTCAAAGCCTCACAGTCGATCTCTAAACCATCTTCACTGTTGGACTTTTGTCTTTTAGAGCGTTTTTTTCTTCCTTTTATTGAAACCCGAGCTCCTTGAGGAAACAACCCTGCAAGTTGCTTATCTGACTAAACGCCACTTGGAATTGCACATTATATTGAGATTTCTCTTTCTATGATTCTTTACTTTTGGAGCCTCGAGGACTAAGTCCTTAGAATTATGTGGCAAAACAGAACATAATTCAACATCAAAGGGGACAAGAGGATCATTAATGGTACGAATACTATTAGAAGTGACCACCATACCATTACCCACCAAACCAATAAACTAAGAGCCTCTCATAAGAACATTTTTATAGGAAAACTTGCTCCTAGCATTAGGCTAAGCCTTAGGGACACCAAGCGGATCTGATAAGGTTTTGCTCGAATTGGAGCTGACATTAGCCAAAGGGGACGCTTGGCCATCCGCACTAACCTCAAAAGAATCACCAATCACACCAAGGTTATTAGCAGACGAAGCACCCTCAATATGTTGTTTCACCTTGGGCACCCACTTTCAGACCTTATAAATCCTCTTGGAAGGAGGATTCGAAGACTTTTTTTGGCTAAATTTTGCTCAAGAAAACTCAACACAGATCCCTTAAACACTCTCCCATTAAGATCTTGGATAGCACAAGAAACAACTTGCTTGTCTTTAAACTGAACAAACCCAAAACGGCTCCCATTTCTCCCAGAGGAATATAAATATCAACAATAGCACCAAAATTTTTGAATAAATTTTCTAACCATGAAAAGCTAACACCCATCGGTAAATTGTCCCAAAAAACTAAAAAAGGAAGATCCAAAACTTCTTACCCTTACTGAATTTGTAGCCATATATATTATTATGAGCAATTGTAGAAGAACCTGATATAAACGTAACTGTGGAATAGGGGGATTAGAAGAAAGGGGAGGGGCATAGAAAGCCTTCAATTCACATAAAAGCTCTACAAGTGCCTTTGCTCTATCAAACAAAGCAATTGGTCGGGGCACCAAAACTATCCTTCTCAAAGATGAAAAAAGATAAGGATTTCAATTCAAATTGATTTCAGCCTCTCCCAACTTTTTCATACAAAACGTCTTGTATAAATGTGTCTAATGATTTATATAGATTGATTTCAGCCTAAATCAATCTTTTCTCCTCATTTTTTTTCGATCGTTATTGAAATCAAAACAAGCCCAACTGGCTAGGGTTTCAAAGCCTACTCAGTCGATATACATCTTTGCTCCTCATTTATGTATCAAAAAAAAAAAAAAAACTCTAAAAGCCATGTATAAGGGCCCCCTTCAAAAAAAAAATATTCAAGTGGTGATTCAAGGCCCAATAATTTGAATGGGTCTTGAACAAAAGAGGGGGTACTTAAAAACAATATGGGCTTGCATGAAAAAAATAAACAATGTGGGTTGGGCCAAGGTTGGCTCCCATAAGTCCAAAACAAGCCCAATAAAACAAAAAATGGGTCTTGAACAAAAACTATACAAATTACAAACCTAATATTTGTCACAGGCCCACAGGTGATGTATGATGATGAGTATGACCTAGCAATCACCACTGCATTTTGCAACTAGAAAGATTGGTTCCAAACTTCACCACACTAAAGATTTTGAACAAAATTATAAAATGTAATGAGATATTAATTATGAACTTTAATGAGACATTTTATATTAATTTATTATAATATAAATTAAAAGCTAATCTTTTTCAGATACCTAGATTTTGAACAAAATTACAGACAACATACAATACAAATAATTAGTATTTTGGGTCATTATTGTCAAAAAAAAAAAGTATTGATCAAGAATGCTTGGTCTACAAAACAGGGTTTGCCTATTTATCAACTCATCAAAGATCCTCCATATCCACACGAGAAAAATCATTTGACAAGTTTTTGGAAATTTTTACTGAATCTATACTGAGTAATCCTAAAATTCATACGTTTGCCTTAAGTAACTTCCTCTTCCTTTATTTTTTTTTTAAAGTCACACTTAAGTCAAACACATGAGTTTTAGGGTTAGTATAAATTCCGTTAAAATTTCAAAAAACTTACCAAATAATTTTCCTTCGATTGGTACGGAGGATTTTTGATAAGTTATTATCACTTGAACTCGTTCTCAATGCACATGCATCACGCCGTCACCCACCCTATATTACAATATATATTTCTGACAAATAATACAGTACATAATTGTCTAACACCTCTAAATTACAGTATATTATAACCTAATAATCTAATAATAAACGGGAAGAAAAAAGGTATGACATTGAGCACCCAAAATGGGAGGGAAGCGGTAGATGGTTGATGATAAGCTAAAACAGTTGGAAAAAAAAGGTGATAATTGTGGAGCTTTATAATTATTATGATTTATGGATGTAAAGCCAATGTATATATAATACACAATTCTTGTGCCTTTTTTTAGGTCATGCATGCTCTATCATGGCGGTGGCCGCAACACTTTTACCAGCTTTCCACCCACTTGTCTGCACCATTTCAAGCTCATTCGAGCTCACTATTATTTGTCCCATCCATCAAATTGATAGCTCATTTTAAATGGTTCTAAAATGTTTCAACATGACTTAAATCATAACGTATTGCTTATGATTGAAATTCATTTTAAAAGGGTAAAGTTCTATCATTTATCTCCATACAAGGAGACGTGCAAATCATAAGAATTATTCTTATGAGCTCCAGTACATATAGAAGTCATTATAATACAAAATGAGCTCATTTACAACCATACATTTCTCATTTTTGATCAGTCAATACTAATTTTACATAAGTTATCCCATAACTTAAGTAAAATAAACAGAGTTTGAGTTAAACCATTCTCAAGTGACTTTAATTAATGAACCAAACTTAATTAGGGGTGTAAAATTTATAGGTAAAAAGTATTTAGATAAAAGTTAAATTTTGATCATTTTTAATAATTTTTGGTAATTTTTGGTAATTTCTATCAAATTATCCTAATATATTAAAATTATTTTTTTATTTTTAACTTTGATAATTTTTTGTAAATTTTGATAAATTTTGATAAATAAAAATTGATAAATTCAATTTACCCTTATATTTGACAGGAGTAGTTGAAAAACAACCAAAAATCCAAATAGATAGAAGGAAAGGAAAGAAGGTGGGCTTAGGAATGAAAGCAATGGATACAGATTGCAGCGAACCGCAGCCGCTTGAAGACACGCGTAAGCACCAGAAGAGAGATGCGAATATGTCATCTTGTACAGTAATATTACTTGCCTTGGGATTGAGCAAAGCTTTATTATATCATCCATACTTCTATCTTGTGGTGCTCTCAGCATGTGTATATTCTCACCTATCTCCCCATATCCACATCTCTTTAGAAATAGTAAGAAATATAATATAATATGGGATTATTGGATGATAATCTTTGAAGCTTTAGGGTATTGAATGATAATGCTGAACTTTTTCTTGGACTCTGTACATCGATTTTGAATTTTGAGGGTATTGAATGATAATCTGCTCGACGATTATTTGGTGGTTGACGCGGTGGTTGTTCCACTTTGGGTATCATTTTTCTATTTTTTCCAAAAATATATTAGTCATCCCGCATTTATGTCTTTCTTACGGCAAAGTTTTTTCGAAAAAAATAGAAAACGACACGTCAAAATAGGACAACCGCCACGTCAACCAAATGAATTGATCTGAGTCGCGTTATGTCCAATACCTCAAAGTTCGATGTATTAAAGAAAAGGTTCGATGCGTATCATTCAATACCTAAAGTTTAGTGTATTATCATCCAATAATCCTATAATATGTGATAAAATTGATACAGAATATAAATTATTTAACATAGAGGACAATTTTGATGTAGTAATTGAACTTTCATGTTTGACCATAGATCTATGACTTTAATTTGGTGAGCATTTCAATTATTATAACATGGTGTAAAGTCAAGGTTTGAATTTATGATTTTTCCTTCTATTTCTTTTTTCTCGCAAAAAAAAAAAAAAAAGTACATAATGCTCACAGCTGCTCAGTTACGATCTTCGTCGCTCTTCCACTCGCGTTGCTTCTACCCATGATTTCATCTTATCCTGTCGTTATCTTCGTTCCCTACCGCAATTTTGGTCTAAGCACCTACTTAGACCAGACTGGATCAAGAACCAAGGAACTATAGTAATCTCGCCTGTTTCATAGTGCTTCTTGATCCAGTCTGGTCTAAGTAGATGCTTCCTTCACCGGTTTCTCACCTTCACACGCCCATTTACTATAATTCCTTGGTTCTTGCTCTCATGGCTTCTTCTCACCTTCACCGGTTTCTCACCTTCAGTCTTTTTAAAGTTTGGATTGTTTATCTGAATCAGACCATAATCCCGGTGGAAACGACCTTAATATTCGCTACTACTAAAACTACTTTGTACATTTGCAGTTAGGTCTGTTTGGTCTATGACACCACACAAACAAAGTAGTAGTTAATCCGACCTATAATTAGATAATACTCAAGTTTTCTGGTGATTACGAGGATTTAAATCCTCTAATTCGAAAAAAGAAGTCAATAAGGTCAGGGGATATGCATAGTTTCTCATTCATTTGCAATTTCAAGCCAAGTTTAGGCAATAAAATAGGCCTAGAAGTCATTGTGTATATGAAATTTAATTTAGAGTTTTAAAAGCTCAAAATTTGATGAGATAGCTCCTTATTTTCAAAATTCTATCCCTTCGTACTCGTAATCTTTAGCTCCATTACACCCCAATCTCAATTTTTCCTCTCAATCTCACTCTCGATCTCAACTTTCTCTCTTCTTCTTCCCTCTCTTTTTCTCCCCTTCTCCTCTCTAGAGAAAATTAAGAGAGATAGGGGTGTTTTTGGGGGGGAGGGGGGAGGGGGGGAGGGGGAGAAAGTTTAAAAGTTTGGGTAGATAAATCTCGGAGAATGAGTTAGAGTCTGTATATTTTCTTTTCCGAAGAAAGTAGGGAAAACTATTTTCCACGAAATAATTTTCATTAACAAACGTAGGAAACTAGGAAACTCGTTTTTTGGAAAATGATTTTCCTTTGAACTAAGCACAATCTAAAATTAAATCATTATGATTTTGTTTTCCCTTATTCTTCAATATTGTTGGGTTAAGTGGCCTGTTGGATCCTCTTTGAAGGTGTAGGCAACACGAAATAGGTAATTTAGATGGTTTTTAAGATGACATGAATCATGTCATAGAATAGAGAGTTAGATTTGGGAGCAAGAGTTGCACATATGCCATGTCACATATGATACAGACAATGTCGAAACAACATGCCCTATCAGGCACACAGAGGATTTTACGCCTTAAGTACATGTTCATTTTGCGCAATTTTAATTACCCTAATTAATCATTTGCGATTGTTTTTTGGCCGTCAATTCTACTTTCTAGAGAGAGTGTGAGCGCTAGAAAGATATTCTACCATCATGGTATTAAATTTAATTGCAGAGTGCGTTGTCAAATCAAATTTTAATTCTGTTTTTGTTAAGGAACAAATCACACATTGTCATTATAACCGTGTTGTACTTTTTCTAATTTTCCTCTTAGTGGATTTCTTCTAATCATCGTCACCCATAGGTTTCTCCTTTATTAAGTTTACCATGTAAATCTGGTATTTTGTTCGTTCTTTCATTATTTTTCTTTGATTTCATGTTTGTCACTGTCATCTCCATGTCACTTCAGCCTACTTTGTAGATTGTAAGAATACTTGTGAATTTCCTTTCAAATATACAATTGGCCTCACTTTGTATGTGGATGAAAGGTTGGTTTGATTCAGTTAAAGGAGTTGGAAACCAAAAAAAACATATATAACTTTGATATATGGCAAGACAGGACAACGTACCCATGATATGATAAAAGGAGGTTTTGAGTTGAACTTGGCTACGATTTGGGGTCATATTCACATATGGCCATGTTCTTTACTTGGTAGAGTGAAGTTCCATGTTCTTTTTCTTTGGTAATATCCACACTATCCACAGTTATTCACACCACTTTCCTATCTCATTATATCAATTTATCCGTATCCGCAACTTACATTTGTAGAAAAGAACAACTCAATCCCCCTGATAAATTAGGTAGATTGAGTAAATTAGGCAAAAAGCAATAAATTTTGGAGAAAATTGATAAAGGTAGTAAACGTAATCACACATTATAATTTTTGAAGTTAGATTGAGTAAATTAGGAGCAAATTTTAGCGAAAATTGATGATAAAAGAAATAAACATACTCAAATTTTACCATTTTTCCAAAAGTTTACCTTATTTTACCACAATATGTTTGTCTCTTCTTTAAATGTAATTTCACACATAATATTTACTAAGAAAATGACAATATTATATTTTTACAATATTCAGTACAGATTATTTCATGTAGCATATCACTTTGTATGTCAAAATTTTCAAAGTTTATCTTACACAAAGATTAAGGCTACATATCAAATGGTGAATTGAGTGCATATAGTTAACACCAAATCAACACTTACATATAACCCTTCTATCTCAGATTATAGTCCATTGAGCTGGTTTGCCCGAGAGGTTAAGGGGGAAGACTTAAGATCTTTTGCACATAAGTGCGCATGGGTTCAAACCCCATAGCCAGCAATTTGATTTTTTTAATTTATCATAAATATTCACGATAAATTATTTATATTATAAGCTCATGGAATGATTTTTGAAGTTTATAGGGTTTTTGGTTCAAAATAATCCGAAGTTAGATGAATGACTGAAAGTAATCTAAACTGATTTTTTGACTAAAAATGTATCAAACTTTTAGCCTATTTACTCTAACTAAACCAGAATTAAATTCTTACGTCGTAAAGCTGACTTAGCACCCTTACAAAGTTCAACGATGCAAGGTTAATATCTGGTTTAATCAGTTTATATTATTTTCAGTCAGCTTCAAACTTTTCAAATGTGTCAAGTCAGCTTTGTGACGTCGTAATTCAATTCTGGTTTACTCAGAGTAAATAGGTTAAAAGTTTGTCACATCCTCAAACAAGAAGACAATTTAAATTATTTTCAGTCATTCATCTTTGAGTTCGGATTATTTTGAGCGAAAAAGCCCAATTTATATTCCATTAAACGAATGATCAGTATGGTTGATTTGATTTGGTATTTCACGAATTGAATTGGGGTTGAATTGGGTTCAAGTCCATTATTTCACATGGTATCAGAGCCAGGGTCATTGATGTTGGGGCCACGCCCGCAGTTGTGTGCGCCTCGTGGTGAGGGAGGCGTGTTGAGTTGTCCCACATCAGCCTTTGACACCCATATTGTGGTGTTTATAATGGCTTGGGTGCCTCAACCTCTTAAGCTAGCTTTTGGGGTTGAATTAGGCTCAAGTCCATTATTTCACAATAATACTGTATTTTTTTCCTCCTTTGGCTATTTTTCTTTACCTTTCTGGCTTTCTTTGAATTAATCATGGAGTTTCAGAGCAATAAGAACACATAACATAATGCTATGAAGAATTCATCATTATTGGTTTCTGATGATGATCGATTGCATTGAATAAAAGAAGAATATGCTGTGGAGGAATGCTTTTACAGTTGCAGTACAAACTACAAAGGCATCATTTTTTAGAATATGCTTTATTTCTCGTTATGGTATGAGCTGAAATTATAAAAACAGATAAGTAATCATAAAAATCACCTCCTTACAATAAATTTTAAGGTGATAGTCTGAGGCCATCTCAAATAACATATATTCATAACTTCATCAAAGTTAAAAATAAATAAAAGGATTATTGGATAATAATAATAATACAAATTTTGGGAGTATTGAACTGATAATAATACCAACAATTTTAATAACACTAACAGTACTAACTATAAACCTATTTTCCTGCAATAGTATAAGACCGAGTTAGCTGGAGGATTAAAGAAAATGTTTAACTTGATACGTCATTTATTATTATTTCTTTTGTCTCCAAAACCTTATAACAATATTCAAGAAAATTATTAATATAGAAGGAAAAAAAATCAATGCTATTAGCTTGGTTGATAACCAAGCTGTTCATTTGTTTAATTGTTTTAGAGGATTAAAGAAAATGTCGGAAAATAAATGAATAGAAAAAGAGCCTACACTTTTCATTTAGCCATGCACATATGTTGCTTTACACCTCCATGAGCTAAACTTTTTCTTAGCAATCATCGATTTTTGGGTGATTAAAGTGAAAAACAAACGATGAACTGTGTAAATTGCTTATAATTGAGACCTCTTTATTGTTTTTGGCTATTCCTTGGAGCTGGAAAATGATTAATCTCAAGTGGAAATTTATTTTTATTTATCGTTAATAATCACAATTAATGGATGATATATAGTCATGTTCTTTAGTTATGTTATTTTCAGGTTTAGATGAATAAGTTATAAAGATAAGTTGAGATAAGTTAGGATAAATTATGATGTTTTTTTGGGGAATTGTGTTAGGTTTGAATAGGTTTAGATAAGTTGGGAGAATATTATTATTATAAAAATCTATAAGGTAGTCATTGAGAAAATTAAAATATGATAAACTAAAACTAAAATATGAGGTTGATTTAATGAATGTTAATGGTAAAATAAGAGAAATAATTATTAATATATTATTAAAATTATAACATGACTGATAATATAAAATGAGAAAAATTAATTAAAAGATCATATAAAAAATTTAGTAGATGACATACATAAAATAAAAGATTATATGAAAAAAACAGGTGACATACATAAAATAGAAGACGTGGGACTAAATTATGGGATCTAATATAATCAAAATCTTTAAAGGACCTTTGGTGATTGCCTCTTTTGGAGTCTTTCGTTAGATGTTAAACCAATAGTCAAATTTGTTAAGGTGTTCTTCTTTTATGTGGTTGGTATGCTGCAGAAATAATGTGGTATGTTAAAATTGTGGAAAGTGTAATAATATGTGGAATACTGTTGTAAAATTTGTAAAAAATGTGATTGATATGGTAGGTGATGAGAGAAAATGTAAAAAGTAGATGAGAAAAGTGAGGAAAAAGAAAATTGGGAAAATATATTGATAATAATTGTGGCAAAGTGTGGTACGCGCGGTATGATAAAGTGTGTAATAATATTGAATCGTATGGTGAGTTGTGATAGTATACCATTATGCACGATGCAAAAGAACAAGGCCTAAATAGAATTAAGATTTTAGTATTAAGCCTGGCAAAGCTAATCCAATCTTTTTTATCAAAAAAAAAAAAAGCTAATCCAATCTAAATTAGAAAACACAAAATTTCTTAATTCAAACTGGACAAGATTGAATACAAAGTAATCTAATCAAGATCAACTTGTATTTATTTTTCACCAAAATTCTGCTCAACAGCAACGTCTCGAGTAACGTATAGTATTGTGGGAATCAAAACTCTTACTTAGATAAATATTAGTGTTAATTAAACTAATGTTTTAAGTGGCGTTTAATGTATCAAGTATCATTTTCTGAAACATTGGTAAAGCTAACATTTAATTTTGCGTTTTGAACAACATTTCATATTTCTTGGTCAATTCAAAAATTAATTTATTTGTCCCAAAATGTTTGAGTAATACTACATCCGCCCCAAAATATTTGTCACCATAATTAATTCCTTTGTCCAAATTTGTCTGTGTCTTTTACAATTTCAATAACCGACATTGTCTTTTTACGCCTAATTCATACTCGCTCCTTCCCATTTTATTTGTCACTTGGGACATAATTTAGAAAACCAAAAAAAACTTCCATTTCACATTAATTTACATCATTGAAAATGTAAAAATGTTGAATAAAATGGTAAATAAAAAGGAAAAATGTGAATAAAAAGGAAAAATTGAAGAAAAAGATATAAGTAATATGGTTAATTTGATAAATTAGTAATTAATGTGTTATTGGAATTATAAAGTGACAGATATTATGGGAAAAAAGAAATTTAGTTAAAGTGATAGATAATATAGGAAGGAGGGAGTATTATGTAAATTTATTCAGCACTTTTAACAATTTCAACAAATTGTCATTCTCAATTAATCTAGGGGTGTTTTAAGTAAATTACAAACTTTTAATCTCAACTCTAATATGCATTGATTTTTCCAAGTTAATTAGAGCGACAAATATAACGGAACAAAGGTAGTACAATTGTACTTGCGGCCTTTTTATGTCTTGGTTTTGAAATTGTGAAAAACCAAAATAACCATCAAAGTTAAAGACAAAATTTATAAAATTATTTTAATTGGTAGACACTAATTTCGAAAGATAGAGAGTATATGTATAAAACGGATAAAAGTCGAATGTAAAATAATAAATAATTAAAAATAAGAAAATTTAATTAAATACAAAAATAAATAGTAATAGGGGGAATAATTTGAAAAAAAAAGAATAATATAATTGTCAACAGCCAGCACTACTAAAATCATCTATTTTAATTGGTAGACATTAATTATAAGAGATAGAGAATATATGCATGTTGTTTTATATAGTGTGGTGTGGTACTACAACTCATCACCCCATTCTTTTATACGATACTGTAAAACTGTAAAATCCGATCCAATCTATCGGAATTCCATTTGAGACTTCAATAAGACTTTTGCCGGATTTTTTCGCATTTTTTCGGGTTTACCCGAAAATCCTATTTATCTATTAGATTAGTGTTTTTTTTTTGCAGTGTAGAAAGTGGTGCTGGACACGGTGCGGTACCACAAGTTACCGCAACTCACCACAATTCACCACAACTTACCATTTACCTTTTTAATAAATTTCAAAAAATTTTATATAAATTTATTATTTCTACCATAACTTACCACAATTAACCGCAGCTTACCACAGTCTACCACACCGTAACTTACCGCACTGCACTGCAGCGGTACCGTATAAAAAGAGCATGGCAGGCCCTGTTCTTTGGATTGATAACTCTTTTCAATCCAATCCAATCCAAACTTTACACAATTCCCCAAAAAAATATCCTCCTTAAAACACAATTCTCCAAAAAAAATCATAACTTATCTAATCCAATCCAATCCATCCAAACGTCATTTTATCCAATCCAAATAATAAGAAAATTAATATTTTTCAATACTTTACCACACCAAACTGCATCATTATCACTTTATTTTTTTCCCCAAATTTCCACAAATTTTACCGTATTATTCTACCCCTTATTCCACTTTCTATAATTTCACCGTATTGTCTCATTTGCACATTATACAACCGTACAAAAGAAGAGTCTTTGTATATTAATGACCGGACCAAGAGGGAGGAGGTAGCTAGGTGCGTTGTTTTAAGTAGCCTCAGAATATTGATTCCCTCACACACTCACTAAACTAAGAATAGAGAGAAATGAAGGGCGGTTTGTACAGGCTGAGCAATGGGGTGAAGTCATCGTCCTACTGCTGGAAACAGAAGAAACCATGCGTATGGTGGGTTCAAAAATACTTTGCTGACTGCCTTTGTAACCTCAGAGACGAACTCTCCTTCGCCTGCGGGTTTGTCAGTCTGGTGGCATGGGGCGTCGCTGAAGTCCCTCAAATCATCACCAATTTCCGCACTAAGTCCAGCCATGGCGTCTCCCTCTGCTTCCTCCTCACCTGGTTCCTCGGGTACTTAACTTAACTTACTCTATTCATCAATTCTTCCTTCATTTTCAGTCTAACATTCAATGAAGTTTGCAGTTTTACAGTTTCCAACAGGAGTTTTACCAAAAAATTACTCAGGTACTCCAGTATTTGGATAAACTATTTTTGGTATTCAACTTTTTAAAACTCATTTTGATGTACCCTTATTTTTTGGGTTAGTAATTATTTGGTACTTTTCCTACCATCAATTTTATTAAGTGGCCGAAATACCCTTATTCTTTTTCTTCTTCAAGGGTATTTCTTAAAAAATGGAATAACAAGGTTATTTCTGTTAAGCACCTAATAATTTCTAACCCAAAAAATAAGGGTACCCAAAATAAGTTTTAAAAAGTCGAGGTACCTGAAAAACATTTCACCAAAATTCAGGGTATCTCCGAGTAATTTTTGTAGTTTTACAGTTTTAAGACCATTGTTTTAAGACTGGGTGACTAATATTGTTGGGTCAGTAATTTAATTTTTTCTGGGTGTTTTGATTTTCAGGGATATTTTTAATCTGACTGGGTGTCTACTAGAACCTGCAACGGTAAGAAATCAAGCTTCACCCGTGAATGCTATTTCTGCATGACCCTATAATCTTCTTCCATTTTCCTTGTCTACTTTTCTGGTATAGCTTAATTAGAACTTACTAGAGAAGTAGAGAACAAGAAGAAATACAAACAAACAAAAAACAAAAAAAAAGATTTTTTTTAATAAGTGTTTTTGGTTTCAAATAAATAATGGAAATAATTCAAATTGATTTATTGTTCATTAGTAGTCTAATTTTTTCGCCTATTTTTATTACTATACTTTTTATCTATTCTAGTCAATCGACAGTTCAAAATCTCTGAGACTCGTAAATTTTCTAGTGCCTAAAATAAGTGAAAAGTTTAGGGACAAAAAATACGTTAACAATTTGGATTATAATGATTAATGAACAAAAACATCAGGTAAATTATTCCCAATTAGGGCCCCTTTTTTTATAGTTAACTTCAAGTTGATTAATTACAGGATTAGGCTAATAAAATTCAGATAGATATGCATGGAGCTCTAAAAGTGTAGATATGAACTAAGAATTTGGTCATTAACCATATTAAAATTGGTGATTGCTCATTGGACCATTTTATTTTCTTAATCACTGCCATTCTTTTGTCTTCTTATACTCTGCATTCCACCCTTCTACTTGTCTTTTGAATTCTTCTGTTTAACATTATTGTGGTTTTTCTTTTTTTATTAGGAGAGAGATATATGAGTCTATACTGACATTTTTTGTAATCTGCATATATGGACCTTAATTTTGTTTATGCATGACATTTTGCAGCTGCCTACACAATTCTACACAGCTTTAGTAAGTACTCTCCTGCAAATAAGCTTCCCTTGTTTTTCTTTTGCTTTACCCTTTGTTTTTCATATTAAAAAACTAGAGTTAACAGATAACAATAGACTGAAAAAGGGAAATTGACTGAAATAGAAAAACTGTCAATATTTTTATTTGGTGGAAGATAGGTATACAAGTTTTGGTGACAAGTGGCTAATTTTTAATAAGATGGGTGGCGACCTTTATGCATCCTATACAGAATGAAACCTACCATTTGTTGATGAATGCATGAATGCTAAAAAGTAGGTTGTTCTCACCCCAAAAAAAAAAAAAAACTTTACTCCCTCATCACAAATTGATTTAATTGACCCTTTGAATAAATTTTAACTGTTAATTACTCATAAATTACAATTAGTTACCATATGAAATTACCATCATTAGTCAGATATTTTTCTAAAAATTATAATTGTGATAATTTCATATTGTAATTCATTGTAAATTTATAATTTGTAACTGATTAATGGTCAAAATTTAGTCAAAGTGTCAATTAATGTGGAACGGAAAGAGTAAAACAAATACTCCTATCGGTAAAATAGAAAGTAGGCTCTAATTTTGTCCTAACAGCAATTAATTAGATCACAGATTCAGAGATTTGCCAAACACTGACAATGTGTGGCCGGGTAGGTGTAACACTTGTTCCTTTAAGCCAGTCTCACTATCTCATGCTCAAATTTTGTGGATGAAAAAATGCATGTATCCTTTTATATAGGCTAACATCTGCATTTAATTTTTAATTTACCGGATAAAATGTGAATGTCACTAACTCCAAACATTTTTTGCTTTTGTTTAACCCCTTGGATGTAAACAGCTATACACAACAAGTACAATTGTACTGGTTTTGCAAAGTCTGTATTATGAGCACTTCTACACTTGGTGGAAATGTCGTCATAATAGACCTCATCAGCAGGTATATCGCCTATACACACATTTACCGGAGATATTTTGTGCTTCAAGACTTCAAGTAATAGTAAATTATCCGTGTTACTTTAACCGTGCAAGGAAAATGACTTGTTTGGATCTTTGTTTATTGTATAGGACGAGGAAGAGAAGAAGAAACCATTGAATCCAAACCCTACAATTCCGTCAGAGATCCCAATCCCTGGCACTCCTGTGAGGGCATCACCGCGTCGAGAATTCTACTATATGTACGTATATAAACTACTATCAATCTTATGATGTTGAAAATTCCGATCGTTAATTTTTCAACGTATATAATGGTCTCTATCAGATGAAACGATCTTATGACTTTTGCGTGCATACATTAGCAACAAACGATAGCCTTATGCCCCATCTTTTATATGGATGGCTGCGGAGCGGTGCGGTGTGGAGGAAATGTGGTGGATTGTGGTGGGTTGGGAAAAGTTGTAATGGATTGTGGTGGGTTAGGGAAAGTTGTGGTGGGTTGTGGTGAAATATGGAAAGTTTAACTTTTAATAAAAAAATAAATTAAATTAGAAAAAGTAGGTTGTGGTGGGTTGTGATGGAATATGGAAAGTTGTGGTGCGGTATGACACCGCAGCCTGCCAGCCGCATAAACGAACGGGGTTAGAGACTATAAAAAGTCAAATGAGACAGTTATTTTGAGATATGTGAGTAGGTTGTTAATTTGTACGTATTATGTCTTGGATAGCATCCACATACATATTGATGAAAAAGTAGCCATCCGACATCATTTCTAACAGTAGTTGTTTGTATGCATTGATTATAATGTATCAATGCAGGTCCGCGAGGTCTCTAGCAGGAAGCGACACACCCCCATTTCGATCCTATCTGAGAGTCGGGCCAAGAAGTGGTCCTTCTACTACATTAAGCCACCACAATGATGGCCACTCCTCTTCTGAGGAGGATGAAGGGACCACCACTCCCATTCCTATTCCTGGCCGTGGGAGGAAGGCTTCCTCGACACAACCTAGACAAATTCCACGTCACGTGAGTCTTAGTTTATATATGTTCTGTTACGTTATGTTCTCGATCTTCAGCTTATTTTGACTGAACTTATTTTGAACTGATTTTTTTGAATATGTTCTTAGCTAGATAGCAAGTAGATAGATTCTTCGAGTAGGACCCGTTTGAATGAGTGGGCATGGGTCTCGAGGGCTAGATAGAATTCAATGAACTATCATTTTTGTAATGATCTCATTAACCTCTAGTTTTGGTGCTTTCGTGGTTGGTATTAATTGGAAAGTGACTTAGGTTTTGTAGGGACACTTGTACAATTCTCGTCCTTTTGAAAAAGCCAGGGGCCACCATTTCAGCCAATGTCTTCTCCAACTATCTAGCTTGTCTTCTTTCGAAAATTTTGGCGATATTAGATTTGTCCAAAATAAACACAATAATACTCGTTACAAGGGTGTTTTGAAGTTGTAACAAAATACCCTTCTAGATAAGCCTCCAATTAACAACCTTCTAGAATCTAGACAATCATGAAGTATGGTTAAGAAAGTTCTTAATCAATAATTCAGAATTTCATTTGTTAGTTCATAACACAATTAATGCGCTGGATTTAACAGGCTGCTCGAGGAGCGATGCTCGCAGCATCTGTAAACCTGCCAATTCAAGGGACAAATGCCTTAATGGGATTCACCGGGAGGAGGATGTTGAATGTATGTTTTCGATCTATTATGACCCTAATTTTAATTTCCGAGGTATAATATGATACGTATAAGTTGAGCTGCATGTACATGTACGCACACATACAGGAACGTAGTTTTGAGCACAATGCTTTCGGTCAGTGGCTGGGGTGGCTCATGGCGGCCATTTACATGGGTAGCCGTATCCCTCAGATCATCTTGAATGTGAGTGTTTCCTTGTGACACTATTTCTTCATCACTTGTAAACGACGGCCCATAATATCAAGTTGGTTGCTAACAAAAACTATTGTCTATGTTTGTGGAGCAGATCAAAAGAGGGAGTGTAGAGGTAATAGCAACATCACTAGTGTTCATTCTTTCAACATATCGAATACTATTGAATTCTTTGTTGGGTTAGCTAATTATTGTTTTGAATATTAATTTCACTATACAGGGCTTGAATCCTTGGATGTTTGTATTCGCGCTCGTTGCTAATATCACCTATGTCGGAAGGTCAGTCCTCTGATCATCTCCTCCCCCTTTTCTTTCTTCTGAAATCCCTGTTCCGTTTGATGCCAAAACTGCTGATATGATATGTGCAAATGCAGCATCGTGATAAGAACTACAGAATGGGAAAGTATCAGAGCTAACATGCCGTGGTTGCTGGATGCAGTAGCTTGTGTTGTGCTCGACTTATTTGTATCCTTTTTACCATTTTTTTCCTGCCTCAGTAACTATCTCTGCAGACAGTAGTATTTACCGAGGTAATTCCTGCATCAGTAGGGCACGACCTAGAGTCCTTGATACATAGGTATCCCATACCACGGTTCATAAGTGTTTGTTTCTATTTACCTAGAGTCCTAAGATACGAAGGCATATGATACCGGGATTCATTATGTATGTGGTTCGCCTTGACACAAGTTGTAATGCAGATAATCATGCAGTATGTGTACTACAAGTACTTGAGGAATGACTCTAGAGACGAAGAACAAGATTACTACTACGAAGAACCCGGAAAAACGATGGTTTCGTGAAAGGGAGTTATGTTTGTCAAATTGGCCTGTGTGTGAATGTTAGTATATAAAGATGCATTGTTCCAAATTTTGGTTTCCAGTATCTGTTTGCTAAGTGTGGATAGTTTTGGTTCTCATTCCCTATACTAATGTCATTGGATTTCAACTTAGCTATTACTTCCATTATTTCTCCATATGTATGTTGTACCCCCCACAAACTCGTATCACAGGATTCGAGCAAAATTTATCTGTTTGTAACTCTGTAATCCTAATGTTTTGTATTATACCCTCTTTTTTCCTACTTTTAGTGAGAAATGAAACCAAACCAAAATTAATATTGTATGTGAAAACAACGATCAATATATCAGCGACAACATTGTATGTGAAAACATTGATCAAATCATCATCACCATGACAACGACCCAGGTAACAAGAACGTAACAAGCATAAAAAAGAAGAGAACAAAGAGAACGTTCTTGAGCAGCGAATCCTGCCCCCGGTGACCCGGCCCACTCCCCTCACGACCCGGATCCACCGCGTTCGGCTGCGAGTATCCATACCTAAACCCATGGGCCAAGCCCTGATACATGGTCACATCCGGCAGAAACCCGTTCAACTGAAAGCTAAACTAGGACGGAAAAAGCCCCCCGAACCCCCCAGACAAAGCCACATTCCCAAAACTCGCACTCGCCATGGGCACAAACCCTCCCAAGAACCCGAACCCAAGCCCCGAGAAGTACCCGCCTGGGCCCGGCGGAGGTGGGCCCGCCGACTCGGGGGGCGGTGGCGGGGATGGGCCCGCGGGTCGATGGCGGGCTTCCCTCGGCCGTAGAGTGGAATGAGCTCGTTCTCTTGGATGATGGCTTTGCAGACGGGGCATTCGTGGGATTGGGAGTGGATGTGGAGCCATTTTGAGAGACACGGCCAGCAGAATAGGTGCCCGCATAGGGTCACAACCGGGTCTTGGGCCAGCTCGAAGCAGATGTTGCACTCGAAATCCCCGGCTTCGTTGTTGGGTCCTAAGTCCGTGCTCGAGCTTGTGGTTGAGTTTGATTCGGTGGTTCGCGACGATTCCTCCAGCCCACCTCCCATTTCTTGTGTTGGAATATGCAATCGATCCTACACAATCAAACCCAGTGCTGTTAAATCAGGGAAATGATCAAATCATATAGTGTATGGATTTGAGATTAGAGAAGAAGATTGGATTAAAGTAGGAGATAATTGGTGGGAAAATGAAAGGGGAGCGAATTTGTGGGGGGTTCAGATTTATATGCGGTTGATCATTTGATCGGAGTGGGAAGCGGTAAAATGAAACCAACCGCGGGAAACTGGGGAATTCTGTTGACAGTTGAAGTTTATGGGCTGTGGGTTAGTTACTAAAGTGGGATTATCCTTGTTTTGGGCTTTTAAAGAACTTTGCCCAGTGTACAAAGTGGGTTTGTACCTAAACCCAAATCCAACTACGAAAATGATAAATATTTTGGGATAAGACACATTTTAATTGTCTTGTCTTTGTATAAAATATATATTTTTAAATTAAATTGAAAAAAATTACATTATTGACTTCTATAACTATAATAATACATATAAATGGTATAAAATCACACTTTTATCTATATTTTTAAAAATTTACAAAAAAAAGTCTAAAATATGCCTAGCGGATGGAGTTCATTTATTAGGATGTCAATTTTAATTGTTGGCGTAGGCAACAAATTTTAAACTTCTTTTAATTGATAAATAATAGTAACTGTTAAAAAAATTCAGGTTAAACATGATAATAAATATTAATTTCATAAGGAACAAGACACTTAAGCAGTGTCTTGCCCCAAGACACGTATCATCACGCATCTAACAATCTATGATACACTTCCTCTCAAAAAAAGGAAAAACAAATAATCCTAACATCTTCGGATACGTTTTGGAGTCTATGTTTTCGGATGTATGATAAATTTAATCTATCTGATTGACTCTTACACAATATTTCCTAGTCCTACCTTACCTACCTATTCTCAAACAACCGTACCCTCAATACCTAATATATATTTTAAATGTATATATATTTAATAAGTGGTTTGAGGGATGCGCTTTGCATTACGCACATACCTTATTAAAAATTATAAAATATATGTTTTAAAATTCACACAAACGATATGATTGATGTGAGTTATCTTCATAAATATTATACCACATACTACTAACACTTATACAACCTTACATTTCCTATCTAACCTTCCCTTCAACTATCTTGCATCTGAAAATAACGGTTTCTTAGCAAATAAAGCATGAAATATCATATTTGAAGCATGGGTTCAAAATGCATGTAGCCGACCTGCAATAAAACAGCTGAATCAAGGGTGTAAATGTCAATGGACTTTGTTTTTGCTTGATGAAAATTACTGTATGAGATGCGATTACTGTACGAAAGTGACTTTTTTTTGGACGGAACCTGCATTTTACATGTTTTGGTGGTAACATGGCGTTGTTCTTTTCATATATAGATTAAATTTGACTAGAGTAAATAACAAGTTCAAAAATCTAAGTCTTGTTCATATTCACCTAAATTTATACAGCATTATTTAAAGTGAGAATAATGGGGTAATGAATTTAAGGAATGAGGAAGAAGCAAAATGCCAAAATACATAAAAGTGGGCTCTCAAATCTTTCATTTCGTACTGGAATGCTAAAGAAGATGCCAAGAGAATATCTCTACTCATCCCGCAAGTTACTTCAACTTGCCAAAATTTATACTTTGCCATGATTTAATAAACTAGTGGCATATGCCTAATCAATTATGCTAATTATTGATTTGAATTTACCTTTAAAATGAAGATTTATTTTAGATTTTAGATTGTTAATTGACAAACTAATAAAACATGTTTTTGCTTTTTTATTAGTAAAATTTGTATTTTTACATGAATTTTTACCGTGCACAATTTCTTGGCCGATGTTTGTTCGAAAGATGAATAATGCTCATTTTTTACTTTTGATTTTGATTTTTCTATGTAATATATTCGTTTAAAGAAATTGTTAATGCATTTTTTTATTAGTATGTGTCAAAAGCCAAGTATAAATAAGTGCTAATATTCAAACAAGGAGAAAAAGAATCAATAGACATAAATATGTTAGCATTCTTTCTAATATGGACACTACTTTGAATATATTTTATGAACTATCTGGTAAGATATGAGCACAGTCCAAGTTAGTTTAGACCGGTTAATCTTTTTTCGATTCAAAAAATAGTGAACCGAAATTGAAATCGGAACCGAATAAATTAGTTAACCGGACATCAGTTAACCTGGTTCGATTAATAGTTAACCACGATGAACCAATTAAAATCATCAAATATCATCTCACACCGTTTTGAAATAAATTAGAAAAAATGGGCCAACATTGGGTTAGCACCAACCACTACCCAACAGAAATCAACACTTGCCAACATCAGCAACAGTCGGCGCCCGCAGCTTCCAGCACCAACAGCTACTAGCACCAGCCACTACCCAACAACAATCGACACTTGCCAGCACCAACACTAGCTCGCATCAACAACAATCGGCGCCAGCAGCTTCCAACACCGACAGCTGCTAGCACTAGCAACTACCCAACAACAATTGACACTTGCCAAAGACGCAAGACTTTTCGGCAAAGACTAAGCAAATGGCTCGCACCAAAGAACTACCATCACCCGCAGCAGCCAGTGCCAACAATAACCTATTTGTTTGTTCGAAATTTGTAAATTTTAAATAAACTGCGTAAAATGAATATTAACAGTTCGGTCCAATTAACCCTCGGCTCGACATTCGTGAACCTACCAAACTAAATAGTCTATCGGTTCGTCAGTTTGATTAACTGCTTTCTCTCGTTTTTGAGTTTTTCGGTTATGGTATTTTTCCTCACCCTAGTATCCGGAAAGGTCATCAAATTTTCAAAAAATGATATGTATAATTATAGGAATAGTTGTTTGTGTGAAAAAACTTTGGGATAAATGAAAGTATTGAGGCCCTTGGGGGGTGAATAGGTTGGTTACAGAGTTCTTCACTTATAAACACAAGGATGTTGATAGCACTTGAATGAACTGAATAATACTTCTTTATTGATTAACTTGAGGTACAATAGAAATAGAGGAGGTTAGGGAACTCAGCATGTTCAAGACCGTTGAGGTCCTTGAAGGCTGCTTACAAGGACAGAAACTAAGATTCAGTTTCTGTTAAGGGGCCTCACAGACGAGGCAGAGATAAACATAAAGGATTACAATGGAGATCAACTTCACGAAGCCTTAGTGCTTCAAGGCTCTGTTATACAACACCTCACAAACATATTTGGCTACATTACTCACCAAGGTCCTTGGTTACACTTTACCAGAAATACCTTACTGGCTACATAACTCTACAAGGACTCATTGGCTACACTCAGAAATCTCACGAGATTTTCTACACTCGATTACTTGCTTGGAATAGACTAATTCTTCAAGGAGGAAGCTGGTGCCTTTTTATAAGTATTGGATGTCATCAATAACGATTACTTCTTTCCTTGCATGATTGATCCTTCCATATTTGTGTCGATCTTCTATCTTTGTTTCTTTGGAAACCTTTGAGCTTGTTCCTTGATTTAGGGACTGCAAGAATAGCAATCAGATTAGCATATATAATCTCAGAGAATATTCTGATATAACGTGAGAAGATTTTACGAATAATGCTTCCCTTATTTGCTCTTTTAAACAAAATCTTTTAAACAAAAGTTAACATGTTTAAATTGTGTTTAAAAAAACTTAGACAGATTCACCTTAAGGTATGGTATAATTTGCGGTTTTTCACTTGTGGCCAAATGAATTGTCATAAATTTTTTTAACTTTTACAAAAATATCATTTCCATAGAGTCAAAGTTTTTGGAGTTTTACCGTTGTAACTTAGCATTTTCCTATCTTGCTCTTCCTCAAAATTATGGTAGTTGACACCCCATCTACAATCCTAAGACACCTATAAACAAAAATCTCAGGGGTGTCCTACAGCCATCACCGACCTATCTTACCCATGCAAATAGTAAACCCCAGTCCCTAATCCCTGTATATATACAAAAAGTCAGCCACATATATTATAAGTCCACTCTAACTCCCCTTTCTTTCTACCGTCATTTTTGACGACCCATCACTACAGTACTCCCTTCTGCGTTTAAACTCACAATAAATACCTCCCAATCTCCTTCATCCACGTTGCCTCTTTTTTTTCTTTAACGTGTTTAATTCCTTTCTGGGATTTTATTATTTCTCCAAACTTTTCGCAGTGCCGACCATTCATTCATTCCTCTTCTGAACAATTTCAGAGGAGGAAAACCGGGATGGGGAAGATGAAGATCGGAGAGTTGCTGTTATTCTACTTGTCGGAGCACCCGACCATAGTGGGTTTCCGATGGAGCCCCAGCCAATCATGGGGCTCCACGTGGTCTTTCCTGGTGACTTCCGTCTTCCTCTACGTGGCTTCCTCCGCCGTCCTCCACCTCCTCCTCCCACGGCGGTGGCGCGTCCCCCTCGGCCCCATCCCTGCGGCTCACTCCCTCGTCATGGCCGTCCTCTCCTCCACCATCTTCGTCGGAATCCTCGTCTCTTCCGCCGCCGAGATCCGCCACACGCGGTGGTTCTGGCGTGGGAGAGCCCAGACGACGCCGTTCCAGTGGCTCCTCTGCTTCCCTCTCGGGACGCGCCCCTCTGGGCGCGTGTTCTTCTGGTCGTACGTGTTCTACGTTTCGAGATTCCTCCTCCCGCTGAAGACCCTCTTCGCCGTGCTCCGCCGCCGCACACTGCCGGGGCACCACCTGATAAATCACTCGTTCGTGATATTCATGTCGTTCCTGTGGCTGGAATTCTCGCAGAGCTTCCAGGTGCTGGCAATCGTGTCCACCACGCTCGTGTCGTCGGTCGTGTACGGGTACAGGTTCTGGACGGCGGTCGGACTCCCCGGCGCGTGTTTTCCAATCGTCGTCACCTGCCAGGTCGTGCTCCTCGGGTGTAACTTGGTGTGTCATGTGGGGGTGCTGGTGATGCATCTGATCAAGGGTGGGTGTAATGGGATCGGCGCGTGGGGGTTCAATTCGGTGCTTAATGCAGCAATTTTGATCGTGTTTGTGAAGTTTTATGTCAAGAATTACCGGAAAAGGAAACACACCGCCGGAAAAGTGGCCGGAGAAGTGGTCGGAGGCTTGGATAGAACACGGGAATGTAGAAATGTCGCCTCGGAGTCTCAAGGATTTGGGACCGACGATGGTGGCGCCGGGGATTGATTGATTGGTTATTGATGGGGTATTTTTATTTAATTTTTTTGGGGATGTTAGTATGGAAATTGTAAATTTATATGTTGAGGTAGATGCATCAATATGAAATTGTATACATGTTTGAGTAGTAGTATCATGATTCATGGCATTATATTGTAGTTTTTCTATTTTGGCTAGTTTTGCATAATAGATTAGGGAAAACTCAATTTTTATTCCTTCTTCCCTTTTTCTTGATTAGACTATTTGCCTATCTAATCCAAAATTACACAAGCAATGGAGTTTAACAAAGTATATTATACCACACCTGTCAAAAAGTTGTCCAATCTGAAAAGAATCGGGTGTGATCATAAATGTTTTGTTTGAATATTTTCTTTGACTGAGGTCGAAAATCCTAAGATTATATTTTCCATTTTCTTTTAGCCACATCCAATATTGACCTTGCTTTAAGCTTGTATGAATTGTCCAACCTGAAAAATGTTAAAAAAAATGGATATTGAACATCAACCTTTTGTCTGATGTTCGATTCATCAAACTGGCTCAAACCCAAAGTTTTTGCAGCCCTATATTATGTACTACTACTACTTACTATGGATACAAATTTTATCTTCCAAAATATCACACCTACTTCATCCTACTTGGTAAGCTACCGACAAATTAATAAATATTCAATTAAAATGTAATAACATTTGTTTCGTTATGAAGGATAAGAAGACATGCTGAAAACTAGGAAAGTTAAAGTTGTCATTTACAATTAACTTAGTTAAAAAAATGATAAAATTTTCAGATTGATGATGCATTTATAATTTTGACCAAGTTTAAGATATGCTAGGACAATATTTGGGGCTCCAAAGTAGAGGATCAATGGAGTAAATGCCTTGATGGCATCTCCTTTAATTGGTCATAACAAGAAAGAGGTTTTTGAGCATATGGTGGAACAAGTTGAGTTCCATCATGCTCCAAAGTTGGAAGGCTAAAACTCTTCCGAAAGTTGGGCATCTTGTTCTTATTCAATCGATCTTGAATGCCCGTGACGATCTACACGATGTAGTCGATTAATAAGGAGAAGCTGCAATAGTTTATAATGTCGTGGTGGATTAAGTATTCAGGATGTGGGAATGCATAAATAATGCACTTATTTTCAAACAGGTCTGGAGGTAGAAAAACAATGAGCAACTGTTGATCTCAAAGGTTTATAAGACTAAACATGACTTTTCTTAATGTCACTTGGGAGCAGTCGAGCAGGAGAAGGATACAAATTGATAAAAATTAAAAGTTATGTGACACCCAGATCATTTAACTGATTAAGAAGGAGATCTAACATTTGACGTACGCTTATTTGGGACGCAAAGGTTGTGAATGTGATACTCCATCGTATGAATTGGGTTGGTCATTTATTTTATTGGTTAGTCAAGGAACTTCAACTAGTGTAAGAATTAGTTCATGAGTCTTCCCCCACATTTGAATTTTCAATAGCAATGTGCCAATCAAACAAACACAAGCCATTGCTAGGTTAATTTCACAGTCTTAAGTCAATAAAAGTATGAGTTCTTTGTGGAATATCCCCAAATAATTCTTGTCATTTAGAAACCAAGAGAGCCCACCATTGTTGACAAATCAAATTGATTAGTACACCTATTGATAAAAATACACAATACCCATTAATGTTACAACTTATCTAAATTTACAAAAAAGGAAAAAAAAAGTCATCTTGATTATGGATTTAACCAAATAAATATCAACACTTGCTTATACGAACGATTTTGTTTGGTGTATATAATAAGATGTAAGAGCCATCATCATCAAGGAATTAAGCAAACAACCACACTTGTATAAGCAAATCACTATCAAATTAGTCTATGTTAAAGCTTAACTTCCCCCTACGCAAATTCAGATTGATTCCTCAACACATAATTTAGACATCATCATCATGAAATCAACTTGAAACTTTAGATGATCCAACAACAACTAATGTTGTTTTATTAATTTCATTTTTTTATTGTGTTCATTTCTTTGGGTGTGAACCTTGTAACTTGTCCCAATCTTTTCGCTATGCGGGCTGATTTTGCAATATATATTAGATGCACCCGGAGCATGTGCTCCAAATATTTGCGAGTGAACAATCATGTGAACTAGAGTGAACAATCATAATAATCAGAGTGAACAACCTAATACATATGGGTGAACAATTGTAGAATCTGGAGCACATGCTCTAGGAGCACCTAATAAATTGTATGATTTTGAGCGTGTGTTGTTACTTGTTAGCATTTTTTGACTGGTTAATAATATGGACTTTTACCCATTGCTTATAAAAAAATGTTATTATGAAGAATTTCGAACGAGTTTTTTTTTTCAAATCACAACAATGCCACATTTAAAAAAAGATGTATACTAACTTATTCCTAATGGACAGCGACCTTATTATTTATTAGTTGATTTTTTTTTTTTTTTTTGATAACCATTAGTTGAGTTGTATCAAAAATGTGGAAGTTAGGTGTTTGATATATGGTAGCTATGTGATGTCATGTACTTTATCAATCATAAAGAAACACAATATTTATGCGTGTTTGTTGTGACAAATATAAAGAGGGCCAACCCATGCTGATGCCATAAAAGTTGGAAGGGAAGGGGACCAACAATTCAATGAAGTAGTTATTCTGTTTAAATATGTTAATGGGCTTGTGTTAATGGGCTTTACACCAACTTCCAACCATAGCTTATAACTTATAAGGGCCCATATATTAGAGTATGAATTGGGTAGGTTTGGGCCTTGATTAGAATCCACTATCAACATCTTTCCCTCTCCAACCCAAGCCCGTCAACTCATATAATTAGCGCGGGTAAAAATTTGGTTCCCTGTTGAATTCAGGTTTGTCAAATTTGGTTAGTATTAAAATTTGGACGAATAATTAATGTATGGATCCGTTATTCGGATTGGACAATTCGGATGAAGCTAAATTCGGGTCAAAATCGGGTTCGGACAATGAGAAAATAGAAATATTGTATCCGAATATTCGGTCAATTTCAAAATCGGATTTGGAACAAACCGAATTTTCCCAAGTCAGAAAATTTTGGGCATTCGGGTCGGATGAAATTTTCCCAGGTCAGACAAGCTAGGTGCAGGGAGACTTAAGGACGGTGATACTACAAGCGACAGAAAGCGCCAACCGGTTTGGCTTAGTTTCCAAGCATTCCAGCCATCAAGAAAGAGGAGGCTCAAAGAAGACGTGACCGAATGTTGAATGGAGGGATTATAATCTAAATTATATTGAGACTTATGATCATTTTTTTTTTAAAGTTTGATTGCACAATTCAAAAGGGATAAATAATATAGAATGGAGGGATTATAATCTAAATTATTAGTAAAATTGTCTAAATCATTAGTAAAATTCATTGGCTCAAAAAAGTAAATTAATAAAATTCTTGGGATATATTATTGAATTCCCTACTTAATTAATTACAAGCAGAAAAGGCAGAAAGAATTTAATTTTTCTTTTGTTCCTTAATTATTGTATAGTTCGAATTTTCTAGATTTATTAGAGATTTGCAGGGGACAATGAAGGTGCATACTTTCGGTTTGAATTTTCAATTGTGGATATATAGTTGGAGAAAGGATTCCTTTGTTCCACAGAAGATTCCACATTGATCATAAATGTGCCAAAATTTGTATATCTCAATCTTGTATTTGTACTTTGTTCATCATACACCATAATTGGCAATTTGTGGCCTCTCTACAATTGTACTGCATTATTTCTATATATCACATGTCTTCCAACTACATACCATTTACTTTATGTTTATACAAATAATTACGAATGTGATTAGGAACTCGGCTTTTTTATTTAAATGGTGGTGGAGATATGCTACGAAGGAAGAAATTTTATGAAGACGAATTATTTAATCAATTCACAATGAGGATCAAGCCCCGTTATCATTTAAGATGAAGTTGAAGTATAGCAAGTCCTCGGGTTGATATAAAGCGGCTCATCATGGCAAATTGCCAAAATGATAAACATCTTGAGTCAAGATGGTTTTTAACCATTTTGCATTTCTTCTAAACCACTAATAAAGTTAAATGTAAGTGTATTTAAATCATTCTAAAGTTATGTTTCATTATTTTCAGGGTTACTACAACTTATAAACGATTTAAAAATAATTATTTATTTATATTTATTTCATAAATATAAAACTATGTATAAAATGTGCATTTTCAACTATGATAGAAAAAATTAGGCTATTATTATATTTTTTGACTTAGCTAATAAGTATTATATTATTATAATTTATTAATATATATAATTATTAAAGAAAATATTAATAAAAGTTAAAAAAATGTGAAATATGAACAATTCAAGATGGTTAAGAACCATCTTGAGTCAAGTTGGTTATCATGATTTATGGTGTAATAATTTTCTAGAATAAAAAAAAATATCACAACACAATTAACTAATAGTACTCGAATCTATTTTAGCATTAAACAATTAATTAATAATTTCCTACTTAATTAGTGGTCCAACCATTTTCAAATAGTAGGAAAAAGAATGATAGGAAAATTTTCCAACCATTTTTTGCAAAAGTGGTTAGAATTTCCAACCATTTTTCCCACTAAAATTTTTGAAAAATAGTTGGAATATGAAATGGTTGCTAAAATGATTGGTTTTTCTAACCATTTCAAATTGGTTGGAAAAAAGTGGTTGGTAATACACATATTTTTAATTGTGGAACATTGGTTAGGTTTTGATCACCTTTATTTATAATCCGGAACATTGAACTATATTCGGTCATTCAATTCCAACACGAAAAGTGTGACCTTGCCTTTATATCCAGTTCGGATACCGAGCATATGGGTCTGAACATCGGATATCCGGGTCCGAGTAATCTCAGTGTCCAAATCACTTATCGAACGGAGTCTAGTAAAAGGTTTTTGATCAAATGACCGATATGACTAGATCCAAAATCCTTTGGACCCAGATTTTTCTCAGACGTGTCCTTGTTCTTTGGATTGGATAAAATCAGGTTTAGATTGGATTGAATTGGATTGGATAAGTTATGATACTTTTTTGGGAAATTGTATTTTTAAAAAGAATATTTTTTTGGGAATTGTGTAAGATTTGAATTGAAAAGAGTTACCAATCGACCTTAATAGAAACAAACAAATAGAATGGTCGGCCTATTGTTGTTTTATTCTCGAGATTATATGTAGCCAAATTGAAAGACGAAAACTAGCCACGTTTTAGAAGAGTGAGTGGAAAATTGTGGGGCAAACCAATGGAAAAACTCTTGGGTTAGTTTTGTTAGGGTGTGGCACACAGCTAGCACAAGCAAGCCCGACCCAGGATTATTATTTTCTGCATTAAAACACATACGACCTCCACCAAATGACGTGAATATGAATGAGGTTTGGATACCATCCAAATTCACAAAGATTATCATATTATTATTATTATTATTATTATATGGCCTTCCTCAGAAGCAGCCTTCCTTGCTATGTCTCGAAATCAACCCAATTCATCCCCTTTTCCCCCTTCCCTCTTTCTCTGCCAAATCTTGAACAGTGATTACGCATGCATGCATGCATTCATGGACTTGTTGGTGCAACATTGTTGGGTTGATTCCATCGGGGTAGGAGCTCACTTCAACCGATCTTCAAATTAAATGAGGTTTCATTTCAGTTAGTGAATAGTGGTACGAGTAGTTCACTTAACTTATATATAATGACCTTTTTATTTACTTTTTCAACGTAGACGTACATCTTACTTATAAATGAATCACAAAATGCCTTTTTTCGTAGTACAAAGGTAAGCATCATTTTCATAAGTGAAAAATGAAGAAGTGGTTGCTAATTTGTAATTAACGATATTCATCCTTCAAGCTACTCATTGAAGTTTGATTGGTAACTATATATCTTCAACCATATAAGTGGTCATGCGTTTTGAATAGTTGGTAGCTAGACATGATAGTAGAGGCAAAACCAACTTCAAGCTACTCATTGAAGGTTAATTGGTAACTATATATCTTCAATCATATAAGTGGTTATGCTTCTTGAATAGTTGGTAGCTAGACATGATAATTTAGGAATTTTGGACGATAATAGTGTGGATTTGGGTATTGGCCGATAATACAGATAATTTTGTTGAACATTGGTAGTGTCAATAATAGACTAATTTTCTAGGAACAATACGCCACCAAGTTTACAGGCGTTGATTCGATAATTAAAAGGATCATGTATTGCTTAATTGTATAAGTCAGAGGGTAGAACAAGTGAAAAAAAATGTTGATTGCACCATTTTTTATCGACTAAGCAACATTGGACAACTTAGCTGAATAATAATGTAAAAATACAACTTTAATGTTTCTTAGCTAAGTTGGTCATAATGCTGGCTAGATGGTAAAAACATGTGACAGTTAATGTTTTTTCCTCAAGCTCCAGCTCCCAGCTCACCAATTAAGTGACACACCATCTTTTCGCCAAGTTAAACACCTACCAATTCGGTGGCTATTGGGACTGGAAAATAGGGGCATAGTCAGTACTATTAGTGTCCAACAAAATTGTTTGTAATATTATTAGTCTGTGCCCCCAAAGTTCGTATTATTATTGTAACACTCCAAGTATATGGTTAAGTTTGGCTTATATAATTAGAGGATTGAAAAGACTGTGTCACCAAGATGCACTTTCCTTTTAGGAAGCTAATCTTTGAGAATTCCCTAATTAAGCGTGGTTAGTTAGATTAGTTTCAGGATGGGTAACCTTCTAGGAAGTTTCCCCTAGCATCATGTGAGCGAGGATGAAGCAGGCTGAAAGGACTCATGGAGATTTGTGGGGCTACTCGTTGATTTTTAAAGCGGTTCTCAGTAACGTTCGCGACCCAGGAGGTGTCAAGGCATTACATATGGTATTAGAGTCGACTCGGGACCGTGTGATATGATGCGCTATTAGATGGGAGATCCATGGGCAATCACTTTGTGGGACAAAAATTATGGATTAGATTGAGGCATAATGAGGACGTTGTGCGCTTAAGTGGGGGCGATTGTAACAGTCCAAATATGCTTAAGTGTGGTTTAAGGGGATTAAAATGACTTCTTATATCACCAAGGTGCACCTTCCTTTTAGGAAGCTCTTCTGTTGAGAACTCCTCGATTAAGCGTGTTTGGCTGGGAGTAGTCTCACGACGGGTGACTTCCGCCCTAGGAAGTTTTCCCAGGCAACGTGTGAATGTGGACAAAACACGCTGAAAGGACATGTTGTGATTTGTGGGACCAGTTATCGATCCTTGAAGTAATTATAGATGGTATCAGAGCCAAGTTGTGACTGTGAGCTACGCCAGTGGATAGGAGATCCAGGGTCATTCATTTAGCGAGGCAAAGATTATAGATTGGATTGAGGCACAATGAGGCCTTCGTGCGCTTAAGTGAGAGTGATTGTAACACCCGGATATCTGGCTAGTCGTGGTTTAAAAAGATCAAAATGACTACTTATAACATCAAGGTGCACTTTCGTTTTAGAAAGTTCATCCATTGAGAACTTCATAGTTAAATGTGTTTGACTGAGAGTAATTTCAGGATGGGTGACCTCCTGAAAAGTTTCCCCAGGAAGTGTGTGAGCAAGGACGAAACACGCTAAAGGACTCGTGCAATGATTTGTGTGGCTAGTCGTTAATCTGTAAAGCAGTTCGCGGTCCAAGAGAGGTCAAAGAGTTACAATTATCATCCAAAAATCTTAAATAAACTAGATTCAACATATATTTATGTGGACCATAAATAATATTAATTGTGATGAAAGTAGTAACATAACGAGGTAATATCATTCTAATTAACATGATCAATCACAAATAACTATAAATACATATATAGTTATATAAAATTTCTATGCGATCATACCTAATCTTTCATTTATGTTAATCTAATTAAATACGTGCATGATCAAGCTATATGCATGCATGAATTAACATGGAGGAAAAGGGGGGGTGGAGATTGGAGTTGTGTTTTGATAATACAAGTATAAATAGTATAAGTGTAGTAATTGAAAACAATGTCTCTGTGAAATTGATGTATATGTAATAAGCATATTCGATGACATAATTCAATTCAAACACATCACATGCTTTTAAGTTATGAGATAATGACATTAGTTCTATTTCAAGTTAATCACTCAATCTAAATGCCCATAAATTATCAATTTAATTCCTCTAAAAGTTCAATCATGTAGATTCAATCAATAAAGAAGTACTACTTAATTCAAGACCTAACTATAAAAACTTCAATTTGAGATCAATAAGGCCCTGTTTTTCGATTAGATAATTTTCAGATTTAGATGGATAAGTTATGATACATTTTTGGGGAATTGTGTTTTTAGAGTAGATGTGTTTTTGGAGAATTGTACTAGGTCTGGATAGGTTTAGATAAATTACGATAAGTTACGATGAGTTGGATGAGTTATATCAAACCTAACCAAACAAAAAATTCTTGAGTTCTTTTTTGTCTTGAAGTCAATGCACCATTTATGCGAATAGTTGCTTCACGAAAAGAGGGTTATAATATTTTTTTTATTCATTGTACTATTTATTGTACTATTTTTTTTAATTCTAATGCATTATAATATGGGATTGGGTGATGTCTATGCACTGAGAATGAGTTCCGGTAATAATGACTCATCAAAGATCCTCATGTCAACCGGAGGAAAATTATTTGACACGTTTTTTTTAAAAAAAAACTATAATTGCATTTATGCTGAGTAGCAGTAAAATCCATATATTTGATTTAAGTCGTTTCCCCTTCCTTTATTTTTTTAAAGTCAGACTTAAGTCAGACATACATAAGTTTCAGGGTTACTCGTCATAGATTCAGTTAAAATTTCAAAAAACATGTCAAATAATTTTCCTCCGGTTGACATGGAGGATCTCCGACGAGAAATTGTCATCGGAACTCGTTCTCAGTGCACAATCGTCATTCACCCTCATATTACAGTGTATCAGAGTCCAAAAAATTAGTACAATGCATGATTGTCCAGTAACTCCGAAATACAGTACATTTTAGTCCAATAATCCACAAAAATACAACATCTCCATCCATAGAGTTGTCACTTTAACCAATCTTTTTGTCACACAATATTTATCATTTTGTAATTTCAATACGATTTTCTTAACTAACTATTTTTATATTAATTTTCTGACACAAAGATATAAAAAATAAAAAATAAAATGATATATTAATAATTTAATACTATTTTCTCACAATTTTTTATATAAAATAATATTTAACTAATTCATTTTTTTATCTTTGAAATTTTAATTGAATAAATAATTATTGAAAGTGGGAAGGATTAACTTGTAATTTAAATAATTTAAAAGTGACGTAACAATTTTAAAGTGAAAAAAAAGCATGCTGTATCTCCCAAGTTATGGGACAGTTGGGAAAATGAAGACAATTTCAAGTTATATAAAATACTCCATTTCAATTGAAGCCCAGCCTTAAGAATTGAAGTGACCAATATCCACGCAATAACAAATAACATCTTTAAAGAAAATTCTAGAACCATTTAATGTTGAGAACCGTTCAAATTTTCTTTTACAAGTAAATTTGGTCCATTCATTAGGTCCCTTTGTCCTGGGATAATCATAAGCAAATTTACGCGGCAAATGAGCAGGGATGAGTGCCAAAATATCTATGGCAATTGACAAGGACGATTTATGACCTTATCCTTTCAACTAATAGAAAAATTTTTGTTTTCATTGCCACCATAATCTTAGTAAAAAGTATAAAAGATGAAAAGATGACAATGATTGTCTATTGGCTATCACCTCTTTAATGTAATATAATTCTAGAATCAGACATATAATTAAAAAATAGTATGCAAATAATGTTAAGTTTCTTGCCTTCCTAAATTGTAAGACCATATTTGTTTTTAAGAATTGTGAGAGACAAATTAAACTTAGGAAGCCTTGCTTGTAAGGGATCTTTCAAGATGATCATCGTACAAGCTTGTTGATATTTTTAAGGATAGGACTTGGTTCCACATAATTTTAGAGTTAATGGATAATCCTTTTTGGTCGACTAATCTGATGCCATATTTTCTTCTCTTAAAACAAGATTAAATTTATATTAAAACATTTTTCATAGATTTTCTAGATATCATGGGCATATAAGACTTTGACTTGCGCAAAAGGAGTGTGTGATGTCTTGTATTGTTTAAATAAGGACCTTGTTATCACCTTCAATAATTAAAGTTTTGAATCTATCTTGAACTATTTTTTTCGATTATTAAAAGTCAAAAGGTTTAAAAGTTCAAAGACAACAGCTAACAGCTAACAAACACCATCAAAAGAAAAGGATACAACCAAGCAGCTAAATAAAGAAAACACAGCAAATACTTTCTCTATCACCATAACCAAAAGAAATCTCCACTTTTTAAAACACGATGCAAGATCAGTTACTTCAGCTTGGTGAGTCATCAAGGAATCGCAAGCCAATATCAGGGCCAATAATCTCAGCCCTTCGATCGATTTTAGCATCAATATCATCAAGATTATCTTCTTCCACCATGTTCGCACGCCTGGTCCTCCTTTTGGCCATGAACAATTCTACAGGTTGCATCTTTGACAAGCTGCCACTTAGACTTCATCAATAAGTTCTGCTTTCTCTTACTCCTGACTTTGCCCTTAGAAGTCTCAAGGATGGAATCCTCAAGATCAGCAAATAACTCACGCCCAGTAGCACCATTAAAGGAGTCCATCGGGTTGCTAAGAGTACGATCACTGTCAGAGTCGGCTCTTAGATTCCTAACCGCCACACGATTGGTTTTTGAGCCACTCAAAAGAGCATCCTTGTAAGACAACCTGCCAGCATAATTTAATTACGAAGAGATGTTGTCTCAGCTACCATAATTGAATTACTACCCAAGTCAAGCACTACAGCTTGGATGAAGCTCCCTTGCCAATCTTTGAAGACAAATCTTTTTGCAGCAATTGCTCAAGATTTTGAGCCATCAAAGTTAATTTTAACGATTAAGTTTTTTCCACACTATGTGTTGATTGATTTGGGAGGAATGTTGATGGGTTGGGATGAGGTATTGGTGGAAGATGTTGTTCGTTAGCTTGTGTTTTATGCGCCAATCAAAACTAGCTTCTTCTTTTTTTCCCTTTAAAAAGGAGGTTCGTTTCTAAAGAGTTCTATTCTTGAATTTTTAGATACTCTAAAAAAAGCAATGATCCTTTCTAGATATGAGGTTAAAGAATTGATCCAAAGCCTAGAGGTATAGGAAATGACCATACATATTCTATTGTTTCATTTTAATGTTTTGTTTCATACATAATCCACAAGGCAAAGAGTGTGAATATCGTGCTCATAAGTTAATTGTATTCAAATAACCAGTTTCATAAATATGAGTTTTTTTTTCCCGTGAAATACACCATTTTAGTGAATCATGTGTATAGACACAAAAGGAATATGTTCACTCTAATATAATGACCAATTTTTTTCAAAATATAATAGTACATGTGAAGTCCTGTAGTACATTTAATTAATAATTCTAAAAAAGTAAGTCATTTAAATAAATAAAAAAATCAGTAGTGAGTTTCCTCTTCAATGCTTTACACAGAGCCGCAAGGTACCTATATTCATGATCAATTCATCATTAAGGGATCGAATTACCTCTTCCTGTGGAGGGATTAAACAAATTACAAATTGCTTATCCCCTAACTAGAATTTTTCTTACAAAAAAAAAAAAAGACAAGCCCCAAAAATAAAAATCTCTCTTCTATGTTTAATTTCTTAATGAGTACTTCTATGAAAATCACCGAACTTAATAGGCTTGGTATCATCAATCGCAGATGAAAACTGAGGATCAAACGCCTTCTTGAGCTCATAGTACTTCTCGATGTCGAAATTGTGAGCCTTGATGAGCTTCCTTTGCTTGGCGGCAAACCGACTTTGGAAGAACCCTTCAAAGGTGGGCTCCCTAGACGTCCTAAGGAAGAATGCATAGCCAAGCATGAAGTAAAACGTGGTCACGTAAAAACATATAGGCTCCATCACGTCCCATGAGAGTTCCCAAAAAGTGAGCCTCATAAAGGCAGCGGTTTGAACCACAAGGTACCCTAGCCCGACCCATAACTCACGCCGAACTAGCGCATCAGCCTTTTGGTCTATCTCTGCCATTTGCTTCTCCATCTCCTCTAGCTCTTCCATCCTCGGATCCTCAGACGTTGGCGGAGTGACTAGAGTTTGGATGGCCTTTGCTACCTGTAATCACAAAAATTGGAACAAAGAATGTTTGGGTAAAACTTGATTCCATCACCGCTTTAAACTCGTGTAACATTCAATTAATCATTTATTAATTATTTTCTTAATATCATTTTCATGATTCTTGACTCAAATTTTGTCACTTGATGACTCAAAATTGAAACACACAAATCACAAGACTTGGTAGATGACCAAAGCAAAAAGTAGGTATGAATAAATATTGTATATCTAAGCATATGAATGTGAAAAGAAAAGTAGGAAAAAGCATGAGTGAACGCGTAAGCAATCATTTTTAATGGTAGGTCGTTATCTTATACCGGAGGACATTGCCCATGTCAACGGGGAAAAAAATTAGACCACAACCAAGATGAACTGTTCTTCTAATTAACATAACATTTGCGTGACATCAACCAAATCATTATTGACATTAACCATAGGAAAACTAAACCTAACAAAACAAAATCTTTAACACGCATACTCAAAAATGAAGAATTTTCTTTTCTTTTTGAGTGCAAAAATGGAAGAAATATTTAAAATAAAACTTAAAAAGATGGTAGAAATAAATCTGATTTTTTTTTTTTTTTGTAGAAAAGCTTATTCAGTTTCATTTTTTAAAAAATAAAATTATTCAGAAAACTATTTTGAAGATGTTAGTAAGAGTAGGAAAACTGATGTAGCAAACTTAAAAATTGTATCTTTTTTCCTCAAAAAAAAAAAAATTAATAATTGTATCTTTAATCCTGGTTGAATGCTCTAATTGCCAAATTATCATCTTTGCTCCTCTGGCTCTCTTTTTAATTTTTTTTTTCCCAGTATAATCTCCATTGGTTGAATGTTCCTCTGTTCTGCATCTCTTGTTCTGGTCAAAGGATTCTCTCCCTCTCTCTCTCTCTCTCTCTCTCTCTTTCTCTATCTCAAACATTCTTCATCTTCAACTACCAGACCAAAAAATAAAATAAAAGGAAAATTCCCCCAGACCCCCTCCCTCTGTTTTCTTTTTTTGGGTAATCATGAATTTTTTTTTCTTCCTCTGTTTTCTATCTCTCACACCCGACCCGACCCGGTTCCCATTGAGCTCTCAGAATGCAAAAATTCGACCCAGATGATAAAACAGATCTCAAAAGTTGAATGGAACCCTTTTTAGATCTGGCGTACCAATGTTTTAACTTCCTGTTGAGAAAACAAACACCACAATACAAAACAAACACATAACAAACCCCATCAGTTTTCGGTATAACTTCAAATCCATGGATGCAACAAACACACGCAAAGACACGCAATCTTCAATCCAAACCACGAACAAATTCAAACTTGCACGTAAGATTAACGAAGAAGAAAGGATGGAAGTTTTTTTGAAGAACACCAACCTGATGAGGACGTATGCAGACATTGCTGCCCAGAATAATCACCGACCCAGAATCATCAAGCATTTTCGCGAACGAAAAAGCTTGATCGGAATTCCCCCCACAGCACTCCTTGCAAATCTGCACGAATTCGTTGTACGAGACCCAGTCGTTGGGAATCTCCTTCAGCTTCTCCCTCACCATCTCCACCTGTGCAGCTCGGACCACCTTCCTCACCTCACTCGCCGACATCGGCGCCGTCGCCGGCGCCGGCGCGTCTTCCTCACGCGCCGGGAAGGGTATGAGCCCGTCCAGCCGGATCCTGTCCCTAGAGATGTCCATCCCCCTCAGCTTCTCCGCCAGAGTCTCCCCCGCCCCCGCCGGGAAGAGGCGGAATCCGGCGGGGAGCGCGGCGGCGGACTGGGTCAGCGGGCGGCGCTGCTGGGCACGCTTCATCTTGGGGTCGGGGAGGGGCGGTTTCCGGGAACCAGTGGTGGGGGTGGAGAAGCGGGAGAGGTTGAATAATCTCTGAACCAGCGTCTTCTTGAACGCCATTGTTGGTTGCAGAGATTTCCAGAGAGTTTCGGAATCAGATGGGAGTATGAATCAACGAAGAGAAAAGGATTGATTTTACTTTCTTTTTTTTTGTTTTTTTTTTGTTTTTTTTTTTTTTGGTGGGTTTGATATTGAGCTACGAAGCGAAGTAGACGGTTTGAATGCAATGGATGGGTAGGCTGCTCCCCTTTTATAGGTCCCGAGGACTTGGAAGATAACACCAAACCAACCAGATATATTATTTTTCTTTTAAAATTAAAATATTCTTTAGCAAAAAAAAAAACAAAAGAATAAACTCATGTTGTTGTTTTTTTTAATGTTAAAAAAATTGGACTTACAAAAACTGGCTTGGTTTTATTTTTTACTTTTTCTGGTTTGCAAAATGTTTGTTTTGGTCCATTGAAATCGCGGAATTGGTGTTCGTATATTTTTATGGATGGGGAATGTTGCTTAAATCTTATGATGATAAATTTTATAATTTACATTGTTGAAGTTATTTTAAAGTTTGTCGCTGTATAAAAGAAAAAGTGAATTTATAGATTGGTCATATAATTCAATTTTAACTCAAATTAATCCAATGTCAAAGTCTATTCCATTCAATTTTGATTTTTAAAGTGATAATGTGAATTAGTGGATATATGTTATAACAAACTTATCTTATAAACAAACTAATCAATTAACTTTTGAAAAAAAATTAGTGAAAATTGGATAAGCTTTGCTTCTAATCAATTTTTACTAAAAACACTTCCGCTCTTTTTCTTTTTACTCAAATTCCAACTCAAATATTGTGTACATCACTTATATTAAGGTCATGTTATTTCAATAGGTATAGGAGATGGATAAGTAAAATCGGATAAGCTACGGTAGGAGTAGTAGAAAAGTTAAATAGATTTGAGTATATTTAAGTTGAAAAAGTAAATTAGATAATAACAAATAGAAAAGTACAGAGTAAATAACTAATGAGTAATTTAACCTTAAAAGAACATGATTTAACTCTAGCTCAAACCTCAATTTAAAAATTACTCAGTGTTTTTAATGATGTTTTCAACGATAATTAAGATCCATTGTATTACTAATATTGTCTTGCTTTATTATCACTTTTCCTTTAGCTAATTTTTGTCTACGCTTATTATATGAAGGGAAAAAAAAATGGAGAAGCAAGAAGAAAGTAAAAACTTGTTGGGTGTTGTTTGTTAACACTTCACGGGAGGGAAAATCACATCAGCAACAAAAGAAACCCTTCCATAGACTGTACAGTGTACACGTGTTAGGGCCAAAATCTGGTCGTCCTCAGCCGTAGGATCATGAATTGTGATCATGGTGTCTACCTATGATGCTGACTCAGAGGGATGAGAGCCGTTAGATTGTGTGGCAGGGTGTCTTGCTCAGTTACGTTAAACACGCGTGTTGCACTCTGGCATAGAAAACCGTCAAGGGATCACGTACGCCTGTGCACACTGGATAATTAAATTATTATCTGTAATTTGTGTTTTCAAAATGCTGACGCGGATAATTGTGTAACAGTGAAGGGAATTAATATTGAAATTTAATGCACAAAATTTTGACGGATTTGTTATGTCTCAAACGGCTTGCACAAACGTGTCGCCACATATTCTCTCATATCCAGAATTCTATTCCTACTCAACGACTACCTCCAATTTTCCAGAATAATAGCAATTTCGAAAATATTAATTTTTTTTATGGGAAAAAATGTGAGCAAATAGCATATTATCTGATGATAATTTTATTTATGTTTGCAACTTGTAATGATAAACTTGAAAACAAATTTGTCAAAATGCATCTAAATTTGTTATATAATTGGATAAGATTTTAAATGTATCTTCCATCCTAACCACATTATCTATTATCTTAATTTCTGCATCAATTAAATTTTAAAAATTTTGACTGCTAATTTTTTTAAATATATAAGAATTATTATATGAGAGTACTATCATCACATTTTTAACAAAAGATACTATTAAAAAATTATAGTTTTGTAATTTTTTAATAACACATTACATAGAAAATTATCAGTCAAAGAAAGATATCAAAGACCAAGTAAATGAGAAGGAGGGAGCATTTAGTAGGACTTGGTTCCTATATCTTTTTCATCGCATTGATTTTCTTTTTCTTTTTTTTTATAAACTCATTGAATTTTTATATTCCTCTAATTCTTAGAAGAACATTATTCAAGTTTTGATCTAACTTTACTCTCAAAAGCTTTTTTTATATAAATTTATTTTATTTTATGTGAATTTTTATAGATATATTTTTTAATTCTTACACACATTTATATATTTTTAGAAATACATTTGTAGAAAAGGAAAAGTTATAATTGCTAAGAAAATTTAGCAAAGAATCAGACTATTTCCTAAAATTATTTATCCCTTGATGTTAATAATTTTTGAAATAATAAAGTAGGCATTCAAATAAACGTGTCGCCACATATTTTCTAATCTTCTACAATCACATTCCTAATCAATGCAAAATCTTGGGAGATATTTCACCTTTCAAGTTCTTTACACAATCGTGTAGCCACATATTTTCTAATCTCTTATAGTCACGTTTCTAGTCTGCTTTGTTTTTTTTTTTTTATAGAAAAATTGATAGATTTTTAATTTTGTGAAAGAAACTAATAATGATATTTAACTAAGGGAAAACATTTAATAATATTTTGTAGTGATGGTAAATTGAAACTGATTTTTCACCTTTCAAGTTCCTTAGATATTTCACCTTTCAACTTCCTTACACAAACGTGTCTCCACGTATTTTCCAATCTTTTTATAGTCACATTCCTAATCCACTTTGTTTTTTTATAGAAAAATTGATAGATTTTTAATTTTGTGAAAGAAACTAATAATGATATTTAACTAAGGGAAAACATTTAATAATATTTTGTGGTGATGGTAAATTGAAGCTTATTTTTCAAATAATAATTAAGTTTTGTTTTCTGTGAATTTCATATTAAAAAAAAATCATGATTAGAGAAGTTCTTATTATAAGGTTGTATCTAAACGTCATTTACTTTAAGTTATTTTGCTAAAATTATCAAAATGTAACTCAATTTCGTATTTGTGTTCTACAATTTCTTTTAAAAAAATTATCTTATTTGCATTTTATTAATTAAATTGCACTAAACATATTATAGATATATCATTTATGTATCTCAAATACAACTCATATTTCTCAGTCGTTCTTAGAAGAACTTTTTCTTAACATTTATGTATTATTTTTGGCCTATTTGTTTTGAATTTATAGAAATATTTATATATTTTTATCAAACATTGTAAAATATATCTCTATATCTCAATACCCTAACATTTACTCTCTCTCTCTCTCTCTCTCTCTCTCTCTCTCTCTCTCTCTCTCTCTCTCTCTCGATAACCATTCATTGCTGTTTTTACTTGTTGTTTGATCGTTTTTGTTTTTGTGTCGATTCGGTTTTGTTGTTGCGGTTCGTGCCTGTTTTATGGGCTTCAAACAATCGAAAAAGTTATATATGTGCGAATATGTGTGGAAGTTAGGAGTGTTCATGGACACCGTAAGCCAAGATCCTTTTTTAAATAGTCTATTATATATTGATAGAATTTTGTATATTTATATTGAGTGGAGACTCTAAAAAAAGGTCCAAAATATTTAAGAGTATTTAATTTAATGCAACAACTCAACCATTCATAAAAATATTTAAATATTTTATTATATATTAAATAAATTTTCAAATATATATAATGATAGATATTATTAAGTGAACCTTTTGAATTTCAATGTAGGGATCTATCACACCCACATATATATTGATGTTAGATTTTGCCATGCAAAGGACACCGGGGGGATATCATGGTCTCAATTACAGCCTACACCAATTGGAGCCTAATCTGTTGACCCAAACACAAAAAAAAAAAAAAAACGAAAAAGAAAATGTGGAAACACGTCATATTTGTCGGTTTTACTTTCTTTTTCCTTTTTTCTTGGGGTGTGGGGTTTGGTTTGAATGTTTGGGCGTAGAGGTTGGCACTTGGCACCTTCACCAATTGCAACTTATATTCTGATCCTTCAGTTAAGGCCTGGGGATGGCTTATTGGTTAAAGTTGCTTAATTAAGACTAATCCTGCTTTTGCTTGCTTAATTAACCGTGTTTTGTAATTAACTAATGAGATCTAGGGTTCTCTGGTGGAGGACGTTTGTAACTTTGTCTACCAAAAAAGAAATTGTTAGGTTTATTGGCATCTCTATTGTTTGTAACTTGGGTGAAAATTTACAGTTAATTACATGCATGCATGCCTCATAAAATGTGGATTAATCAGTTGATTGTAAATATTTGACATTCAGTCCACGTTGAACATGGTTGACTGATCAGTATCTATCAGCATTGCTGTAGTATTGATTAGTAGATATCTTATTCTTTAAGGAGTGGTGAAGCATTGTCCCAAGCAAAGGGTGGATCTGGTTTGTAACAAGTGGAGTCAAGCGACTTCATTGAAATTATAAAAAAAAAATTATTTTTGAAAAAATAAGATATAATATATATAGATTATGCGCATCAATTTAGATTATGCGCGAGTTCTACCTTAAAAAATGCAAGTACTGGATTTTTTTTAAAATCGATTCACTGCTTCCCTCCCTTGATCGAGGCCCGAGTTTGTCCTAGTAAAATCTGGTTATGCCATTGCCTTATTTAATCTATTTACGACTCTCATCCTTCGTTCCTTCTATCCGAAACTTGAAAGTCCCATCTGGCCATGTCCGATCTTCTCTCCCCACAAGTTATATGGTACACTGTGGTAGGTACAATTTTTTAATATTGAAATATATCAATTTTGTATGTGGTGAATTTTTGTGAAATTTGAAAATTTTAAAAAATATCGATAAACTTTTTAATAATATTAATAAATTTATAATGAAGTTTATAATCGGTATTGATTAATTTTTAAAAACATTTTGATATAAGCGGTGTATCTAGGTAGGTATACCACGGTAGGCCATATAACGATTGCTCCACGAACCCACCAGCTCAAATATCAGAGAACTTAACGTCGTTGATGCCCGATGACAACCACTTATGCGCGTCCTTTGCAGTCGCCCACCGCAGTTTACGATCGATCTGCTGCAAGCCTCCGTCTTTCAGTCCATCTCTCTATATCCATTCAACAACAACAGGAATTCTTGAAGACTATTAGGGCTGAGGGACGAAGGACAAAAATAGGAAAATTTTGTGGAGTTGGGGAACTCTCATTCTCACTAGGCTCGCTACAAGGTAAAGACAAAGTTATGGATCACTTGTCCTCACCGAGAGTCCACTCGTCCCGTGTTTTGCTCTTTAAGAGGTTCCTTAACTCATATTCAGTGTGGGGCTAAGGGACTCAAGTAATCACAATCAATCAAATGATCTACCTTAAGCACATACTCTCACAAACATGGCAAACTTCAAATAACACCCATTCAACAACACATCTTCGAATAACCAATATCGACCAAATATCATGTGTGGCATATTCATGATGCATCAACCAACATTCAAAATAAGACTCATTGAGTGTCAATAAACATGATCAATCCAATTTGCTAAATAAAATCAAGGTATCATGAAACTTATACTTCTCACCAAGCACCAAGCAAACACCAAGATTCTTAGCATACAACTCCAAACAAAATGAATTCTCAATCCTAGCCATCACATAGTCATCATACCATTTATTTTGCCAACGAACACTCTCAAACAACCAATATCTCCCAAATAACATATGCAATTTAATCAAAGACTTCAAACTATATCCATCATTAATTTTGATCAAAGAGCCTTTGATTATCTCACTCTTCTCATTGAGAAGATCAAAAGTGACCAAGTAATGAAAGATGATGATGCCAATTCGTTGTTGCTAGGATCTTCAATTGGTGGCTTTAAGATGGACAAAAGAGCTTTTCCTTGGGTTTCTTCACCATAGATTGGAGAAATATCGTTCTTTTCATCCACCTCTTGACATGAATCTTCACTGATTTCTTCATGGGCCTTAATAAGCTCAAGAGGTTCTCCTTCATCGGCCATAAGAACCATCTTCTCAACTCTTAAGCTCTTATCTTGCTCAACCTCTTCAATGAAATTGAAATATCTTGCAAGACTTAGAGAGTAGAATTGAGATTTCTCCTTCTTCCTCCTTTCAACCTTGATGTAACGATCATCATAGAAATCGCCCTTTGAACACCTATCTATTCTTGTCCTAAGTTTATCTTGCTCATTGAGGAAAGATTGAATTTGAACAAGTTGGAGAACAATAGTGCCAAGAGTGTCTTGACATGACCGACTTTCCTTTCCAAATTGTCCAAGGTTAAGGGATGGTTTGTGCTTGAGGATTTTCGTGGAGTTGTTTAAGTTTTTTTTTTTTTTTTTTTTTTTTTTTTTTTTGTAGCTAGCCATGTGTTTAGGCTAGGGATTTTTGTACCTTCAACAGAAAATTTGAAGAGAAAAGGAGAAGATTAGAAAATTCCAAAGACATAACAAAGGGGAATCAAAAATCAAGGGAAATAAAATGAAAGGAACAAAGAAAACTCAAGCATCGAACCTGGATTTGCTATGACACCAAATGGACCAGGTCTCGGGGGGGGGGGGGGGACGAATTGCTTAACCTTATGGTCGAATGGTGCCTTGATTGAATCAAAGCAAAATGAATACTTGAATCAAAAGAGAGCTGGTCATGACCTTGGATGAAGGAATTTCCACCATCGAGAACTACAAGTCCACCATGATTAGATAAAGGAGAATCCACCACTAATCAATAAAGGGCTTGACTTGCAATACCACCATTAACCCTAACGGATAAAGTGAACAAGGCTTTAAGGGAGAACGGAAGCAACCAACTTCATTTTAATTTTCATATTCGTAATCATCAAAATCTGTCCTAAATCTAGCCGTATGGCTTAGTTTATATAGGCGATGAGAATGGATTGTTCATGCATGAAGAAAGGGAAAAATTACATCAAGGCCCTTAGTGACCCTAGTTAATTACAAACATAGACTAAATTAAAAAGCCTAATAATTAGAGGGGCTACCAAGGGGAGGGGTACGTAGATGGGTAATTATAGGGAAAATTATAGGAACCCAAAAAAAAAAAAAGAATCGAGCAACCTCCACAAAAACAGTTGATCACGCGATCGTGCAATTGGATGACATGGTCGGGTCGATGTTGAAAACACCCCATATCTCATTCAACTCTTACTACCCACAAAACGCACGATCGTGCAAGAGGATGGCATGATCGTGCCGTCACCAAATTCCCAAGCAACTATACTCAGCTCTTTGAACTGTAGATCGTGTCCACCAATTACACGATCATGATCGACCCCTAGCTCGGGAGAGAATGACAGATCGTGTAGGGGTTGACACGATCATGTCCCTGGTCACATGCCAAGAACATCATTAGGCCATGAAATGCACAATCGTGTTATTGCCAACAACCTTATTTCTTCTCTTTTCTCCTTCACTCCTAAATTATGCTTGACCCCATATTCGTACCAACTCCCAATTAGATCAAAAATTGATAGATAAGCTAGATACCACCCTTTCTTCGTTTTGATTGATCCCAAGCCTTAGAAGACTAGAGAATGGTCCCTCGGAGAACCCAAAGCTACATCCCGTGGGTCGGGGTCCCACTTGAAACGAACGCCACATCCATGGATGGCCCATATATGCTTCTAAGGTCCCGAGTCCATCTTAAAATGGATTCCACATCTGACCCAGAAGTGAATTTGATCGGAATTTACAGAGGGCATTCGGGATGACTTGAGGGTCGCGAAAATTACTTATCGGGCTCTACCTCGATATGGTTCAATACATGACCGAGTCATCTAAGTCTATTCTCTCGCAACCTATCTTCAATTTGTATCGCCCCTAACTCGCACGTCATTTCTCATCCTATCCAATTTGGTGAACCTTTCTGTCACATTCAACCTTGAACAAAAAAATATCCTTTTAATCTTACACTAATAAACTATCTTTACATGGGGTAAAATGTATTAATAGTTGACATTGAAAGCAAGAATTTTGGTGGATTGTATTTGTCTTTATGATTTGGAATATCTTATTTATACAAGCTATTAGTTGTGGCCACTATGATCATCATCATCGAAAGCTTAGGATTAAACCTAGTTAATTATTAGCTCCAAATTAAATGTCCACTAGATGTTTCGTGTAATGTGAGTGTGAGATCATCACAATCATGCAACATTATTGAGTTGATAATGCTAATGCTAATCCTTTTCCTCCCATTTTTAATGTCTTTTCCCCACTCTTTTGGGCTGACATATCTTTGAATCAAGTTACCAACTCCCAAAGTGAATTAGGGGTTAGTTGACTAAATAATTTTGCCAACAAAAGTCGCTTTTTAATTAGTTTTCTAATGGCCAAATTAATGGCACAACATAGACTTTGCCCTCCCCGTTCTATTTTTTATATTGTTATTATTATTATTAAAAGTGAAAAGGTTTAACAATTCATAAAATATAACAAAACAATATTATAAGACAACAAACAACCAATTTTAAAGGATAAAATACAACCAAAAACAACGTTAAATTATAAGCATTATAGCAAGGACCTGCACGTCTATAATAAAAATATATATCTTCTCTTTTCTTTTGATAAGGGGAGCAAGCACCTTTTATATGACCCTAATTATATAACGCAACAAAAATTGTTTGCCAAGGATAATAACTATTCTAAGAGGCCAATAGCATTTAGGTTGAAGCTTAATTTTATGGAATTATTATTGTTAGGATTCACCCATGATTAAAATGTCCCACATTGAAAAAGCAAAGGGAAAGGACATGGTATATAAGTCAAGTGGGCTACTCCTCTTAACACCAATTGGTTTTAAGATGGAACCTCACTTAACTTGTGTATCATAGGCCTTGGTTGAAGTGGATTCATGTCTTGGATCTCCCCAACAAGTGGTATCAGAGCCTATGGTTCATTCGGTTGGGTGCAAGGTGCGGGAAGGTGATCCTGTAAATGTCACTATGGACAGGAGTATGGACCATAGTGCGTGCGCGACTGGGTCTCTTGAAGGTGCATAGTGGTGGCATGTGACTCAGGTGGAGTAGGGTGCGACTCTGTAGAGTAAGGTGCGACTATGGTGGACTCTTGATGGTGACTTGAAACTTGGCAAAAGAAGCTTCCAATCAAGGGGGAGGGACTCACACAGAAAGGATATGGTATATAAGTCAAGTTGACTGCTTCTCTTAACACGAATTGGTTTTAAGATGAAATCTCACTTAACTTGTGTAAGGTACGACTATGATGGGTCTCTTGAAGGTGCATAGTGGTGGCATGGGACTCAGGTGGAGTAGGGTGCGACTCTGTAGAGTAAGGTGCGGCTATGGTGGACTCTTGATGGTGACTTGAAACCTTGGTAAACGAGGATTCTGATCAAGGGGGAGAGACTCATGTGTGAAGGGGGAGAGACTCGGTGGTAATCCTATGTAGCAGGTAGAGGAGATGGATTGAGCCAAAAGTTTTAAAATTTACGACATGTCAGTTAATCCACACATTAACAAAGGGAATCAACTTTGAAATGAGTTAAAATACATAAAATCTCATTTGCTTGAACGTGTTTTCACTAGAAAAATTGTTGTTGTAGTTGTATAAAATCACCTTTGCTTGTGTAGATTAACTAACATGTCATAAATTTAGATATTATTTAGCCAATTTATCTTCTTGACCTGCTATATAAGATAGCCACTAAGTCCGCCACCGTCGAAATCATTCCATCTGCATTATTTTCCAACACCCCTCAAAGTTCAGTGCATTATTGTTCAATACCAAAAATTCAGTATATTAGCGTTCAAAAATCCTTTTGTTAAAGTTAAATATATTATAATTAATCACCCCTATATTCATTAAAGTCGTAATAAAATTATATATCTTACAATAAAATTATGATGAGACGATTTTACACAAGACTTTATGCCACACTGTTATTATTTTTTGTTATTGTTATTATATTAACCAGACAAAAAGGTTATGTTCATAATGCTTGGAACAATTTCCAAAAGGAAGTGGCAAACCACTGATTCCTCCTTATATCCAGGCACAGGACATGGCAGCAGTAACTTGACAACAATACAAATATTAAAATTCAATCAAGAAGAAGCAATATGATGTGGGATAGATTTTCTTGTGTGAAATTAGTAGCTTTTTTTTTTTTTTAATGGGATAGATTTGAACTTTTAAAGGGCATTTGTCAATTCAAACATGGATAGTTTTTTTCCTTTCTTTTTTTGGGGGGGGGGGGGGTTGATTGTTGTTAGATTATAAAACTATTCTTGGGGTTTTAACTATCAGTTTAAATTTTTGGTTGAGATGGTTCCACAATTGTTTTGTTATATCAAATTAGATAGGGTTTTTGGACGCTAATACACTGAACTTTTGGGATATTGGACAATAATACACCGAACTTTAACTTTGGACAATAATATACTGTACTTTGGGGGGTGTTGGACTATCATGCACTCATAGCAATTCCGACGGTGGTTAACTTAGTGGCAATCCTACGTGGTCCGCCTACCACGTAGGATCACCACCAAGTCAGCCACCGACGGAGTTTTTCCAAGTGTATTATTGTCTAACACCCCTAAAATACAGTGTATTATTATCCAAGGTTAAAATTGAGTGTATTATTGTCTAATACCCTAAAAGTTCAGTATATTAACATCCATTGATAGTTGTATCTACTATGTTCACATATTAGGTTGATTTTTATCTCATTGATTGAAATTTTCATATCTTGGGTTAGTTTTTATATATCATATCAAAATAGATATTTTTTTTATTGTATTTTCAAAACTTGCGGTTGATATTTATAATACCAAATTGATTAGTTGTACTTTCACATATTGGGTTGATTTTGTTAACAAGTTTTGTATGACATACATCCTCTTCTTAACTTAAATCCAGAATACTTAAAGCCTAATTCTCTGAAACAAGCTTTACTTTTCCTTGATTATATATCTTTGATTGCTTCCTTATTTATGTAATGTTCCAAGGCCATCAAATATTTATATGGCTAGACTAAATCAAAATGAGTATGCCAAGTTATACAAAAATGTGATGTTGATAGAACAACCAAATGTTATATATACACAGTTGCATATAACTTTTATTTTAGATGTTTTTATTATTTACAAAACATTTTCAATAAGTGTTTAGCAAAACAAAATAATGAAAAAGAACTTGCAAATTTAATATCAACCCATGAATACAATATTGGAAAAACATGAGAAAAACATACTTATAATTAAACAAACAAATATCAAATAAGATAAAATAACTCGTACATTATATAAACATAAAGATTACACTTCTAGTCAAAACCTACATCTAAACCTACATAACTCAACATGGTGTTCTCATTGTCGATAAATAGATTAACTCAACCTACGTCTAAACCTCCCTAAACATATAAAAACAAACCACAGGGTTATGTTTTTGTATATAGATTAGCTCGATCTAATAATAAGATAGAACTATATTTATAAAAGACAAATGAATATGTAGGAAGAGAATAAAAACTCACAATTTTAACATTTATTCAACTCAAAAGAATCACTTGTCCTTCAATTTGAACCAATTGAAGTGGGTAAAAAGATTTAATGTTGTGGATCAACTTATTACCACAAGAAAAGACACTACGAAACTAGTGCTCCTAAATTAAAGTTGAAGCCTTCAATTTCATGATGATTAGTATAAGTGTGATTCACAACTTGTTGTAAATACAGACGTAGACGTAATATCCTGCTAAATTGCTCCTACTATGGAATTAGCTAAATTGTCTTATTGTTGACTATTACGGTCTTTAATGTCATTTTTTGATTAATAATTTTTTATATGATATCTTATTAACAAATGTAATATTATACTTTTAAGATAATATTTTTCGTTAGGAATATAATAATAGTAATTTTATATAGCAAGTTATTGTATATATTGAGAAATTTATAGTCAAAACTTTTAATATTTGACTACATAATTTTCAAAGACCAACAATTAATATGGAAAGGAGGGAGTAAATAATTTTTCAAATAGCCTTTTCACTCCTAGAAACTCTTTTTCCAAGAGGCTAAGACCCTCTTCTTTTGTAGAGTATGGAAAATTTATTCTACCTATCACACTCTTACTTATTTTATCTTATCTTTTTTACATTGCTCATACTTATTTACTTACCTTGCATGATATATATTTAGGCCGTGTTCTTTTATGCTGTATTTTGCGGAATGGTGTGGTGGGATACGGTGGAATTGTGGTGGGGTGTGGTGGAATTGTACGGTAGGTTATTAGTATGTGGGGTAGGTGAGGAGAGATAATGTAAAAAGTAGAGGAGAAAAGTGAGGAGAGAGAAAGGTGAGGAGAGAGAAAAGTAATGATTTGCGGTAAAATGTGGTGGGTTGTGACAAATTAGTAGAGGCCACAGCATGATTCACAACCATGAAGAATAAATACTTTAAAAGTTTATATATTTAATAAGCGGTGTGACTGATGTGACTTATCTCACAATAATGACTTATTAAAAATTATAAAAATATATATATCTTTTTAAAATTATATATTTGAATGATGTTTTTGATGTGACTGACGCTCATATACAATAATAATGCTTTTATTTAAATGTCAACACTAAGAGTGCACCAATCTATAAAATTTACTTGACCAAACATATAATCATGAAGTATATTGTATTAAAAACTCCCTTGTGTAACAAATAAGAATAACTTTAGTTTCAACATCAACATAAACTGTGTACAAGTCGATCAAATCTTTCATGATGGAATCTATAATAAATCATGTGATCACTTTAAAAATACCTTACATAGCATAATTTTCTAAAAAAAATAAATGTCAAAATATATAATCACGTTCAATCAATAAAATTTCTTGACTGAAAATATAATTATATTATTATGTGTTAAAAATATCCTTGCACATTATATAAAATATTTTTTTTGGCTTAATTTAACTTAAACAGAGTCCCCTATTTCAGAAAGAACCCAGTAGGCCTACCAGTTCAAAGGGAAGGGGGAACAGAACACCACTATGAGGCTCATCAAGGAAATTGTGCTCACTAAGGATCGAACCTCTAGTGGGAAAGTTTACCTCATGCCACTTGAGTTAAAACTCATTGACAGATGAAAATTAAACATGAATTATGAAAAGATGAGGATATTTATAATACGGAAAAATTTCTGTGTGGTGACTTTTATTTATTGAAATTAATTACGGTGGTCCAATTTGAAATCAAAAGATACACAAACTCCCTTATATATTTTGCCACATATGATGACTAATACATTTTCTTCTATGTCAAATGTTCTTGTGAAAATGATATTGAAACTTGAATAATTATCCTTTCTATTTATTTATCAATTCACAATCTGAAGATAACACATGTAACAAAGTTTAAAATGGTGCTTTCTTAAATCCATACTATGCGGTTCACGATTTATTAGTCATTGATCAAATATATATTATGATGGATAAAGAGTGTGCGTGGTGAGGTGGGGTGTTCACATTTACAATTGAGGAATCTATATTGATTCTAAAATAATCCATAAATTATATTAATATATACTCCCTCCGCCGCTTATTAAATGTCAAAATAACTAATTTTAAAAGTCCAATGTGCCTAGAAAATTGAGTAAAAAAGTTGGACACAAGTACTAGTAATATTTTGACTTTCAATACATAATTAATAAGGGTAATATGAGTATTTTAATCATTGAAATTGTAAAATTGATAAATAAAAAAGAATAAAATAGTTAGAAAATTTGACACTCATTTAAAGATGGAGGTAATAGTTCCTCCTATGGATAATATTGGGCAATTTCTCTGTTCATATTTAAGAAAAATACGATGGAGACGAGTAATAGAATGAGCTGTCATGTTACATTTCCTCTTAACAAAACTGAAACAATGATAGTCTATTGTCTTACAAGAGCTAAGAATATGCATACTAAACATAGAGTTGATGTTGTGTAGGGTCTGGACCTTCTGACCTTGTTTCGGATAAATACTACAAATGTCGGTTCGGGTTCAGGTTCAAATTCAGCTCTTCCAGTTCAAGTTTCAGTTTAATTTTGCCGGGTCTAATATATATCATTCTTAAAAATAAGAAATGATGGATAACAAAATCAAGAAGGCATGGGTTGACATGAAGGCCGTGTTCTATACTGCGGTTGGCAAACTGCGGTGCCACACGGTACCGCAGTTTGCCACAACCCACCACATTTCATCGCAAATCATTACTTTTTTCTCTCCTCACTTTTCTCCTCTACTTTTTACATTCTCTCTCCTCACCTACCCCACATACCAATAACCTACCACAATTCCACCACACCCCACCACAATTCCACCACACCTCACCGCAAAATACCGCAGTATAGAACATGGCCGAAGACAAGGAATGCCATTTGCCAACAAAGATGAAGACAAATATAAGGCCAAAAACACACCCATGTATATAATTCCTTTACACAAAGTGAAAGACCAAAACAACACGTTTACATCAACGTTGGCCATGCCTTATTAGGCTATCAATTCATGGATTCCACGCACCAAACTTTCAGAATCATCATTTTTAATTTAATTTAATTATTTTTACACTAATCTCAGAATCATATCCCAGGCATTTGTTTTATCTAAAAATCTGTCTGAATTGCATGCTGACAAAGATGATGCCATTATCATCCACCTACCCAGCAAGGGGTGAGTGAGTAAAGTGAATGAATTCCTAAGAATCTGTGGTGTCTTCTTTTTCTTGAGTGGAATCATAAAATGCATGACTTTGATTCCCAACTTTCTGGGTTCCAATTTCCACCTCATAACCTGCAATAAATCAGATCAGATAAAGTCATATCAGACATGAGACAGCACACAGATCATTATGGCTCCAAATCCGATACCCACCTACGTAGGATGAGTATTCATAATGAGAATGAAAATAAGAATCGGTAATGAGAATGAAAAGATTGTGTTCATGAATTTCCGACTTCAAGTTTGGTACGTGGTAAATTAAAGTAGTGTTTCACCTGGGACGTTGTTAATGTTGTTGTACGTGGTAATTCAAAATAGCATTTGAAACTACTATGTAGTTACTAAAAGACCTCATACTGGTGTGGGGTAATACTAATATTGATAGCAACATAATTTAATTTAGGGATAATATCAATATTTTACAATGATGAATGAATTTCTGTTTCACAACCCACCAACCTTAGTAATATAGATTGGTGGAAATTGATGGTTTCTATTCACATTTTCATCCTCATTTCTCCAATTTTTCTTTTCAATTCCCACAAATTAACATGGAAATTCTATCACAAATTATAATATTCTTATTCCCACTCTCCAACTACCCCACATACCAAACGGCCTGCAAAAGCTCCATTGTGAAATAGAATGTGGGGGTTGTGCTGTTTGATGTAGTACTCTTACCCTAAATATAATTAAAAAAAATACAAAGAAATTGATTCTACATTTTAAAATCGTTTGCCAACTATTATCATAGTGGTCTTACCCTAAATATAATTAAAAGATTCAAAGAAATTGGTTCTGATCGATCCAAAATTTTAAAATCGTTTATCAACTATTACTCCACAGGAAAAAAGCACATAGAAGAGGCAGTTTGCTTAGCAATCGTGTCGAGAAAATATCAGGAAAGACAATAGTTGAACATGTACGTGCTGTGTTGTTCCAACATATGGGGGTCAGCATATCGGTGATTCAACACTTGTATAATTAAGGACATACCACAAGGACTAGGAGAGACCCCACTAATGTATGAATGCATCTAACTTTCAACAAATACTCTCCTGACTAATATTGTGTGTCAGTGTGTGTATGTGTTACCATTCTGTTTTCCTAACCCAGAAAAATATCTCATTGATTACTGAATATAAGCAAACAATACAAGCACATGATGATTAGTTTAAGGATGTTGACACAGGTATTGATAATAAGGAGCATGGTTTGTCTCTATGTAATTTGTACAAGTAAACACATCATCCTGAGTTGTTCATTGAGTAGGGTTCATCTTGTAGGGATGTATTTGTACAAGCAACACAAGCAGGCAATTATGCGGAGATTAAGGATGATTTACCAAAAGTTATTATCTCTTATAGCTATAACATCCAGCAGAATGTGACAGTACAGAAAAATTGACACAACAGAGAAAGATAAGCTTGAATTATTGAACTCGGCTGATGTCGGTTGACAGAGATGAGATTACGGGGAAAAGAATATGTTATACGCCTAAATGATAAGAAAGCATCAAATATATTATCGAGCAGACATCGATCCAAATCTGCACAGACTATTGGCATATTACATATGCAGTTCTATCCATGCAGAAACGCAATCAGCAGCAAGAATTGCGGGTTGCAACAAAATGCTGTAATCAGCAACCAATAATGACAGATTTTTTTGGTTGTTTTGATAAAGAAAGGGAGTAGATCTGGCCCCAAATGGGGTAAAGCTAAATAGTGTCGTCACCGGTAGGGAATGGCGAATAACGAGTGGATGCCGCGTCATTAGTGAATATACTAATAAGCTAACCACTCCTCAAGTAAGCAATTGGTGCTGTATGTCCACATGTTATTCCAATGCAATAAACTACATAGATACAATAATATTTTAGCAACAAGTTGCATCCGTACAACTTTCATACCAAGCAAGTTTCCAGAACTGTGGAAGCTGGCTGGCCAGTTGACTTAAATGTCATGGAATATGCTAATCGTATCATCCTGATAATGGGATGAATTCAGGCAGGAAGATGCGGATAAAATTGAAACTATTGGCAATTTGACATATAAAATTGCACATATGGGAAGTTTTCAATACTGAAAATATGATTCAGCAATGCCTAGATGAATATCCACGTTAAACTTTCACATTTCTAGATCCCTTTATTCTGAAATAAAGGTTTGGTAAGGGAACAAATTCTAGTATGAGTATCTAGTACTCAGCAACTTGAAGGTATGATTGGCTCTCCGTTTATTCTACCATAAAGGGCCCTAAAGGAATAAGATTCTAGGTTTTTCACTTCAGGGTTTCAATATAAAAGAGTTTGGACAATAAAGTACTTGAGGAAACTATGAAATTGTTCTTTGTAAAATGTATTAGTGTCAATCCATGGATTTAGTATAAATCATCCATTGATAGGTTGCACTAGGGCCCATGGATAAGCTTATTACTTATTAGCCATCCATATATGACATATAGGTTGTACCATTGTCCTACCACCTCATCGGAATTGGCCCTTGTCATTTTACAAAATAACTTCATAGTCTCCTAAAACATTTTATAGTCTTAGCCCCTTTTTACTGGCACCCTCAAGTCCAAAACCCTAGATTCTAGCTCAGAAGAGATACCGATACATGATACGAATATGACATGAGACTGACAGGCAAATACGTGAATTTTGAAAAAAATTAGTATGCGACACATATTGTGGACAGAGTGACTAAAGAACATTATTCGATTACTGATGTGTTTATGAGTATGTTTTTGGCCTTGGAGATGTTGTGTTTGTATGAAGTCAATAGCAAAATGTTCAGTGTGTGCATTCTACAACTACTGATAGCAAAAGCCAATTTCATTATTCTGTTTTATATGTTTTGGCCAAGGAGTATCAGTGTCCAAAATGTGTCGGACACAGATACGCGAAGCTAGGTATAGTGTTTATGCCACTTAGGATTCCAGCATAATAATATACAACTCAGCATCTAGAAGGCATACTAAACAAATTATCCACTCACATTACATACCACTGTTAAAATATAGTGCTCTGCCAGGACAGAATCATTGTTGCTCATCCCTGAAAATTGATTGACAATATTACTAGGTAATAATGCACCATGGAAACGGCTGTCAACCTGAAAAAGAATAAGTAAATTTGGTTAGTGCTGAGGGTAAGCTGAAGTGGGGACACATAGGTCATCAAGCAATTAAGAAGTTATCATTGACATGAAAAAATGTTCCTTACTGAGAAAGAATTGGCATCTCCAGTCAGCTAGCAAAATTGAATGCTCAAACTACTAGATGGGCACTCATGGCCACCAAAAGCACATCAAACATGAGTTCAGAAAACAACTCCTCCATCAGAAAATAGCATCTAAGCTTGCGAGGGTAACGTTGTCAACATGTAAACCTCCGAGTGGCAACTGCCCCCATCTTCCAATGTTCCCACCAAGGTTCAATTCTTGGTGGAACAAAAAAATTTCCCATAGGTGGAAATTGTAGGGTTGATGGGCTACACTTGTCATGGGTAGTTTGGTACTTACCCCTTACTCCCCGGTCTGTAAAGCTTGCTGGTGGTTACCCGTGAAATAGGGGCCAATGGACCCACCAACTTTACCCGGTTCCAAAAAAGTGTAAAACTCCAAGACCTGCTTTAGTGGGATCCACACATGAAGTTGTGGTGGTTGTAAAATAATCCCTCGTTGTGGAAAGAATCGCTTTCATCCTAGTATGATATCATACCAAGTATACTCCAAAGAATACATCACATACTTTTTCCTCAATGAGGTCAGCTTCAGAAACATGTTCTTCCATATGCAAACTTCTCCGTTCTTTCCGGTAGTGTTTTGCTACATCAACTCTGCCACACATTTCAAGACCTCTTATGAGCACATTATATGTTCCCTGAGGAACATGGATACCTCTGCTCTTCATTATTCTCAATAGTTCTATTCCTTTGTCAGGATACCCTGCTGTGAAGCAGGCATTAATTAAAGCAGTGTACACACTGGTGGTCTTCATCTCGTCAGGCAACATATCAAATACTTTTACAGCAATATCAAACTCTCCGCTTTGACCAAGTCTATAAATCAAAGTGGATACAAACTGTGGTTGAAGAAAAAATCCAAACTTAATCAACTGCTCTACCATATCCGAGACCTTTGAAAACTCATTTGTTCTTATTAGAACCCCTAGTAGCGAAAGATATGCTGTTAGTCCAATGCGAATACCAATGTTATTACTGTAATCTAGCATCCGTAGAGCAGCATCTGTCCTGCCATGACTGCAATTTGCCTCAATAAGCTTTGATACAATCTCACCATCTAATTGGATATTATGGCACATTATGCCAGAAAATAAGCAGTCAATGGCAATAAAATTCTTCTTTCTTAAGAATTCCATCAGAAGTCCCCGATCCGTAATAGAGTTCATATCAGAACCAGTCTGTTGCAACTCTGTGACTTCATTTTTATCAACTTCTTCAATGCAAATATGAGGATTAGCTTGTTGAAGAAGGACAATGTCCCCACCAGCCATCTTCAGAATTTCATGTGCCTGAAGATATACAGGGTAACGAAGAACAAGGGACCTTTGCTTCATATAATCAAGAATTTGGACAATAGCCCATGTCTCTCCAGCTTTGCAGCATTGCTCTACCAAAATATTGCATGTCGCCTTATCGGGTTCTACCCCAGTCTCTTGCATTTTCCTAAAAACTTCAAGAGCTGATTGACATTTGCCTGAAATAAATAAGGTGGTGCATCATGTAACTGCAATGGTATAGATAAAGTGGAAGGCAATAGCAGTCGTATCAATGCACTAGAACTGAATTAAGTAGCATTTGCAGAGGATCAATACACATACACATAAAAAGAGTACAGTTGTACGTTTTTATTTATTTTTTTGGGCTGAAAACCACATGTACAGAAGAAAAGGTTGAAACCCAATGTCTAAGAAAAGTTACATTGTTAGAGCAACATTATCAGCTTTAGGCTACAATAGTCGCAGTGCTGCTTCATGATGATGCAAAGCATTCAGTATCAGTGCCCCGCAATAAGTCAGGATTTCAACGTAGAAGCCATGAATGGTTACGCTACATGAACTATAATAGAGCCCAAACATGGCATCACAACAGACAGGTTATTCACAGCTTAACAAATTCACTAGTCATTGGCTTCACATGTCAAACACAGGTACATAAGGCCAGTTCGATTGTTCATACTTCTCAGGTAAATGGGAATGCAGATGCTTGAAAAGGAACCAACCCATTGAACTCTACATATTTTCTACACCTGTTGCATGTGGTAGATGACAATTGAACACTCTGAGGAACATTACAGAGTGCAGTAACTTCCTTGCATTACCTCAAGAGTCCCTGAACCATCTATATTGCTCCCACGTTTGAGGTAATCAAATCTAAAATAACTAGGCTAGTTTTACTGTCATTCAGCAATATGTAGCATGTAACTAAGTTAAGTGTCGAATTTTGTTGGTGGAGGATGCAATTATTCAGTAACCCTACTCGGCACCTAAAAAACACACGTGTCTTCATAGAAAGACCCCATTCACGTGCAAATGCTTTCCAATTTGCTTAACATAGAAGGAAAATGTTTCTAAGAGATGTTAGCATGGAGTACATGTACAAGGCAATTCATGTACCAACCACCAAGTTCACCACAACAAATTCAGGGTACAACAAAGGTTGGCAGTGACCAACACAATAGCAAAGCAAACAGAAAAGCGCGTCAGTTTATGTACTAAGCTTACCATAATAAATTCAGGATACACTGGAGTTCAGCAGTGACAACAATAGTTAAGCAAATATAGAAGAATGTTAGTTCTATAGTTCATGTACTAAGCTCACCAGAATGGATAAGATGCTCCATTAAGATTGTATAAGTGTGACAAGTAGGTGATAGTCCAGAATGGAGCATCTCCTTGTAGATTTCAGTGGCCTCCTCCACTCTATTATTGTCAAACAAGATCTTCATGAATGCTGTGTAAGAAACAACAGTTGGACGACACCCCTTAGCCTTCATCTCTTCCCATAGCTTCACAGCCCCATCAAAGTCACCACTTTTAGAAAGCCAATGGAGAAGTGAAGTATAAGTAACTACATCGACATCTATCCCTTTCTCTTGCATCTGCTGAAAGACATGTTTCATTGAGTTTATCCTCCCAGCCTCTCCAAAAATATCCAGCATGGTAGTGTAAGTGAACTGGTCATGCTTGAAACCCTTGAGCTTAGAAGCCCAATTGAAGAACAACCAGGCCTTCTCCATAGGTGGGTGAGTTTTCAGAACTTGACTGACTGTATAAGAGTCCCACTTTATACGAAACCTTCCAAGCTCTTCTTGGGCATAATCCCAAGAGGAATACCTCAGTATATCTGAAATTTCTCGGATGAGGTTTCTCATATATACTTTTGGGTCTATGTTTTTCTTGTCTGCTCGGTCAACCCTTTTGCGAAGTTCTCGACCAGCTTGTCGAGAGGGCTTTCTAAGTTCATCTGTATGAAAGGAGTACACATTCCTGATGGTACTTTTCCAGCACCCAAAGCTACCATGTGTAGGCGCAAAACCCTTACTTGCTAGGGAAAATCTAACAATGGCACGATGTAGGGACATGAATAATACTTAATACACCATCAAAAGGGTCTTTTCTGTCTCATAAATATTCTAGTTTGATAAAGCCCTCAAACTTCAGAAGAATCCTGCAGAAGGATGTGTGCATTGTGTCATGTTGCTATTCTAGTAAAGAACATCAGCAGCAGTATCAACTGTATATTTTTCATTTTTGTGTGAGCTAGCAACCCATGGGGAAAAACACCATGATAGCTGAAAAATTGGCATCTGATTCAAGAAGAGACTTAGACTAATCTATCAATAAAAGAATTAACTCAATGATGGAAACCTTCGTGCTAAAAATCCAGGTATTCAAAGATATCAATTTGAAAGCATAAATGGAGCATTATATAGCAAACGTTGATAGATTTAGTATAAATGGTCAATACAGAGGATGTTTCATATTTCGATGGTATAAATTTGATTCCACATCCAACTTCACAAGTTCACAATTTCAACCATAAATCAATTGCCTTCCTCCATTCTAACAGTCATTGTCCAAGGAAATTCACCAAATTCAACCAGACAGCCACAATTCACTTTCAACCACAACTCTACAAAGTATTACTCATTTCGATTCCACAGGAGCAAGTTCCATACATTCATAGAACTCATAAACGAAACTTTAAACTATCGCATTAAGAGTTCATACCATGAAGACTTCAAAAATCAACCAGAAATGACTGGACTGGACAGCGGAGAGGACCGAGAAGAGGGTACCGCCTGCTATTTCCGGCGATGGAGTCGCCGGAGTCGGATGGCGATGCCGGAGAATTCGTAGGTTTTCGACGGTGGCCACCGGAGAAGTTGACGGAGGTCGTTTTTCCGCGCAAACTGAGGTTAAGCTGCCCGATAAAAAAGTAAAAAAACAGGAGGGTAATATCCTTGGGCTATAAATGGGCTAGCACATTGAACACAACTGAATTCAAATATTTGGGTCTGGCCCAGTAAACAGCTGGAGTTAAATTCTGCATTTCCTGCTGATCCGTTGGCATAATTTTGTCCAATCTGAATATCCAAATTTCTTTGTGCTAAAAAAACTGAGTCCGATTGTGGATTTTTGTCTGAATTTTGACATTAACCAAATATTCATACATGATATTTCTTTTTTTTTTTCTATTGTTCAAACCCAATTTCAGCTCGAATTTAGTTTCATTTGAATTGTGTGACCTAAAGAAAATCAGATATATTACATCAATTTCAAAATATTTATCTATTTGACTAAGTTTTAAATATTAATTAATCATAAATTATAATGAATTATAATATAAAATTAACACCATAATAATTTTTAATAAAATATGTTTTTAATAACAGTAATTTCATACTGTAATTTATTCTAATTTATAAAAAGACAATACCCTTACTTTGAGGGCCCCACCAACTCCCCCTCTAACGAAGTGACGAGGAGTTCATTCCGCCTAACTCAGCGGCAATCAAACTTCAAAATTTAATCAAATTAACAAATATTTTAAGACAAATATAATAAACATTAGTTTTTCGTCTGGGTTTTTTAACATCCAACCCAAATGCAACCGGACCGAATTTTTGTCCAACCCCAGCTCTACCTTAGAAAGCGCGGTTGTCCGGACAACGACTTCTAACGATCCTCTAAAAATCTAACTTTCGCACTCCGACGCCATTTTCTAATTTCATCCGATCAGTTTCCGCTATTTCGTCATCAATGAAATTGATTGCGCAGAAAAATGAGAACAAAACTGCTGCCTGCATTTGTTCTGGATAATTTTATCCATTTTGTCTGTTCTTTCTTTTAAAAAAACCCCGATATGATGCATGAATATTACTACACTATTTATTATGGATTGGTTGAAATGCTCCTCCGTTGACCATCCAAGTTTAGATCCTCCCACCAAGAATCCCACTTTTACCATTCAAATCTACAAGTTGCAGGTTTACGCATCTGGGCACCATGAAGTAAGTCCAAATCAACCTTTCCTTTCTTTTAATATAGAAAGTGGGAGCTTTAATTATTGCTTGTTTTTAAGTTTAGTCGATTATTGGTTTCTGGGTCTGCAATCTTTTGTTGCTTAAATAGATCTGAATCGAAAAAATGAAGTTTTCTTATTATTGGTTAGCTATTCTCTATTTTTCTGGGAGTTGTGTTGGAAAATGCTTCATCCAAATCGGTGAAGATGATATCTGGGAAAGTGAAACTCCAAAATGAACACATTGGACGTGGAAAAGTTTTGATCTTTCTAGGTCTTAGCTGGGTTTATACTGAATTTGGATTGCACTATGATTGGAAATGAGGTTATAATACTGAACTTGGAGATATGTTAATGGAGATTTTCCTTCCTAATTTGGTCTAATGCTAGTCAGTACACTAGTATGGCCTGTTCTTTTCGAGGGTTAGGCTATCGAAAGGTCGAATAAGTTTGGATAAATATCGAAATGTTGGTTGTGCAGGCTTGTTTAAGTTTAGATAAAGTGATGTAAAAACCGAAGATTAGGTAAGTTTAGGTAAATATAAATGAAAAACTTGGGTAAATTACCCTATACAATCCAACCCTTAGATATGGCTATTCTAAATGCAAATCCAATGCCATAAAAGTCCCGCTACAAACAGTGAATTTGGGGGGGGGGGTGATGTAGTCATGTAGATTTTTTTTCCTTTTCAGTAGTTGGCTTTGCTCTATGTCATGTTTCTTATTCCAGTCACTGAGGTGCCAATCACAATTTCATGTTGCAATTTGTGTGTGTGTGGGACATATATTAAAATTATGGCTCCTCCTTTACATCTTCAAGCTGCATAACTTAACTGTTAATTGATCAAACTGTAATTAGCCTTGGTAGGTAAAATGCCACATAATAGCTGCACTGGCAGAAAATGAGTACTCCTGATCAATTACCATATATTAGCATTAAGGTTCTGTTGATCTGATGATGTGTGTGCAGAGGAAGAAAGATCTTTGGAGTTTCTTTATCCCTCATTCTGATCAACATGGCCGCCATTATGGAACGCGCTGATGAAAACCTACTCCCTTCCGTGTACAAAGAAGTTAGCCAAGCCTTCAATGTGGGTCCCGCTGATCTCGGGTACCTCACATTCATCCGGAACTTTGTCCAAGGACTAGCGTCTCCCCTGGCTGGCATACTCGTCCTGCACTATGACCGTCCCACAGTCCTTGCCATGGGCACCGTCCTGTGGGCCCTGTCAACTGCAGCCGTGGGTACTTGTCAGCAGTTTATGCAAGTCGCATTTTGGAGAGCCATCAATGGGTTTGGTTTGGCTATTGTGATCCCGGCATTGCAGTCTTTCATTGCTGACAGCTATCAGGAGGGCGTCAGAGGGACGGGTTTTGGGATGCTGAGTGTTGTCGGGAGTTTAGGAGGGATCGGGGGAGGTGTTGTGGCAACGGTTATGGCTGGTCATGAGTACTGGGGCATCCCTGGGTGGAGAGTGGCGTTCATCATGATGGCGGGGCTCAGTATACTCATTGGCTTCCTTGTTTTCATGTTTGTTGTTGACCCCAGAAACTATGGCTCTTCTGAAGTTTATAACAAGTAGGTAGTTGTTTATTTGTTGACAGTTTGATCTTCATTTACATCATTTGCTTTAGAAAGTTGACCACATTTTCACATGTTTGGTCGAGTTTAATGGGTAGGAAAGTTTATGTGGGGCCCATTATTCCGCACTCAAACTCATTGAAAATTCGCCCAAGGGAGGAATAGGAAAAAAACTTTCGCAAGATTCGACCAAAAGTCCCTTAGATTGTAATGGACTATAGCAAAATATCTCACTAAATCTCCTCTGCTTCTTTCCATGGAGGAGTAGTAGGTAACGAACTGCTTTTAAATCCTAGATCAATTAGAAATTTAGAATCAATCTCTCTATGTAACAAAATTTAGGGTGTAATTAAGACTGCTATGTCAAACCTCTGCAGGCTCCATACCCCCATCTGGTAGTAGGATGTAGGAGTTTTGGATTTGGATCCTTTGCTTCTGTTCGTCTAACATATATGTCGTTCCCTTTTTCTGCCCTTCAGAAATGTTCGGATTGAGAAAGAAAACAGCTCAAGATCCCTTTGGAGGGAGTCATGTACAGCAATGAAGGCGGTCATGAAGGTGCATACATTTCAGGTTATTGTCTTGCAGGGCCTTGTAGGTTCACTTCCATGGACCGCCATGGTCTTTTTCACCATGTGGTTTGAACTAATTGGTGAGCATTTATGCATAACTCTCTCGTAACATTCCCCACAACATGATGTAATGAATCCAACTCCATAAGTTATTCTCTCTTTTTCAGGGTTTGATCACAACTCATCAGCAGCTCTCCTCAGTATCTTTGCCCTCGGAAACTCAGGCGGGGCCCTCATCGGAGGAATGATTGCAGACAAGATGTCCAAACTGTACCCTCACTCAGGCCGAATAATGTGCGCTCAATTCAGCGCGTTCATGGGGATCCCCTTCTCATGGTTCCTACTAACCGTGATCCCCCAAACCGTTGCCAACTGGTCCACTTTCGCAGTCACCCTTCTCATCATGGGGCTGACCATAAGTTGGAACGGCACTGCTGCCAACGCCCCAATGTTTGCCGAGGTGGTCCCTGCCAAGCACCAGACCATGATATATGCATTTGACCGTGCATTTGAGGGCTCCTTCTCGTCTTTTGCTGCCCCACTTGTGGGGATACTATCTGAGAAGATATACGGGTATGACCCGAAATCTGTTCACTTAGAATCCGGGTCTGTTCAGGAGGCATACGCTCTGTCCAGAGGGCTTCTCGCTATGATGGCGGTTCCGTTTGGTTTGTGCTTGTTGTTTTACTCTCCATTGTATTGGGTGTTTCAGAAGGATCGCGAGAATGCTAGGGTTGCTAGCTTCAAAGAGGAAGACGGTATCAGTCTAACTTGAGAATTTTACATTGTGTTATTCGTCGTGCAGAAGTTAACACTGGCTTTCCACTTAGGATTTAGAGTAGGTAGTTTGCATTTTGGATTTAGGATCCCCCCCACACACACAAAGGGGAAAAAAAATGCTGTGACCATATTGGTTTTTTTTTTTAATATATATATATATTTTATTTTTTTGGCTATGCAAAACTCTTCATATGATCCAACATACCTGATGTAAGATGTTACTCATGTTTCTTGGCTTATTGAAAGCTTTTTAAGTGCTGAAATTTCCTATGAAATTTGCAAGTTTTGAAAAGTTGATTGTCAAGGGGTACAATTGGTGACATTAATTTGTAATTTAATATGTCCTTGTCAGTAGGTAAAATTTTCTATATTCATCATGTCCTTTTCCAAACACACCCCCCCCCCTTTCCCAACAACCCCAACAAAAAAAAACCCTCAATTTCATAAATGGATTGTTTATCAGTGTTTACTCATTGGTTTACGTCCATGATCTAGATAGTTGAAAGTTGAAACGGACTATTTTCTTTTATTCTAAGGGAGCGCTTGGTAGGAATTCTAGAGAAATTTTCCATGGGAAAGATTTTTCAGGGAAAAATTTCCCTTAGGCCCCCCCTAAGGGAAATTTTCCCTAGAAAAATATAGGAAATGGCAAGGCCACCGTAAAATTTTTCCCAAAATCAACTTATATCTAAACATGAGGAAAATAAGTCAGTATGAGAAAATTGATCATTTCCCTAAGATTTTTGAGCAACCTAACTGTAATGAAGTAAAGCAGAATGCATCTCCAAATTCCTCAAACTTTTCAATTAGTCTCTCTAAATTTTTGAATTCCATGACAAGACTACTAAAGTACTAAATCAAATCCCTCATTCCTTACTTTGAGGTGGGGCCTTTTCTTTCTTATTTATTTTGAGTTGTGTGCATGAATGAATTTCTTAATAGTACTGCTGCTAACATGTTTCTATTTGACCATCTTCCCACATGCAAGTGGCCAACTGGGTGTGGGTATCAAGGTGGTTTAGTTTACCTCCTCCCACTTCATCTTTGTTATTGAAATCTACCTTCATAGTTAGTGGGCATCATCTTTACATTATTCTTTGCCTTTTCCACACATCTGGGCAGTGGGCACCATGAGGTAAGTCCAAACAAATCTCATCTTTTACCTTTTCACTTTCCATTTATGATAATATAAAGCCCAGTATTTCATTTCTGCTTGTTTTTAAATTCAGTCCTTGATAGATTTTGTGTCTTTGCTTTCTGGGTGTTTCAAGTTGCTGTAGATTGGTATGGATCTGCAGAAGTCAAATGCAGTACCCCACTGTGTAGATCTGAAATTGAATAATGGAAGTTGTTAGTACTATCTAACAACTTTACATTTGGGTCTCTGAGGAGACAGCTACCTATATTTGGGTCTTCCAGACCCTGTGTAAATGGGACCCACACTGAAAGTACTGGTGGTGGTGTACTTCCAACAATTTTGTCTCGAAATTCTTCAGATACCAATTTGGTGAGATTGATATTTGGGAATGTCCAAAAATCTTTGTCGCATTAAAAATAGATATACATTTGAGTGGCTAGGAATGGAGAGTGAATGAACTGAAGAGGAATTTAGTTCAGGGTTGGCATTCTAGTTCATTTGTCTTCTATATAGTTGGTGTTGCTATCAGCAAATGGGGAATTGGTTTTGCCCGTGCGGTCAATATGCCATTTATGGTCTCTTTTCTTCTTCTTGGATATTTGATGATGGAGAATCTTCAATGGGTATGACTTCATTGGTTTATTGACTGATAAGTTGATAATTAGCTTAGTTAAGAAATTTATTTTGGAAGCGGATGAACTATTAATGTCTGGAACTTGGCTAAGCAAGTTATTGTTATATGCGCGGTACAAAGCTCCTGATGGAAATTGTGTTAGAATCTCAATGAAATTTGACGGACCGCCTCTGTTTTTCGGAGGGGTAAATAGTAAATACGCCATTACCCAACAGAATCCAAATTTACCCATATGACATTACCCCTCTGAAGACTATAGCATGTCTTTGATTAAAACTAATACTCGAGTCTTCTGCAGGGGAAGAAAGATATTTGGAGTTTCACTGTCCCTCATTCTGATCAACATGGCGGCCATTATGGAACGCGCTGACGAAAACCTGCTTCCCTCTGTCTACAACGAAGTTAGCCAAGCGTTCAATGTGGGTCCCGCTGATCTGGGTTATCTGACATTCATCAGAAACTTCGTCCGAGGATTGGCATCCCCGTTGGCTGGCATACTCGCCATTCACTATGACCGGCCCACAGTCCTTGCCATCGGCTCTCTCCTGTGGGCCCTGTCGACTGCAGCCGTGGGTACATGTCAGCATTTCAGCCAAGCCGCCTTTTGGAGGGCGGTCAATGGGTTTGGTCTGGGAATTGTGATCCCAGCCCTGCAGTCCTTCACTGCTGACAGCTATCAGGAAGGTGTGAGAGGGGTCGGTTTCGGGATGCTTCATGTTGTTGGCAGTTTGGGTGGGATCGGGGGCGGAGCTGTGGCCACTGTCATGGCGGGCCACCAGTACTGGGGGGTGCCCGGGTGGAGGGTGGCCTTTGTCATGATGGCTAGTCTCAGCGTGTTGATTGGGTTGCTTGTTTTTATGTTTGTTGTTGACCCAAGAAACTACACCTCTTCTGAAGCTTCAAGTAGGTATGTAACAAATTGCTTTGAAAATTGATAAGACTGCCTACATCTGGATCTCTTCTTATCCCGTGTGAGTGGGACCCACATTTGTGTTTGGTCACTCTTTATGAACAGCTATGAAATGATAACTCCATGTTTTCCCCCCATTTTTGTCGACCCAAGAAAAATACGACTCTTGTGATTTATGAAGCTTCAAGTGGGTGAGTTTGTCTGTATCTGGATCTCCAAATACCCTAACATAAGCGGGAGCCACACAGAGAATGTTGTGTAGAGAACTCTGTAGGAACATCTATGAATCTTGACATATTTATACATATGTTTCTTGTTTTCGCTCTGCAGAAATGTCCAGATCGAAAAAGGGAGCCCCTCGAAATCCCCTTGGAGGGAGTCGCTGACAGCAATGAAAGCGGTTATGAAGGTGCAAACATTTCAGGTTATTGTCTTGCAGGGACTCGTTGGTTCGCTACCATGGACTTCCATGGTCTTTTTTACCATGTGGTTTGAACTAATCGGTGAGCATGTATGCATGACATAATGATAAATCCAATCCAACGACACAACACCTTATAAATACTTGTCCATGCTCCGGACTTATTATTCTTTTAGACTGCATCTGAATCTTAATTTCCATACCGAATTTAGCGGATGATGTGCTCCTTTCCTAAACCGGCGAAATTAATTTTGCTGACTTCTTTAGGGTTTGGTCATAATCCAACTCCGCCACACCTCACATATATACACGCACACTCATGCATTTGTCTATTATCCATCATTTCAAACTGCATCTAAATCTTCTCAGATCCTGTGTTAGCGGGACCCACACTAACGTTATGATCCTTTTCACAATGTGGCGAATTGAAACTAATCTTCCCACATATATTGTTGCTGCCTTGGTTCAGGATTTGATCACAATTCCTCAGCAGCTCTGCTCAGCCTCTTCGCCCTGGGAACCTCAGGCGGGGCCATCCTCGGCGGTCTGATCGCAGACAAGATGTCGAAACTGTATCCTCACTCAGGCCGAATAATGTGCGCTCAATTCAGCGCGTTCATGGGGATCCCCTTCTCATGGTTCCTTCTAACCGTAATTCCCCAAACCATAGCCAACTGGTCCACATTCGCAGGCACCCTGCTGCTCATGGGTCTGACCATCAGCTGGAACGGGTCGGCCGTCAACGCCCCAATGTTCGCCGAGGTGGTCCCCGCCAAGCACCGGACCATGATCTACGCGTTTGACCGTGCATTCGAGGGCTCATTCTCGGCATTTGCTGCTCCGATGGTGGGGATTCTGTCGGAGAAAATATACGGGTATGACCCGAAATCTGTGCGCCCGGAATCCGGGTCTACGCAGGAGGCATATGCCCTGTCCAGGGGGCTTCTGACCATGATGGCGGTTCCGTTTGGGTTGTGCTCGTTGTTTTACTCGCCGTTGTATTGGGTGTTTCAGAAGGATCGCGAGAATGCTAGGCGTGCTAGTTCTAAAGAGGAAGCTGCTGTCAGTTTAACTTCTCTACCTTAAGATTTGTTAGTGTAGTTGTTCATGTTGCAAAATGAACGTTTTGGTCCTAGGATTACCCGGTCTATTATAAGTGGGATTCACACTGAATGGTATTGTAGTTATTAGTTGTTGTGGATTTACGACATGTACAAATGTCCTCATGAGATCCAACATACTGGTTCATGTAAGATGTTATAGTTGTTGCATTCATACTGATTGATAGGTTTTTGAGAGCTGACATTTCAACTGAATTCAACTATGACTCTAGAGGTCCAACAATTGCTTCATGCGGACCGCATGGCTCCCAGGGAGGTTCAACAATTGCTCCATGCAGATCGTATGGTCGTTTGGGGCATTCATCATGTGTAATTGCTCGTTTTCACGATTCGATTAAAGGGCTTTGGCCCACCCTTTCTGCCAAAAAAAAAAAAACAAAGAAGGTAAGATTAGGGCTATCAAAAATTTTGGGTTCATGACATTGTGGATTAAGACACTCATATGTTTGGCTTAATTTAGGGTTAGATTAGGGTTGTGAAAATTTTTCCAAAAATTACTTAGGGTTACCCTAACTTTTGGTGAAATGTTTTTCTGGTACCCCAACTTTTAAAAACTAATTTTGGGGTACCCTAACTTTTAGAATTAGAAATAATTAGGTGAATTTCCCGCCAATGATTTGAATCCACCGGTGAATTGTAGGCGGGAAATTGATTAAATGTTTTTGTGGATGAAAATGTCCTTTGTTTTGTCGACGAAAATGATTTGAATCAATCGGAATTTCGCCGGAAATTCACCTAGTAATTTCTAATCCTAAAAGTAAGGGTACCCCAAAATTAGTTTTGAAAAGTTAGGGTATCAAAAAATTGTTTCTTCAAAAGTTAGGGTACCTCTAAGTAATTTTTTGAAATTTTTGGGTTCATGACATTATGGATCCGACATCGAACACGTTCGATACTCAGTTTTTTCAAGTATTTTTCTTGTTGGATAATTTAGAAAAGTATAAATCTAAGTCTAAATCAAGTTAGGACAATAAAATATATGGAAAATGATGTCTCCGAATTTTTGGTCAAATTGATTCGTGTCAAAATTTGGTTGAAAAATCCATGATTATTACCCAATTTTCCCAGTCGAACAGGAGCATATATTCGAGTTGAAATATTATTTGACAGCCCTAGGTCAGATAATTTAGACATACTACATTAGGTTCAAATAAGGTATGAATAACTTTAATAAGGAAAAAGTGCTTTTTCAATTAGCATTAAAATTCAAATAAAAAATTTACTCTCATACTATATTTTCTTAAATTTCTTTTGTTACAAGATCAAGATACAAACATTAGGATACACTATAAAAAATTCACTATATATTTTTTTAAAAAAGTTATCCAAATACAAATTGGAATATCCATGTGGGTAAACTTTCAAAGGGAAAAAGCAACCGAAAAGAAAAAAGAAAAAAAATTGTTAAACCCCGCCCAAAAAATGGAGGAAAAAACAAAAGGGTTAACCTCAAGTCTGCTCAACCGGTGGTGAACTGAAAACCTCTGGGAGATCTCCGAACTGAAGTCGCTTGGATCTGAGACTAAACCTAAAACCCTAACAATGGCGAAACCCTCTTTCTCTCTCCTATGCTTCGCCATTTTCTCTCTCATTTCTCTTATTCAAGCATTCAACCCAGAGTCTCCTTCCGATCGACGGATCCTTGCTATTCTGGATGACATTTCTCTCAAATCTTCGCATTCAATCTTCTTCAACTCTCTCAAATCTCGCGGCTACACCGTCGATTTCAAGCTCGCTGATGACCGGAAAATCGCTCTTCAACGATACGGACATTACTTGTACGATGGCCTCATCCTCTTCGCGCCTTCTTCTGAGAGTAAGCTCATTGCCTTTGTTTCATTACTTTTGGATGATTCTAGAACGTTCTAGAACTTATGGTTTTGTTCTGAAGGTGTTGGAGATGGATCTTTGAAGCTGAAAGATGTGCTTGACTTTGTTGACTCTGGTCACGACTTGATTGTTGCTGCGAATGCTAATGCGTCTGATTTCGTCCGCAATGTCGCTTCAGAGTGCGGTGTTGATTTTGAAGATGTAAGCTTTGCATTGATTTGATACTTTTAGAGGATTGAATTTTGGTTCAGTTTCACGGTTAAGTGTAAATTGGTGGACATTTTTGAGAAATTCATCCATTATGTAGCTTCAGAGTGCGATGTTGATTTTGAAGATGTGAGCTTTTCATTGACTTGATGCATTTAGAGGATTGAATTTCGACTAATTGATTTGCTATGCTTTTTATATTGTGACATTTTGGGAAATTTATTGAGGGGTTTAAGTTGCAAGCTGTAAGCTTTGATAATTTGATTTGGTTTGATGCATTGCGAGGGTTAAATTTGGGTTCCTCTCATGATTAATAGTACATTTCTGGAAATTTTTGAGAAATCCATTCTCAATATAACTTCAGAGAGCGATGTTGATTTTGAAAATTTGAGCTTGTCTCTAGCTTGATACAGTCGGAGAATTGAATTTGGATTTCATGATTTGTTATGGTTGGATTCCTGACATTTTGAGAAATTTATGGAGGTCTTTACTTGAAGGACCTTAATTTGAGATCATTTTTACTCTGCAAAGTTTGAGAAGCTGATTTCTGAGCTGTGCTATTTGTGTTGTGAAATTTGCAATTTAATTATGTCCTAGGCAGTAGATCATCCTTGGGTAATTTAAGTTTCAAACATGGATAGTCGTCTGTGTTGAGATTATTCATTTGGTAAAGGACTTGATGATTGTATTTTTTTATTTCATATAGGATGCATCAGCTATGGTTGTTGATCATACAAACTATGCTGTGTCTGAGATTGAAGGGGATCATACGTTAATTGCTGGTGATAATTTTATCCAAGCTGATGTGATTCTGGGAAAGGAAAAGATTGAGGTCAGTATCCATATTAGTTGTTTCTGTTCTTTCTGAGAATTTGCGCTTTTTTTTTTATCCGGTTACTTGGCCTTTCAGTTATATACCTATTTTAGAAGGCGGTCTGACACTGAGTTAGCTTCTTTTTTCTGAAATTTATGATGCTAGGCTCCTGTGCTCTTTAGGGGAATTGCACACTCTGTGAATGCTGCGAGTACTCTGGTAAGTCAGCATTCCTTGCATCCACAATGCTGTGGTCCATTGTTTTATATCAGACCATAGTTGTATTTTAGCGAGCATTCTGTAACCGTATTTGAATAAATCCGATTCTTGCAAGCAGGTTGTTAAAGTTCTCACGGCTTCTCCAGCAGCATATTCTGCTAAGCCAAATTCCAAGCTATCAAAACCTCCAGCCCTCACTGGGGAGTCCATCTCGCTGGTTTCAGTCATCCAGGTTCTTGCTGTTTCCAGAATTTCTATGGCTATTTACCCTAATTAACATTTTTCTGGCTACTAATTAACATTTCTCTGGCTATTTACCCTAATTGACATTTCTCGGGCCTAAAGCTAATTATTGTTCCAGTTTTTCAACTCCATATCATAGTGAACCAAAATAAAATTCCTCTGTAAACATTATTCTCCTCTGATGTATGGAGTAGTGGGTAGTTTGTATTGCAATCAAGGTTGTGAGTTGTGACAGGGACAACCTTCTGCAGATCAATATACAAGGCTGCATTAGTGTAAATTTGAAAGTTGAAACCCATCTCTCTAGCTTGTCATTTGGCTGTAACTGATAACTTAGTTTTAAAAAGCACGCGCCTAGTGCGCTAGTGCGCTATAGCGCACAAAGAGTGCGCCTCGTCCCGTCCGCGCCTAGTGCGCCTCATGGTGGGCTTTATGGAGCTTTTACTGTTCAGCTCATAAAAAAATATGAAATGTTTAGTGTATTTTTGGAAAAACCTCTTCTAGGCCATGAGGAAACCCTAGACTGCGCGATTCCCTCCCCTTCTTCCTCTCCTTTTGCGTGACTATGCTTGTTTTATTTCTTTCGAAGAATATTTCGGTGTTACATCATATGTTAAAGACGATCTGCATGATTTCTTGTCGTATTACTTGTTTCTAATCCGTTATTTGATCCTCTTTATGAGCTCATTGCGTGAAAATATAGCTAGGAAAAAAACTACGCGTTGGTGCGCCTGGCACGTTGGGGACTTTTGCGCTTTTTTGCGCCTCACGCTTCTTTAATCTAAGACTGATAATAGCTAGTATATGCAGTTTCTTCAGTTGGGAGTTTCTCAGGATCTGTCTCCAGGGCTTTTGGTGTCAATCATAATACAATCTCTAGCATATATAACTTATTCCTCTGTTCAGCGTTTGGTATTGATCCTTATAAAAATCATGTTAGTTGAAATAGCCCCTTTCTCTAAGGATAGTATCAGGGCTCTAGAGCAAAACATGTTGAACAGTGAAGCGAGTGGCCAGAGCATATCTTCTTCCTCTATTCTCTTGTGTGACTTTTTGTACAGTGTATCATTTGGGACAGAAATTATGCAATACTTCTAATAAGCTCACGATTTAGATGGCTAGTCATATATATATATATATATATATATATATATATATATATATATATATATAGCTGCAATAACTCGAAAACTAGACCTGAACTTGTAATGACACACACATCTGTGTCTCGTTCTCATCTGACGTGATGGCATCAGTATGGAGTATGGACGTTATCATGATTTATTAGTTGAATTTACCTGTTTTAATGCCTTTTTGCAGGCTAGGAATAATGCTCGAGTTGTGATTTCTGGCTCTTTAGATTTGTTCAGTGACCAGTGAGTACTTGTTTCCATGTATATTGTACCTCATCCGTTTCTCTCCACCTCTTTTCTATGGAAATTATGCTTTGTTCATAAAATTAATTGATGTCAAATGCAGGTTTTTTCGGTCAGGTGTCCAGAAAGCTGGTGCATCTGTTAAGTAAGTCATTGTTTCTTTTAATTTATTGCTTGTATAGATTTTCTTTGATTCAGTTATGTAGGCATTGACGATATTCTTCCAGAAAAATAAACAAGTCCAGTTCATAGATTCATGATTATCTTTGTAATTTCCGAAGACATATTTATCTGTCTTTGATGATGTTGCACATTGTATCATAGGAAATGGAATGAACTAGGGGCCGATTTAGTCCAAAGATTTGTGTTTGAGTTACTTTGGCAAAGGAAAATGAACTGCTAGTGCATCTACCTTCATTAATTGCTCAGATACTAGTTGCTTATCCTTCATAGTGGCATTAAAAGTCCCGGTGCCTTTTAAGTTTTAACCGAGCAGCTAAAGTGTCTAGTGTATTAGACAGATGCATCTGTTTTCCTTTTTCAAACCTGCATGCATCGTAAAGGGGGAAAATAGGTATCTTAAGAATTGAAAGGAAAAGATAAATAGCTTTGCTGGCCTTGCCTGGTTCTGTGCTGTGATGTTGAGTTCTTCTATGGCATACCTCTTGAAAAGGTGGGATCACTCTGTTGAGGAATGAGGATGTGAGAAAGTTTGGCTAAGGTTTGCAAGTGATTTTATCGAGGGTAAATGAAACTTGCTTATTAGTTTCAGATGATACCTTCTGTTTTATTCTCCTAAAAAAGAAACTAAATTCCTATTAGTAAGTACCAGTGAAGTTATCCATAAATCTGGATAGCAGTTGTTACTCCCTCTGTTTTCTATGCAACTTTTGGAGGTGCTGGGGGAAAACCTATATCACAAAAAAATTATGGGGTAATTAATAAAAACATTACTTGAATACCCTGAAAACCTATATCCATAAACTTTTGTTGTTTATTCAATGAATGCTAAGGACAAAATAAGAAAGTACTCATGAATTTGTCAATGGAGTTATAAATACAAACATGAAATGAGAAAAGTTAGTTAAAAAGTCAGATAAAAAAGAATGGAGGGAGTACCTTTCACCGCTACTGCATGTCATGATTATGATCACCGTGATTTTCTGTAGCTAATACAGATTTCAGTATAGAGGGTAAGGGTAGATGATAGTTGATGACTAAATTCAGAGGATACCTTTGTTTTATCCCCCTAAAAAAGAAACCTTTGTTGGTTATAATAGGAAGCGCTGAATTAATCCATAAATCTAGATGCCATTTGGTGCACTGCACATCAAGATTATAATCATTGTGATTTGGTGTAGTTAGTACAAATTCACTTAAACGAGAAAAAGCTGATTTGGATAGAACACTTTTACCTACTGTGCACTTGATTGTGTAAAATCAGATTGCACTATTGCAGTTAATTCAACCTTTTCTTGTGTGCCTGCATATGAATTCCATCTGCTGCTTCATTTGCTTTAGAGGTGGTGTCTGGTAAAGAAAGAATCATTAGTTTCTTGTTACAGGCATGAAAAATCTGGCAATGAACGCTTTGCGACCGAATTAAGCAAATGGATATTCCATGAGAGGGGTCATCTGAAGGTAGGTCTGGCTTCACCTTATCATATTCTTATGTGTTTAAATAATCCTTGGTTTCTAACCGATGTGAAATTGTGAATGGTGGCTCTTCATTTAGGCTGTCAACGTTAGCCACCACAAAGTTGGGGAAACTAATGAACCTTCCATCTATCGTATAAATGATGAACTGGTGAGGGGGCTTTTTTCAGCCAATCCATCAGTAATTGATTCAAAACTTCAATCAAAGTCTAATGATCAAGATGTCCTCACATCGTTATACTTCATTGCAGGAATTCTCCGTTCAGGTCTATGAATGGTCTGGAGCTAGCTGGGAGCCCTATGTGGCTGATGATGTTCAATTGCAATTCTTCCTGATGAGCCCTTATGTGTTGAAGACACTTTCAAATGACAAGAAGGTACATATTTAGTGTTCATACATGACTGATAAGTTGGTTCCCTTTACCTTTTAGTTTTTCTGCTTTCACTAAGTCAATTTCATAGTAGACTAGTAGTATGATAAATCAATAAATGACTTATGACCCTGTTGTGTCATAGGGCTTGTATACTACATCTTTCAGAGTACCAGATGTCTACGGGGTTTTCCAGTTCAAGATTGAGTATCAGAGACTCGGATATTCAAGCTTATCTCTTTCAAAACAGGTGACAACCAACTACTCGATATTACTGTTATGATAAGGATCAAAACTTTTTGCATTCAGATGTGGGAGTCGAGATTTAGACCTCAGCGTACCAGTGACTGTTTGGACTGTATATTTTCTAGGCACATATTGTAGAGAACTAGTGATATTGTTAGCTTTTCAATCCACAAGCAGTGACGCGCCAAACACCATAAAAGCGGGACCCACAGTGGGAATAGTTTTCTCTTCACTAGTCAATAGGAGTGACGGTTTCCTCAACTTTCATTCCCTGCATAGTTACCTACTTGTTTGGCATTGATCATCATTCCGAAATTTTTGAACTGCAGATACCAGTACGACCATTTAAGCATAATGAATATGAGCGGTTCATACCAGTGGCCTTCCCATACTATGGGGCTTCATTCTCAACGGTACTCTCAGCATTGCTCTTCATATCCTTTCTTTCAAACAGATACTAATGACGACAGAAATAGTCACTGACCTGCCTTTTCAAATTGATTGCAGATGGGCGCGTTCTTCATCTTCAGTATTCTCTACTTGTACCATAAGTAGGTTAGCAGTAATATCGACACCCATTACTGGAAAAGATTACTCGAGAGCGCTCGCATGTTAAATTAGATGCCAGTTTACAGGTCGGATTATTTAACAATCCATTACAGATAGGTTTTTTGAACATATAGTAGTAGGTGCTTGATGTGTTTGATTCTGAGAGATGCCTTGCTGAGTTAGGTAATGATCCTGTCAAGGTTTTCGGATGTTTTTTTTGGGGGCGAATGTACGTTGTATTAGTTGTAATATCACCATCACTTTTTGTTTTCCGTTTAACGAAGCCCGAGTAGTATAGTTCAACTTAGTAAAATTAATGAATCAGATATTATAGTTGACAGTTAATAATACAAGTTGCTACCTAGGAACCAAAGATGAATAATCTCGAGGGCGAAAGCATCTAAACATATGAATGATGGCTAACTAAGCTTATAATGGTTTTCACATAAATGAAAATCAGAGGACTATCCTCTTAGGATATTATTACTAATACTTTGGATTTTGGCTGTTTTTGAAGTTAAATTTTAATGTCAATTAGAGGACTAAATCTTTGGATATATTACTAATACTTGGGATTTGCCATTTGGACTAGTTTTTTTTTTTTTTTTTTTTGCTTATTATTGATGTCAAATTACATTTTTGGCATGGCATCCATTGATTTCTTTGCTGAATTCCTTCCAACAATGTCTAACAATCTCCAGGCCATTATTGCGTTCAAATATAGTAAAAACTAGAAAAATCCGCCAAATCCAAATGTATCAAATCGCAATCAATAATTATTCAACCTAAGAAAATATGATAAATATGGTTTCTAACTTCCATGGTTCTCCTAGAGCAGCCAGAGTGAAGTGATTGATTGAGAACCCATACACCTCCCAAAAAACTGGTTAGTACCATGATCTTATTGTGATCTATATCTTAGTCTAGTTTTTGATTTATATTTATCGAATATTTGAATTTCCTCTCCATGAACTCTAGTTCGTGGGGGGATGACTGCCTACGTCTGGATCCCCAGACCGCGCTTTAAACGTGTTCATCTGGGAAATTGTTATTGTTGTATTTATTGAATATTTAAATTTGTTAGCACCAACTTTATATGCTGTGACTTTTCTGAATTCCTACATTGTCTAACTAACATGCTCTCCTGTGATTTCGCTCTTTTTGTGTCAATTTTCAGCACAAATTCTGAATCTGTGTTCTGGTTGGTATTGCCAACACCAAGAGAATGAGCAGCAGCAGCAGTTGTGTGTCTCTGATGAGCATTTTGACTCACACACATTCTCTTCATCCCCCCAGTTTCAGCCCCAGATGTTCCATTTTCCCATCAAAAAAGAACACCACAGTTCGCATATCAAAATCGGCACGTAACATGCCGTTAATCTGTGCCTACACCGCGAAACACGACACCACCAACGACCCTTCAGAAAACCCGAAACCCCAGCTGCAAAAACCCGACCCTCCTCAAGAAACCCTGTTCGATTTCAAGTCTTACATGGAGGAGAAGGCGAATTCAGTGAACAAAGCCCTAGACGAAGCAGTCCCAATTCGCTACCCTGACACAATCCACTCACCAATGCGATACTCCCTCCTGGCAGGCGGCAAGAGGGTCCGCCCCATCCTCTGTATCGCCGCCTGTGAGCTCGTGGGCGGACATGAGTCAACCGCCATGTCCGCGGCCTGTGCGGTGGAGATGATCCACACGATGTCCCTTGTCCACGACGACCTCCCCTGCATGGACAACGACGACCTCCGCAGGGGAAAACCCACCAACCATAAAGTCTTCGGTGAAGACGTCGCTGTCCTAGCAGGGGACGCTCTTCTGGCCCTAGCCTTCGAGCACCTAGCCACCGCCACGCGGGCCCCTCCGAGCAGGGTGGTCCGAGCCGTGGGGGAGCTGGCTCGTGTGGTCGGGTCCCAGGGGCTCGTGGCGGGTCAAGTGGTGGACATTCAAGCCCAAGGGGTGGATGATGTGGGCCTTGACCACCTCGAGTTCATTCATGTCCACAAGACGGCCAAGTTGCTCGAAGGGGCCGTCGTCCTGGGGACCATTCTGGGCGGTGCGGATGACGGTCAGGTGGAGAAACTGCGGCGGTTTGCCACGGGGATCGGGCTGTTGTTTCAGGTGGTGAATGATATACTCGACATCACGAAGTCGTCCCAGGAGCTGGGAAAGACGGCGGGGAAGGATTTGGTGGCGGATAAGCTGACATATCCCAAGCTTATGGGGATTGAGAAATCCAGAAGGTATGCTGAGAGATTGCTGGATGAGGCTAAATGTCAACTTGTTGGGTTTGATCTACAGAAAGCTATGCCCTTGTTTGCTCTTGCAGATTACATTGTTGACAGGCACAATTGAATTGTCTCATACCAGGGTTTTGAAGGGTTGGATTTAGATTTGGAATCAGGCTTGGGGAGTATTATGTCTTTCTTTTCATTGTATTTGGTTCGAAAATATCAAAAAATTAGGAACTTTATCTTTACTAGTTAGCATAGATTCCTCTTAGAAAGTTTATCCTTATTCGCAGTTCAAGTTCTGATTATAGGTACCGTTAGTTATAAAAATTATATTTTCTAACATATAATACTTTCAAAAAACATTAACTTTCAACTTAAGCGCTAACACACTAGACTATCTAGTTTTTGTGGCTAATACTGCACTTAATTCGGTACAAGTAGTAAAAATTGAAGAATTTTATCCCAGGTTTCTGAATAATGATACACTTTAATAATTTTATTTACTTATTCATATGAAAATTAGGTTCCGTTGTTTGAATGTATGTTGGTTCTAGAACTCATGGATGTGAATACTCGAAAACATGAACCTATCTAGTAGATTTCAGGTTCCGGTTCAGGGTAATAATTTAAGGACCTCATTCTTACCCATTAGGATAGGTTGCTGAATTATAGGAACCTTACCCTTATCCATTGACTGGTTCCAATTAGGCTCCAGATTCCGATTCTGGAACCGTTCACACATATTTAAAAGAGCTACATTGTTATGTTTTGAAGTATCCTATCATTTTGGAGCTAAATATCCAAGAGACTTTAGATAATTGGAATTAGTAAAATATTGTTTTCCTATCATTATAAAGTTGATTTTAAATATTAGAAATTTGCTTGAATTTAGATGAAATATAAATGTATCTCATTTGTGTTTCATATAAATTCAAGTGAATTTCTAATGTTTAAAATTCACGAGGTCCATTAAGAAAAACAAGTGTTATGTCTATTAATTATCAGTTCATTCTGTTGACTGAAGTCTTAGCCCTCCGATTTGGTGTTCAGCGAACTATCTCAATACCATCTTTTTTCTTCTATAAAAAAAAGTTTATAAGAATACATTAAATTTTATATTTTTGGTAATTCTCTAATATAAGTTTTTCTAATATATGAAATTATTTTTGATTTAAAAATTCACAAGAATATTTTAACTTTCTAAAGTGTATGAAAATTTTACTTGTTGAGATGAAAATTTTACTTTTTGTAAATGTTAAAATTTATTAACATAATTAATTTTCAGACTTTGTGTGAGGTACAAAGTAAATATAGGTTGGTGTAGATTCTCTAGAGAACATGCTAAGGCCACAAAAAACGTAATAAGTATAAATAAAAGCGCCATTGCCGGGGATCGAACCCGGGTCACCCGTGTGACAGGCGGAAATACTCACCACTATACTACAACGACCTTAGATGTCAACCAAATTTAGAGAAACTATTTTTTAAAGAATTAATAGATGCATTGTTTAAGTTTAATTCATTTGAGTAACTTCCTTCTCTCCTCCTCACTTACTCCTCTCTCTGTTCACTCTATTAAAGAATATTGTGTTTTTTTGTAGCGAAGACAGAGTATAGAATTAAACCTCGCTAAGGAAGGGCTAGTCTCTTAGCCTTAATGGCCAGAGCACGTACTTCGCAAATGTTTGATAGTTTTGACCTACGGGTACATAACAGACCTATAGAAGAAGTTAAACCAACTAAAAACCTATTAATAATACTAGGATTAGGCTCGAAAGCTGGATGTGACTTGAGTTGAGGGACATGTAAATCAGATGCAGAGCGACGCCTTTTTGCTTCAGGTTGGGTTTCATAAGCTGGAGTCCACAGAAATTTGCGCTTTTTGCAACTCGCATTGCTTCCTTTGTTGACTTGGCTTGCAAACTCACAATCCTTACTGCATATGCCTTGCTTGCCGCTTGTATGTCTAGCCTTGTGGTGCTTGTGAATATTAGCCTTTGGTGTTCTTTTCTACCTGTTGGTTGCACGATTTCTCCCACAAGCTGGTGTAAGCTGATAACGGATGTTACTATGTTGTGACTGGTTGGGGGTACCTGCAAAAAAACCTTGCTTACCTCCTGACGGATTCACCATAGAATCCATATGAACCTGTTGCTCTCTAGACTTGTCATCTATGTTACTACCTTGTGGCACCCCCAGACTGGTTCGGACCTTCACTTTCATATAACTCATACTTACATGATCAAAAACCTCAATAAATTTTCCTTTAAGCAATTCTTGATATGCTTCCTCGTTTAAGGACATTACTTGGCCATCATGCGTTTTAGAGAACGTGACTGTAGTTTTGGACTTTGCCATATGATCTTCATAATTGAAGATGGCTGCCGGAGATTCCATAGGACTAGAAGCCCTATCCTCCACACTTGTCAAATTTGTTTGATTCGAAGCTGCATAACAGCTTCCTAGCTCAAGGGGTTTTCCTTCCTCTTGACCTTTTTCCTTGATCTCCCCATCAACTTCCATAGGAGCAAGTACTTCTTTGTCGACAGATTCTTTGACCGAATTTTTGTTGCATAAACACTCATTTCTTAGTCACTCCCAACACTACTTACATAAAATGAGCAACTGTAACGAAAGTTTCAATCTTTATTTGAATGTCGACAACATAGTAACATTTAGTCTTTGTTCTGATAGAATGTTGAACTTAATTAGTTCAAAATTCAGCAAAAAAATCAAGCAGCAGTTGAGAATTTCCTGCAACACTTAGAACAGTACCCTCTCGGCTCTGGGTCAGTTTCAGGGGGGCAGGGTGAATTGAATGACTCATTCCTTCCAAAAACCTGGCTCGTACTAACATGTAATCGTGATCTAACATCCAATGCTTTTTTTTTTTCTGGTTTGCATTCATTGCATTTTTTAGCACTATTTCATTTTTCACATGTTATTAAATTTCTGATATTTTTGTTGTCCTTTGCCTCTATATTCTTGGTGCATAAAGGTTTAAGGGTTACTCTCCCATTGACAAGACTTGTGCTAGGAACAAATAGCAAACCCCACTTCAAATTAACTTGTGTTGGCAGACTTTTCTCATGTCTGAATTCCCACTATGTCATCCACCAAACTTACTCTTATAAGTTCCATCTTTTTGCTTCATTTTTGAGCACAAATGCAGCCATTCCAAACTCTTTCCTCCTCTTCTAATTTTCCCATCAACAACACCAACACAATGAGCAGCAACAGCAGCAGCAGTTGTGTGGCTCTGACAAGCTCTTACTCTCAAACACCACCTCTGAATCCCTCCATTTTCACCCCCAGATGTTCAATTCTTTCATTCAACAACCCTGGCAGAACCTCAACCTCAACCTCGACCCATAACATGTCCATAATCTGTACCTATACCACCAAACACAAGACCACCATCGACCCATCAGAGAACCGAAAACCTCTGAAAACACCCAAAACTCAACAACCCCAATTCGATTTCGACGCCTACATGGTAGACAAAGCCAACTCAGTAAACAGAGCCTTAGAAAAAGCGATTTCCATTCACTCCCCTGATACATTAATCCACTCCGCAATGCGATACTCCCTGCTTTCCGGTGGCAAGAGGGTCCGCCCGGTCCTCTGCATAGCCGCCTGCGAGCTCGTGGGCGGCCACGAGTCAACCGCCATGGCCGCCGCCTGTGCGGTGGAGATGATCCACGCGATGTCGCTCGTCCACGACGACCTCCCATGCATGGACAACGACGACCTCCGCAGGGGAAAACCCACCAACCATAAAGTCTTTGGCGAAGGCGTCGCTCTCCTAGCAGGGGACGCTCTTCTGGCATTAGCCTTCGAGCATTTAGCCGCCGCCACGTGGGCCCCTCCGAGCCAGGTGGTCCGAGCCGTCAGGGAGCTGGCTCGGGCGGCCGGGGTCAGGTGATGGACATGTGCTCAGAGGGAGCGAGCCACGTGGGGGTTGACCATCTCGAGCTCATTCACATCCACAAGACGGCGAAGTTGCTCGAAGGGGCAGCCGTTGTGGGGGCCGTTCTCGGCGGCGCGGATGACGGTCAGGTGGAGAAACTGCGGCGGTTTGCCACGGGGATCGGGTTGTTGTTTCAAGTGGTGGATGATATACTCGACGTGACGAAGTCGTCCCAGGAGCTGGGGAAGACGGCGGGGAAGGATTTGTTGGCGGATAAGCTGACATATCCCAAACTTATGGGGATTGAGAAATCCAGAAGGTATGCTGAGAGATTGCTGAATGAGGCTAAATCTCAGCTTTTTGGGTTCGATCCACAGAAAGCTAAGCCTTTGATTGCTCTTGCAGATTACATAGCTTACAGGCAGAATTGAATTGTCTCATTGCAGGATTTTGGAGTTCTAAATTTGGATTTGGGATTACATTGTTTTCTCAGTATATTTGGTTGGGAAATATTTGAGTCAACCAAAGTGATACTTGTAATTGTGAAGTTAGTCTTTAATCTTGATGTTTTGAGTGAAATTAGCTAAATATCTTTTTTATTTCTTTTAAATCTTTTGAAGGGCTGAAGTTAGCTTTTTTTTTTTTTTTTTTTTTTTTTATCTTGATGTTTCCAGTGGAATTGGCTGCTTTATGGTATTCTTAGTCCATGGTTGTAAGCCAAAAAATGAATAAATAAAACAAAAAGGGTGCGTTAGAAAACGTCGTTGCTGATGATCGAAACCGTGTCACCTCTTGTGACAGGCAAAACTATTCACAAGTCTCAAGTTACAACTACACTCCAATGAGGCCTGCTTGGAAAAGGGGTAAAGGGGAGTTAGGAGGGGTTAAGGAGGGTTAGATTGTCAAAATGTCGCTCTTGGATAAGAAGTATTTTATCTATGAATATTTTAGAATTTTTTCAATTTTTTTTATCAAAATAGAACGATTTCATTAATAATACGGCAAACGACACTTACAATGAAAATCGTGATCGAACAATTGTAGATTAATCATAGATATGAAATTCAACTTGCAAATAACTAATACTAATCTAACTGACGTCCGGTTTCGACTTCTTCGATGATTTTACATCTTTCTTCGATGACTCCGCATCTTTTATCATTGATGGAGAACCTCACAATTCGTGTTATAACAATTTGAAAGTCGATCTTCATTCAATGTATTAGATCACATCAATTGAAAAAATACTCTAGAAAGAGATTAAAAACCCTAAAGAACGGTACAATAAAACTCTTACAAATCGAGAAATTGACTATATTTGTTTAAACTTAGAACCAAACTAACAAGTAGAGCAAAAATAAATCTTCCCGGTCCAATACCATAGGCAATATAAGGGTTAGGCGAGTTAGGGTTAGGCGCGTAGTCAATAGAATATAAGGGGGTGGGGAGAAAAAAATGACCGAAAAATCTAAGAAAACACGTGAGTTAGGTGCGGCTGGTGTCTCCTAAGGCGAAACCAACACCTATGAGGAAAAAGGCGAGGCACGGCTGGCGCCTCACCGGCGCAGCCAGCGCCTAATAGGCGTAGCAAGTGCCTTCAGGGACGCAGTCAGCGCCTCGTGGCGGGTGCTTACTTCCAACGCTCATAACTTCTTAGTTTTTACTCCGATTTGGATGTATAACAAATCAACGGAAAGCTCTCGATGTGTAATATAAGCGTGTCAAATTTGGTGATTATTAAAGTTTTATTGAAGGAGTTATGATTAAAAGGTGAAAACATGTCCGTTCTTATTGCCCAATTTAGCCCAAAAATATGATATTCTTCAATTTGTTCCTCTTGGCTTGGTCTTGTTCCCTCATGACTTCTTCCTTGTTTGGTTGGTTTTTCGGGCTTGACTTGATGCTCCATGGTTCCATCACGACCCTTGTGTAATGACCAAAATACCCCTTGGTTGGATTTCAACCCCGACTTAACTCCTCCGGCGCTACAAAATTTAAAAGAAATGTATAAGTAGAAAATGAATGATGTAATCAAAACTGAAAGCTTATAGCACAAAAAAAAAAAATCCACTATTCCTGGCATAAATAAATTGAATTAAAAATTTTAATTGGATAAGTTATTCAAAGATACTACATTTAGAAAAGGAATTTATCAAATAAGCTTTTGTTAGGTTAGATTTGATTAGGTTATGTTATGCAATGATAATCATACAAAGCAAAATAACAGAACCACAGACTCGAGCATGTGAGCATAATGAATATTAGACATTAGATCCATCATCAACGGTTGTAATTCATCCATTTTTTCCTTTTTTTTATTTGGCTGGGAAAATGAGTCTCATTAATGATTGCACTTAATCTACTTATTATCGTTTTTTTTTTGTTGAAAACTAGAAAAAAAATGCATTAAATTCACTCTCAGTCCAAAAAAAAAACCTACTGTTGTATTAATTATGTGTGAGTCAAAACTGGTGATAGACGAACATCAATTAATAAACTTATGGACATCAAGTAATTAACAGGAATTGAAACACTTAAATAAACATATTAACATCAACTAATAGTGACAAATATATGGACATAAAGTAATAAACATATGAACATCAAGTAATAAACATATGAACATCAAATAATATGTTTTAGCATGTTTTTGCTAATGTGCTTTGTTACAATGTCGATATATTTGTTACTTGATGTTCATACCATTGTTAATTGATATCCATATATTTATTACTTGATACTCATATATTATTATTTAATGTCCATTTGTTTGGTACTGAATGTTTATCACTGTTAATTGATTTCCATAATCATATTATTTATTCACACAAATCTAATTCATGCAATGCAATCCAATATGTAATTTAACAAAAAAAAAAAATGATGCTTGAAGGGGACTACATGGGGTATCAAACCGGCAACCTTCAGAAATCAACAGCGCTATGTGAGCAAGGCGCTTCCCCCACTAGACTACAAAAGCTTTTATGATATGTTTTGGTATTCAAACTATATATTGTATATTTTACGTTTATTTTTTTTTTAAAATCCAGTCATTTTTTTTCAAAATTATAGTGGTGTTAGTTGACACCACACCCCTAGTATACATCCGCCCCTGTTTCCTTATGTATAGTCCAGTCCGGACTAGACTGAGGACTTTTTTCGGTCCAGTCCTCGGTCCAGCTTAGTCCTCTAGTTCGGTCCTCGATCCATTCGGTCCAGTCCAATTCGGTCCAGTCCGGGACCGATGAACAGCCCTATACTTGTGCCTTGATCAAGGAGCTGGAATCTCATTCGCAATTGCCTTGGCTAGTTGGTGGTGACTATAATGAAATCTTTTTTAATTATGAAAAGAATGGGGGCCCTTCTAAGATGCAAAATGTCCTAGACACCTTCCAAACCACCTTCACTGAATGTGGGTTATTCGATCTGGGATTTGAAGGATATCAATACTGGCAATACACTTGGTGGAATGGTCGGGATGGTGACAAGTCTGTGGAGGAGAGGCTTGATAGATATATGGCTAGCACTTGATGGACAGAGCTATTCCCAAATGCCGAGGTCACACACCTCGAAGAAACTGTCTCAGACCATCTTCCTCTCTTCTTACATGTCAACACGAGGAAGAGGATTGGAAGGCCTCACAGTAGAAGATTTATGTTTGAAAATGTGTGGGCCTCAGTTGAATCATGCGAAGATATTATTAAAGAGGTTTGGTGTAGAGGCCCAATTGAGACTCCTAGAGCTTGTTTTTCCAAGTTGGGCCACTGTAGGGAGGCCTTAGCCCACTGGGCAAAAAATTCTTTTGGTCATATTCAGAAGGATATCAAGAATATTAAAAACAAGCTGAGCAAAGCTACTTCTTGTGATGAAAGGAAAAGGCTTCGGGCAAAGCTGGGCAAACTTCAAGAGCAAGAGGAGGTCTTATGGTGGCAAAGGGAAAAAAAGGACTTCATGATGTATGGGGACAAAAACTCAAAATGGTTTCATCGAAAGGCTTCGGCGAGGCGGAAAGCGAACACCATCAACCATCTCACTAACCAACAAGGTAACATTTATACCTCGGTTGATGATTTTGAGCGCCTTTTCACTGAGTACTATGATGGCTTGTTCCGCATAGAAGGAGTTAATGGGGCAGAGGAGATTATGCAGTTGATACCGACAAAGGTGGACGAGGTAATGAATACCAAGCTGATCGAGCCTTACACACCGGAAGAAATAAGAGAAGCGGTCTTTCAAATGCATCCTGGGAAGTCCCCCGGGCCGGATGGTTTCAACCCATTATTTTATCAAAAATTCTGGCACATCATTGGAGATGAAGTCACAACAGCTGTTATAGATTTGCTAGAAAGCGGTCCATTCCCGGATGATCTGAATCATACTCTTGTTGCCCTCATTCCCAAGGTAAAAAAAATCCAAACTCCGTTGTGGATTTCCGGCCCATTAGTTTGGCTAATGTTCTTGTGAAAATTGCAACAAAGGTTATGGCAACACGTCTGAAGGCTATTTTGCCGATCATTATCTTGGAGGAACAGAGCGGGTTCATCAAAAATCGCCTCATAAGTGACAATATTTTTGTTGTTTACGAGCTTTTTCACCATATCCATTGTCATTCCGGCAAATTGGGTCATATGTCTATTAAGTTGGACATGAAGAAGGCTTTCGATCAAGTAGAGTGGAAGTTCCTTCGGGACATCTTGCACAGGATGGGGTTTTGTCCAAACTGGATCGACTCGGTTATGTGATTTATAGAGTCCCCTACTTTCTCTTTTATCATCAACGACACGCCTCGGGGCCACGTGACTCCTTCTCGGGGCTTGAGGCAAGGTGACCCTCTGTCACCCTTTCTCTTTATTATAATCACGGAAGGTTTGTCAGCTCTATTGCGAAACGCGATGGATACAGGGACTCTACGTGGAATCCGGTATGTCGAAATGCTCCAATAATCTCACACTTGTTGTTCGCCGATGACACTATATTGTTTTGCAAGGCAGAAGAAAATCAGGCGAGAGAGATCAAACAGCTGTTGGGGGGTCTATGAAAAAACATCCAGACAACAACTAAATTTTAATAAGACTGACGTGGTCTTTCACAAAGGAGCGGCATCAGAGACACGTTCTCGTATCACGGGTATCTTGGGCATAAAGGAAGTGTTATCTCACAACAAATATTTGGGCCTGCCGACACGTATAGGGAAATCCAAATATAAAGATCTCCTTTGTGTCAAGGACATGGTGGCCAAGCGACATAATCAGTGGGATGATCAATTCCTCTCTTGGGTTGGGCGTGAAGTAGTAATAAAGGTCGTTGCACAAGCCCTTCCGGTCTATGCCATGAGTATTTTCAAGTTGTCCAGCTCTCTTTGTTCGGATATCCAACGGATTATATGGAGATATTGGTGGGGAGCGAAAAAGCAAGAAAAGAAAATGCACTGGTTGAACTCATCGATACTGTGCGTTAGCAAGGAGTTGGGAGGAATGGGTTTCAAAAGTCTTGAGGAGTTCAATATGACGCTACTTGCCAAGCAAGCTTGGCGACTCTGGCAAAACCCACACACTCTTGCAGCAAGGCTCCTTTGAGCCAAATATTTTCCGAGCGGTGACTTTTTTGAAGCAAGTGTGGGACACCGGCCGAGTTATACATGGAGAAGCATATGCGAGGCTCGGGGACTGATCAAAACAAACATGAGGTGGGTTATAGGAGATGGGGCGAACGTTAATGTGTGGGATGATAAGTGGCTGCCTAGACCACCTTCTTTCAAGGTGTACACCCCGAAACCAACTCAGCCACAAGACACAAAAGTGAGAGCTCATTGATGTAGATCGTGGTTGTTGGGATACACCAAAGCTCGAGCAACTGTTCCTTCTGGGGGGACGTGGAATCTATCACAAACATTCCTCTCTGCAGAACCTGGCCCGAGGATGCATTGATTTGGCATGGAACAAAATATGGCGGCTATACCGTGAAAATGGGGTATTATGTACTGATGAATAAAAAGGAGGGAGATTACCCGACTTCCAGCGGCTCAAGCTCCCTCAACTTCTGGAAAAGACTTTGGAACCTCAAAATACCACCCCGAATCAAGGTCTTCGGTTGGCGCCTTTGTCGAGAGATCCTCCCTTCAGCGGGTGCTATTAATCGCCGAATCAGAACCTGTGACGCCCGATGCAAAATTTGCGGATGTGAGTCTGAGACAAATGCACATAGCATTTTTTATTGCCCCCCGGCAGTATCCATCTGGGAGTTGAGCTCGATTGATGAGGATCTATGGAGCAGACCATATCTACGACCCATCGACTATTTTCATAAAGCTTTCATAGAGCTTGATAATTCTCAATGTGCTGTGTTCGTCACATTAGCCTGGCAATGTTGGAACTCTCGAAATAAATGCACTGTATCGGATATTCAGCTCCCACCTCAGGTCTCATTTGCACATGCCATGCAACTGTTGATGGATTTCCAAGAGATATTTCCCCTTAAACAACCACAGATTGTCAAGCATGCAGAGATGTGGTCTCCCCCAACTCAAGGAACGTGGAAGATGAATTTCGATGCGGCTAAAATAGGGGATTGGAGACGAGGATGGGGATGCGTCATCCGAAATTGGGAAGGATCAGTTGTAGCTGCTGGCTCAAAGCAACTCCCAGGTTTTGCTAGTGTGGAAATAACAAAGGCGGAAGCTTGTCTATTTGGCCTTCAGATAGCGTAGAATGCAGGCTTCAAGAATATCATAGCCGAATGGGATTGTCTACCCCTCATTAGCAAACTTCGAAGCTCCTTCAATGGCCGAAGTGCGATAAGGCTTTTAGTTTCTGAAATTATTCAGTTTTCAAAAGCTTTTCATTGTATTAATTGGAACCATGTTCTTCGAGCCGATAATAGAGTGGCACACTCTATGGCTCACCTCCAACCCCATGATTTTTGTGAATGAATTTGGTTGGAAGAGGGATCCGAGGTTTGTTTAACCTTGGCCCAAAACAATATGTTTTTATTCCGTCATGATAATGAATAACCTCACTTCTTTGGCGAGTTTTCTCAAAAAAAAAAAAAAAACTCATTTTTTCAGCCAAAAAAAAGATGGATTAATTGCAACCATTGAGGGTGGTTCTAATTGCAACTATTGAGGGTAGTGAGTTGTGGTGGAATATGGTACCACAGCCCGCCAGCCACATAAAAAAACAGGGCCTAACATTCATCTTGTTCACATGCTCATAAATAACCAATAACCTCACTTCTTTGGCGAGTTTTCTCAAAAAAAAAAAACTCATTTTTTCAGCCAAAAAAAAGATGGATTAATTGCAACCATTGAGGGTGGTTCTAATTGCAACTATTGAGGGTAGTGAGTTGTGGTGGAATATGGTACCGCAGCCCGCCAGCCACATAAAAAAACAGGGCCTAACATTCATCTTGTTAATATGCTCATAGCATATTGGATCAATTGTCTTTGAAAAAAATGTTAATATATTTAATATATTAATTTTTTTAATTAACTAAAATTTGATCAGATGAGCTTCAAATATATATAAAAATAACAAGGTAAGATTCTAATTATTTATGTTTCTAGGGTGACAATTAGCAAAATTGTAATTTTTTTTGAAAAATATATAAAATTTTACTTTTGTGAAAATTTATTTACTAAAAACTTAACAGCTTTCCCATGATGCATATGTTGGGGAGATCCAACGGGGTAGCCCACTTCAACCAAGGCCCATGGTACACAAGTTAACAAGGTTTCCGATGGTTCGTTCGGCTGGGCGCAGGCAAGGTGCGAGAAGATCACCGTGGACAGGAGCAGGGACCATAGCGCGCGCTCGGTTGGGTCTCTTGAATGCTCAGAGTGGTGGCATGAGACTCGGGTGGAGTAGGGTGCGGCTCTGTGGAGTAAGGTGGCATGAGACTCAGGTGGAGTAGGGTGCGACTCTGTAGAGTAAGGTGCGGCTATGATGGGCTCCTGATAGTGACTTGAAACCTTGGGCAAAAGAGGCTTCCGATCAAAGGGGAGAGACTCATGTGTGAAGGGGGAGATTGTTGGGATTCACCCATGAGTAAATGTCCCACGTCGAAAAGGTAAAGAGAAAGCACATGGTATATAAGTCAAGTGGACAACTCCTCTTAACACCAATTGATTTTAAGATGGAACCTCACTTAATTTGTGTCTGTGGCGGATTGAAGTAAATTTCTCCCCCAACAGCATATTGCATTAATATATAAATTGGATTATAGAAAAATTAATGACGAAATTTTTTAAAGCTAATTGCACATCTTACTTTATTGGACGGAGTAGACTTGGATAGGAATCTTCGAGGACAATGCATTATGCTTGGTGGTGACGTGATAAACCAACCTAATACTGCTGATTTTTTGTACTAAAATTCCGAAATTCAAAGGGTAGAAAAAGTGTTTAATTAATGACTTTTTTTGGCATTTCTCAACTAGTAATAAATATTTTAATTTCACGATCTTTTTTAGGCCGTCAGCAAAAATAGTTTAATTTTCCAATTTGTTAGGAATGATCCGATCTTATATAATGACAATTCAATTTTAAGGATCACTTGACAATATTTTTAATTTTATATAAAGGAGTTTTGAATGTTAATATACTGAATTTTTGAGGTATTTGACAATAATGCACTGAACTTTGACATTGGACAATAATGTATTAAACTAATATCTAAATTTATAACATATCAGCTAATTTACGGTAACAAAGATGATTTTATACAATATAACAACAATCTCTTAACAAAAACACATTTAAGCAAATGTGATTTTATTTTTTTTACTCTTTTTAAAATTGATTCTCTTTTTTATATGTAGATTAGCTGACGTGTCTTAAATTTAAATAGTTTTGGGTCAATCCATCTCTTATACCTGCTAAATAGGATTGTCACGGAGTTAGTTACTGTCGAAATCGTTCTGCGTACATTATTATTATCCAACGTCAAAATTCAGTGTATTATCAACCAATGCCCCTTATGCAATATTTTGAGCTCACTTTTACTAATTTTAATTTTTTTTTGGAGTATTTATTTATTTTATAAAAAATATATGTCGCAAATATAGATTACAACAAAATAATACTGTAAAATCCAAAATAATAGTTCAATAATTGAGTATGCTAATGAATCACCTCTAAATATGATCTTAGTCTAATTATGTGATCTTCGTGCCTCCTTCCTTCACTACCACTCTATTCAACTGAGCTCACACTTACTTTGACTCATTCCAACTTCCATCCCTTCTACTTTTCAACTTCTTCCCTTTTCTAATCTCTCCCTCTCTCCACATCCCCAATTCTCATTTGTTTATCTCCTCAATTTTTTTGGTCATTTATAGTTTTATACTTGATTATTTGCTGTCACCCCATCTCCCATTTTGAGCGTCTTCCCCTTAATCTCTACCACCAACCCAACCCAAAATCCAAACTTCTACTCAAATCCCAACTGGGTTTCAATCCAATCAACAATCTGCAATCAAAGTTTCAATCTTTGAGCTAATCGATTGTTGAATTCAATGGGGTCAAAATTCAGCAAAAGATCGAGCAGCAGCAGCAGTTCAGCAATTCCTGCAACACTCATAACTGTAAACTCTGGGTCAGTTTCAGGATCCGGATCCGGATCCGGTGCAGCAGCAAATGGTGATTTGAGGGTTTATCTAGCAGCTTGCAACCTGGACCCAGATGTTCAAAGGTTCGATTCTTCCCTTCATCGCCATGCCATGTCTGTTCTAAGCACTCTTGCACCTCCTGATGGCAGCCATGGCTATGGAAGCTTTGGTGGGTCCCACCCCGAGTTGGGTTCTCTCTCCTTTGTCTCCCTGAGTCAATTCGCCGGTTCCTTGATGGACATGAACCAGGAAGTCGCCAATTACATCGTCAGATTCAAGAAAGACGTCTGGAAAAACAAGGAACTTCTCAGTTTGGTAGAAGATTACTTCGATTGCACTCTGAAAACCCTGGATTTCTTCAATTCCCTCGATAACTGCCTCAAAAACGCCCGTTCCAGGCAGTTTATAATAGAGTCAGCCCTACGTCAATTCGAGGAGGAATTACAGCAGACAGGAAACAACAATGACAGCATCAAATTTGCCAAGACATTGGAAGAATTGAGGAGTTTCAAGGATGCAGGGGACCCTTTTGGGAGTGGGTTCTTTACCCTGTTGGATTCGGTCCGAAAACAGCAGGTTCAAATGCTGGATAGATTGCAGCAGAGACGGCGAAAATTGGATAAGAAGCTGAAGAATGTGAAACTGTATAAGAAAGTGTCCAGCATTATTTTTGTGGCTACTTTTGTTGCTGTTGTAATCTGTTCTGTTGTTGCAGCCGCCATTTCCGCCCCGCCTGTGGCGGCTGCCATTGCGGCTGTCGCCACTGCCCCGGTTGGCGGGGTCGGGAAGTGGATCAACTCCCTCTGGAAGAAGTATGAGAAGGAGTTGAAGGATCAGAGGGAACTCGTGTTCAATCTGCAGTTTGCTACTTGTATTAACCTCAAGGATTTGGACAACATTCGGGTTTTGGTGGATAAGTTGGAGATTGAGATTGAAGCAATGTTGACGAACGTTGGTTTCGCATTGAGGGATTCAAATGTTTTGTCGTTGGTGATCGATGAGATTAGGAAGAAGTTGAGTGTGTTTATGGAAGGGATTGATAACCTCATTGCACATTCTGACAAGTACAGCAGAGAGATCAGACAAGCGAGGACAATGATCTTGCGAAGAATAACCGAATAACAGCTTGTCCTCAAGCTTAGCTATAGCTTCATGTATCTGATGAAGAAGAACAATACATTGTCACCTTGGCATTGTCTTTGTCTGCCGTGCACAGACTGCAGTATTATTTGGGTATGTTTATGCCGAACTCTGTAGGGTATATAACATGCCTGTGGTGGTATCTTTGTAGGATTGTGTTTTTGTCAGGTATATTCCTGCCAATCATAAAGCTATGTACATCAAATTATGAACATATTGGTTAGAGCATATTGTGTCATTGAGTCGTCTTCATTGCACTGAACAGCTTCATTTTGTGCAGCAGAATATAAAGAAAGTTTTGGGACAGCCTTGGATTTTCTTTTGACTGCATAATATACAGTCCAAAATCGTTATATATCGTAGAAAAGATGCTGCATCATGTCGATTCCAAGCAGAGTTGGAGATCTGACAGGATATTTTCCTATCTGGTTATCATGAACTGTAATTTCAGCATGTTATGTAATGCATTTGGTTTGACAGATTGAGTTCTTAAATTGCTGCTGTTTGGCGGGATGTCTAGACTTGGCATCGTTTCATTTCACTCACGCACGCTCCATTAAACTGCACCTGTTGGGCTGACTTTGCGAGCGGTTTATGTATTCTGGGTTTCGAATTACAGAAGACAATAAAAGAAACAATTGCTTGCGCTTGTCGCGACAGTGTCTGACAGTGGACATTAATATGGTTTCCTTGTAGTTGGGGTTTAGGCTTGGATGGAGTTGATCATAGGACTAGGATTAGCATGGGTCTCTTGTGGGCGAGTTCGCTTAGAGCTGAGACCCGGCCTGCCAGCCACAGGTTCGTGTCATGGAGAGTTCTCAGTGTGTATTTCGGAGGAGCAGAGAGTTCTGAGAGGCAAATCTGTGCGCTGAGTACTCCCTATGTGTTTGTTGGAGGAATAATGGTTGCTTAACTAAACTCCTACCCTAGATTATGGGTTAGGACTTTGTTAACAGTCGGTTAGGGTTGGGCCTAGACAGTTAAACACTGTTAGAGTATAAAACCATTCTTGGGGCTTCAACCATCAGCTTAAGTTTTTTGGTTGAGATGGTTCCACATAGTATCAAAGCCAGACCTGAGCAAGAAGTCTCAGGTTCGAATCTCAACACCCCCATATTCAATTGCACAAGGTGAACGGGGCCTTTCCATAAACACAAGTCCAAGGTGTGTTGGCACCTTGAGTTCAAATCTCATCATGCCTTGACCAGGCCGCAAAATCGAAACTAATCCAATGGCCCTAACTCGTACTTGAACTGAAATCTAAAAACTTTACCTAGGAATTGTAGGTGGATCCGAGTTTGAGTGAAGTTCAACCTAATCCGAAGTCGATGGATCAGCCTTTAGTCTTCCATGGATCAGCCCTCTACTCGTCCTGATGGTTATGAAGTTCCTGATGGTTATGAAGTTCCAACCTTAATGTCACCATTTGACCCTCCGACTAGTATGCAATTTATTAAATGTATCCAGAGTATGTGCTTCAAATATTATGATTGTTCACCCACATATATTAGGTTCACTTACATATATTTGTTTGTTCACTCTGATTATTATAATTGTTCACTCGCAAATATCTGAAACACATGCTCCAGGTACATGTAATATATATTGGAAATATGAATTTATCCGACACTCTCCCAGCCCGAGAACTTAACCCCATTTGTATACAAACCGACTAACCTATTCGCGAGGACCAAGTTATGTACTTCTCAAGTAGGGATGACAGTTGATCCTGGACCCTGTCTGACCCTGCCCATTAAGACGGTTCTAGGTCCAAATATTTTGGACCCGGAAGGGTCTGGGGTGGGTCCGGGTCTGGAAAAAAATAGCGGGTCCGGGTCCAAGCACAGACTCACAAACCCAACCCATGGAATCATTTAAATATTTACATATATAATTTTTTCCTTTAAAAAAATAAAAATCCAAGTACCACACTACTACTCATCTACTGCCTGGTGCCTGCTGGGACTTCTACGAGTATTATGTTTGTTGAAGTGTTGACTTCTATTTTCTAAAACCCTAGTTTACTATTTTTTTCATTTGAAATGTTTTTATTGTGTTAAAAATAAATGAATTTAAACACAATAGTTATTATTATATATTCATGTGTACAGGTATTAAATTAACCCAATAAATTGATAAATCTAGTAAAAAAATCCATAATAAAGATGGACCCATTAAGGACCCGATAAGGACCTATGGATCCGCTGAGTCTGGGTCTGGGTTTTAATTTTTGGGACCTATCAAGTCTCGGGACGAGTCCGGGTCCAAAAAAATCTAGTGAGTCCGAGTCCGGATCCAGCTGGACCCGCCTGAAATCCTACCCATTGCCATCCCTACGAATCTCAAGCCAACTTTTCCTTTTCTTGGGTTGGGGGGTTGGGGTTTGTTTACGAAGGCAAATAAAAAATAGCTGGTTTGATCAACTTAGGACCTCTTTTTGCATATAAAATTAGATAGGGTAATTGTAAGTTTGAGTAATTGTTTGTTTAATTCAGCCATATTCATATTTGGCTCATCCAACTTTTCTTGATACCCGAAAAGGAACATACACCAAACCAACATACACATCATTTAAATTTGGCTCATCTAACATTTCTTGATACCACAAAAAGAACATACTTTAAACAAACATACACATCATTTTCATTCTAAATAACCCTTTCATACAAGCAAACTTTCTATCTAAACCCGAAACACACAACACTTTTCATCAGAAAAGTCCAAATCACTATAAAATAATGAAACAAACGTACGTATACTTTGTATTTTGTAACGTATTGATAAACTGTATACTTCACACATCAAATATGAACACTAGTATGAGATATATATTTTCGTCACCCAGGCATGCATTTCTTCACATATACTGCCGAAGAATGTTCTGAACTTGACGATTATTATTCTCCTGAGCCCAATCCAAAGGGGTCCATTCAGTTTCATCCTTGATCCGAACCAACTTCGCCCCGATCCTAGGGAGCCCAACCAAGTAGCTGACGACGTCTTTGAGCTTGTCGAGGTGCGCTTTTGCAGCCAAATGAAGGATTGTCTGGCCATGGCGGTCCATGGCGTAGAGCGAGTCCGGGGAGTTTAAGAAGAACACCTTCAGGACTCCAATGTCACCCCTCAGACACGCTTTGTGGACAGCATGGCTCGAGTCTTTGTCCTGCTTCGTTTTCTTTGATTTCGGGAATTCTTTCAGAAGGAATTCCACCATGTCTGCCTTGCCTAAGTCTGCTGCTAGGGAAAGAGGTGTGTTCCCATGCTCGTTGTGTGAGTTGAGTAGGTCTGGATGTTGTTTCAGCATCTGTCGTAGCAAATCTGGCGTCACATAATAAACAAGTTAGTACAAAATTATCATAGTATAAAGTATGAACTAATAACTATTGAACTAATAACCAACTCATTGAATCACATTATCTAATCCAAAGAAGCAGTCAAGATATGATATTTTGCTCCTATCATTGCAGCAACTGAATTTTTTTGCATATAGAAGAAATCGAATGAGTTGTCAAGCAAAACCAAAAATAAAAATAAAAATATACATTAAAGGAAAGGGATACGAGTAAATGGAAAGGAGAAAGAAAGAAAGAAAAAAGTGAATATAAATGATACAAGATTGTACTACCTCCGTTCCTAATTGTATGTCACAAAAACTAACTCATCAAAACCAATAAATATGGGGAATGGAGTGAAAAGATAAAAAGGGACAAGATAGTTATAAAATTTGACACTCATTTAAGGACAGAGGTAGTATTTGAACTGAGTAGGTATGATATTTATTGAAGAGTAGTATCTACCTTTGTTATCATTCATAACGGCAGCATGAACAAGCGGTGTCCCTTGGACATTGTTGTGGGTCCTACGTGGCGTTGGGTCGCTGCGTCGAGAAGCATTCTCGATCTCCATGTCAGCAGTGATGAAGGGAAAGGCCTGAATTAGGGTTATGACGTGTCTCGGGATGAGGGTGGTGCCATTGTTTGGGCCAGATGAGGTGAAATAATTGGCACCACAACAAGGGAGAAGACTACTCTTAGGGACTGATCTTGGTTTCATTTTCTCCATCGGGTTTAAGATTTAGGGTTTAGGGTTTAGGGTTTAAATATGGGTTTAGGGTTTTTTTTGGAAAGAATTCTGTGAAACTGTTCTTTCTAGGGTTTGATGATATGTTTGAAATGGGTGGGTGCATATACAAGCCAAGGGGAGATGACTTTATATATATACAAGGCTTCTCGATCTCTTTGGGGAAATGCATGGGAAAAGTCTTGTGGAAGTTAAGTTAATGCATGGAGGGAAGATGTAGGGGATATAATTTTCCATGTAAATTCAGAGAGATTTGGAAGTAACTTCCCATACACGGTATGACGGTACCATATATCACCCTGGTTAAGATAACATGTTACATGTACCAAGGATGCATGGGTCATATATTGACTTCATTACCTACCTGAAAACCCGGTTAGTAACTCCTCTATTTGGATTACTTGGTTGTCAAGTCATCTTAAGCAGTGATGATACGTGTCTTAGGATAAGACATTGCTTAAGTGTCTTATTCCTTATGAAATTAATATTTATTATCATTTTTAACCTTAATTTTTTTTATCAAATACTATTAATTATCAATTATAAGAAGCTTGGAATATGTTTGGATACGCCAACAATTAAAATTGACACATTAACGAATGAACCACATCCGTTGGATATATTTTAGTCATGTTTTTGTAAATTTTAAGAAATATAGATAAAAGCGTGATGTTATACAATTTATATATATATATATATATATATATATATATATATATATATATTATAGTTATAGAAGTCAATTAATTCACACCTTGTAGACCAAGTTCCGACTAGTCTTTGCTACCAGAAATCTCCATCTCATGTATCACACATTTCCCTGTAAAATCCGATATATTGAGAAAATAAGATACCAAACTCTTCTCAGTTATTACACCATATTAATGGGAACGAGTGAGTATTAGTTTCACACTTTCACCGAGTTGACTTTAGCAATGCAATGACATCACTCGTATGTCATCACGTATTCATTCATCAGACATAAACAATCTCTCTTTCAATGGTGCAACCACTCCATGGTGCAAATGGGTGAGAACGTTAGATTTTTCTACTCATTTTCCTCACAAACTCGTACGAAATTCGTCAAATTTTCATGCATTTTCTGTGAAATGTCACTACAGGATTTCGTTAGGTTCAATGTCTAGCAAGTATAAACAAAATTTACAGGGTAAAATTGAGTTAATTAAGCGTTAACATCCAGTCGTGACGCAACAATGTATACGTGATCTCCATGTAATTGATAAGAGAAATTACATGCAAATCTCTCAGAATTTTCCATCTGAAATTTTATGTGTTAGTTCTTCATACATGCCTGATCTCTACCACTATATATACCGAGTACCCCACAGCCCTCCATTTACACAATATACTTCGATCAGAAGTAACTGAAAATCCTAGAAAGACAAGTTAGCTAATATCCATATCCTCCCATGAAGCCTGATGGTCACATGGATTATGCTTCCCAACGACGCCGTCAAGGCCAGGCTCAACATGGGAGCCCTCACACAGTCCGGAGGATGCCAATTGAGCTCAGAATGCCATAAGGGAGGGCAATAAAGGTATTCTGTCTAACAAATAGTGAGGCCTGTTCTTTGGATAGGTTACACTAACATATCCAATCCAATCTAATCTAATCCAAACTTATCCAAACCTTACACAATTTCCCCTAAAAACATCCTTTCTAAAAACACAATTCCCCAAAAAATATTATAACTTATCCAATTCAATCCATCCACACCTGTTTTAACCAATCCAAAGAACAGGTGTCTGTGTAATTAGAGCAATTGTAATAGTGATGTCAGTTGAGTCACTTAATCAATCTCTCAAAAATTTGGTCATTTGAACAATTCCTCTATCAATATTTGTTTTTGTGTCTATCTCTCTCCTATCTCTTAGGGTCTGTTTGGACTAGAAAAATAGGATGGAAAAAAAAATCTTGTGGAAAAAAAATTAGGAGAAAAAATTTTGGGGGTAAAGTAAATTTCTTTCTCTTGTTTGGTTTAAATAAAATTTTGAAGGAAAAAAATTGATTTTCTATTCAACTTTCTTTTCCTTGTTTGGTTTGAAGAAAAATATATGGAAAAATAAAATTTGCATGAAAACTTATAAACGTCAAACTTCATTTTTCTAGATCATATGATGTGATTTGGGAGAGAGAGAGAGTTAGAGAGAGAAACTCAAAGAGAGAGAGAGAGAGAGAGAGAGAGAGAGAAGAGCGTTAGAGAGAGACAAACAGAGAGAGAGAAGAGCGTTAAAGAGAGAGACAAACAGAGAGAAAGAGAGAGAGAGAGAGAGAGAGAAGAGCGTTATAGATAGAGAGAGAGAAGAGAGTGAAAGTGAGAGACAAACAGACAGAGAGAGAGATCGAGAGGGAGAGAAGAGCGTTAGAGAGAGAGAGGGAGAGAGAGAGAGAAAGAGAGTGAAAGTGAGAGACAAACAGACAGACAAACAGACAGAGAGAGATCGAGAGGGAGAGAAGAGCGTTAGAGAGAGAGAGAGAGAGAGAGAGAGAGAGAGATGAGAGATGAGAGATGAGATAAGAGAGAGAGAGAGAGAGAGAGATTAGAGCGTTAGAGAGAGAGTTGAGATAGTCGCAAGAGATGAAGGAGAGAAAAATTGACTTGTAGATCCAAAATTTTTCTCTCAACTTTCCTTTAATTTCATTTTTGAAGGGAATATTTTTTGTTCTTTCTATCCCAAATATTCCCTGTAGTTTTCCAACTATTTTTTTCCATTCATTTTACTTTAATCCAAACAAAGGAAAAATTCTCATTTTTCCAAATTATATTTTTTCATTCTATTTTCCTAGGTCCAAAGGGACCTTACTCTCTACCTTTCTTTGTCTTTAATTAATCGTTCACCATTGAGCATCCGATACACAACAGTGTGTTTGAGTTTGACTCATTGGATGAGCTGGAATTTTTTATGGATCGCTACAAACGAGTGAAAATTGGTATCTTTGTTTAGCTAGCTTTTCAGTGTATGGTGAATATGAATTTGACTCATATTAATTAAAAAAAACAAGTGAGTTCCACTTAATAAAGAAGATATACTCCCTTCTTTCCTTATTATGTAATACTTTATCAACAATTACAATATTATACTTTTATGATAGTATTAATTGATTGTGTTTATCAATGATTCTTTCTGTGATGACATACATACAGATTTGGTGAAAACAATGCTGAGACAACAACCAGATTTGCTAGACACCCACGACGAAACAAACAGGACTCCTCTTTCTTACGCTGCATGGGAGGGTAACGCAGACATGGTGAAATTCTTGCTGAAGAAGTTTCCAAAATCAAAAGGCATTAAAAACTGCGACAAAGACAATACTCATGCAGTACATACAGCATGTCTAGGAGACCACATTGAAGTATTGAAGGTGTTCAACAAATACTACCCGGGTTCGATGCTCATCCCTGACGGCCATGGCCAAACAATTCTCCACTTAGCTGCCAAACAACATCATGAGAGGCTCAAAAATGTTGTCATCTTCTTGCTTGGCCTCCCTCAAATCCGCAACAATCTACCCAACATGACTGATGAAAATGGATGGACTCCTTTGAATTGGGCTTATGAGAGAAAGAACCATGAAATTCATCAAATCCTTCGTCAATGCCAGTAATTTCATATTTACGTACAAATAAGGTATGAATAAAAATAAATAAAATTTTATATAATTTACGAGGGTAACAGTTTATGGGTTAAAGTGTTTTAGAAACAAGATATTTACTATTTACATTGTTTTTAAGATTCGAGGATATATATGGGGTATTTGTAATGTATATTCGGGTTCTGTAACAACATTTGTATATGTTTTCAATTATATATATGTATACTTTTATCTAATTAGTTGGTTAAGAGTGCTTAGCAAATAGCCGTTGGTTGTTGATTATTGATAGTTTGTATTGGTTGTTGATAGTCGGCGACTATTTATAATTGTTGTGATGACTCGAAGCGTTTCACAGTTCTGTTGGTGTTTTTTTTAATACCGTACCGATTGGACGACTGATATTTTAATCATGCAATGACTATTTCAATGTATATTCATATTGCACACATTTTCACTTCATATACAAATACTATAATTATACAAAACATATATACCCAATTAATTTTATTTGAAACTTATAATTAGTAACAAGGGTATTTAAATGTAGTCATGTAAGAATACACAATTAGTCATATTTGACGACATATATACGAATACATAATAATTATTAATAAAGGTACGTAAAAGTAGTCATACAAGAATACATCATTAATTAGTCATATTTTGACGTCGGTTGTGTTTATTAGTCATATATATTTAAACGTCCTATATTTTCGGATATAATCTTCAAATAATTCGGATCATTTTTTCCAACTTCCTAAATTTAAACGTATATTTTTAGTAAATCTTCAAATAATCCAACTTTGACAAATATATTTTTTCCAAAATATGCAAATTCAAACGTGTTATATTTTTTTTTCCCTAAATTATCAAATTCAAACGCCACATTCGCTTATTTGGATTTTGGAAGCTACGAAGACTTTGGAAAAAAAAATTATATTTGGAATGTAGCACTTCGGCAAATATAATTTTGCCTATATCAAATGTGATATATTTTTCCAACTTGATATTTTATTATCCAACGTGTATGAATACAAACAAACGTATACATTCATTTATTTCCAATTCTTTCATATATTTCCTCGTCTAAATTTGGCAAATAATCATAACTTTCTCATTATTATAAACTAACATGTATGAATACTTAAATTATCCAAAAATAAATAATTTCAACCTTTTAAAATTTTTATGCGTGACTAATTTTCTATTTTGCAATGACTAATATTGTGTCCTTGGCTCAACGAGATAATCTAAGTTCAACTAATATACTAATATAATCATACACACTATTATAAACAGTCACACGTATTATTCATTGTTTTTCAAACTCCCCAAATTTATACGTATTATTTTTCCGACATCGTCAAATAATCCGATTTTAAAAGGTTGAAATTATCTAAGTTCAACTAATATACTAATATAGTCATACACACTATTATAAATAGTCACACGTAAGTCATAAGGACGACATTCCACCAAATATTATATAGTATTAACGAAAACATTCATATCATCATTGTACACAAATAAAAACATTGTTGTATAAAACTGCAAAAGTCCTCATCTACTAACCCTAGATATTAAAACTACCAAAGTTAAATAGTCATACAAAAATATCAAAGATTTAACACGTACACTAATATATTAAATCAATTTTTTTGTGGGTGTTTTGGTTCCAATTTCATCAACATATGTGTAGCCATCAACATCACCATTTGCTCGTGTTGTATTGGGTTGTTTCCTCCTGCAGGTTCGTGTCAGGGAGAGTTCTCAGTATGTATTTTGGAGGAGCAAAGAGTTCTGAGAGGCAAATCTGTGCGCTGAGTACTCCTTGTGTGTCTGAACAGTCTAAGGGTGATTTTTTTTTTTTTGGGGGGGGGGGGGGGGATTGTTGGAGGAATACTTGATAGTTGATAGCTTTGTTAACAATGGATTAGGGTTGGGCCTAAACAAGTAAACTCAAGTCCAAGGTGTGTTGGCACTTGGCACATTGAGTTCAAATCTCATTATGCCTTGAATCCCTTGATCAAGCAAAATTAAAACTACCAATCACCTCTTGCCATAGTTGTTAAAATCGCGATCCGGATCGTAGGATCGTACGATCCTACGATCCAAAAATGACCAAACGATCCAGCTCCTTCCTGGATCGCTACCTTGTTAGGATCGTATCAGGATCGGACCAGGATCGGTCATGATCGATAGGATCGGTAGGATCGGTCAGGATCGTTAGGATCGACTCGATCCTAACTATAGGCAGTTTTTCTTTGTATAGGTTGGGTTGAAACATAGATCCAGTTCAGGAAAGGCGGTAGCCTATTTTTTTTAGAATGGACACAATCTCCCTAGAATCAGTTAGGATCGTACTAGACTCGGTCAGGATCTGTTAGGATCGTATTAGGATCAGTGAAAATCATTGCTTTTTCTACAATTTTTGAAAAACAATGTTTTTTCTAGGGAAACTTCAAGTCACTTGTAACAATTTTACTTTATTTGTAGAATCTTACGATCCTCGATCCGATCCTACGATCCCGATTCTAAGGACCTCTATCGATCCTAACTAGAATCTCGATCCTGATAACCTTGCCTCTTGCTTGAGTGATAAGAAGTCAACCTCCTACCCCACGTGTCTAGGGTTCGAATTATGGGGACGACATCTCTCCCTTATCATTTTGGAGAGTACTGTGGGTTGGAGTGGGACCCATCTTTGGGCCATTGGCATCCTCGTACCCCGTCCACGACAGGCCTGTTGGGTTGTATCCCTGAGATATGGGCCCGATGGGCTAGACTATTACCTATGTAAAAAAAAAAAAAAAAGCAAAATCAAAACTAATCCAATGGCCCTCCCATACCCAATATGAAATATGAAAATTTACCTTAGAATCGCAGATGGTTCCGAGTTTGAGTTAAATCCAAAATCCAACCTGATTCGAGGTGAAAAAATTTGATTGGAATCCAAGGAGGAAAAACCTGATCCAAATCCGATTAAAAAAAAACTTTGAATTTGAATATATTTGGAGTGGATTTCGAGTTAAGGATGTTTGACCTGTTTAAATATGACCCAACCGCCCTATTCTTTAGATTGATAACTCTTTTCAATTCAATCCAAACCTTACACAATTCAATCCAAACATAACGATTTCATTAATAACAAATCATACGATACTTACAATGAAAATCATGATTGAACAATTGTAGATCTAAAACATAGATATAAAATTCAACTTCCAAATAACTAATACTAATTTCACTGACGTTCGGCTCCGATTTCATCGATGACTCTGCATCTTTCCTCGATGACTCTGCATCTTTACTATTGACGGAGGACCTCACAACCCGTGCTATAGCGATTTGAAAGTAGATCTTCATCCACCGTATTAGACCACACCAACTGAACAAAAACTCTAGAAAGAGACTAAAAACCTTAAATAAGGGTACAATAAAAACTCTTACGAAAGGAGAGACTAACTTTCTCTGCGTAAATGTAAAACCAAACTAACAATTGGAGTATAAATAAATCAAATTGGGGCTTACCATCGACAAAAGAATTGATGGCAGACCCTTCAGGGAAGTGGATGCTAGGGTTTTCTAGCGAGAAAAAGAGAGGAGGAGGGCAGGAGGCTAGACCAATCTTTTCGATTAATAAGTTTTAAGATGCAAATTGATTACAAGGGGAGTAGGAGGATAATGAGGTCTCAAATTGTAAAATATGTAGAAAAGTTGTAGGTGACATGACTTTTTAAAATTTAATTTTTTAAATGATTAGAAAAAATAGTTAAATTTAAAAAGATCCGGTCACCTTAACCTTTTATGTCTCTACATATTTTACAATTTAAAACTTCATTGTCCTCCTAATTTTTCATGGTCAATTTACTTTTGGGTCATCCGGTAAGGTCAATAACCCCAAAATTTATGTACTTCCCAAGCCACCTTTTCCCTTTTTTAATTTGTGAGGGGGGGGGGGGATGGCTGTTTTTGTCAACTTAGGACCTCTTTTTGCATATAAAATTAGACAGGGTTATTGTATATTTGAGTAATTATTCGGCCATATTTGTATTCGGCTGATCCAACTTTTTGTGATACCCGAAAAAGAACATATACCAAATATAGGTCATTTTAATTTGGCACATCCAACTTTTCTTGATACCACAAAAAGAACATAATCTAAACTAACATACACATCATTTTCTATCCCTTTTCATACAAACAAACTTTCTATCTCATCCGACATACACCACATTTTTCATTAGAAAACTGGAAATCACTATCAAAAATCAAACAAACGTGTATTTTATAATTTGTAATGTATTAATAAACGGTATAATTCACATATCAAGTATAAACCAAGCTGGGGCATTTCTTCACATATATTGCCGAAGAATGTTCTGAATTTGACGATTATTATTCTCCAGAGCCCAATCCAAAGGGGTCCATTCAGTTTCATCCTTGATCCGAACCAACTTCGCCCCGATCCTAGGGAGCCCAACCAAGTAGCTGACGACGTCTTTGAGCTTGTCGAGGTGCGCTTTTGCAGCCAAATGAAGGATTGTCTGGCCATGGCGGTCCATGGCGTAGAGCGAGTCCGGGGAGTTTAAGAAGAACACCTTCAGGACTCCAATGTCACCCCTCAGACACGCTTTGTGGACAGCATGGCTCGAGTCTTTGTCCTGCTTCGTTTTCTTTGATTTCGGGAATTCTTTCAGAAGGAATTCCACCATGTCTGCCTTGCCTAAGTCTGCTGCTAGGGAAAGAGGTGTGTTCCCATGCTCGTTGTGTGAGTTGAGTAGGTCTGGATGTTGTTTCAACATCTGCCGTAGCAAATCTGGCGTCACATAATAAACAAGTTAGTACAAAATTATCATAGTATAAAGTATGAACTAATAACTATTGAACTAATAACCAACTCATTGAATCACATTATCTAATCCAAAGAAGCAGTCAAGATATGATATTTTGCTCCTATCATTGCAGCAACTGAATTTTTTTGCATATAGAAGAAATCAAATGAGTTGTCAAGCAAAACCAAAAATAAAAATAAAAATATACATTAAAGGAAAGGGATACGAGTAAATGGAAAGGAGAAAGAAAGAAAGAAAAAAGTGAATATAAATGATACAAGATTGTACTACCTCCGTCCCTAATTGTATGTCACAAAAACTAACTCATCAAAACCAATAAATATGGGGAATGAAGTGAAAAGATAAAAAGGGACAAGATAGTTATAAAATTTGACACTCATTTAAGGACAGAGGTAGTATTTGAACTGAGTAGGTATGATATTTATTGAAGAGTAGTATCTACCTTTGTTATCATTCATAACGGCAGCATGAACAAGCGGTGTCCCTTGGACATTGTTGTGGGTCCTACGTGGCGTTGGGTCGCGGCGTCGAGAAGCATTCTCGATCTCCATGTCAGCAGTGATGAAGGGAAAGGCCTGAATTAGGGTTATGACGTGTCTCGGGATGAGGGTGGTGCCATTGTTTGGGCCAGATGAGGTGAAATAATTGGCACCAAAACAAGGGAGAAGACTACTCTTAGGGACTGATCTTGGTTTCATTTTCTCCATCGGGTTTAAGATTTAGGGTTTAGGGTTTAAATATGGGTTTAGGGTTTTTTTTGGAAAGAATTATGTGAAACTGTTCTTTCTAGGGTTTGATGATATGTTTGAAATGGGTGGGTGCATATACAAGCCAAGGGGAGATGACTTTATATATATACAAGGCTTCTCGATCTCTTTGGGGAAATGCATGGGAAAAGTCTTGTGGAAGTTAAGTTATGATAATATTTGATATATCATCTTGATAATATTTGATATGAATTGATCAATCATGATAATTGGGATCCATGACATCTAAGGATACAAATTGATTTGATCATTAAGATAACTTATGTACAAATTTATGTGGGGGTGTGCTAAAATAATACAAGCACAAGTATCATGATTCTTTACATGTCTACATGCATATCTTTATTGATTGATTATATTTTTATGTGCAACTAAGTTGATTTTTTACATGCATATCTTTACTATTTAACAGCATGATATACATATATATGCATGTCAAATATATACTCGTACATATGCAAGGTCATGAGAAAAAGTGCAATAAATGTATTTCTTGATCGATTTGACATCTCACAAAGATAATGATTGCTTGCTTTATGCATACAAGTTTGAAGTGATTATGCAAATCAAGTCTCACCATTATTAATTGATCATACTTATCATCTTGTAATACATTTACAAAAAATACATGGGATACATATATATTTGCATATCAATTATGATTTATAGGGATAACTCATCAAGAATTGAGATTATCTTGACATATCACTTACAAGGATGACTCCCACATCTCTTGCCAATATCAAGTTATTATGTTTTGCTCTTGGAGATCATGCATATCAAGGATGAAGAAGTTGCCGAATTCGGTGGATTGAGTCTTGGCCATTCAACCCTAAAGACCACTATATATACAAGGAATTCATGGTCACTCAAGACACAAGAAACAAGACAAGCATACTACTCACTTGAGCGTTATTTCATACTATTGTTTGTGAGATCACCAAAGAATTATTGTATTACATTTCTACTTTCTATTTGAGCCAAGAGTATTAGGGTGAGGACTAGGAGTTGAGAGGAAGACTCCTCCCACACTTAATTGAGAGGTGATATTAAGTGGTGGGTTAGATCTTGAGAGTAGAGGAGGCTCTAAGATTGTCTACGGTTCATCCTAATAAGAGCTCGAGATTCAATCCTAGAGTTGGAGAACTCTAGGCGGTGTCGTACTCCATTGGGAGGAACATCGTTAACAACCACCGTGTCATTTATCATTTATTTTCCGCACTTTATTTCCATGATTTAATTTCATATTTAAATTTACGCATCTTATTTTAATTAAATTTTTGTTTGTAATTACCTATTCACCCCCTCTAGGGTAATCTTATCTTTCAATTGGTATCGAGCCTAACCTATTTGCGTGACTTAACCGTCTATAGGAGCGATCATGGCTTTCTCTAACACAAATATGGAGGGTAGATCAACATTAGACCACCTCTCTTTTGCGGAAAAGATTTTGGTTATTGGAAAAATGCTATGCGTATATTTATTGAATCCTTGATATGGAACTTTGGAGGATTATTGAAAAAGGCCCTTATGTTGTCCCAAAGATTAGAAATAAAGAAAACGAATTAGTGGATAAACCCGAAGAGGAATATACTAATGTTGAATTGGAAAAACTCTCAAAAAATTCTAGGGCAAAACATATTCTTTATTGTGGCTTGGATCCTACGAATATAATCGTATTTACGCTTGTGATACATTTCGGGAGATTTGGAACAAATTGGTGGTGACATATGAAGGTGAGTCAAGTAAGAGAAACTAAGTTGAACATGCGTGCATCAATATGAGTTGTTCAAGATGGAGCCTAGTGAGTCAATCAAAGACATGTTCACACGATTCACCGACATCACCAACAACCTAAAATCCTTGGCAAAGTATACACAAATGAAGAAATGGTGAGAAAAGTGCTCCGGTGCCTTCCCAAAAATAAATGGGGTCCCAAAGTTACCGCTATAGAGGAGGCACAAGATCTCAAGAAGCTTTCACTAGATGATCTTTTGGGAAAACTTCTTACCCATGAGATACATCTAGCCGAAGAAGAGAAGGAAGCATCCATCAAGAAAGGTATCGCCCTAAAGGCCGCCAAAGAGAATGATGACTCATCCGAAGAAGAAGGAGAAAGTGAAGACAATAACGACCCCCTTGCCTTGGTGGTTCGAGGTCTTCGAAAGATGGCCCGAATGAAGAAGTACAATTCCAAAGAGAATAAAAACAAGGGATCCTCATCAAAGAGAAGTGAAAAAGCTCCTAAAGGTAAGTCCTCCAACTTTAATAAAAATGAAACTAATAATGTTTCTTGTTATGGATGTAGTATGTCAGGGCATACGATAAAGGATTGCCCATTACTTCAAAAGTTGGAAGAATACATAAACTTAAACCAAAGAAAGACAAAAGAAGGCTATGGTCGCGCTTGGAGTGATAGCGACTCAGCGACAATGATAGCGATGAGGAGTATACGCCAACTTATGTCTAATGGCCAAAGAAGGAATGGACAATGATGAAACCGAGTCAAAGCTCGGATGAGGTAGAACTCTCTCCCCTTCATGAATACTCTAAAACTGAATTAATTGAATTTTTAATCGAGTGTGCAAAAGTAGAAGAAAAACAATCATCTAAAATTAAAGAATTAAAAAGAACGATACAAGAATTAAATGAAAAAAACTCCACCTTAGAAAAGGAGAATAACAATTATTGCAAGATGATAGAAAATCTTGAAAAAGAAAAATGTGACTTACAAAATAAATGTGACGATAATAAACAAATAATTTTAAAATTTACAAAAGGACAAGAGAATTTAGACAGGCTAATTTGCACTCAACGAGCATCATTTAATAAAGAAGGGGTTGGATACAACCCATCGAGTAAAAAGAAAAATTATAATAATTTCTTTAAACCCTCATCACATAAATCAAGTTCAAGCAAGTGTAAATATTGCTTAAGAAATGGGAATCATGCATATTATTGTCATTATAAAATTTCAACACCTAAAATTGTTCAAATTTGGGTTCCGAAAGGAACTAAACCCCCTAACATGATTTCTAGTAATTGTGATGCAATTTTCAATGTCAAAGGAAGTAGAAGGGTTTGATGTTTTGTTTTGTAGGTGCCCTTGAAATCCAAGGAAAAGCTATGGTACCTTGATAGTGGATGCTCAAGACACATGAGTGGAAATCCTTCACTATTCTCGAACTTAAAAGAGAATTTCATGGAACCGTCACCTTGGAGACAAAAGTAAAGGTAAAATAATCGGCGTTGGAAAAATTGGTAAAAACTCTCAAAACTTATTAGATCATGTTTATCTCGTTGATGGGTTAAAATATAATCTTTTAAGTATATCTCAATTGTGTGATAAAGGAAATCGTGTATCTTTTGAGTCTACTCGATGTCAAGTAGAGGACATAAAACCGGCAAGATTAATCTCCAAGGACCTAGAATAAAAAATGTTTATGGAATTAATCTAGATGACATCCCATCTCAAAATTTATCTTGTCTTAAAACATCTCATGATGATATATGGCTTTGGCATCGTAGATTAGGACACGCTAGCATGCATTCTATTAACAAATTAGTTAAACATGAATTAGTACGCGGTTTACCCCCTTGCAGTTTTGAAAAAGATCATATATGTGATGCATGTACTAAAGGAAAACAAACACGTAGCTCATTTAAATCAAAAAATTGCATAAGCACATCTAGACCATTAGAATTGCTTCATATGGACCTTTGTGGACCTATCTTCATAGAAAGTTTAAAAGGTAGCAAATATATTCTTGTCATAATTGATGATTTCTCACGGTTTACATGGGTATCCTTCTTAAGAGAGAAAAATGAAGCCTTTAAAGAATTTGCCAAATTATGTAAACAAATTCAAGTTTTTAAAAATTCACAAATTGTTGCTATTAGAAGTGATCATGGTAGGGAATTTGATCAAAAAGATTTTTATGAGTTTTGTGCTAATCATGGTATTTCTCATAATTTTTCCGCTCCTAGAACCCCACAACAAAATGGAGTAGTAGAAAGAAAAAACCGCACTTTAGAAGACATGGCTAGAACAATGATTTGCGAAAATAATTTACCTAAATATTTTTGGGCCGAAGCGGTTAACATAAATTATATTTTAAATAGATGTCTCATCCGTCCAATTTTGAAAAAGACACCTTATGAACTCTTTAAAGGACGTAAACCTAGTGTCTCATATTTTAAACCTTTTGGTTGTAAATGTTTTATTCACAATAATGGTAAAAATAATTTAGGAAAATTTGATGCTAGAAGCGACGAAGGAATTTTTGTAGGATATTCATCTCATAGTAAAGCATATAGAGTTTTTAACAAAATGACTAAAATTATAGAAGAAAGCATACATGTTGTTTTTGATGAATCTAATGATGGCATGCCTAGCACCATTTCTTTTGAAGAACTCACATTAAATAAAAATAATAATGATGAGGAAGAAATTTTAAACAATACACCTCAAATAAAAGAGACCTCTCATGAAATAATTCCACCACACGAAGAAAATATTACTCGTGAAATTGAACAATCCATACATGAAGAAAATATACCTCATGAAAATATTGATGAACAAGTGTCTCAAGAAAATGAAAAAGGGTTTAAATTTAAATCTTATCATCCTAAGGATAATCTTTTAACAGATATCTCCACAGGAATAAGAACTCGTTCGTCTTTATGAAATTTTTGTGCATTCTCCTCATTTGTTTCTCATATAGAACCTAAGAATCATCAACATGCACTAAGTGACCCAAGCTGGATTATAGCTATGCAAGAAGAATTAAGTCAATTTGAAAGAAATCAAGTATGGACTTTAACTCCCCGACCTCAAAATCATCCCGTAATTGGTACTAAATGGGTCTTTAGAAATAAATTGGATGAAAACGGAAATGTAGTAAGAAATAAAGCAAGATTAGTTGCTAAAGGGTATAATCAAGAGGAAGGTATTGACTTTGATGAAACTTTTGCTCCGGTTGCTAGATTAGAAGCTATTCGTATCCTTCTTGCTTTTGCCGCCTATATGAATATTAAACTTTACCAAATGGATGTGAAATGTGCCTTTTTAAATGGATATTTACAAGAAGAGGTATATGTAGAACAACCCCCCGGGTTTGAAGATCCTAATTTTCCTAATTATGTGTATAAATTGCAAAAAGCGCTTTATGGATTAAAACAAGCCCCAAGAGCTTGGTATGAACGTTTAAGCAAATTCTTATTAGAAAATGGTTTTCAAAGAGGTCAAATAGATAAAACCTTATTTACTAAGACTAAAGGAAAGAACTTTATAATATTACAAATTTATGTTGATGACATATTATTTGGTGCGACTAACAATGCTCTCTGTGAAGAATTTGCCTCCCTTATGAGTAAAGAATTTGAGATGAGTATGATGGGAGAACTTACATTCTTTCTTGGTCTCCAAATCAAACAATACAAAGATGGAATTTTTATTAGCCAAGGTAAGTATGTTTCCGAGCTATTAAGGAAACATAAATTGGATCAAGTAAAACATGCTAAGACACCTATGGCCACAAATGAAAGATTAGATCTTGATAAAGAAGGCAAAAATGTTGATGAAAAATTATATCGAGGCATGATAGGCTCCTTGCTTTATCTTACCGCAAGTCGTCCCGACATCATGTTTAGTGTCTGTCTATGTGCTAGATTTCAATCATGTCCCAAAGAATCCCACCTTACATGCGTTAAAAGAATCTTTCGCTACCTTGCCGGTACGAAAAATCTTGGTCTTTGGTATCCCCAGGGGAGATTTTGCCTTGGTTGGATACCCGGCGGATTATGCAGGATATAAAGTAGACAGGAAAAGTACATCAGGGACTTGCCAATTTCTTGGACAATGCCTAATATCATGGCACTCGAAAAGGCAAAATTCTGTAACTCTATCCACCGCGGAAGCCGAATACATCGCCGCATGTTGCGCACAACTCTTGTGGATAAGACAACAACTTCGAGACTTAGGTATGAACTTCAATAATGTCCCCATCAAGTGTGACAATAAAAGTGCAATCAACATAACCAAGAATCCGGTTCAACATTCTCGAACTAAACATATCGAGGTACGTCATCATTTCATTCGAGACCATGTTGAAAAAGGTAATGTCACTCTTGAATTTGTACCAATGATTTTCAATTAGCGGACATTTTTACTAAACCTCTTGGTGAAGATCGATTTAATTTTATTCGCAAAGAACTTGGCATGATGAACATGGATGCATTTGTTGAGGGGGAGCATTCCCTTAATTGTTAATACATTGGACATATTATTATATTTCTTTATTTTTTATTTTTCCTAATGTTAAATCTTGACAAATTAATTGTCATGATTTCTCATATGGATTGTTATATATAAAAATTACTGAGCACTTGAGTTGGAGTTAATTAATAAATAATTCTCTCCCACTCAAATTCACATGGGAATCATTTTGTATAAATTTTCTTTTTCAATACTTCTTTTAATTTGATCTCATTGCCAATTTTTTGGTACGTGTATTGAGCAACTTTTTTTGTACACGTATACTTGCATAGTGCATACTTGCAACTTATATTCTTGATCTCATTTTCCTTGTACGTGTACAATACCCTTTTTATTGATTCAAAATCTTCCATTTTTTTGGGGATTTTTTATTGATTTTCAATCCTCCAACATATTTTCAATTCTCTTCCTTACTTCCCTTTTTCTCATATATTATTCTTTCCCTTGCTTTAGCAATCACATTGATTCCTTTTTTATTTTCTTAACCTTGATTTTTTGTCCCATGTGAGCTCAAACATTTTACTATCTACTCTATGCATCTACTATATATTGAATAAGAAGACTTGATTATATTTATTTTTGGTTGATTCATATCTCTTTCCCTTCATATATATCTTTTTGATGCAATACAAAAAGGGGGAGAAAAATATACATATCTAAAGGGAAAAACAATAGGGTTTTGTCTCACATCAAAAAGGGGGAGATTGTTGAGTTACTCTTAATATTATAATTTTGATGCAAGACAAAAATAGATAAATAAATATGGCTAATAGAAGAAAGATATGAATTGATCAATCATGATAATTGGGATCCATGACATCTAAGGATACAAATTGATTTGATCATTAAGATAACTTATGTACAAATTTATGTGGGGGTGTGCTAAAATAATACAAGCACAAGTATCATGATTCTTTACATGTCTACATGCATATCTTTATTGATTGATTATATTTTTATGTGCAACTAAGTTGATTTTTTACATGCATATCTTTATTATTTAACAGCATGATATACATATATATGCATGTCAAATATATACTCGTACATATGCAAGGTCATGAGAAAAAGTGCAATAAATGTATTTCTTGATCGATTTGACATCTCACAAAGATAATGATTGCTTGCTTTATGCATACAAGTTTGAAGTGATTATGCAAATCAAGTCTCACCATTATTAATTGATCATACTTATCATCTTGCAATACATTTACAAAAAATACATGGGATACATATATATTTGCATATCAATTATGATTTATAGGGATAATTCATCAAGAATTGAGATTATCTTGGCATATCACTTACAAGGATGACTCCCACATCTCTTGCCAATATCAAGTTATTATGTTTTGCTCTTGGAGATCATGAATATCAAGGATGAAGAAGTTGCCGAATTCGGTGGATTGAGTCTTGGCCATTCAACCCTAAAGACCACTATATATACAAGGAATTCATGGTCACTCAAGACACAAGAAACAAGACAAGCATACTACTCACTTGAGCGTTATTTCATACTATTGTTTGTGAGATCACCAAAGAATTATTGTATTACATTTCTACTTTCTATTTGAGCCAAGAGTATTAGGGTGAGGACTAGGAGTTGAGAGGAAGACTCCTCCCACACTTAATTGAGAGGTGATATTAAGTGGTGGGTTAGATCTTGAGAGTAGAGGAGGCTCTAAGATTGTCTACGGTTCATCCTAATAAGAGCTCGAGATTCAATCCTAGAGTTGGAGAACTCTAGGCGGTGACGTACTCCATTGGGAGGAACATCGTTAACAACCACCGTGTCATTTATCATTTATTTTCCGCACTTTATTTCCGCAATTTAATTTCATATTTAAATTTACGCATCTTATTTTAATTAAATTTTTTGTTTGTAATTACCCTATTCACCCCCCTCTAGGGTAATCTTATCTTTCAACTTCCCATACACGGTATGACGGTACCATATATCACCCTGGTTAAGATAACATGTTACATGTACCAAGGATGCATGGGTCATATATTGACTTCATTACCTACCTGAAAACCCGGTTAGTAACTCCTCTATTTGGATTACTTGGTTGTCAAGTCATCTTAAGCAGTGATGATACGTGTCTTAGGATAAGACATTGCTTAAGTGTCTTATTCCTTATGAAATTAATATTTATTATCATTTTTAACCTTAATTTTTTTTATCAAATACTATTAATTATCAATTATAAGAAGCTTGGAATATGTTTGGATACGCCAACAATTAAAATTGACACATTAACGAATGAACCACATCCGTTGGATATATTTTAGTCATGTTTTTGTAAATTTTAAGAAATATAGATAAAAGCGTGATGTTATACAATTTATATATATATATATATATATATATATATATATATATATATATATTATAGTTATAGAAGTCAATTAATTCGTCACCTTGTAGACCAAGTTCCGACTAGTCTTTGCTACCAGAAATCTCCATCTCATGTATCACACATTTCCCTGTAAAATCCGATATATTGAGAAAATAAGATACCAAACTCTTCTCAGTTATTACACCATATTAATGGGAACGAGTGAGTATTAGTTTCACACTTTCACCGAGTTGACTTTAGCAATGCAATGACATCACTCGTATGTCATCACGTATTCATTCATCAGACATAAACAATCTCTCTTTCAATGGTGCAACCACTCCATGGTGCAAATGGGTGAGAACGTTAGATTTTTCTACTCATTTTCCTCACAAACTCGTACGAAATTCGTCAAATTTTCATGCATTTTCTGTGAAATGTCACTACAGGATTTCGTTAGGTTCAATGTCTAGCAAGTATAAACAAAATTTACAGGGTAAAATTGAGTTAATTAAGCGTTAACATCCAGTCGTGACGCAACAATGTATACGTGATCTCCATGTAATTGATAAGAGAAATTACATGCAAATCTCTCAGAATTTTCCATCTGAAATTTTATGTGTTAGTTCTTCATACATGCCTGATCTCTACCACTATATATACCGAGTACCCCACAGCCCTCCATTTACACAATATACTTCGATCAGAAGTAACTGAAAATCCTAGAAAGACAAGTTAGCTAATATCCATATCCTCCCATGAAGCCTGATGGTCACATGGATTATGCTTCCCAACGACGCCGTCAAGGCCAGGCTCAACATGGGAGCCCTCACACAGTCCGGAGGATGCCAATTGAGCTTCGTAATGCCATAAGGGAGGGCAATAAAGGTATTCTGTCTAACAAATAGTGAGGCCTGTTCTTTGGATAGGTTACACTAACATATCCAATCCAATCTAATCTAATCCAAACTTATCCAAACCTTACACAATTTCCCAGAAAAACATCCTTTCTAAAAACACAATTCCCCAAAAAAGCATCATAACTTATCCAATTCAATCCATCCACACCTGTTTTAACCAATCCAAAGAACAGGTGTCTGTGTAATTAGAGCAATTGTAATAGTGATGTCAGTTGAGTCACTTAATCAATCTCTCAAAAATTTGGTCATTTGAACAATTCCTCTATCAATATTTGTTTTTGTGTCTATCTCTCTCCTATCTCTTAGGGTCTGTTTGGACTAGAAAAATAGGATGGAAAAAAAAATCTTGTGGAAAAAAAATTAGGAGAAAAAATTTTGGGGGTAAAGTAAATTTCTTTCTCTTGTTTGGTTTAAATAAAATTTTGAAGGAAAAAAATTGATTTTCTATTCAACTTTCTTTTCCTTGTTTGGTTTGAAGAAAAATATATGGAAAAATAAAATTTGCATGAAAACTTATAAACGTCAAACTTCATTTTTCTAGATCATATGATGTGATTTGGGAGAGAGAGAGAGTTAGAGAGAGAAACTCAAAGAGAGAGAGAGAGAGAGAGAGAGAAGAGCGTTAGAGAGAGACAAACAGAGAGAGAGAAGAGCGTTAAAGAGAGAGACAAACAGAGAGAAAGAGAGAGAGAGAGAGAGAGAGAGAGAAGAGCGTTATAGATAGAGAGAGAGAAGAGAGTGAAAGTGAGAGACAAACAGACAGAGAGAGAGATCGAGAGGGAGAGAAGAGCGTTAGAGAGAGAGAGGGAGAGAGAGAGAGAAAGAGAGAGACAAACAGAGAGACACACAGACAGAGAGAGAGATCGAGAGGGAGAGAAGAGCGTTAGAGAGAGAGAGAGAGAGAGAGATGAGAGATGAGAGATGAGAGATGAGATAAGAGAGAGAGAGAGAGAGAGAGAGAGAGAGAGATTAGAGCGTTAGAGAGAGAGTTGAGATAGTCGCAAGAGATGAAGGAGAGAAAAATTGACTTGTAGATCCAAAATTTTTCTCTCAACTTTCCTTTAATTTCATTTTTGAAGGGAATATTTTTTGTTCTTTTTATCCCAAATATTCCCTGTAGTTTTCCAACTATTTTTTTCCATTCATTTTACTTTAATCCAAACAAAGGAAAAATTCTCATTTTTCCAAATTATATTTTTTCATTCTATTTTCCTAGGTCCAAAGGGACCTTACTCTCTACCTTTCTTTGTCTTTAATTAATCGTTCACCATTGAGCATCCGATACACAACAGTGTGTTTGAGTTTGACTCATTGGATGAGCTGGAATTTTTTATGGATCGCTACAAACGAGTGAAAATTGGTATCTTTGTTTAGCTAGCTTTTCAGTGTATGGTGAATATGAATTTGACTCATATTAATTAAAAAAAACAAGTGAGTTCCACTTAATAAAGAAGATATACTCCCTTCTTTCCTTATTATGTAATACTTTATCAACAATTACAATATTATACTTTTATGATAGTATTAATTGATTGTGTTTATCAATGATTCTTTCTGTGATGACATACATACAGATTTGGTGAAAACAATGCTGAGACAACAACCAGATTTGCTAGACACCCACGACGAAACAAACAGGACTCCTCTTTCTTACGCTGCATGGGAGGGTAACGCAGACATGGTGAAATTCTTGCTGAAGAAGTTTCCAAAATCAAAAGGCATTAAAAACTGCGACAAAGACAATACTCATGCAGTACATACAGCATGTCTAGGAGACCACATTGAAGTATTGAAGGTGTTCAACAAATACTACCCGGGTTCGATGCTCATCCCTGACGGCCATGGCCAAACAATTCTCCACTTAGCTGCCAAACAACATCATGAGAGGCTCAAAAATGTTGTCATCTTCTTGCTTGGCCTCCCTCAAATCCGCAACAATCTACCCAACATGACTGATGAAAATGGATGGACTCCTTTGAATTGGGCTTATGAGAGAAAGAACCATGAAATTCATCAAATCCTTCGTCAATGCCAGTAATTTCATATTTACGTACAAATAAGGTATGAATAAAAATAAATAAAATTTTATATAATTTACGAGGGTAACAGTTTACGGGTTAAAGTGTTTTAGAAACAAGATATTTACTATTTACGTTGTTTTTAAGATTCGAGGATATATATGGGGTATTTGTAATGTATATTCGGGTTCTGTAACAACATTTGTATATGTTTTCAATTATATATATGTATACTTTTATCTAATTAGTTGGTTAAGAGTGCTTAGCAAATAGCCGTTGGTTGTTGATTATTGATAGTTTGTATTGGTTGTTGATAGTCGACTGCTTGAATTGGATCGATGCTTGGAAAAAAATGTTTGACAAACTTAATTATTCCTAAATTTCATTTAATTTATGCTCTTCACTAATAATCTAACATAATTTATATCAAATATTTATTGATGACATTTTATGTAATATTGATGAAGTCTTTTTTTTGAGAAAATAATATTGATGAAGTCTTGAGTAAAATAAACATTTTATAATGAATTCTAAACCCTTTATATAATGGATAATTAATCATAATTATTAGGGTGATCACCACTATAAATAGTAATTTAAAGAATAAAAAAACATTAAAAATGTCTTAACTCAGCAAGATACATATCATTATCCAACATTAAACCTATACATGTATAGTATTCGAAATCTTGTCGTAAGATGACTAATATTTTTAAAAATTGATTATCGGGTGACAACTTTTTTCCTTATTCTATTCTATTCTATAGTTGGTAACACACACGAGGGTCGGAATAATATGATCACTACTTCTTAAGAATTTGGACAATTTGATGGTTTTTGCTACTGATAGCCAAATCCAAAGCAGTACAATTGTTCTCATCCTTCATTCCGACCAGCATTTTTCCGGTCTTAGGCAGGCCAACGAGGTAGGAGACGACATCGATAAGCTTGTCGAGGGGCTCCTTAGCAGCTACATGAAGGGCTGTTCGTCCATAACGATCTCCTAAGAGCAACAATTTGGGGTTGTTTTTGTAAAACACCTTTAAGACCTCAATGTGTCCTCTTAAACTGGCTTTGTGGGCAGCATGGGATGAATCCTTGTCCTGGTTGGACTTGATCATATTTGGTTTGGGCAATTCAGGGGAGTCTTTCAGGAAGAACTTGACAATGTCTGCAAAACCATGGTAGGCTGCACAGGAAAGAGGGGTCATCCCTTGGGTATCGTATGTCTCCATCAGTTTAGGTTGATGTTTCAGTATCATTTCCAGCATTTCTGTCATAAGATACCACAATCATGTTGATGTTATTAGAATTGACGTTGTTCGGATTTATTAAGGAACGGAAGGCAAAGAAAATGGAGGGAAACGAGGGGAACAGAGGTTAAGTGTTCCCTTCCCTTCGCCTCCCCTCCCCTTCCCGCTTAATTGTGCTCCCAAATATGAAAAATTAGACTATTCCCCTCCCACATTCCTTTAACCCCCAATATAAACAAATTGTTATTACTGTTCACTAAGTTTTCATATTAAAAACTTTGCTAATTAATATCTTAATTTGTGAAACGGTTCCATCACACAAAAATGATGTTATTAAATTCGTAATAAAAAGTCAATAAAAATATTATTAGAGAATTATTGATTGAAAATAAATTCCAAAAACCGTGAAAGTCAAGTAAAAAGACGAAGTGAGTACTACTACTACTAGGAAATAGGAATCAAGTATGATTGTGAATCTCAATTCAAGCCAAATCCAGTACTCCTTGATTTCATATTAATTGTCATAATCTTGATTTTTACGGTCTCTAATATTACTCTTTGATTGATAATTTCTTACATATATAATACTCCCTCCTTCCCATATTATTTGTCCCTTTAGACATGATTTACAAAACCAAAAAAACCTCCACCTTAAATTAATTTGTCTAATTGGAAATGTGAAAATGGTGAATAAAAAAGAAAAAAGGTGAATAAAAGGAAAAAAATGGAAGAAAAAGATGTAACTAATAAGGTTAATTTGATAAATTAGTAATTAGTGTGCTATTGGAATTATAAAGTGACAGATATTATGGGAAAAAAGAAAGTTAGTTAAAGTTACAGATAATATGGGAAGGAGGGAGTATGTTATTAACAATTGCAGTATTATACTTTTATGATAGTAATTACGAATATAATGGTACTAATTTTATATAACAATACATTATATATATTGAAAAATTTATGATCAAAATTTTTAAAATTTGACTGCACAATTTCCAAAGACAACGATTAACATGTAACGAGTGAGTACTTAATTAGGTTAATTAACATTATTGATGCGTACCTTTGTTGTGTGTAATAATGGCAGCATGAACAATCGATTTCCCTGTCTTCAACCTCGAAACGAGATCTGGATCTGAATCCAACTTCTGAAGCATCAACTCGGCAACTTCCAAGTGTTTACCCTCCACAGCAAGGTAAAGAGGGGACAATCCTTCTACGTTCAAGACGTACGATCCCTGTGGATACTCCCCAACCAAGTACATAGCCATCATCTTATGTCCTTTTTGGACAGCCAGGTGCAAGGGAAGGTTTCCTTGTATGTCTTGACACCTTAACATTTCTTTGTTTCCACTAACTAGCTCTTTCGCTTTGGTTATGTTCCCAGATCGTGCTGCCTCGTGGAGGTCAGTATCACTCGTCATCTGGGTATTACTAATGGCTCTGATATCATGTTGAGAATGACGCTGGTATTGGGAAATAGACATTCTCATGTCTTGATTGAATATGGGGAACACATGGATGTGGGTCACCACATGCCTAGGGATGAGAGTTGTCTTCCCATCTTTAAGGGAGGTTAATAAAAAGAATAGATTAGGGTTACAATATTGGAAGAGATTCTTAGCTTCTCCCTTCTCTTTCTTCATGTTGTTTGATTTGTGGGGTAGGGTTTAGGGTTTGAGATTAAGGTTGGTTATTGGTAGGTATTCTTGAATGAAGATAGAAACCAAGGAGGAGACTGAGATTATATAGAGAAAAATTTGAATTTCAGATGATATTTCTTGGAGATTTAAATGTAACTTACGTAACACATATCCTTACATAAGTACCCCTTGAATTAATTCGTCAACTTTTGCAGTGACTTTGACTACAGCTTCGCATGGTCAACTTCTTAATTCCTGCCTATTTGCTTGGATGCTAAGAACATGTGCCTCATTTCACAAAAAAAATTAAGGGAAATTGGACGGTAATATACCGATCTTTAGAGGTGTTGAATAGTAATATACCGACCTTCACTCTTGGACAATAATATCACTGACCTTTATAGTTTGGTGACATTAATATACCTTCAAGGATTTACACCGTAAAAATTAACTACAAAACTAACCCCCTAATCCTAAAAATACCGAATACAAACACTCAACACCCATAAAAATACCTAAAAATGGCACCGGGTTTTTTTTGCACCGCCTGTCACGTCAGACCGTCGCCCAGAAAATCCTTGAAAGTACATTAATGTCACCAAACTATAAAGGTCAGTGATAGTACTGTCCAAAAGTAAAGGTCGGTATATTGCTATTCAACACCCCTAAAGGTCGGTATATTACCGTCCAATTTCCCAAAAATTTATATGATATTTTGATAAACTTATTGGTAAAAATTTAGGGATAACCATCTTGAATCAAAACGCTTAAATAAATAGGAAAAATTATTGCTAAAAATCAGACTGGGTGGTGAATTTTGATAAAGTGAGATTAACACTTGTTAATAAACACATAATTACCAATCTATATATAACATCAACAATGAAATGAATATGCAAAGAAAAATCCCAGAAAATACACATACACATGATCAATTTGACTAGTTCCTTGGTGGGGAAGGAAATAGATTTGAATATCAGACATTTTTCATCTATCTAACAAAGAAAGAAAATATACAATGAATTTTAGTGGTTGAGAAAGATAACTTGTTTACGGAATACTTGAAATGTGATCATCTCTTGTTCACAATACTGTAAACTACGCGGGGATATTAATTCACTTGTTCTCACTTGTGAATGGAGTAGTCTACGGGGCAATGACTTAACCTTGTACAACAAGGTCCAATATTAATTAATACTGTTTGAAAACTGTGTGTGTCATTAATTAATACAAGGGTGTTTCCATGTAATTTAACATCACTATCATTTATTTACAAAATAAAAGGCAAAAAGGTACAATTAAATGGAGTCATCAAATATGTTGCATCATTAATTAATCAAAAATTACATGAGTCTTGAGTCAATACATAATTTTTTTTTTATTTGGTGCAAAGGGATAGAGGCCAAGCCCCAATTTATTCAAGCATTAGGAAAAACATTAGTTTGAAGCGAGGGGCATGCCTCCCCAACAATATCGATATGTAGCATTTCTCCCACTTCTTCAAGTGGTTGATATATAAAAACAAGCTGGCAATCATCTAAATTAAGAGCTAAATTGGCTAATCTATCTGTCACCCTATTGGTCTCACGAACACAGTGTTCGATGGAGACCTCCGATCTCGGGTCTCGGAATAAGGCCTTGCATTTATCGATGATGGGCTTGTTCTTCGGGCTAGGTAAAGTTGGGCTCCGGATGTTGTCCACCGCCTTCTTCGAGTCCATTTTAACACATGGCTTCTCCACCCCTATTTCCTTTGCCATTTGAATCCCTCGAAGGACAACTCTCAATTCAGTCATAAGTGTCGTGCAGTCCCCATAATCCTCCATAAACCCTTTGATACAATAACCATGTTCATCTCGGACTAAACCACCTCCTGCTGTTGGGTCCGGTTTACCCTTGGACACCCCATCGACCGAAAGCATGGCCCATCCCAACGTTGGTTTCAACCATTCAGTTGGACGTTTCACCTTCTTGGGTTTGCTTAGGAGTTCTGTGTTGTCTTCCCGCTCCATTGCCAATTTGATTTGCTTTGCCATAACTATAATGAAGTTGCCTCAATAATAAGGAATGAAATGGTCTTCATTGAAGACCCTCTTATTTCTCCAGCCCTGGAGGTAGTACAGCGCGACTGCTTATTGGGTCGGCCACTCATGGCGAAATCCGGATTTTTTTATGTTCGCCACCACCCAGCCGGTCATTTGAAGGTGGTTCTCACAAGGCTCCAATCCGCGCTCTTTCAATTCAGCCCACACCTCCTTTTCTCTTGGGCGTTCCCAAAATATATGGTATGACCAAGTCCTCTGCGTCGTTGCCGCACGCTCCACGGGTCGGGTCCGTCACCATGCTTCGCTTCACCCTGTTAACTTGGATCATGTGGCGGTCCAAAAGTTGAACCCAGAGGAAGGCTTTGATCTTCTTGGAAACCTTGAGGTTCCAAACCATACAGCATTCTAGTTTTGGTGGCTCATGGCCATTTTGAATGACACTTAATGTCGTTTTCATGGAGAACTCGCCCGAGTCGGTACCGAGCCACACAATGTTGTCAGCGCACCCCTCCTCAAGGATTTCGAAAGCTGCAATTTTTTCCAGCAGCCACACCGGAAGCAACTCAGCAAGGTGGTCCCAGCACCACCCAGTTCGGTTGTCTTAATGCCTGGCCTTATAATTGTCATAACATAAATGAGACTTCCTATTACCTTGGGATATTCAAGTTGATCAACCTGAAAGCTCATGTTCTTCCCCAGTTTCTTACTTGAATCATAAGGTGTACTTAATGAAGCTATATTCTTTTTTCCGAACATGTCTTGGATTTTCTCAATGTAATGCTCTTGGGATAGACTTATTTCATCATTATTTCTAATGATCTTAATACCAAGAATTAAATCTGCTTCACCCATGTCCTTCATAGAGAACAGGAGATTCTCTATTGACGTGGTCTCAAAAAAATAAACCATCGAGTCAGCTGGTGGCGATTCGGTAAAAATCTGAGGTGGACTGCCAGAGTTTGTATTGACTAATTTTTTATGTGTTTGACCTGCCACTTGGCGTCTAAGTCACCAAAGAAAATGTTCATGTAATCCTCTCTCTTCTCTCTCTTTCTCCCCTCGTTTCTCTCTTCACCCACAACCACTACCCATCACCACTACACTGCTTGATCCACCACCACCACGTCGGTGGCTATCGACCAACGGAGTTGCCAGCGGGTGCGGCAGCAACGACAGGTCTAAGTGGTGGTGGGTGAGGAGAGAGAACGAGATAACCCTTCTCTCTCTTTATCCACAACCACCGTTAGATCCACCACCACCATGTCGGTGGTCACCGTCCATCGTAGTCTCCGACGGATATGGCAACGGCGACGAGTCTAAGTGGTGGCCAGTGGTGGTTGTGGGTGTAGAGATAGAATTCTCTATACCCACAACCACCACCAAGTTGTCGTCAATGGCTACCAGAGTCGCCAACAGGTGTGGCGGTGGTGGCGGGTCTAAGTGGTGTTGGGTTGTGGTGTTGGGCGAAGAGTGAGAATAGGAGAAGTGGAGAACTCCCCTTCTCTCTCCACCCACAATCACCATCGCTAGATCCACTACCTCCATGCCAGTGGTCGCCGTTTGTTGGAGTCGCCAGTGGGTGTGGTGGCGATAATGGGTCGAAGTGGTGGTGGGGGCTGGTTGTGGGTGAAGAAAGAGAAAAATAGAGACGAGAGAGGATGACATAGGCAACTTTTTGGTGACGTGGACGCCACATAGGCAGGTCAAACACATAAGAAATTAGTCAACACAAGCTCTGGCAGTCTACATCAGATTTCCACCGAGTCATCGCCATTTGATTTGATGGTGTCCCATTAGAATACAATTTTTTTTTTTTTTGGAACCATTAGAATGCATAAAAAAAGGTAGGGATTATTGGCGTACAATAGCCAAAAAAAGATATTATTATGATCTAATTTTCCTTTATTTAATTTCTCCTTCTCTTAGTTTTAAGTCTCAGAATCCGTAAGAATAATTTAAACTGCTGAAGAAAAGATAGGAATATATTATTTATGGAGTATGGTTCTAAAACTTAAAGTTCCTTCTATTGAGGAGAATATATAAATGAGTTCCAAAAGAATTTAAGATAGAATGATGTGGAAGGTTGAACCCTCACCAAAGATCCAAAATTTTGAAATTCCATTGTAAATGCTATAATATAATCTCCTATGTCCTTTCCCCCAAAAAAATAATATATAAATTATCATACTTATGTCATTCTTAAAAAATTTTATATGTTTAGAATCAAGATAGTTGATAACAATTTTAAATTGCCTATTTATATTTTTTGATTTACATCATATTTTTAAAGTAATTATACATATTTGTCAAGTATAAGACGATTATCTATTGCGTCAAATTATTAATAATAATTTAATTATATCGATCAACTAAAATGTACATTTTTATGTGTTGTACAAGTTACGAGTTGTACAACCTTAAAAACAGTAAGATATATATTTATAACAATTTAAATATGCATCAATATATCTTTAAAATAACCTAAGTGAACCTTAAAAACAGTAAAATATGTATTTATAACAATTTAAATATGCATCAATATATCTTTTAAAATAACTTAAGTGAAACTATCGTCAATAACCATATTAAGGTCGTGTTCTTTTATGCGGTATTTTGCGGAATGGTGTGGTGGAATTGTGGTGGGTGTGGTGGAATTGTGGTAGGTTATTGGTATGTGGGGTATGAGAGGAGAGAGAATATAAAAAGTAGAGGAGAAAAGTAATGATTTGCGGTTGTGGCAATCATGGCCATGGCAGACCACAGCCACAACCGCATAAAATAACACGGCCAAAATCATGCACACATCACCCCCATTCCAAACAAATAAATGAGGAGGATCACAACGGATATGATTACATATATGGCGCATTTGTTTCTTTTCTTATACTTGATTTCTCAAAGATAGCATTGTTTCATACTCAATGCAACCAGTTACTACGTACTGGTAACAGTTTATTCCAATGAAAGCTACAAGCATGTGAAATTGCATCCCTTGCTATATTTCGCATCTTAGTATTCATTTCTGCAGTTTCCTCCGTTTTGGCTCTTTAGTCGTTACAAATAACAATCACTGGCCCCTTCCTTTGAGCCTTTTACGGACATGCCAACTTGATGATCAATATTGGAACCAAATCACCTTTGATTTGGTTTGATAATCTACCTAAAAAAACCCACCATAAAACTAGTCACCATTTTATAAATCAGTATGTTTAGGGCATAATAATCACGATCCATCCATATTGCATTAATCCTTAGTATAATTAACTTAGCCATGGTGAGCCCATCAAAACCCCACATTTCATTCTTGGCGAGCCCCGGCCTGGGACACTTGATTCCCATGGTGGAGCTCGCCAAGCGCCTCGTGGCTCAACACGGCCTCACCGTGTCCGTTTTCGCGGTCACCACCGAGTCTAACCGGGCCGAGAACGAGCTCCTCGACATCCCGGCCCGGACATGGCCCGGCCTTTTCAACGTGGTCATCCTTCCTAGGGCGGCCCATGTCTCGAACCAACTTGACCCGAATGCTGCCATACTGACCCGGATCTTGGCTATGGTCAGCGGTGCCCTCCCAGCCCTACGATCCTCCATCTCGAACATGAGGCTCAAACCGACGGCTCTGATCGTGGACTTGTTCGGGACCGAGGCGATCAAGATCGCCGAGGAGTTTGGTATGAAGAAGTACGTTTTCAATGCTTCGAATGCGAGGTTCTTGGGTTACACTCTGTTTCTTCCTACGTTAAACAAGGCGGTGAACCGTGATGACCCGTTTTGTATTCCAGGTTGTGATCCTTTCCCTAGTGAGGATTTACTAGACCTCACATTCTCCCCTAATGAGAAAGCATATCTCGATTTCGTCCGAATAAGCGAAGAAATTAAATTTGTGGATGGTGTTTTGGTGAATACATGGGAGGAGCTTGAACCTAAGATGCTGACCTCATTAAGAGACGATCTATTCATGAAGAAATTGGTCAAAGTCCCGCCAGTTTACTTGGTGGGTCCGGTGGTTCGGACCGCTAGCCTAGTGGGCTCGTCCGGGTTGACCCACTGGCTAGACCGCCAACCAGATGACTCGGTGGTGTACGTCTCGTTTGGGAGTGGGGGGACTATTTCTACCGAGCAAACCATGGAGATAGCTTGGGGTTTGGAGCTAAGCAACCAGAGGTTTGTTTGGGTGGTACGGCCCCCCACGGAGAACGATAGAGCCGGTTCTTTATTAAACCACATGGACGAACTCAACACAAACGAGTTATCCAAGTATTTTCCACGTGGATTCTTGGACCGGACCCACAATGTGGGCCTCATCGTCCCGATGTGGGCCCCTCAGGAAGAGATCCTCTCACACCGGGCCATAGGAGGGTTCGTGACTCACTGCGGGTGGAACTCGGTACTCGAGAGCATCGTAAATGGGGTGCCTATGATCGCATGGCCGCTCTATGCAGAGCAAAATATGAACGCGACCATGCTCGGTTCCGAGCTAGGGGTCGCGATCGAGCCCGAGATCAGGCCGAGGAAGGGGGTGGTGAGAAGAGAAGAGATCGCGAAGATGGTGAGGAGAGTCATGGTGGATGAGGAAGGGGAAGAAATTCGAAAGAAGGCCAAAGAGTTGAAGGAGAGTGCACATAAGGCTTTGAATGAGGGTGGAACTTCCTTCGTTGCCTTAACTAGGGTAACGGAAGACTGTTGTCGCAATTTAAGTCAACCAAACTAGGATCTGCGGTAGAGTGTTAGATGTGTATTTGGCTAATTTGTCAATTGATAAATGTCTTTTTTGAAAGAATTATTCTAATAATCTCTACTGTTTTGTGTATTCTAGTGGCCCAAAAAAATCAAAATTATATTGTAATGGTACCATCAATGACTGTATACCCTGAATAACGTGAATTTTGACTTGTGTTTGAACCAAACCTTAGCACAACATTTCCCCACGAATTTTAGTGACTTTACGATGTCTGTCTCAAATTGTTTCAATTTTTTTCTAAGCTTTATGATTTCCTCCTTTTATTCCTTACAAAAATCATAATAATTGCTCGGAATTTAAAAAAAAAATTAAAATTTCTTTTACTAACTAGTACATTTCATAACATTTATGGGCAAGAATGACCCCAAGTACTAAAAACAAAAAGATTGCAAATTTGTATGTTTGGAATTCAACATCATCTTGCTACGTCTTATTGCAGCACTACTTTAGACAAATAACATAGTGTAAGGTGTAAAAACCATGTACAACAATCTATGCAATCCCATAAACATAAGAAAGAAAACCCAATGAAAATGATCACAGGAAACACCAAGAAGAAGAACCAATCAAAAGGCCAAAAAAGAAAAAACAAAATGAATACCATGTATATTTCTAATAAATGATGGAGGGATGGACATATACACCTCAACTAATGAACTCTTAACTGTGGTAATTGATAGCCCGGATGGTCGAATCAAGCTCGGGCGAGCCTCTTGACAACAGCAGCCATATACTTGCCCTGGTGCTCGGCTAGAGCCAGCTCAGTGTCTGTGGGGTCGCGAGTGCCGTCTCCGGCAAACACTCCCGCACCGTACGGGGAACCCCCTCGGATTGTGTCCATCTTGAACATTCCTGCTCCGAAGGTGTACCCGATTGGAACAAACAGCATACCATGGTGGGCTAGTTGAGTTATTGCTGTCCAACTGAGAACCATACGGGAAGAAGCATGAGGATGATGAACAATGAACATGAATGGTCTTTGTTCACAATCATAGCTACCAATGACCACATTGCACGAATTACAACCTATGTCACTCAGACTTGGATACGGGTGGCCGATATGGACACAGATACGGGTGTTAGGATGGGTTAATTTTAAGAAAATCTGCATATTTTCATTGTGATTTGAAGTGTCAAGTGTTGACCCTTATCCGGGGTGTGGATGGTCCTACATGGGTATGATAGGGAAAATGAAGAGCCGAAGTAACATAGATTGCAAGTACTACTCCTAGTGTGGGTCCCGATTGTGCAGGTTTGGGGAGATCTAGATTCAGGCAGTATTACCTCAACACATACGACTCTGCATAGAGAAACCAATTCCGAAAGACCCACAAAAGAAATTTCGAGGAAACCCTTCTACCGTACACCAAATGACCCCATTTACATAGATTGAAATATGCTATTTCACAGACTAAAAACAGGAAAATGGCAAAATGCCCTTCTTATCATACACTAAATGACCACATTTACACGTATAGAAACGAGGAATTAGCATTCAAAGGTAGTAAAGTGGCAGTTCAGAAAACTGCAGTAGACTAGGGATGTGAAGACAAGATGGTTGCATATTCTTTTATCTAGCTGCTTTACTAGATAGGGGGAGGAGGAATCCTTTATTTTAGACAAAATGACAGAATCGGCAGCTCATCGTAGACAGCAAACTTAATTTAGACAAACGAGACAGCTCGACGATATACAGTAAGAGTAACAAGTAATTACCCTTACCCTGTTAAAAGCATAGAGATTGTTCTCAACGACCAAAAGATGAGAAACGACATGAAGCAAAATCAACTGCCATTAAGCCTAATGACATGCAAGATATCTTGAGGAAGGATGGTGATAAACAAAAAATGTGACCAAAGCGAATTCTTCATGGCTATAAACTTCTCATACTCATGCATGACAACTCTACAATAGGCTTGCCCATGTGTGATGGAGAATATGAATGCTATCAGAGTCTACTTAGAAGCCCTTTCAACAAACACTTCATTTCCAGGCATCTCCTTCTTAGCTTTTACAAGACGTACTTAAACATTGAGTGCTATGCTCATGCAAATCAAAACAAGAACAAAATTTCTCTCTTTTATGTCAATATAGAACTCTCAAACTTATACAATTCCTTTTTTTTAGGTCAATCAAGGCTGAAAGTTATGGAAGAGGATATAATCCAAACCAACTAGCATAAGTGGTAGAACTTGAGCAGGGAAAGGCACAAGAAGACAAATGAATGGTACAAACAAAAGAACTCTACTTGGTGTCCAACATAGGAACATTGGGAGAATCAAGAGTGACCCACATAATTCAACCCCACATGAGCACTAACACACATAAAGTAGCTATTGGAGTCTCATAATCCATTCTATAACTTTCTCTCAAATCCAAGTATACAAAAAGAACCAACAGTCCATCTCAGAATAACACCACCACGGGCAATAATAACACCCACCGTGAGCCCACCTCAAGCATCATTATGTTGAAAAAGCAAGCACCTTTTCAGTAAGAAACACGCCTCAATACAGATTATTTTCTAAGGTATCACCCTTCCTTCTTGTAGATGCATTCAAAACAAGAATTGCTACAATGCAAGTGAATGCAAGTATATACTTCAGTTATATCAGGCAAATGTGAAACTCATCGAAGTTAAAGCTTTTGTGTTGCTCTTCTAAAGCGCAAACATCAACCCATAAAGGGAAAAAAAACCAAGATCCCCAACCAAAAGATTCACAAAAGATTGAGCCATCCTAGCATAAATCACTCAAGTCCATAGGCACTAGGCAGTGATCATAGGATCTCCAATTGTCAAAAGAGCAACACATTCTAAACAGGATTTCCAATCAAAATCCTGCTCACTCAGAACTCAATGCTAATCAGCTATTACAATACCCAACTTAAGTAGCATGAATCTAATTGGGCTCCTCTCCAAGATACCAATACTAATCAATCAATTAATCGTACAACTCATGGTATTCAGTTGCAAAAACACGACTTTCTGTCAATTGGATTCATAAACCACACTAAAACCCAGTGCCCATCAGCTACTACAAAACCAAGCCGAAGGACCATTAATCTAATTAGGTAACCAATTGATTGAACACTAATTCTTGGGCAAACCCTCTCACAATATTCCATTACAAGAACACAACTTTCTGTTAATTGAACACTAATTTTTGGGCAAACCCTGCCGTACCCGTGTCAGTACCTTCATACCCAGAGAAGGGTACGACACTCAACGCTTCAAATTACAATGACAATTACAATGAAAATGTATAAAATTTCTTTAAAATAACCGAGTCCAACACCCGTATACCCTAGTCCGAGTAACATAACCCACACTAAACCCAGTGCTAAACATCAATTAAAACACAAAACAGAAGCAGCATTCATTTCATTAGGCTCCGCTCTCCAAGATATTTCACCTATTAACTAATTAATCGCACAATAGTTCACAATAATCACAGAGCAAATAGTGGTAAAGAGAATTGAGGAATACTTACGCAGTGGTTTCCTGTCCGCCACCTTGCGTACCGGTGCTGACAAAGAATCCGGCGGGTTTTCCGGCGAGCTTCTGCTCCTTCCAAAGCTGCCCCGTCGAATCAAAGAACGCCTTCATCTGTGCCGCCATACAACCATACCTCGTCGGAAACCCGAACAAGAACCCATCGGCGGCGGCCAATTCCGCCGGCGACGATATCTCCGGGATGGAATCGTCCTTGGGCGGCGCCTTCATTTGATCCAGAATCTCCGGCGAAAGTGTCTCGGGAACTCTACACAAAACCCCCTCAACACCATCGACTGAGTCAACACCCTTCTTCATCCTCCTCGCTAAACCCTCGACATGGCCGTACATCGAGTAGAACACTATCAACACCTTCAGCTTCTGATGATGATCGCTGGATACTACGTCGTTTTGGGAGGAACCCGCATTGAGTTCGGAAGAGGAGCTGTCGACGGAGCTCTTGTTACCCTCGATCGGGGCGGAGGGAATGGCGGCCCCACCGCGATCCACGGCGGAGGCGGCGGCGGTGGCGGTGGCGGATTTCTTCTTACTGGGTACACATCCGCCCCCCTTTCCCATTGCAGATCGGTTGTTTTCTGGGTCGGAGAAGATGAAGAGGAGGGAGAAAATCAGAAAAATGGGAGGACTTTTTTGATGGGGGATTGAATTTTGAAGGAGATTGTGAAATGGTTGACTGTTGGAATTGGGTTGAAGTTGAAGTGATGAAAAAAGAGCTGGCGTTTTTTTACTTTTGTTTTTTCTTTTTTGGTTTGCGCCATTCTGTTCCGGCCGATTAGGTGTAAAGGTGTTGGTTGTTGAAGATGAATGGAGCCAATTTTGGATCCAAATTGAGACCAGAACGACGTCGTTATAGAAAAGTGCCAAAAGAATAAGGAGAATTTTCAAAAAAGGCTATGATTTTCTGTATTAAGGCACTGTGATAAATGATAATGAATATTAATGATTAATATTTCTCAGCAATCATACAAATTGGTCACGTCACTCACGTTACATCCCACTTTTAAATTGCCATTAATAAGGTGATTTTAACATTTAAAAATTGTATGTTATATATGTTGTATGCTTTAAGACATTAATGTGCCACGAATGTTAAACAAATATGTTTTTATTTGCTGTAATAGTTGTTTATCGACTACTCCTTCCGTTCCATATTAATTATCTGCAGTATCTTTTTTGGATAAAAATTCTCTATAGCATATTTTACTAAAAAAATTACAATGTTATATTTTTTTATTAATATTTTTTTCGTTATGAATAATAATAATACTTTCAGATGATATAACATTAAATATATTGAGAAATTTAATACCGTTAACGGACAATTAATATAGAATGGAGGGAGTATGATTTTATAAATGATTTTATGAGTTATAATATCTACTACCTCCATTTTTTTATTTGACTTTTTAACTAATTTTTCTTATTTTATATCATTGGTCACTTTTTTTTATTTTACCTATAATATCAAAAATTAATTTTTATTAAATATATTTAAATAATTTTCCTAGTAATTATCCTATATATTTTAACCTAGATTTTTCCCTAGTCACTCAAAATGTCAATTAAAAAAATTGAGAGAGTATGTATTCTTATGAAATAATAAAAAGGTGAGAGTATTTATTAGGGTGTATGGTATGATAATTGAATGTCATTAGGTCCGTTAGGAATAAAAAAAGAAGGAAATAATTCTTCATTAAATGAATTCCATATAATTATTTAGAACTTTAGGGGAAATAATTTTTTATTATTAGATATTTTAAGTATAAAATTAATAGTAGTTTATAACAAAAAAGATAATAAACAATTCATTAAATGCATTAATATGTTTGCATTGTTAACTAAATGAAGCACACCAACATTGATTTCTTTTCCTTTCTTATCTCATAGAAAAAGGAAATTACTATGGAGTTTCAATAGAAAAAATTTATAACTTTTAACAAAAGAATGTATCTTCAAAAGTCAAAACATAAGCATGATTGGCATACACTTCATTTATTCCATATTATTAGTCACTTGGGGATTTCTGAAGAAATATCAATATTGTACAGGAAAAAATATATTAGTTGAAAATAAAAATTAATTATTAACGTAACTAACCGCAACGCAAATTACCGCAACCTACCGCAATATATCGCAAATTACCATTACCTTTTTATTAGTTCTACTGCAACTTACCGCAATCCACCGCAACGCAACGCACAAAAGAACAGTGCCTCATAATTAATGAACATACATAATGGTGAAGATTGATAAAAAGTACTGATTGGAAAATTGGAAAATTACTAATTAATACATAATGGTAGTAATTAATAAGGAACAAAATTGGAAAATTACTAATTAATACTCCCTCCACTCAATATTAATTGTTAATTTGTTAACTATCACGGTCTCTAATATCACCTTTTGTTGAATAATTTCTTATATACTCCCTCTATTCATATTAATTGTCATATATTTGACTGTCACGGTCTTCAAAGTCACTCTTTGATTGATAATTTATTATATAGTATTATACTAACAATTGCAATATTATACTTTTATGATAATATGTTTTGTTACGAATCTAATGGTGGTAATCTTATATAACAAGACATTATATAATTTGAGAAATTTATGGTCAAAATTTTTAATGTTTGACTGCACAATTTCAGGACGACAATTTACATGGAACGGAGGAAATAATAATTTATTAACAATTGCAATATTATACTTTATGGTAGTATTTTCAATTACGGCTCTAATGATAGTAATTTTATATAATAAATAAGTGTATATTCAGAAATTTATGGTCAAAATTTTTTTAATTTGGCTGCATAATTTCCAAAAGCAACAATTAATATGGAACACATGGAGTATGTCATTATAATTGTAAAATGACAAATATGGTGGAACAAAAAAAATAGTTAAAGTGACAAATAAAATGGAACGGATGGAGTACAATACTTTCGTTAAAAACCTACAAGGGATCGACATTGTGCTTGTCTCACCAAATCGAATATCAAGCTTTGAGAACAGATCTCCCTCGAATCCAAAGCGCGATTCATAAAATGGCAAACATAGGTCCCATGTCACAAGATTTCAAAGCTTAAATGAAGTTAACTGCAACAAGAGGCTAGAGACTGGATAAGGACCTCGCTGTGCTCATGCTTCCATTCGAAAACAAGAGCATCAAGAAGATCTTTTTACTTAGTTCTTTAAAGTGATTTCTAATTTAGATTCAACCTTACGTAGCTCACTTTCCGACGGGTTTCCTTATCGACCTAGTGACATACCAACCGTAAGTGATTTTAGATAAATTATGTTATCATATAATCAAATTCCAATTAAATATAAATTCAAACGTGTCATGTAACTTGTACTATTAAATTCACGTGTCAACCATCTTTATTCATAATTACCAACCTTTAAAGGAAATGTTGTGCACTACTAGCAAATCATGCAACCAGCAGGCACCCACAAACATCAAAGGGTACTGTTCACAAGATCATCAAGACTAGACATAACAGCGGAAAGAAAGGCGTACAAGATAAGTAGTGTTAATGATTTGTAAGCCAAATCAACCGTGGGAGTGATACAAGTTGCAAAAGACACAAACCTTTATGGACTTCTGCACACGAGAACCAACCTGTTGGGAAGAAGCTATGTTGTGCAACTAGTGTCTACGTCTCTCAGCTCAACTCGTGTTCATGTCTGGACCCAATATTGATAATAGTTCTTTAGGTAGTTTAATTTCATTGTCGGCACGTCCATTATGTGTTTCTTCAAAAGGTAATGTAGTAATGTTTTGCAATCTGCTACTTCAACACATAATCTGACCACGTTAGTCTGAGTGCGAATGTTAGTTTGACCTAGTTTTGTAATCATTTTCTCCTTTGCCAAAAAGAAAGAAAAAAAAAACCACTATTTCTTTTAGCTTAAGTCATCACACGATCAGCTCAAGATTGTATCCAATAAAGTAAGTAGGTTTTTAGTAGGTTTATTAGTTGGTCTAACTTTTGTTGTAAGTCCTCCATGTAATGTCCGGCCCCAATATTGATAATAGTTTACAAGCTCATCAAGACTAGACATAATAGCGGAAAGTAAGGCGTACAAGGTAAGTGTCAACAATTTGCAAGCCAACTCAACCACGTGAGTAGTGCAAGCTGCAAAAGGCGCAAACATCTATGGACTTCTGCATACAAGAACAACCAATCGGGAAAAAGCTTCGTTGTGCAAGTGTCTGCATCTCTTAGCTAAAGTCATGTTCATGTCTGGTCCCAATACTGATAATAGTTCTTTAGGTAGTTTAATTTTGTCATCTGCATGTCCGTTATATGTTTCTTCAAAAGGTAATGTAGTAATGTTTCACACTCTCGTCACTCTAACACATAGTCTGGGCACATTGATCTAAGTGCAAATGTTGGGTTGACCTAGATCATTTTCTCCTTTGTCAAAAAGAAAGAAAGAAAAATACTACCATTTCTTTTAACATAAGTCATCACACATCTGGTCAAGACTGCACCCAATAAAGTTAGCAGGTTTTTAGTTGGTTTATTAGTCGGTTTAACTTTTCTTGTAACTCCGTCGGGTAATGTCTAGTCCCGGTATTGATAATAGTTCACAAGATCATCAAGACTAGACATAATAGCCGAAAGCAAGGCGTACAAGGTAAGTGTCGACAGTTTGTAAGCCAAATCAACCACGGGAGTAGTGCAAGCTGCAAAAGGCGCAAACCTCTACGGACTTCTACTCACGAGAACTAGCCTGTTGGAAAAAAAAGGCTACGTTGTGCAGCTAGTGTCTACGTCGCTCATCTCTAGTCGTGTTCAAGTCTGGTCCCAGTATCGATAATGGTTCTTTAGGCAGTTTAGTTCCATTATCTGTACGTCGATTACGTACTTTTCCAAAAGGTAATGTAGTAATATTTTGCAATCTCGTCACTCCAACACATAGTCTGGCTATACTGACCTAAGCTCATATGTTAGTTTGACCTATTCTATAATCATTTTTTCCTTCACAAAAAAAAGGAAAAAGATACTACATACTATATCTTTTAGCTTAAGTCATCACACCTTCTGCTCAAGACGGCGCCCAATAAAGTTAGTAGGTTTCTAGTAGATTTTTTAGTCGGTCTAACTTTTGTTACAAGTCCGTCAAGTAATAATAGTAAAACTCAAACAATCTAAACATTAACTTAGCGCAATCTAATTGAAAGGTCACAGAAAAAACAGCTAAGTTAATTACTCAAATGTATTATGTTCTTATTTAATTACAAATGCAAATCTATCTCCTTTGCCGAAAAATTTCACACCATACATCTTTTCACCGATATATTTTTTTATATATATTTATATGTAAAAAAAGAAAAAGATCCAATCAAAGATTTCCTTTTTCTTCCAATATTTCTTTCCTCTTTTTATTGTTTGTATTTTTTTCCCAGTGTAGTTTGTACACCAAAGTAACCCAAAATAGGACCAGTGTTAGACTTGGCCTCTAGCTAGGGTGGGGTTATAACTTATGTGCCAGTGTCTCTATAGTCCATATCCTATGTTGGTGCATGTCCTTCCTCTCCCAAACACCTCCCAGGTTGCTGGGTCTCTCTCTTGTGGCACCCATGAGAATGAAAGTTCACAACTTTCCCCAAATTCTCAACCTTGTATTCCATGGGTCTCTTCCATTTCTGCTCATTTCAAATTTTGTTCCCAACAATAATTTCCCCCATTTTGGTTCAAAGGGCAAGCAATTTAGTGAGATAATTATAGTTGTTACCCTCTTCAATAAACTCCTTCTCCAAAAACATTTCTTCCCACCTCTCCAATTCTCCATTTAAATACCTCATCAGTCCTCAGTCTTCCCCCATTGTGGTTTTGGTGTTGTCTGTCCTTTGAATGGTATTGACTCCATGGCAGACAACACTGAGCACAATGGTGAGGAGGAGTTTCAGGATGCTGTGGTGTCCAGCTCTTGTCAGTACACCCCAGTGGAAACCCTCCAATTGGAAGAGGCTGATGAGGGTAGTAAGCAGAATGTGGTGGAGATTATCACTGATGATCATCTCTTGATTGATTTTGAGCAGTTGGTCATTGGCCCCATGATTAGCGATGCCCATTACTCAATCGTTTACTCTGGCTGGTGGGTTTCTTCTCTCGTTCCTTATTTCTTCTATGTTTTTGGTCGATTTGGGTTGTTTAAATTTGTTAACTTTAATTTGTCTCTGAGTTGTGCAGGTTTTGGGGTTGGTGTGTTTGATTATACAGCAAATGGCACTGTCTCTCTGCTTGAATTTGTGGCCTTTCTGTGTCATTAATCATATGTCTTATGATTTTTTTAACAAAATGTTCTCTTTGTGTGTCAATTGAAATTGGTGCAAGACTGCCTACATCTGGATGTGATAGATATCCCAACACCCTTATAAGCGGGACCTGCATCGGGAGTGGTGGTGGTCTTGTTGGATTATAAATCATATGCCTGCTTTACATCTTGCTAATGCTTATCATATGATATGTTACTCTGACTCGGGTACGGGTGTCGGACCCGGACCCATATCTGTGGGTCGGGCATAATTTTTTTGCTTTTGTAGGACTCGGGGATAGGGTCTTGTATTTGGACACGGGTACAGGGACATGGATATGGGCATAGATGCAATTTTTATAATAAGCTAAATACTTAAAAAGTTCATAATCACTGTTCATAAAACAATAACTTAGATAAAGTCTAACATAAAACTAGCATGAGTGTATTCAATCTACATCATCCTCCAAAATAACTGCTTCAAGTTATGGATCATCCAAGGACAACTCAGAAGTGTCCTATTGCCAAAGTGGGTGTCGGATGCATATCCTGTGTTCATGTCCATGTCCATGTCGTGTCGTGTCCAACACGGGTGGGGCTACTATTTAGAAGAGTCGGAGTATCAGAGATCATATTTAATTCAATCCTGATTATGTGCTTTATTTTAAATTCTTTGGTTGTTTTCACCGCTGTTCCTGTGGTGTCAGTATCTCAGAAAAGCTTCATCATCAATGCCCTTGAATTGGATAAATCTTGAGATATTTGTTTTTAGATCTGGTATAAGTGTATAACCTATCTAATCAGTAAGAGGACCTCAATTCCTAATAGATTGTCAGAGTTTTGTTACTTTTTCTTCTGCATCTGTGTGTTTGTGACTGTGTATTTTAGAGGGGGGGGGGGGGATTTTGCTTTCATGGTTTGTAATCTTCTCAAAGATTTTTGCTTTACATGGTAACACAACGCATTAGCAAAGAAGCAATCTCGGATATAATATAGGTGTTCATTTTGAGTTATGCCTAACCAAGTATAAGGGTGAAGGGAGAACATTGAGCATCCATGACTGTCTTTCCAGATAACAAAACAAAACGGGAAGTCTATACAGATGTAAAGGGGTTATAGGCTTATAGCTTCTAAGAGAATAGTAGCAACTTTCATAAGTTGGAGAACTTGTTCTTTTCTAGTGATTTGGATCTGATTTTAACTTGCATCACATCGAGGAAGGACAACCTAGTGCACATTAATGAAACATATATCCTTCAGGGAAATTCATTGAGGGTCTTTAAGATATATGTAGGTGATTTGAGTGAACGTTCGAATTTGAATATTGTTTGATGTCTCAATGCTGTTGTTAAGAATAGCGTCTTATCCGGTATCCTCATTAGGGTTGAAGTTTAATGTAGGAAACTACATGCACGTAGAAGATCGCTCAGTTGCTCACGGATACTAGTACAGTATTTTTTTGTTACCGGCTTAGACAATGTGAGTATGCATGATGTGCATGTCTAAGGTGGTTAATTTCATCTTCTTTTGCAGGTATAAGTCACAGCCCGTTGCAATAAAGACTCTCATGCCTGGCAATACTGCCGCCGTGAGCCCTGAGCGCAAAGCAAAATTTGCAAAGGAAGCCCTGACGTTCTCCAAGGTGAAGCATGACAATATTGTCGAGGTATAACTCTTTTGCTTTCACTCAAAGCATGGTAAGCTTTTGATTTATTTCATACTCGCCCAAACCATGACAAACTATTACGCCACATTGCCTCACTTTAAGCTTCCATAAGCCTCGGGGAAGTTGTTTATTCCATAGTAATGTCTGTTTCTTTGGTTTTAAGGTGTGTAAAGTTGTAAATTAAACTGTTACTTTGGTTCACCAGAGTATGCACCAAGAAACTATCAGAAGTGGACCAAGAGTTTTCTTGATATGGATATAAACTGATAATGGATTACCTTGATGAAACTGATAACTGATGTTAATACACAACCTATATTCCGAAGCTCTGAACTTACACTATGACCTTTGCCCTGATCTGTTTGCTTACTATACTTGGCCAATTCATTATATGCTCCTAGGAGCACGTGCTCTTAATGATACATATATGTATGTTTTAAAGTATATTTATCACATATTAATTTTCTTTTCCTTATAGATTTATAGACTTAACTCGTGATGAGACAACCATGAATGTTCTAAATATATATTTGTCATATATTAAATTTTAAATATAAAATGACACATTTATATCCTTTTTAATGTGTATTTATCATATATTCATTATTTTGAATATAAATTTTCTTACCATAACTTTCAATACCCAAAATATTTGTTTTCTTAATGCATATTTATAATACATCAATTTTTGACATATAGAATTTGGTTATAAGGCTCTTAGAGCACATGCTCTTGGGAGCATGATATAGGTCTTGACTTGTATATTGTTGAAAACTGTATCTAGCTTTGCATTCGCTGTTCCACTGTAAGGCTGCTAGATTGTTTTGAGATAAATTGTTTCGCTTGTGTAACTTCCTAGTAACAAAGGGAATTGGCAATATAGAAACTTAGACTTAACCCAGATTACAAGGCCGCTTGCACTTAATAGAAAAGAGCGCAATATCTCCTCTGATACGGGTTCCATATTTATCACATTGCTCATGCAAACATGCTCTATAGTACTTGTTTTCTTTCATGTGAATGACCGTGCTCATTATTTCTTTTCCATTCACCAGTCGACTTTGCCTTCTTGGTAATTCATTGAACTTAATTTAGTGAATGCATATACATTTCCTTTGAGACCTTTGGGCATCATATTGAACTTTCCTAAATGACTCCCCACAAACAGTGATGTTTGTTGAGTAAGGCTGATTACATCTGGATCTCTCCATGCCTGTGAGAGCGGGACCCACACTGGGAGTGACGATGAGTAAACTTACCTGAATATATTTTCTCTTGTGAAGTTTATTGGTGCAGCCATGGAGCCTACAATGGTGATTGTTACAGAGCTTATGGGGGGCGGCACACTTCAAAAGTACTTATGGAGCCTTCGTCCAAATCTTCTAGATCTCAAGTTGGCAATCAAGTTTGCTTTGGATATTTCATGTGCCATGGAATACCTGCATTCAATTGGAGTGATTCACCGTGATCTGAAACCAAGTAATTCAAGAATTGTCCTTCATTTGTACTCATTTACTTATTCCTTTGTAAGGCTGGATTGCGGACAATACAGTGGTTACATTCACAGAATCACAGTCATCCACCTAGTGCTTCACTAATCTCGTGTTTTTTTTTTTTTTTTTTTTTGTGGGGGGGGGGGCGCGCAATTTGTTGTAGCCAATCTTCTGCTAACAAATGACCTGAAGAAAGTCAAGGTTGCTGATTTTGGATTAGCTACAGAGGACACAAAAGGAGAGAAGACTGTTGAGGCTGGGACTTATAGGTGGATGGCACCCGAGGTAAGCAACCGAAATACCATCATTCATGCCTGGCTCATAAATTTATGTTCTGTTGCCTTACGTAGTACTCAAATGTTTTTTCTTCCATTACAGCTGTTTAATGTTGAAGCTTTAAGAAAAGGAGAGAAGAAGTTCTATGATCATAAGGTGGACATCTACAGCTTCTCTTTAGTTTTATGGGAATTACTGACAAATGAAACTCCATTCAAAGGGAGAAACACCATGTTAGTGGCATATGCTGCAGCTAATGTAAGTTCCTACAAAGTCCTAAGACTCTTCTCATCTCAATTACTTCAAGTTCAAGACTGTATTCAAAATTGTTGACACGGGCTGAACTTTGTTTCCAGAAGCTGAGGCCAAGTGTTGAGAAAATTCCTAAAAGCATTGTACCTCTACTTGAGTCTTGTTGGTCGGAGAATCCAGCTATTCGGCCCGAATTTAGTGAAATAAGGGCATTTTTGGAAAAGTTCCATCAAAGCATGTGCTTGGAGGATAACAAGGAGATCGACACTGAGCAGATTGAGGAAGGTGCTCAAGAAGTTGGAAATTCTGAACGTGCTGAAGGTGAAATGAAGGAAACCGTGCAAGTGAAAAAGAGAAAGCCAGGATGTCTCCTAAGGTGTTTGAGTTGTTCATATAAGTGACCAGGAGGTCCTGTGTCAAGCCTGGCGTATGATTTTCTTCTTTAAAGGGTAAGCGCAGCAGTTGGATGCAAATTTGGAAACTATTTTGTAGCGATCCAGGAGCTACTCTATTTTTATTTACATTTTTCACATGTATGTCGTGGTGGGAAGATCTCACTGATTCCAAAGAAACGTTTCAAGGGGGTAGACGACCCATTTGCTATTAGACAAATAATACAATTTGCTTAATCATTGGAGACCATTGCATGCAGTTAATGTCTGCCAAATTGGCACATCTTTTAAAAGGGACCGTGTTTCTATTGATGTGAGCAAGTAGTATTGTGCAAGATTGACATTTTGTGCTATAATTTTCACTCAGTATTTGAGGAGCGTTTGTATTTCACTCTTGATCCTATCAGAAAGAGTTTCCAAACATTTAGGAATTTTTTTTTTGAGAGGACAGGAGGAAGTAGTAGTCTAGTTACGTTGTGCAAAGAAATGGATGCCCCTTGTTTGTTTAGCTCCATGCTGGGCTTAAAGGCAGCGACAATTCTAGCATTATCTGTCTCTTGAGGTAAAATTGTTTCCTGTTAAGGTAATGTTGTTTCTAGCACTAGATGTTTCTCTCTAGGCAATAATGTCTACCTAGGTAAGGCTCCCAACATCTCAACTTCCCTAGAACACCCCCCCCCCCCCCAAAATGTGATCCACGATGAGAGTGTTGTTGTGATAGGTTTATAATGCACAAAGAAGTTGTATAATGTTCCTTAGCTGGTAGAGCAAAAAGCCTTATAAGCTGCATGGTTCTCACATGGTCTTTCTTTGTCCTCTGATGGTGTTTTGTTCTTGTGAACTAAAACTATTGCATGAACTGCAAAGCAATTCGAGAGCACATCTTCAAGCTAGAGTGCCCTTTGTGATGTGATGTAATCTACTTGCTTACTGCTTAGCTGGCAATACATGCTAGATGATCATGATATTTTGAAACCTGCTTATTTACCTTACCTCGCATCGAGTAAATTGGCCTGTGTTCCATTATATCAACCTTGTTTATTAAGGAAAGTTCGTGCTTCTCATATTTCTTGCCCCCTGCTGGCAGCTAAGTTTGATGCATCTTCATTGGATAGGTTTTGATGTTTCGCCTCTCAGTTGGATAAAATTCATTATTTCGTAGTGTGCTGATCTGTTACTGGATCTCATCGCAGTTGAATAGCCAAATGTGAGCGGCAGAAGAGCAGATACCTTCTCAGTCTGGAAGTTTATGGAAGGTACTTTCTCCTCTGTTTTTTTTTTTTTAATAAAAAAAATCTCAGTCTAGCTGCTCCTAGTTCTTCCGGGGTATGTTTCTTTCAATTACACACGCGTCTCATCGGGAACTGAAACAACAGTACCATCATACATACATTTAGGGCTATTATTATGCGAGATCTAAATAGGAAAGGAGTCGTAGGAAGTAGGAACTTTGAGAATCTAGCATTTATTATGCTCGATACATTTAATGAGAGCCACCGTGCAATTTCCAATCACGTGCTTCTTGACCATCTATGCCTTAGGAATTGAAAGGAAGATACCAGTTTGCTTCCATGACCGTGAATGGATGTTTACTGGAAATGTTGATAGAGAATGGGATGCAGAAAGGAAGAGGAAAGGCCCTAGTCTGTTGGTGAGTAGGTAGAACTTGGGTAAGTAAGGTTGGTTAGATTTGAGTAAGTTTGGGTAGTTTATGTAGAAGTAGGTAAAGTAGGTAATGAGTTGTGTTAGAAATATAAAAAGTTATGTAGGTTTAGGTAGTTTATGTAGAAGTAGGTAGAAGAATGTTGTGGGCACTTTACCCTTGCAAAAAACCGTGCTTAAGGGTATGTTCTTTTGGGTGGGAAGTTGGGGTGTGGGAAAAAGGGGGTAAAGAGTGAGAATTCAGGCTTTGTTCTTTAGAGGGATAAATACCCCATTTTTGATCAACCTAACCCAAATTTACCCATATTTTCAACACGCAACTCTTACCTAAACTTACCCAACCTTTCCTTGCCCCTCTATAGAACAGACCCTGATTAGGAAAGGGTGGGAAGCTGTGGAAAGGAGTGGGAAGAAGTGGGAAAGATACACTTTCCTCCCAAAAGCAGGCTGCAAGAGGGGAAAAGAAGGGTTTCGAGAAGAGAGGTTGAAAAAGAGACGAATTGAACAGAGGGAGAATATCACCTTACTATCATTTTTGCAATCAATAACCATTGAAGGGCAATGACAGTCTAGGACATACAATCTATTTATAAAGCTCTCTTATACAAAAAGTACATGATTTCTGCATATTCAAACATATCATAGTCTTCTGCTTTTTGGCAAACTTCACTCTTTGTGTATCTCCTAGAAATTATCATCTGGCTGGTGACTTATGCTGCAATCTTGCCTTCTTAAATCTTATTATCTGAGATTTCTGCACTGCTGGTGACATTCTTGCTCTAGGGATCAGTTAAGCAACTTCTGGGATCCATGACCGTCTGCAAGCGGAATCAGGTTGCAGATCAAGCTCGAGTCTCAACAACAAGAGTAAATGACTGATTGGGAATTTTGCACTTATTATATCATGGTAAGGGGAAGGAACCTAGAAGGGAATAAGGATTAGAAATGACGAGTAGAAAACGAGGAACAGAAACAGGGGAAAATATGGAAGGTATTTATGAAGTGCTGATGATTTCCAAGGTGAAGCGTGACAATAATGTGGAGGTATAGTTTTGTGTCTTCCACTCATATCATGGTAAGCTTTTGATTATTTCCTACTTATTGTATACCCCAGTTTTTTCAGCTGTTGCGAACTATTATGCTACACGTGAGCTTCCATGTGCCTCTGAGGAGGAGTTATTCCTTAATAACATCTGTTTAATCTGGTTTAGGATACGTAAATTTGGATACTAAGAAACTGTCAGGAGGAGAAGACCCTTCTGCTGTTAGCCAAATGTGATGCAATTTGCTTAATTATGGGAGACCCTTGCATGCTGTCAGTTTTGCTAAATTCGCATGTCTTATAAACAGAGTGTGTTTCTACTGTTAAGAAAAGAAAAGAAAAGCCAGCGGGGCAAAAAGTCTCATACATAAGATGGTTCCATGTAGTCCTGCCGTGTTCTTATGAATGAAAAGCTTCAAGATTGCCCTTTCTCATTTGAAGTATTAAATTACAGTCTCATACGTAGGGAATAACAATTCTTGATTTTGCTCCATATTATTACGAAATAAATTTGATGTGTTCTCATTGGATAGATTCTAATGCTTCAAGTTGCATATAAAATTCATCTGATAGAGTTTGCTGATCTCTTTACTGGATCTGGTGGCAGTTGAACCTAGCCAAATGGGAGCAGAAGAAGAAAACCGGATAACTTCGGAGGCTACAAGTTCATTGAAGGTGCTTTCTTTCTTCTTTCTTTTTTGTATCTCAGTCTCCGGTGCTTCTTCTGGCCCATGTTTCTTTTGATTTAATGCATGCAAATGCAAGTGTCAAATATTTCTTTTCATCATCTTACTGGAAACTCAAATAACATTGCGTCCTTTGCGGCTCTTGAGGGATAATATTATGCAGAATATAAATAATCAACACCCCCCTCCCCAGTCCCTTTTTTTTAGTTTAAAAAGGGGAAAAAAAAAGAGGAATTGAGACAATCTAGTGCCAATTATGCTTGATAGCTGAGACATAGATTCATTAGATTCATTAGATTTTGTGACCTCATCTAGATTCATTAGATTTTGTAGAAAGTATCGAGGAGCAAATTTGTTGGAGGAGCCGCTGATACAATTTGTCACATCATAAATCATAAAGTTCTTTTAATTGAATCCCCGCCATCTTTGCACGCCACTATGTAGTCGGGTAACTTGGAAATTGCAGGCGTTTGCCCTCCATGTTCGTTGATAAATGGATCAAGGAAAGCGTTGTACGCGTTCGTTGATCCATGTTTCTCTTCGATAGTCTCTTTAGTCCTGAGCGGCAAGCCCATAGTCAAATGTGCGTCTAGGGGTGTGATGAGTATTTTTTGTCTTGGTTTAGGTTCATGCACTTTTCTTTAGGGCCAAAAATTTGTACCAGCAGCCACCGTGCTAGTGTGCCAGTCACTGTTATTTTAAGGGCTAGAAGATTCTCAAATCTTAGTGATTTTACATCATCTCATTGAACGTCATTGAGTTTGGGTATCAAACCAACAAGCTTTTCTGTGCTCATTTGAGTTAGGAAGATTTTCTTGTAGTTCTTTCTCTCTGTCTTCTCCCTTTTTCCTATTCTGATTCTTTGGGTTTATTTGGGAGTTTTGAGGTTTTTTTTTTGTGTTTCATTTTTTCTTTTCCTTTGTCGGCTTCTACCTTCTCTTGTGTTTTTTGAGGGGTTTTTTGGGTTGTATTTTAGGTTTTGTGAGTTGACTTATTTATGCTCGTTCGTGGGTTTATTTTGGGTGGGGTTTGGGTTTGGGAGGCTAGCTAGTTTCTACTCTTGTGGGTTTTTGTGGGTCTTTTTTGGGCGGGTTTTGGGTTTAGTGGTTTTGGGTTTAGTGATCTTTTTTGGGCGGGTATTGGGTTTAGTTGGTTTCATATCCGAACTCAATGGCGTCCAATGACATGCTGTAAAATCACTAGGATTTGAGAATCTTCTGGCCCTTAATATAACAACTGTGACTGGCACACTAGTATGGTGGCTGCTGGTACAAATTTCCTTTACTTTTCATCCTTTTCCTCAACTGCATCAGCTTCAACTTCCTTGAACCAAGCAATAAAATCCTCCATCATGGGAGCTTCAGCTTCTTCCTTCCTCCAAGCTTTTCTGTCAATAACACATCCTTCTCTTTGCAATTCTCTGATACCCTTCTTTATGATCATCTCAACCCTTGTCCTCTTTCCATTAGCTTCTTCCAACTTTGCAGCAGCGATCCAAATGGCCGGCTCTTTTGGTAGCAAAACCATAGACCTGTTTAGCACTCTTTTCGTCATCTCGTAAGTCTCCAGCCGAGCAAGAGCGAGCCAGAGCTCTATATGTACAGGACAGCACTCAACAGCGCTGTAAAGGAGTAGCCTAGCATCATCTTCATTAGCTAGTTCCGCAACTGCCTTCCACGGTGTGATTCAGCCGGGTATATATACGAGCCCCTCTCTAAGTACCCGGCTCTTGGCTAATTGGCTTCATCGGGTTTTCACGAATAGCATGCTTCTAACCATATGTCTTCGTTCTCGGGACACTCCTTGCAACCCTTCTCGTTTGTTGCCCTAGCAATCTCAAGCTCCACGCCTTCCTCCTCCAGCCGTGCAGCAGCGATCCAAGCTTGTGGGTTCTTGGGATTAGATGCTGTGAGAGACTTTAGCATCAATCTAGCAATTATTAATGTCCAAACTCTCAGAATCATCGGTAATCTTCATGCTTTGGAGATCATAGTTTAGGACTGTTAAGTGATCTTTCTGATCCATGACTGTTTGCCTAGGAACAGAATCTGGGGGCAGATTAAGCTTCAGTGACAATTTGGTACCTAGCTGGCGAAAATTCGGGTCAGGTCTAATTTGGGTCCATCTAAATTCGGACAAGAACTTGATGCCCCTTATTACCTGGTTATTTTTGGGTCGAACCTGATCAGACATACCTGATTTTTGGGTCAAAATTGGGCTCGGACAATAGAAATAATACAGTGTTTGAATGTTCAGTCAAATCCATCAATGTTGAACTTCGGATGAAAAAATCTCTTCAGATTAAGGTGGATGGAGGAAGGGAAGAGGAAGGGAGTTGGAAAAGATGGGACTAGAGAAGTGGGGCAAAAAGGTATAACACCTTAGGGCATGTAATCTGTTTATAATACTCTACAATGTAGGAAACAAGGTAAAAGCTTACCTAAATATATCGTAAATCGAAAATTATTAGCTCCTCCTGCGAGACTACACTTCGTTTCCCTGGTCCCGTTATACATCAGCGGCTGACATCATTTTTTCAATTTTTCTTTTCGAAAATTGGCTGCTCCCACGCGAAGCAGTCTTCCTTCATCTTCGTCTTCATCTGGTCGTTCCTTCGTCAGGTCAATAGTATCACAAGTAAATCCCATGCAACGCAGTCTGTAATCCCACTCCATTGTCCCCATTTCAATTGATTGACAATTTCGCATTCGATTTTGAAGGACAATAGAGTATTGATGATTTCGAATTTGAAGAACCATAGTGTATTTTTAAGTTCTTAATGGATTGCAGTGGTGAAATCCCAGATTCAACTTAAAGGAATGTTGATTTGGGGGATTATGATGATAATCGTGATTTACAAAATAATGTTGTAGTTGATTGCGGTGGTGTTGATAATTTGGAAGATGATGATGATAATCTTGCGGATAATTTCTGTTGTGGAACGTGGTGACTTCCACTTGTTGGGCAAGAAATTTAACTATGCACACAAATTGGATTTTGTTGTGAGGAAGGATTTAAGATCGAAAGTTTTTAATTGCACTAGGGAAAGGTGCTAAAACTCTTACTGTTAGAAAGGGAAGCAATTTTTGTAAGATTAAATACCAGTGCAATTGTAAGGCCGGGGTTGTTTTCAAAATTGACAAAGACATCGGGGATTGGGTCACAGTCATCAGTTTGTGGAGTCTCTTCGAGTTCATATATTGAGGGGTCATAAGAGTGTTCCTAAATCTGCTGTTAAGCAATTATGACTCACAAAAAAATGCGGCTATAAATTGATTGATGCCTACCGTCTTTTAAGGGCTGAGGCATGAAGTTCTCTCATGCTGAGCAGTTACACACTAAAAGTGGTTCCTTTACACATTCACACACTAATTCTTTACACACTTTCAACATTGATTTCCCCAATTTCAAACCATAGTTTTTTTTAATGACTTTTTTAATGGTTTTGTTTTAGCTCCTTCTAAAATTTACACACTACAATTCATTGATTTACACATTCACACATTAAAATTCATTCCTAGTCTATTTGTATGAATAAATACATTCTTAGTATATTTGTTTGCAATAAATAAATGCAAAGACACACTAACATTGATTCCTTTGCACACCACCTTTATACATTCGCAGACAAACACGTACACCTTTGCACACTAACACACACAAACACATACATTTTTGCACACTCATACATACACCTTTGCACACTAACACACATTAACACACACACTTTTGCACACTAACACATACATCTTTGCAGACTAAACACACACTCCTTTTACACACATACACTCATGCACTGATTCAATGATTGAAATTATACCTCACATTCTGGAGTCAAAGATGCATCAGATAATTATATCCTGTCAATGATGTACCCATTGCCGAATCCTTTTTCACTTTTATCCACCTTCTTCACCCTCTCATAGGCCTCTTTCTGTGTCCATTAAGTCATTGTCGGAAACTTTCTTTTTGTTGTGTTGTTTTCAACCGTTGATTCTACAACTCTGTCAAGGTAGATGAGTTGAATAAAAAAGACACAATGTGCATTAGTTTTGAAGAGGAAAAACATTTGCACACCAAAAAGCAAGTTATCAATTCTTACCACCAAGAAAAGCGCAGACCCCTCACACGATTTGGTGACCCCACTCTTTATCTTTGCTACACACTTACAAAGTTTTTTAAGCAAATAATTGCATCAGTTCATGGATGCAACCTCATCTAGATTCACTAGATTTTGTAGAAGGTATCTTTGGGAGCGAATTTGTTGGGGTAGTCGCTGATACAATTTGCCACATCATAAATCATAAAGTTTTGTTTGAATGAATCCCTGCCATCTTTGCACGCCACTATGTAGTTAGGTAACTCGGAAATTGCAGGCATTTGCCCTCCATGTTAGTTGAGAAATTGATCAAAGGAAAGCGTTGTACGCGTCCGTTGATTCCTGTTTCTCTTTGGTAATTTCTTTAGTTCCGAGCGACAATCCCATAGTCAAATGTACATCGTGGGGTGTGATGGGTATTATTTTTGTCTAGGTTTACGTTCATGCACTATTCTTTAGGGTCAAAATTTTGTACCAGCCACCGTGCTAGTGTGCTAGTCACTGTTGTTATTTTAAGGGCCAGAAGATTCTCAAATCCTAGTAATTTTACAACATCTCATTGGGCGTCATTCAGTTCGGGTATCAAACCAACAAGCTTTTCTGTGCTCATTTGAGTTTGAATGATTTTCTTGTAATTCTCTCTCTTCTTTTCTCCCCTTTTCCTATTTTGATTCTTTGGGTTTATTTGGGAGTTTTGAGTTTTTTTTTTTGTTTTAGTTTTTCTTTGCCTTTGTCGTCTTTTGCCTTCTGTTGTGGTTTTTTGGGGTCTTTGTTGGTTGTAATTTAGGTTTGGTAGGTTGATTTATTTATGCTTCTTTTGTGGGTTTGTTTTGGGTGGGTTTTGAGTTTGGGGGACTAGCTGGTTTCGGCCTCTTGTGGGTATTTGCTGGTTTATTTATTTATTTTGGGTGGGTTTTGTGTTTGGTGGATTCAGAAATTTTTGGCTTTTTAGTTTATTTGCTCATTATTTCCTTCTTCCTCTTCTTTTCTTCTTGCTTTTGTGAGCTTTTCTTAGAATCCTTCTTGTGATCTGAGAAAAGAAGAGGAAGAAGGAAATAGTGAGCAAATCAATCAAAAAAGCCAAAAACTTCTGAATCCTCCAAAACACAAAACCCGCCTAAAAAAGACCAGTGAAATCCACTAGAGGCCGAAACCAGGTAGTCCCCCAAACCCAAAACTCACGCAAAAAAACCCACAAAAGAAGCATAAATAAATCAATCTACCAACCCCCCCGGGGAAAACCACAAGGGAAAACCACAAGAGAAGACAGAAGACGACAAAGGGAAAGAAAAATTAAAACAAAGAAAAAACTCACAAACCCCAAATAAGCTCAAAGAATCAGAATAGGAAAAAGGGAGGAAAGAAAGAGAGAAAGAATAACAAGAAAATCATTCCAACTCGAATGAGCATAGAAAACTTGTTGGTTTGATACGTGAACTCAATGACGTTCAATGAGATGCTGTAAGATCACTAGGATTTGAGAAACGTCTGGCCCTTAAAATAACAACAATAATTGGCACATTAGTACATTGGATGGTACAAAATTTTGACCCTAAAGAAAAGTGGCTGAACCTAAACCAAGACAAAAAAAATACCCATCACACCCCTAGACGTACATTTGAATATGGGGTTGCCGCTCGGGTCTAAAGGGACTACCGAAGAGAAGCTTGGATCAACGGACGCGTACAGCGCTTTCCTTGATACACTTCTCAACGAACATGGAGGGCAAATGCCTGCACTTTCCAAGTTACCCGACTACATATTGGCATGCAAAGATGACGGTGATTCATCTAAAAGAAACTTTTTGATTTAGGATGTGGCAAATTGTATCAGCGGCTCCCCCAACAAATTTGCTCCCCGATATTTTCTACAAAATCTAGTGAATTTAGATGAGGTTGCATCCATGAACTGGTGCAATTATTTGCTTGAGAACCTTTATAAGTGTGTAGCAAAGATGACGTATGGGGCCACAAAATCGTGCGAGGGGTCTGTTTTTCTTTATGGTAAGAATGGATGACTTGCTTTTTGGCGTGCAAATGTTTTTCCCCTTCAAAACTAATGCACTTGTGTCTTTCTTATTTAGCTCCTCTACCTTGATAGAGTTGTAGAATCAACTGCTGAAATCGACACGGCAGATCGAAAGTTTCCGACAATGACATAATGGATACAAAAAGAAGTCTATGAGAGGGTGAAGAAGGTGGAGAAATCTGGAAAAGGATTCGGCGATGGGTACATCATTGACAGTATACAATTACCTGATGCATCTTTGACCCCAGAATATGAGGTATAATTTGAATATTTGAATCAGCCTATTATTGTATGTGTAAAAAGAGTGTGTTTAATGTGCAAAGGTGTATGTGTTAGTGTGTAAAAGTGTATGTCTTATTGTGTGTTAGCATGCAAGGGTGTATTTGAGTGTGCAAAATTGTATGTGTTGGTGTGTGTAGTGTGCAAAGGTATATGTGTTTGGGGTGCAAAAGTGTATGTGTTTGTATATGAATGTGTAAAGGTGGTGTGCAAAAGAATGTTATAATTACTTTGTCTTTGCATTCATTCATTGCAAATAAATAGAAGGGATATTGGATGACAATATACCAACCTTTGGGGGTATTAGATTGTAATATACCGACTTTTACTATTGGATAACAATATTATTGACCTTTATACTTAGGTGAGATTATTATACCAACAATGACTAAGGGGGTGGTGATTGGTTAATTGGTCTCTATTCTAACGTGACAGGCGGAGGGAAAATAATTGCCCCTTGCCCAGTAACCCTGCTAACTCCTCCGTCTTTCTCACAAACCCACGTTAAAAAAAATCGGCCCTAACACAATGGCTAAGGAGGTGGTGAACCGGTGTTAACGGGGTTATTGGCTTGGGACATTTTTTTCCTCCCCCAACCACATCAACATGGAGACCGGTTTACCATCCCCTTAGTTACTATTGGTATAATAATGATACCTAGGTATAAAGGTCAAATTTATTGCTGTCCAATATTAAATGTTGGTATATTACAATCCAACACCCCCAGAGATCGGTATAATAATGACACCTAGGTATAAAGGTCGCAGGCGTATGTAGCGTTCCAGGTAACTATGGTAATGAGTAATGATGATTGATGACCCATCATGTAATTTCATTTCCCTGCTTCTCCAGATCATCTTAGCCCTCAGAATTGAAAGGAAGTATGGAGAAGAAGCATAGGGAAAGAGGAACAGACAGAGGAAGAAATAATACCCATTTGCAAATTCAATGATCTGTCATCAAAAGCACAAAATATAATCATCAATCATCAATTGGTATTCGAACAAAAAGACAAACAATCAAAATACTATGAATTTGCAAAAGTTAAAAATATATCTAGGATCCGAATCTTTGTGGCAGATTTCCTTTACTTTTCATCCTTATTCTCATCTGCATCAGCTCAACTTCCTTGAGCCAAGCAATAAAATCCTCCATCATCAAACCCCTGGGGAGCACTCCTTATTGCCCAGCTTGCTTAGCAGCTTCAGCTTCTTCCTTCCTCCAAGATTTTCTGTCAGTAACACTGCCTTCTCTTTGCAATTCTCTGATACCCTTGTTTATGATCATCTCAACCCTTGTCCTCTTTCCATTAGCTTCTTCCAACTTCGCTTAGCACTCTTTTCGTCATCTCATAGGTCTCCAGTCGAGGAAGAGCGAGCCAGAGCTCTATATGTACAGGACAGCACTCAACAGCGCTGTGAGGGAGTAGCCTAGCATCATCTTCATTAGCTAGTTACACAACTGCCTTCCAGAGTGTGATTGAGTCGGGTATATATACGAGCCCCTCTCTTTACGTCAGCTGCTGATATCATTTTTTCTGTTTTTCTTTTCGAAAATTGGCTGCTCCCACGCGAAGCAGTCTTCCTTCATCTTCGTCTTCATCTGGTCGTTCCTTTGTCAGGTCATAGTCTCGCACATAAATCCCATGCAACACAGTCTGTAATCCCACTCCATTTCCCCCAAAATCTTTTCTATATTTCAATTCATTGACGATTTTGCATTGGACAATAGTGTACTGATGATTTTGAATTTGAAGAACAATAGTGTATTTTTAAGTTTTTAATGGATTGCAGTGGTGAAATCCCAGATTCAACTTAAAGGAATGTTGATTTGGGGGATGATGATGATAATCATGATTTACAGAATAATGTTGTAGTTGATGGTGGTGGTGTTGATAATTTGGGGGATGATGATGATAATCTTGTTTTTACTGATGATGAATTGGTGGATGGTTATGTTATATGTATTGAAAGTGCCCCCTGTCCAGCAACTTTTGGGTCAATTTCAAGTATGCATGCAATAAATCATTTGAAGCACACTAAAAAGTTGTTGAAGCAATCTTAGTCTACTTATTTGCAATGAATAAATGCAAAGACAGACTAACATTGATTCCTTTCCAGTTTCCACACCACCTTTACACATTCACAGACAAACACATATACCTTTGCACAGTAACACTTACACCTTTACACACCAACACATACACTTTTGCACACTCACACATACACCTTTGCACGCTAACACACACTAACACATACACTTTTGCACATTAACACATACATCTTTGTACAGTAAACACACACTCCTTTTACACATACACTAGTACATTGATTCAATGATTTAAATTATACCTCACACTCTGGAGTCAAAGATGCATCGGGTAATTGTATCTTGTCAATGATGTACCCATTGCTGAATCCTTTTTCAGTTTTCTCCGCCTTCTTCACCCTCTCATAGGTCTCTTTCTGTGTCCATTAGGTCATTGTCGGAAACTTTCTTTTTGCCATGTTGTTTTCAACGGTTGATTCTACAACTCTATCAAGGTAAATGAGCTGAATCAAAAAGACACAAGTGCATTAGTTTTGAAGAGTAAAAACATTTGCACACCAAAAAGCAAGTCATCGATTCTTTCCATCAAGAGAAGCGCAGATCCCTCACACGATTTTGTGCTCCCAGACTTTATCTTTGCTACACACTTACAAAGTTTCTCAAGTAAATAATTGCACCAGTCTATGGATGCAACTTCATCTAGATTCACTAGATTTTGTAGAAGGTATCTTTGAGAGCGAATTTGTTAGGGGAGTCGCTGATACAATTTGCCACATCATAAATCATAAAGTTTCTTTTAAATGAATCTCCACCATCTTTGCACGCCAATATGTAGTCGGGTAACTTGAAAAATGCAGGCATTTTCCCTCCATGTCAGTTGAGTAATGGATAAGGAAAGCGTTGTACGCGTCCATTGATTCCTGTTTCTCTTTGGTAATCTCTTTAGTCTCGAGCGGCAACCCCATAGTCAAATGTGCATCTAGTGGTGTGATGGGTATTTTTTTTTTGTTGTCTTGGTTTAGGTTCATGCATTCTTCTTAGGGGTCAAAATTTTGTACCAGCCACCGTAGTAGTGTAACAGTCACTGTTGTTATTTAAAGGGCTAGAAGATTCTCAAATCCTAGTGGTTTTACAGCATCTCATTGAACGTCATTGAGTTCGGGTATCAAATCAACAAGCTTTTCTGTGCTCACTTGAGTTGGAAAGATTTTCTTGTATTTCTCTCTCTTTCTTTTCTCCCTTTTTCCTATTTTGATTCTTTGGGTTTATTTGGGAGTTTTGAGGTTTTTTTTTTGTTTCACTTTTTCTTTGCCTTTGTCATCTTCTGCCTTCTGTTGTGGTTTTTTGGGGTCTTTTTTAGTTGTATTTTAGGTTTGGCGTGTTGACTTATTTCTACTTCTTTTGTTGGTTTTTTTTTGGGTGGGTTTCGAATACGGGGGCTAGCTGGTTTTTGCCTCTTGTGGGTTTTGGCGGGTCTTTTTTGGGCGGGTTTTGCGTTGGTGAATTCAGAATTTTTTGGCTTTTTAGTTGATTTGCTCACTATTTCCTTCTTTCTCTTCTTTTCTTCCTGCTTTTGTGAGCTTTTCTCATAATCCTTCTCCTTGTGATCTGAGAAAAGAAGAGGAAGAAGGAAATAGTTAGCAAATAAACTAATAAGCCAAAAATTACTAAATCCACCAAACACAAAACTGGCCTAATAAAGACTCGTAAAAATCTACAAGAGGCTGAAACTAGCTCGCCCCCCAAAACCCACCCAATGAAACCCATAAAAGAAGCAGACATAACTCAAGCCCCCCCCCCCCCCTCACAAGAGAAGACAAAAGACGACAAAGGGAAAGAAAAAGTGAAAAAAAAAATCACAAACAGGAAAAAGGGAGAAGAAAGAGAAAGAATTACAAGAAAATCTTTCCACCTTGAATGAGCATAGAAAAGCTTGTTGGTTTGATACCCGAACTCAATGACGTTCAACGAGATGCTGTAAGGTCAGTAAGATTTGAGAATCTTCTGGTCCTTAAAATAACAGTAGTATCTGGCAGACTAGCAGGGTGGCTGGTACAAAATTTTGACCCTGAAGAAAAGGGATTGAATTTAAACCAAGACAAAAAAATACCCATCACACCCCTAAACGTACATTTGATTATGGGGTTGCGGCTCGGGACTAAAGCAACTATCGAAAAGAAACATGGATCGACGGATACATTTCTCAACAAACATGGAGGGCAAATGCCTGCACTTTCCAAGTTACTCGACTACATATTGGCATGCAAAGATGATGGAGATTCATCTAAAAGAAACTTTCTGATTTATAATGTGGCAAATTGTATTAGCGGCTCCCCAACAAATTTGCTCCCTGATACTTTCTACGAAATCTAGTGAATCTAGATGGGGTTGCATTCATAAACTAATGCAATTATTTGCTTGAGAAACTTTGCAAGTCTGTAGCAAAGATAATGTCCGGGAGCACAAAATCGTGTGAGGGGTCTGCGCCTTCCTCCCCCTCTTTCCAAGGTTTGATTCTTGGGAGAATGTTTTGTTTATCAGGATGTGAGAGTGTTCAAAGGAAGACTTTAGCCTTGTATAGGGCATTGACATTCCCCTGCCCCTGTTCGCTACGAGGCATGTTGGGTTAATGTTCCCTGAGATAAGGGCCTTATATATATATATAGGAACAGATACTGTGAACTTGACATTTTGGTGAGCAAGATGGACATTTAGTATTGCAGACATGGACATCAAGTATTGCAGAGATGAACATCAAGTTTGCTTGGTGAACATCAGGGATACATTAACTCTCCATGTGAACTCGATGTCTATCTCTGCAATACTTGATGTTAATCTCTGCAAGTTTTGCCCCAATTTTTACAATTTAGGGAGATTGGTTCCAACTTCCAATTAGGGAGATTGGTTCCAACTTCCAATTGACCCAAGATTTAGAAATCGTTCGCTACCTACTGCATGGAAAAGAAGATGAGGAGATTTAATGAGAAGTTTTATTTTAGTCCATTACAATTTAAGTTGAAAAAACCTTTTTCAACTATCCAGAGTGTAAACTCAATTGTAGCCTGTAGATAAAATGTTGATTGAGGGAAAGGAAAGAGAAACATTCTCATTTGACAATGTGTTGTATTTTTACCTGCACTGTTATTGCCATAGAGGATTCTAAGGAGATGTTTGGCTATCTGATTTTTTGGGTAGCTTTTAGCATTTTGGACACTGTTAATTTTTTTTACCAAGGTTAAAAAGTTACTTTTTATATTGACAATGTGTTGTATTTTTACCTGCACTCTCATTTAAAATGTTGATTGAGATGTTTGATAAATAACTTTTTATATTAGTTTTTTGGACCCAATAAGTTAGTTTTCAAAAGGCTACCGGATGAAGGTTTTTGAGGGAGGTTTTCACAAAAAGCTATCTTATCGAACATGTTTCCTGCAATCATCTAAACCCAAAACAACTAAATTCAAATATATAATCCAAACAGTTATCAGCTAACATCTATAAACTAACTAACAGCTACCAGCTGGTTGTCAAACAAGCACTAGTAGGACAATAGTTTTGATTATTTACCACTCAGAATTTCAATTTCAGATATTTGGTTTGTGCCCTTGTCCCTGTCCCTCCCATTTTGCACCAGTTTGGACATACAATTATAATATGATATTCTTTAGTTTCCGCAAGCAGGGTGTGTAAGAGCAGCAGGGAAGTACTGAGTTGCTGAATATGGACATTGTCTCATGGAGGAAGCTGATGGGTTGGAAACTTAGAGCGAGAAGCTAATGTAATCGATGGTTTTATCAAGTTCAGCACATGACTTGGCAATTCAAACTCTTGATTTTCCAGTGATTCCCAGCCATAGATGTGATTCTTAATGTTTTCAGGAGCTGTTGTTATGTAACCATAAGTCATTGTACAAACTGTGCAGATTGTGCTGGTTTATGCCTTATACCCTTTATTTAGAGTCTTCGTTGTTGATCTGCTTGATTATCCTTTTTCTATGTGACTCGTTTTGGAACTTTGAAGAGTAGTAAAAAAGAGCCCCAATGACCAAATGTAAACAATAACCAAGATGATTACTAATCCAACCATTCAAACCTCATTCACATAAAATGAAAGCAATCACTAGTTTCATCATGTTCAGCATACGACTCAGGCATTCAAACTCATATTTTTCTGGTGACCTTGATTCCGAGCACTCAATGTGATTCTTAAGCACTTCAAAACCGTTCCCATGACTAGTGCTTGTTGAAAATAGTTACTCTATTCTGAGAAGAAAAATTGGCAAGTTTAACACCAATTTACAGGAAGTTGAAAGTGGGGATGGCAATGTATCGGGTCTGGGTTCAGTTTAGCTGGACTCGGATTTGGATTTGCCAATTTTTTTGGGTCCAAACCCGACTTGAGACCCGATGGGTCCCAAAAATCCAGACCCAGACCCAGTGGGTCTACGGGTCCACGGGTTTCTTAACGGATCCTTAATAAGTCAAACTCACTTATATACTTTTTTTATTAGATTTATCAATTTTTGGGTAAATTTTATACTTGCACAACTATACAATAACAACTATCTGTTTTAATACACCTGTTTTTAACTCGATAAAAACATCTAATTCAAAATACGAGGCAAGGGACAGAAGTCCAACATAAAAAATTACCAAAGTCATCAAGGCATCACCACAAAAACATTATAAAAATCTCTACGAATACAATTACACAACTTAAAATGCAAAAAAAAAATAAAATCACAAAGCTCATAATTATTCAATTACAAATCACAATAACTCTTGTCCTCATTTTTTCAAAAAAAATTATATATATTTAAATTTTGATAGGTTCGCGGGATGGATCCACCAATTTTTTGGGACCCAGACTCGTTCCTGACCCAATGGGTCTAAACATTTTGGACCTAGACCCATCTTAATGGATCGGGGCCGACCGGGTCTGGGTCAAGTCCATGACCCACTGGCCACTGTCATTTTTAGTTGAAAGTAGTGATTGCAATGAACAATGAAGGAAACCATAACTTTCAATAATACAGGATCTAAGAAGATTTTGATATAGACAATCTTACCTCACCAAACAATCAGAACAGTCAAAATAAACTAAGACAACTGCATACAACCAATAACCAAGACAGTTAGTAACCCACAATTGGAACAAAGTTTAGATAAAATGACAGTAAACTAGAACTAGATTTCGAAAGTATTAAACAGACACTTAAGAAGGATGCTTCCATTCAGAGCAATCCCTTGATTACCTCCCCCATTTGATTATTTACCCCAATTTAAAACAAGTCTTTAACATTACAACCCACTAAAAAAAGTCAGCAAGTACTAAATAAATTCCTATATTGTGTCCTGAGGTTCACCTACACTATGTAGTATGTATTCCTTCCATAAACAGTAACACATAATTGACATGGAGTACGGTGCTCCTCGACACAGCATAGTAATTTTTGTTTTCTTTTACCATCTGAATAAACTAACACCTCCATGCTGACGTGGACACCAGTGGTCTCTCGTGCCAGCACAGCAGCATCTCCCCATGACGTTTCGCCACGTGGAATCCAGCCACCTGCGCTCTCCTGAGCAAACACTCCGCCTGAAAATCAGCAAACTGGCTGAACCCTACCGCCCTCATCCTCCCCGCCGCGAACGCCTCCCTCCAGCTGCTCCTCCGCCCCACCGCCGCCGCGGCCGCCGCCTCCACCGCCGCCGCGATCCTCGGCCGGAGGACGAACGTCTCGATCCTCCTCACGGCGTCGCTCCCGCCGGGGGAGGTCATGTCGAGGGACTCCAGCATCCCGGTGTAGAATTCGATCCCGGCGCCGAAATTGACGGTAAACGACGACGTCCCGGTGTCGATCCCGACCTCCTTGTCGACTACCACGACGGCCGCCGGCGAGATTCCCCGGAGATCGGCGAGGAACTTCGGGATGCCGCCCTGGAGGCGGTGGAACATGGCGGTGGAAAGATGAACAGCCACCTTCTCGCCGTCGATGAACTTTACCGATTTGAATGAGAGGATCTCGAAGCTCTGGATGAGGACATACTCCATGTGAAAGTTTATATTGAGATCGCGAGCGAATTGCGACAGATTCTCTCGGACCAGTTTGCTTTCGATCCCGAACTCCTCCGGGACAACCGCCGTGATACGGAGGACTAGGGCGGCGACCTTCGTCGGATCCGCCTTGTCGACGAGCTCCCGCATGAACGACGCCCAGTGTCCTCCGAACCCGATGTCGAAATCGACGATGTGTACGAACGCCGCCGTGTCTACCGCCTCGAGAACCGCCTGGTTCGCCGTGAAAGTCGAGAACAGGCAGATCGGGGAGATCCCGGAAAATGACTTGTGGGCCCGGATGGTCTGTACCACCTCGTAGGATGAGAGCCTGGCGGGCCGGTCCCGGCCCGCCAGGCTCTGGAGGGCCTCCTTGAAGTAGAAGGCGGCCCGTTGGAGGGGCTTCCCGGCGGGGGATCGGAGCCGTTGATTGAGCCGTGCCAATATCAGCTGGACTTGATGGGAGTCGTTGGATTCGTACGCCTGAGCTGCCCGGATAAGATCGTCGATGAAGTCGAGACCATAGGTGTTGTTGTTGTTGTTGACGGCGACGTTGGGCTGATGGAGATGAAGATCAAACTGCCCGAAATTCGGGCCGAGATTCTGATATGATAAATCAGACAGCCCGTAATCGGACCCCGGGAAGCTCAACGGCGGCGGGGCGGCGTGATCCAACGGCTGAGACGACGGGAAATCAGGGAGTTGGGTGAGGTGGGAATCACAGGATGATGGAGTGATCTGTGACCAAAGTTTGGAGTGATTAGGGTGATTAGAGTCATCATTGTTAAGCCCCAGCTCGGAGAGGATTGAATCCCAACCCTCCAAATTGTCCAGGTCAACGGAGGATGCCTTGGCGGCGGTTGTGGTGGCGGTGGTAGATTCAGCCGCCGGTGCCGGGGCGGCAGTGGTGGCGGGGCTAGGGCTGCGCTGGAGGTCGAGAACCGAAGTCGGCTCGTACGATGGCTTGCTGCTGTTAACGGCAGCGGCGTTAGTGGCGGCGGCGGCGGTGGTGGTGCAGCTGTGGGTGGTTGAAATGGGCACTTTCATTGATGATCAACAAAATGTAAGCTTCAAACTCCCCCTCTTTGTAGTTTGGTACTTTGTTTCTGCTTTATCTGGACACTCTTTTTGTGTGAATTGATTGTTTGTGACACTATGTTTGGTGGGAAGTCTTTTTGGGTTACTTGAGAAGGGAGCCCATATGTAGGTTCGGTTGGGTTGGGTCCGTTTGGGTTGGGTAACGGGGAAAAGGGGACTTTTGGGAGGTTATAATTGAAGCCTTTTTATCTTTGCGTGCCGTCTGTTCTTTTTCTATTTCTAATTTTTTTAAAAAGGGAGGAGGTATTAAAATGATTGATAATCATAGTTTTGACTCTCTTTGTTTTTTGGATTGGTATTTGAGATGGAGTTGTTAAAATTAAAGGGGTTGAAAATAAATGGAGTAGTTAATGAAAAGAATAGTTAAATATATTAAAGTTTTTTTTTGTATTTAATTAAATTAAATTTATAAGTAAAATAAAAAATGAGTAAATAATATGCTATTGAAATTGTAAAGTGACAGATAATATGAAATGGTAAACAATTAATAAGTTAGATAAATAAAATGAAGGGGCTAGTTATATCCTTCTTTTGTCCCTTATTAATTATCACTTTGATTTATTACAGTTTCCAATATATTTAATCTTTGATTTCTAACATAATATATCAGAAAATCATATATATATATATATGTATGTATGTATGTATTTATATATATATATTTATATTTATATATATATTACATAATTAATAGTTAAAGTTTTCAAAATCTGACTATATATACTCCATAATGACAAATATTAAGGGACGAAGTAAGACTTAACAAAGTAAAAACTATGTTATTGTAACGAAAAAAACACAAATTTATCATTAATAAAGAAAATAACAAATTAACAAATTATTATACGATAAAAATATTAAAAAATAATTAAAATGATAATATTATAGATCTATATATATATATATATATATATATATATATATATATATATATATATATATATATATATATATATGAGTCACGTTGGGATGTATCATTGAATTTCACATTAGGGACCATGAAAGCATGACATTATTGCTGCATTTTTACATGGGGGACATATCACAGCCCTAAAAAAGCCACAAACTTTTTATCTCTAAAGATTTCTGAGGCTTCAAAGAGAAGCCTTTTGCTATTGCTCTTTCTAGCTAAGCCACCTTTCCATGATTCTTCCTCCACTCAAACAAACAGAGAAGGGGGAAAAAAAAAAGAAAAAAAAAGGAAGAAGATGGCTTTTTTGGGTTTCTCTCTTAACTATGATCTTTGGCCACATAGTGGGCAGATTGAAGTTGGAGCACTATATGGGGTGTTGATGAGTTTCTTTAATTTTCCTCCTCCTATGCCTGCTGTAAATCACTGTCCATTCCTCTTTTCTTCTTCCACATATAATGATAAATGGGTCTTTTGTTCGATTGGTTAGATGCGATAATGGTGCGGTGTGGTGAAATTATGAAAAGTGCGGTAAGGTATGGTATGGTATGGTAAAATTTGTGCAAAGTGTGATTGACGTGGTTAGGGTTGTCAAAAATTCGGGTTCACGTCAATCTGGGCTTGGACAAGTCGGACATCGGACCAAAAATTGTTGTCCGATACCCAGTTTTTTGGAACATTTTCCAAGTCAGACTCGGGTCGGAAAAATCGGACAAACATGAATTCGGGTCTAAACCGGGTTCAGACAATAGAATATTGGAAAATATTGTGTTCAAATTTTCGGTCAAATCGGTCGATGTAAAAGTTCGTACGGAAATTCTATGACCATACCCGCTTTTTTCCGGGTCGGACTGAACCGCGTTTTCCGGTCGAGCATTTTTTTGACAACCCTAGATGTTATAGGTGAGGAGAGAGAATGTGAAAAATAGAAGAGAAAAGTGAGGAGATAAAAAAGTGAGGAGATATAAAAAAACAGAGCCTAACTGGTTTTAGGTGCTGTTAACTTCATGTCTAGTCATGCTGAGCTTAGGGTAATATAAATTTGGTTGAGTACTTCAGTTCAGTGCAGTTTGGTCTTATCATCATTTTAGTTGACGTTGATTTTAGGTTTGTCATCTTTGTTTCGACATCTTTGTCATTTACTGCTTCGAGCTGAGTTAACTACTTTAGTTTTGTTGGATATTGGTTTGGACCATCTAATATTGGTGTCGGGTCAATTTTTCCAGAAATGTGTGACACATGTTCTACAATGCAGTAGAAAGATAATTACAAGATGTGACAAGATCATTATGTACTGAGGTGTAATATTCTTTTCAAGAGGTAACTTGAGGGAATTTCATAACTATAAGCATATGTGACGTGATGTGATGACAAAACCAGTAATGGACAAATTAACAACCTCTATTTTATTATGTGTGCTAATGATCAAGGGTTAGCATAGTATAGTAAATTAGTAGTAAGGCTCATGTGGAGCAAGTTGTTCTAAAATGTGATTCTGAGTAACTATCTAAAACCATATATATATATCAACAAATACTTAGAGTTATCTTTGATCAACATAAATCACTTGAATTATATATATCTTAAAAATAACTTGTGGTGTAAATGGTACGCGCACATCGAGATGATCAACGTAAAAACGTAACTTTATAAAGCCAACTTGAATTCACAAGATTTAATATTCACAAGATTAGATAATTAAGGTCCACCAAGTAATATTCTAATTAAAAGGATTTATCTATTACAGGTAATTATAATAATACATATTTGATCAAACAAGAGCATTAATCTTCAAGAGTTGCACCTCTAAAAGAGAGGAAATTAAAACTTGGACAAAGAAAATAAAGACAGTGTTAAGGCTCTGTTCTTTTCTGCGGTATTTTGCGGTATGATGCGGTATGGGGTAGTGAAATTGTGGCGGGTTGCGGTGTAATTGTGGCGGATTATTGGTATGTGGGGTAGGTGAGGAGAGAGAATGTAAAAAGTAGAGGAAAAAAGTGAGGAGAGAGAAAAGTGAGGAGAAAGAAAAGTAATGATTTGTGGTAAAGTGTGATGGCCACAAATCATGCAGATGCTATGTCGCAGACCGCATGACAACCGCAGAAAAGCAGGGCCTAAATATCAACCTATATGAGCTAGACATCAAGAAAAATGATAGCCACGTCTTAAATAGAAAATCTAAAAGTTAGTAACATCATGCAAAATTTCCAACGAGCATAGTCAAAGTTAACAAGAAAAAGATGCATGTAAACTCTATAAATATATTTTTATCACGATTTTTGTTATTGCATGGCATGCAACTCGATCCTATCTCTAAATTTTTGTCATCATAATCAAAAAAATCATTTAGACTAGGTGACCTTTTGTAGTCAAGATTGCATAAGCATGAATATACTTGAAATTATATTCCCTCCTTCCTATTTTATTTAATTTGTCATTCACAAATATATTTACAATTTCTTTTATTGTCCTTTTTATATATTTACAATTTTTCACATTTAGTAATATTTTATCAAAAATTAAAACATGTATTTTGCTACCCATTCATTCCATATTAATGGTCACCTTAATCAACGTGTTGGTCAAATTTTAAAAATTTTGATCATTATTTTCTCAACATATACAATATTCTATCCGGGACGGTTTTCTTGCAAAAGTAAAAGCTATCTTCATACAAAATAGTTGTTGTTATAGCCAGCACTCATTTATGTGATTACCAATTAATACTTTGACTATCAACAAAATTATTTGATGTCATATTTATATTAAGTTACATCGAAATATGTATATTGAGTTCTTAATTGTTAAATTAGTCTCAAACCTCAAACATTAACTTTCTATCAAATTTTACTTGATATAGCTAAGTTATGTATGTCTTTTACTGGAACGATGGATTACAGAGCATATATAGATCGATTTGGTAACTATGAATCCACAATTATATGCTTCAGTAAGTTGTTGACAACATGAACTCTTCTTTATTCTATCTTGTTCAATTCTAACTCCTACAAGAGATGAATCTTTTAATTTGGCCAATAAGATTGTTATTATGTTCATTAAAAAGTAACTTAAGGTCGGACAAGTTTTAATAAAAAGTTAAAATATTGAGTTTTGAAAATATAAATAAAAATGAGTAAATTTGAGTTAAATTAAGGCTCTGTTTTTTAAAGTAGTAAGTTAGGTTCATCCTTATCTAATCTTACCTTATCTTATCCAATTCCTTAAAAAAACACTCAAATTAAAGTCAAAATTTTATCCTTACCTTTCCTTTCATTACTTCATCAAACCTAACTTGATCCTAACACGCTAAATAACATAGCCTAAATGATACGACATTTCCGCCTTTAAAGAATAGGGTCGTCCCTACATATGTGGAGACCATCATGCATGCTATGTATGTACGTGGATGGATGGATGCCATGGCAATGCATGCATGCATGGGTCCATGCATGATCCATATAGGTGGAAAAGGTGATGAGGCCCACTATATATATATAGTGTAAATTAATTGGGTAATTAACAGATGAAGTCACCAGTAATTACTGGATGAGGAGCTATCTGAAGGCGACTACACATAAAACAGAATAAATTCCCTTCCCTTAAATTAACCCTAAATTCTGAGATCGTGTATCTTCCATCACCCAATCCAATCCCATCCCTTTTTACATGCATCCACCAAATTTGCTTTTTTTTTTCCCATTTATTTATTTATTTATTTGTGAAAGAGAGACCCTTTAATTAGGCCTTTGTATTTTCTATCATTTTCATATTAATTATTATATCCCTCCTGGCTCCTGCCTTCTACCTTGGGTTTTCTTTTTGTCAACTTTTAGCGCATGCATAATGACAAGGTCTTAAGTTAACGGTATAATTTTACACGATATCAATTATCTATGTTAAAATTTATTATAACATAATTATTTAATCTTATGATGATTTTTGGCAAACATAACAGAATGGTTAATTATCTATGCTAATCTCTCCATGAACTCTAGTTTGTGGGAAAAATCTACTTACATCTGAATTTCTCAGACCGCGCTAAAACGTATTTCTCTAAGAGATTGTTATGTATTATTATATAATTGAATGATTAATACAATAATTCATGTAGGACTACTAAATAAAATTCATCATTTAAAAATTGTTACTTTTTTGTGTATTAAAATTCAAATTATCATTTTCGTTTACATAATGTACGTTAAGATTCATGTCTTGAATTTTTACTAATAAATGTCTATTTCTTTCCTGTGCTTTTACCTAAAGTTGTAGTATCAAAGTAAAGATAGTAAATAGTCGCAAATCCTAACTTATGAATTAATTATAACCAAGAGTTATGTTTATGACAATACGTACCTACCTTATCCACGTTTATGGTAAAATCTTTGCTATATATATAGTTAGGCAAAAATTATTAGTGACCACGAATATCAAATCAGTTACAAACAATTAGGCAAAAAGATAATGAAGAAGTGAAACAAAACTTTTAGCGTAGATTTACCCTTATACTCAAACTTTTAGCGTCTGTTTTACAAACAATTAGGCAAAAAGAACATGTCATGATGTATAATTGGTATCCTTGTATATGTTTCAGGTATCCATACATATATATTCTCGGTATAAGTGACACAAATATATAGGAAAATTGGAATCTAATAAACCAAACTTTTGATCCATTTTGATCTAACAAACCAAACTTACCTTTTTGCTAATGGCATACCATACTTAACATTAGTTTTTTTTTATTGAACCTCCACCACTTTCCGGTCACCGGAAAAATGACGTGGAATTTTTTTATGCTGAGGTGGGCTGTTTTATAGCCAAAAAATAAAACAAAAATGTTGATAGATTGTGTTTTATGACTTGGCAGCTCTCTCCCAATCTGACTCAGGTTCAATCAAAAAAATATAATGTTAAGTATGGTATGTTATTAGCAAAAAGGTAAGTTTAGTTTGTTAGATCAAAATGGACCAAAAGTTTGGTTTATTAGATTCCAATTTTCCAAATATATATATATATATATATATATATATATATAGACTACTCTTATGGTAAGTCGCATCAGTTACAACTTAAATATATGAATTTATAGACATATATCTTACAATTTTAATAATTGGAAAACCATGAACCATTTCACAAAAATCAATCAAATTTGAACAAATTAGTAAAATAGGTAAGATAGTATAAATAAGGCATCTCTTCTTATGAGAGAGTTTTTCTATTGGTGTAGTGATCTACTACATCAGATAAAGATTGTTTTTAAATTGCTACACTACTGATTATGAGATTCCCCATAACTACTAGTAAAGATGTAATTAAAGACATCGAAAATATTTATAACAATATCATCATAATTTCAAAGTTGCACATTAATAAGATTGATTTATATAAGTAGTGTGAAAGTTGGATACATAATTATTTATTTATAATTTTCATTAATTATAAGTGTCATTTTATGTTTCAGAAATATAATTATTTTATTTTATTTTATTTTATTTTAAAAAAGTGAATTTATGTATTGCCTTGGAAACCGACAAAAGGGCTAGTTGGCACTTTGCTTGAAAATTGATCGTTATTAGCCGTATCTTTTGGGGCAAAAAACATGTCAAAAGTTGAAAACTACAACTCATACGCTTTGATAAAATTATAAGCAGCACCTAGCAAGTTATCGAACTGTTTGGAAAAGAGACTTAATCGTGCCCCCTAATCATAAAATCATCGATTATTATAACAAATGTTCACACAATACAATTTCTTATTTTATGTGTTCATTACTCCCACTATTAATTAGTTTAGTCCACAAGGGAATCATCTTTTTACGAGAAATTATCATTATTTATTAATATATTAGGACATGTGAAGTGAAAGTGTGATATGGGCTCGCTGATGGACGGTATAGCTGATCTGAAGTTTTGGGTATCCGATCGAAAGAAATTCAAAATTATCCTTCCTGACTACTGCCTTATTTCGGGTACCCACAATTATGTTGTTAACTGTTCAAAAAAATTATAGGTACCCGAAATTATCGTGTAAAATCTACTTTTATTATATAGAAAATATAATAAAAGCGGATTTTTCTACCTCGGGTATTAGAGGTATCTGAAATTATCCTTCATGGCTCTTGCCTTCTACTTTGGGTACCCTAAACTTTCGGTTATGGTTCGACGGTATGACTGACTTGAAGTTTCGAGTACCTGAAAAAAATTATCCACTCGAATATGTGACCACCCACTACACATAATTATTGAAAAATTGGAGTTGAATAATTCATATTTTGGATATAAAGGTGGGAAAAATAATCTCAATTTATAACTTTGCTACCACAAACTAAACTTTGATATATATTATATTGTTGCATACAACTTCATGTAGCTACCTTAGTATCACAATAAGTTCACATTTACACATTGTATAAACATCACAATGATAGGGGAAATCATAATTATTATATCATTATACAAGGTTAATTGCTATAGATAGTCACAAATCATATCGGTAATAGAAAACAAATGGAGCATAAAAAATGAAAAACATATATATATGTAGGCTACAGCTTTCGTCAAATACTTAGAGGTTAAGGAAGCAAGGGAGTTGAAGAAGCTTGTAGATTACAAAAGATGGAAGCAAACCAACACACACAGCAAATATTATAACACAACAATTCTTTATTTTTTGAGATTCTCGTATTAATCATTCATTCATAAAGACATCAAAAGGGGATGGGATGGGTTTCCTTTTCCAGGCCCACCTATATATTTTAAAGTCATATTTTTTAAATAAATTTTGTGAATTGAATAAAAAAATTTAAATATAAATTATATAAAAATATAGTTTTGTTCTTTGAGACGGTAAAGTGAGGTTAGATTAGGTAAAATAAGGATAAATATATCTTATTAAACTGAAGAACATAACTTTAATACAAATAAAACTCATTATAACTATTTTTATCTGATTTGTTGTATAATAATTAACATTATCAAAAATAATAATGGTAACAATATAATTAAAGGATGTTATATTGTAGTTGAATTTTTTTTTCAACTAATATAGTTAGAAGAAAGAATTATCAATTATTTTTGTATATATGAATTGAAATCAATATCTATTAAACAAAGTGACTTAAAGGAACAAGTAATTCAATTTATTGAGATATATAATTTTTTTAAAGAGATTGGTTTTTATAAATAAAAAGTTAACTATCATAGGTTATACCTTAAAAATAGAAATCAATATACTTTGATCATTAAAGTAACTTCTTATGACAATTATCATATTCATTAAGACATAAATATTTTTAATAGGTGAGATTTGTTTGGAACAAATTACTTTTAAATATTCATGAACTCTTGTAAAAAATATTAAACGAAGTTTTGAAGCTAAAGATGAGGGATAATATGTATCACATAAAAAAAAGTAAGAAAAAACACGAAGAATTAAAATACTTTTACTACACGTAAGAAATCTAATAGTAACGCCCTTTTCGAATGTGGGGATCCGATCCATGCAAGGGTATGTTCGGTATGATATGGTGGATTAAAAAAAGGTATATAATAAAGATAAAAATAAAAAATTCCAATTTCTCCTCGCTGATTCATGTAAATTCCTTGTGTTTTTACCAGCATTTTTATTTCTTTTTGGAAATGAGATTCCTTTTATCCCTTACTGTGAGTGGACTTCCTTTATATTTTTTGGTTGGATATTAGAAGAGGTAGACTTTCAGTCTTTTTAGCCAGAAATGAGAATCATAGAAAGAAGACTCACTCACACACACACTTGACTGATGTAGACAATACATAACCCAAGATGATGAACCACCAAGGTTGGTCTCCACCTTCACTTATTCCCACCATATGGTGGACCCTCTTCATCCCTCAATTTCTTCAATCCAGGTCGTGCTGGTAAAATTTTATCCGATTTGAAAAAAATCTGGTTTTGTTCTAACTTGATTTTGACATTGATCGAATTGGCCAAATATTTAGACAAAACGTTTCTCTTTTTCTGTTATCCGAAATCGATTTTGGTCTAAATTTAGCTTCGCTTAAATTTTCCAACCCGATTTGAGCCAGCAAAAGCAGGACCGGACATGAATTTCTCGTCCAAATTTTGACTTTGACCGAGTCCGAATTTATCCAAACTCAAATTTTTGCCAGTGCCAAATACAGGTCTCGTCTTTTTTTCCCTTATCTTTTGAGTCAATACAAGCCTAGTTGCTAAATCAATGTCGCTTGCCCTTATCTCCTCGCACACATGTACAATCATAACAATCTTTTTTCGGAAATGTGAAGATATCTAAATATAAATTGTTTTACTTCGACAAGCATATTTTTTTTTAAATTCGGGTAAACAAGAGCCAACAAGAACTTAGGGGACCCTTCTATCAAGGCATCTCCCTAAGTTATCTGCACGGATAATAAAAGAAAATGCCTCCGAAGGGTTAAATATCCAAAGACCAGCAGTGTCTAAAGAATGACCAAGATTAGCCATCCAATATGTCGCTGAGTTTGTTTCTCGGTAGATGTAGCAAATAGTAGAATCTTCCAATTGTTTGATTAAGTTTTTGATATCTCTAACAATCATATCAATATGCCAAGGTGTGTGGACGACCCCTTGGATAGCCTGGATGAAAATAAGACTATCTCCTTCAATTTGAATTCTTGAGAAACCTTCCAAGATAGCTTGTTGAAGACCAAAATGGAGACTCAAGGCTTCTGTCAATAGAATGGAATCTGAATTAACCGGCATGGCTCCAACTTTCCGAAGACGACTATGATAATCACGAATGACGAATCATGTTGCTGAACCTTGATGGTTTAGGGAACCATCAAAGTTCAACTTCACCCAACCATAGCGAGGCTGTTTCCACCCTTCATGGACAATATTTTGACGTCGTAGCACCTGAGATCGAGATCGTTGACGTTGAATAAGGTGTTGATCTTGGAAAGAAAATCTGCTTCTAGCTCGCCATTTTGCAAAGCTTCTCTTGGCTCGAATGATGACCCCTGTGGCGTTGAAGACGGAGTTGTTGAAGGCGCAATCATTACGCTTCTTCCAGATGCTCCAAAATGAGGTAGAAGGCTCTTAAAACCTCGTTGGAGGGGAGAGAATTTTTGAGAGTAGCATAATGCTACCATTACTGTATGTTGGGCAATTGACAGAAGATGATAGCCATCTATGGGATTTGGCAATATCCCACACTTTTTTTGTGAAATGACGTTGAAATAATAAGTGACAATCAGTCTCCAAATCTTGGAGACAAATAGGGCAAGAGGGGTCGAGGAAGTGAAGAGAAAAGTGAAGATATCTAAATATAAGGTAAGTTTTATAAAGCACTAGGAAAAGTAGCATTTTTTTTGTTGGGGGAAGAGGATTAAGTATTGATAAATATATAAATTTTATTAAATATGGGTAAATATAAGTCGTTTAACTTCAACAAATATCACTATTTTGTAGAAAAATTCGAGATGTATAGAACTTATAAAGTAAATTTTGACAAATATTGAGAAAATAACATTTTCTTTAGAAAAAATAAAAATCAAGTATTGATAACATGTAAATTCAAATCAATTTTTGTATACTAATAACTCTTGACAAATATGTACTCAACCCACTAACTACCTAATTTCACACGCCATGGATCCCTTAAAACCACCCTCCTCGTAATATAGGTACTTTTTCTCGATTATATATATTTTGTTTATAGATTTTAATTCCTATTGTTTTTCCAAGTTAAATATATGAACACACGTTTCATTTTAGGTCATGTTCTTTTGTATGGTACGGTATGATATCACAACTCACCGTACTACTCAATATTCTTCTACACTTTATCACACCCTTTTCTCTCTCTCCTTACTTTTCTCTTCTACTTTTCACATTCTCTCTCATTACATACCATATCAATTATATTTTCCACAAATTTTACTATTCGACACCTTACCGCACTTTTCACAACTTTACCATACCGCACCATAACAATAGCATAAAAGAAGAGGGCCTTAGTACACAAATCTTGCTTAAATCTTGCTCAAGTGGGGATGGAATTTTGCAAGTTACATATTTGTTTATAGATATATTTGTTTTTGCAAGTTAAATATATGAAATAGATTTTAGCTACTGTTGTACCTATTTTTTCTATGTAAAAAAAGAGATGAAACGTCACTTATTTTTTTGGTGTAAAGTCTTTCTAGAACTTCATTTTAATATTCACTCAAATCTTGCCCAAGTGGAGGTGGAATTTTGAGACAAGGATAGAGATTTCGATTTAAGATCATGTGTTTTTCATGCTATTAACAAGATAATCAAACATATAGGTCTACTGAGAAAGATATTCGACACATACAAGTAGGCCTGGAAAAGAATCCGGCCCGGGTAGCAATCCCGTGTTCGGTCGTCAGTCATTTGATCGAAACCTGTTACCCTGACATTGTTCGATAAGCAATTTGGACACTGAGACTATACTTGAACCCGACTTCGAATGTCCAATGTCTAAATTGTATATAAAGGCAAGTTCATACTTTTGGTGTTAGAACAACCAAACAATGTCTGATTGTCCAATGTCCAACTTATTCGACGTGCAGATTATATATAAAGGTAATTAAAAGTCACCCCAAGTTCGGTCACAGACCCAGTCCGAACATTGTCCGATTGTCCAAAACGATTGAACCCGAATGTTCTCCCGAAACTCGGATAACTCGAACCTTGTTTTCGTTACCTGAACTAAACTCGATTTTAAACCATGTAATGACTACTTGATCCGATTTTAAAATTCGGATGAACTTTTCATGACCATACCCAATTTTTTCCAGGTAGGATCAAATCTGATTATCAGGTCAATCAAAATTTTCCCAAGTCTACATGCAATCATAAAGAGTCAATCATCAAAAAGTCGATGGCCTTGAGGATCGAGTTCTTTAAAACATTTGCTGAAGGAGTGGGAACCAGCATAAGCCCGAGTTTGATAAGGTATAGCCCATAAAAGAACTAACGAAACTGGGCTAGATTCAAACAATGAGCACTTGTGCAATTGGTTGGAAAACTACCTTGAATAACTATGAACTTTCTTAAATTAACAAATTTTTCTATGTTTCATTATACTTAGGCTCAGTTTGGTCCTTGAAATGTAGGATAGAAAGAAAAATTTTTGAAACATCATTTATTTTCCTTAACTTGGCTTTAAAAATATGGAGGAAGAAGAATTATATGGAAAACATAATAGAAAAGTTACATTGATTTTACATCAACATTTTCCTTCCAAAGTTGAGAGAAAAGTGATATGGAAATTTGATAGGCTAAATGAGATGGTAGGATTGGGGTAGGAGAAAATCAAAGAATAAATTGGTGGAGAACATGGAGTATCTTATACTAGATTAATGTGAAATGATAAAATTTTCTTTCCATTTCATTTTCCAGAAACCAAACGGAACCTTAATGTGGCAAAACTTTGATGAGGAGAACATTATTTAACTCTCAAATTTAGTGAACTTTGTTCCCCTTAGAGAAATTTTTTTTCCAAGAAAAGTTTCCCAAATTCTTACAAACACGCGCTAACAAAAGAAGGACAAGCAAAGACAGCAAGGCAAAATCGGCGAGCAAACTGTGTCTAAAGAAACATGTTCAAGTTCTGTTCACATATTTTCGGGCCGTGGAGGGTAGATCATGCAGCCCAAGCCCAACTATGGGAGCATCGAATGTACCAAAGCCGAGCCAATAACCCAAACAGACAGAGTTCCAAGGCAATTGTCAGAGAAAGCAAGCTCTTCAGGCATAATACAGCAGCGGAAAAAAAAACCCATAAAATCCAATTCAACTCAGCACAAAAGGAAACAAGTTCCGAGTACGAGTTTAGACAGAACAACTCCTTGTGGTGCGGGTCCCAGTTTCACGGGTTTAGGAAGATTTAGATGTAGATAACCTTACCTCAACAAACACCACTGTACGTAGGATTAATCAATCAAACATTTAAGAATCAATATAAAAAATAAACATTTCAAATAACAAAGTTCTGACTTCTGTTAAATAGGAGGGGGGAGAAGTTCAATCGGACGGGTCTCAGAATCAAATCAATCAAAGATTTAAGAACCAACAAAATGCAGAGTAACTCATACAGCTCTCCTTGTTCACTAAAATATAATTAAACATTCAGTAGAATGTTCTCCATAATTTTATATCCATCATAACCTATACATACAGAACCAATTTCAATCTAGCTTGGATTACATGTCAATCATTCTTCAACCCCTAAGCAAAAAGGTAATTTGGATGCAAAAGTAATAAAGCAAACATTATGCAACCACAGTATGTCAACAAAACATCCTAATCATCAAAATTCTAGAGCCATAAGTGGGCTTTAAAAGAGTGGGACAACTCACTGATGCTCTTCTTCACCAGTGACAAAAGCGACGACGACAGTTATATCATCGAGCTTTCCCCCAGCGTAGCGATACCCGGCATCGTGTGCAGCTGCAGCAAATGGTGTTTTCCGGTTACGGTCCAGAGCTCTTTGCTGAGCTAGAGCTGCTATGTTTTGGGCTGTCACATGGGGATCCCGGTGGGATCTCAATGATTGTACAACTACTGCCGCAATTTCATTGTGGTATAAATTATCGAATAATCCATCTGTCCCAGCAACTATGACATCCCCTGGAGCAACTGGAAATGAAAGGATCTGCCACACAGATAATGCTGTTGCTTACTATGTGCTTGGGTCATAAAAACAGAAAAATAAGGTAAGGTTGGGTAAAGTAAGGCTGGCCAAGTTTAGATAAAAGTTAAAAATACGGATAAAAATAGGTTTGGGTTGGGTTGGGCGATGGGGTATTTACCCTCGAAAGAACAGAGCAAGCCTTCAACTGCATTGACATGCAAAGGTCTCAATTCGTTTCGCCTTTTAATGAACACAAGGATAAAACCATCAACTAGGAATGGCAAAAGAAGAAACAGCATAGCTGGAACATACTTCTATGACCTATGGTAACATTTCTTTATTCAAAATTACAGTTCAAACATAAATATCTTCTAGGTGTTTGGCTAATTCGGTGCTTTCACAAACAATTGACTTCATGCAAGTATAAGTAACAAACCTTCTCATACCTTTGAGCTTACCAAACTGTCAGCAACAATCCAAATAACGGTCAGGACATGCGATGCATCTACTGAGTCTAGAAGGATAAAGGGGTAAGTGAAAGGGGGCTTTCTTTCTTTATTATTTCTTTTCTAAAAGAAATAAATAGAGGGAAGAAGCGTTGGAGGTTCGAGCTGTTATATATCTACTACAGCACATTTCATTCATAGAGAGCATAAGAGGTCAAATGGTTTCTAAAATGTGTTATCGTGTATTGGTTTTGAAAACAAAACATGTACCACCTTGATCTTCCCCATGCATAGTGGATCCTGGAACAAATAGTGAAAAACTCATGATAGCAACTTACCTGCCCAGAACTGGGTAAATCACCTCCAGCACCGCTCGCCAGCTGATAAGGAAAATTGAAACCATACTGCTGTACTGGGGATCGAAAAACTGTGCTTCCATCTCTGATTACTATAAATCCACTGTCCCCAAGATTAATCGCCCGAATCCCCTGCCAAAATTGAATATTTAGAGGATTCTGCAAACTAAAAGATTTAAATGCTTTGTGGGACATGCAAGATGAGTCGAGATCCTCACTGTAATGGAAGATAGGCAATATAAAATCCAACCACTATACATATGATAAGACTGCACCCAAACTGAAAGCAAGTTACTGCAGCATACAAAGAAGAAATTTCAGATGCCAGGACCAAGAAGACCTGCATGTGAGCATGTCTCAATACCAAGTAGCTCACAAATGCCAACAGTCGAACAAATGAAGCAGCAGTTTCAAAGCGGAGTCTACTTCAAGCAATTTCAGATAACCTCACATAGAAAGTCACTGTATTCACAAACTACTGTATCAAAGAGATCATTATGTTCTAGCAGAACCATGATTTGACAAGTACAATCCACAAAACCCTAGCTACAAGGTGATGAAAAAAAGTGCCAATAACAGTAACAGAACAAAGAACCTATAATCCAACAAGTATTTGTATAAAAACTACAATAACTGCAACATATACTAAGTCAGCTAATTATTTACCCGGAACGCTTTCCAGGTCGTTTTTCCGGAACATAGATCACTGACTTTAAGACAAATTTAGTCTAGTTTTGGCTTCAGTACGCTTGTTCAGGGAACGAGGATTGTAGGGTATATATAGTAATCCCAACAACAATGGTACAACTGCGTCAAGCAGCAGGGGACTCGTAGGCCGCTAAAACAAAATCATGCCATCCACAAAATTGCACCAGAAGGTGGTCAGTTAACACAATTAAGTAAGAGAAAACAGCATAAAGGCACAAATCAGCAAATAAACACTTTCAACCTATCTTTAGCATTTTGGTTTCAAGTACCCCAGATTTTTACAACAGTTACACAAGCTATACATCAGCTCAGCAATCATTAACTATGTGAAGTGCCACAAAAGACCAACCTGATCTGTAAGAGCAATTATGCAAGCTGTTGAAGAACCGATCACTTTGGTGCTTGAGTGAGCTTTCTCCAATATTTTAGCAGGGTCTACAGGACCCTCAGGATCCTCTTTTATAGCTGATATAGAATTAGACATGAGACGCCGAGCATATTCTCCGGCATCAACACCAACGTCTGCCCAGCCACCAACTCCATCAGCAACTCCAATAACTCCTTTTTCTTCACAAATGAAGTGAGCATCCTCTCCTCCAGTTTCTACTTTGTCAGGATGAGGAAGGTAACATGCTCCTGAAAGAAGCTTCAGGTTTTTTTGACCAACATTTTTACTGCACTTGACAAGAGCCAAGTTAGAATCTTCTAGGACTACAACTGCTCAAATTCAGAAGTTCTAAAGACTATTTCGTTTGTTCCGCAATCGACCAAAAAAAAAGGAATATGAAAGAATGAATACATTGCATAATAATGCATATTGCGTTTTCTTAAATTCACCACCCATATTTCTTACACAAAAGAGCAAAGAGCAAAACAAATAGTACCTTCACGTTTGCAAAAATATATCAGTTCTAGTCAAGAGAGCAATCACTACCATGAAATTACCAGACAACATTTCAACTGATATGCTTCAACAAACTTGGCTGAAAAACATACCAGGCTTGGGGGTCGGTAGAATTTTCAGGCTTCTCATCCCTTGAAGAAACGTCAAACCGGACATCTGCAGCAGCATCGCTGGAGTAACTTGCAGAGGATGACGTCTGTAAGTTCTTAAAGCACTGCCCGGCAAATAGATGAGAATCCTTAGTCCTCTGAAATACGTCATAGCTAGCTACATGAGTTAAAGGTGCATCCTGATTCCTCAAACTGATAATTACTTTCTGGCAACTCCCATAATTTCTAACACCTAAGGAAACACCAGCAGGCTTCACAATTTCCACAACATTGCTGCAGCCCTCTGTCAAGTTGTGCCCGAGAACACCGCCAGAAGCAGCAGGAGGTCCTAAACCAATCATGGGTTTGCTCTGAATCGAATGGCACAGAGAAGACACAGTCCGGTTTTCAAGATACTTATTTATCCGAAAAGTACAATAAGCAGCAGCAGCCACCGACGTCAGTAAACCGCTTCTCCAAATTTGATCCTCGAACAATAAATGAGCCAGAGAGTTAACCCTTCCGAAGACGGCTCTCCGCAGAGGAGAACCCCAAGCAGTGTTTAGCTTCGATATAGAAGAAAACTGCATCTTAATCCCTTAAATTCGAAACACTTGCTTAAACTACAATACCCAATAAACTCCAAAGCAAAACCTACCTACGCTACGAACGTCCCACTACAAAACACCCACCCGCGATAACTCCTTATATATGGGACAATGGAAGCAATCCACAACTTGGGCAACTAAAACCACTACCTAACAACTGCCACAGATGTATGACTAACGGTATTTATAGATACCACACCACTGAAAACAAACTAATTAATTGTCGTAGCTAGTTGATGTTGAGCTGCCAGCTTTGTGGCCAACTGAATCAAGTTGAGCTCGAATTGATATTCAATACAGTTCACAGAATACCACGACGCAGGACACCTGGAATTCCAAAAACGAATAAGCTCACATCACAAAGATCACAAATTTTGACCAAAATCCACAGCAAAATACTACTACATCCAAAATAACGGGAAAATCTACCCAGAAAACGACATCACAACGTCCGAATGGAACTTCAACCATCCTAATCGACATCAAGAGTTCGAAAATTCAAGAAAACCTAACCCTAATCGAATAGATGGGTTAGCGGCAATTAACAACGAAATGTCAAAGAAATAGAGAGAGAAAGCTTACCTGATGAAGAGAAGTCTCTGCGGTGGAAGAGGAGTGAGTTTTCCCGGAACCTTCGCCGGAAACCTAGTGAATCCCGGCGCCGGAGCTTCCGAACTCGCCGGAAGAAGGGCCTTTGTTTTTGTTCGGTCGCCTAACTTTGGACGGCGCACAACGAAGGCTGAAGACTATGAAGAGGAATTGGAATTTACCAGATTTTTTTATTTTCAATTTTGACAATGCGAAAATATATCTTCCCCGTTCTGTTACTTACTACCAACGACCCGACCACCCAAAAAGAATGTGAAACACAATTTAATTTAAATTAAATTATTTATAATATAAAATAAAATGCCGACTTCATTAGCGGGCCGGATAACTAAACCGTGAACGTGGGCCTCGAAGTAAAGCCCAATATTTTACTTTTCATTTTTGGGAAATTCTACCATAATTGAAAAAAAAATTCAATTATGGTAGTTGAAATGTATAATTAAATTAAAACATAACTTTAAAAAAAGGATTTTTTGCTTAAAATAATCCGAAGTCAGAGGTAATGGCTGAAATAATCCAAACTAACTTTTTGACTGAAAATAATCCAAACTTTTCACCTATTTACTTTGACTAAACCAGAATTGAATTCCGACGTCGCAAAACTGACTTGATACCCTTATAAATTTCAAAGATGAAGTGAGTTAATATCTGGTCTAACCCATTTATATTATTTTCAATAGAGTCCGAACTTTTCAAGGGCATCAAGTCAGTTTTGTGATGTCGAAATTCCATTCTGGTTTAGTCAATAAGAAAATAATATTGATGGAAGTTCACCCATAAAATTCAGGATCATATGCTTTTTCACAAGAGCAACACAAGAAGTAAAGATAGGTACCCCTTAGCTATCACACTTCACACAAAATACATATCAGAATTCTGGTCAAAATTTTTACCAAAATGACAAACACAGAATTACAATTTGAGAATTCGTAACTCTTGCTCAAGGGAAATGAAACTTATGATATGCTATTGCCTATCAAAACACTAATCCTGAGCTGAATTCTAACTAAAAAGATCATCATCAATAATGAATCATATAATTGAAAAACAAAAAAGGGTTCAATCTGAATGACTGAATCTATGTATAGTTGAAAAGCGGCCTCAAATCTGGTGAGTAGATACACAAATTGGGCCTATAGTAAACATGTTTTTCTAAAACTATATGTGGTTCAACCGTTCAACATTAATCCTGGTCAAAATTCCATTCTGGTTTAGTCAATAAGAAAATAATATTGATGGAAGTTCACCCATAAAATTCAGGATCATATGCTTTTTCACAAGAGCAACACAAGAAGTAAAGATAGGTACCCCTTAGCTGTCACACTTCACACAAAATACATATCAGAATTCTGGTCAAAATTTTTACCAAAATGACAAACACATATAATTACAATTTGAGAATTCGTAACTCTTGCTCAAGGGAAATGAAACTTATGATATGCTATTGCCTATCAAAACACTAATCCTGAGCTGAATTCTAACTAAAAAGATCATCATCAATAATGAATCATATAATTGAAAAACAAAAAAGGGTTCGATCTGAATGACTGAATCTACGTATAGTTGAAAAGCGGCCTCAAATCTGGTGAGTAGATACACAAATTGGGCCTATAGTAAACATGTTTTTCTAAAACTATATGTGGTTCAACCGTTCAACATTGCACATATCTCTTTGTAGGTCAGGCAACAGGGTAACTAGTTGTTGTCTTATACTCTCATGTGGTTGGTTCCAAATCCATTTGTTTGTCAACTGTTCTCAGCTGCAATTGCTGTCTTTCTAATTTCTGCATGCTTGAGACTCAACTCTCGAGAACCCTGTCAAGGAAGATAAACAAAAAAACATAAGAAAATACTCACAAGCGACGTTGTACTTAAAGCAAGAGGTCAAGACTGATCATAAAAATCAGGAGAAAAGCTCGACTGATGAATCAAACTAAAGTTGGCAAAACTTTTTCCGAAACTCCGATCCAAACACCCGAATTTGTCCCGCCTCAAAAGAATCCGGTATGGACGTAAATTTTTCCTTTGAATTTTAACACGGAATGATTTTGGACACAATATTTCTCTTTTTTCTAGTGCCCTAACACCATTTTGATCCATATTTAGATCCATCTAAATCGTCCAACCTCGTCCCGAAAAAAATCGGGTAAAGGACATCAATTTCTCGCCTGAATTTTGACATGCTATGCTAATGGTTGTACAAACTGAGGTCATAGACTACTATGAATATTCACAGTGATGTTTGTTGAGTTAAGGTTGCCTGCTTCAGGATCTTCCCATGCCTCGGGAAAGTGGGACCTATCCTAGGAGTTGTTATTGTTGTGAAGAGTCATGAATACTTGGAAATTTGTCGGCCACGGATGATGTCCGTAAGCTTTTGAACCCAAATCCAAATTCCTAACTTTCTTCCTTGCAATCAATTAGTAAAATATATAAAGTCTATCGTAAATTATCGTCCTGTTATGCCATTAGAAACAAGGAACACTTGCACACCAGCTAAGAACTAAATGAAGTTAGCAAACAAGGAACATACTACCATAATCCATTCCACCATCTCGGCTTCCACTTCACTAAGATGGACCAAACATAAGCAACAATATTAACCATTTTCCTAAGTGCAAGATCACAACGAACCAATTCAGATCAAATCATAATTAAAAAAGACCGAATGGTAGTCAAACTAACCGTTAATTGGATTGGATGGGGGTCAAGATGGATAGAACGGATAAACATCTTGGCAATCTCTGTAATGGCTGACTCACGAACCCCAGGAACATCACTAGTCATGTCTTCATAAGCAGCCTCAAATGCCTGCTGCCAGAACCTTGGCAATCTGATTCGACGGCTGTTTGTGTACACATCCCACATATACTTTACAACCTTCTCCCGTTCCTCCATCTCCTGAAACCCCAAAAAGAAGAGAACTTGACACAAACCCACGGTCATTTCAAAGAAATTAACACAAACCCACATTAGTAAACTAAAATGAACACAAATCCCACGTTTGCAAATACAATAACACCCAGTGTGGGTCCCGCAAATACGGGGCCTTCGGAGATCCAAACCCAGATGTAGGCGGTCTTACCCAACAGACCTTTTTGTTCGCTAATAGAATTCGTCCTTCACCATAAATGATCCATTCAATATCATCCAAAATCCCACAAAATTTAGTGACTATTCTAGTTGGTGAGATTTTGTGAGAGTTTTGTGTGAACTGTCATACCCTCTTTGTGTTGATCTTGGGGTGAGATTATGTGTTGCAATCTCTACTAAATAGTGAATTGGTTTGTACTTGTGCACTATGGTTTTTTCCCGATTAGGTTTCCAAGTTAAATTCTTATCCCCTTTAATCTTGCATTTATCTTCTCGGTTGATTATCAGTCATCTTATTCATTTCTGCTCATATATTTGTTCGATATACAACACTTACACTCACCAACTAGACTAGTTTCTAAATATTGTGGGAGTTTGGATGATAGTGGATGGATAGGTTGAATCATTTGTGATGGAGGAATTCCATTTATAGTGCAAAGAACCAAGGCATTAGCATGCCACTCAAGACCACATTGCTTCTTCTCATTCAAAACAATTGATTTCCACCAAGTTAATCAATTTGATCATAGTAAGGTCATATTTTTGGGCCACTTCTTACAAACACAAACCAACATGCATAGAATGAAATTAATGAAATGAAATTAACACAAACCCACATTCACCTAGCAATTAACACAAATTCACGTTCGCACCTAACAATTAACACAAACCCACATTCACAAACACAAAAAAATACAGACCCACATTCACAAACACAAATGAATACACAAACCCAGATGTAGAAACGAAGGAAAGAGAAGGGAACATACCAGAACATCGAGATCATCTCGGAGGGGAATGTCGAGGTCGTCGGAAAGTTGGTCGAGGTTTCCGGCGGACCACTGGAGGGTGACGGTGCCGGTGAACAAGGACCAAAATGCAAGGAGTAAGATTGCAGTAAATGCCCAGAACTTGTATCGTCCTTTACCGAAAAAACTGGCATCAGAAGAGTCTTTCTTAGGTGCTAATCCTGATGATGAGGTTGTGCTCGACGTTGTTAAAGGGAGAGAATCATCATCCTTCATTTTAGGGTTGGTTTGGGGAATATAGCACTTTTATTTTAGATTTGGGATGTTTTTTTCCTGGGTTTCTATCGACGCATTTTGGAAGAGATTTGAGATTTTCTTCCTCAGTGATGGAAGGAACTCAGATTTGAGAGTACTGAGGTGGGAAATCAATCCACCTTTGTTTTTCTTTTGATAAAGAAATCGATTTAACTTTCTGAATGAGAGTTTTTGAGGTGTGAAAATAGAGGGATAGATTTGTTTGTTCCCTCGTGCAATGATTATTTGCCTTCAACATGGGTAAACATTTCCTTGGCATCAAGCCAAAAAACTGAAAATTTAAGGTTGTAGGAGAGAAATAGAATGTCTTTAATTTCTTTTTTAATTATAACTTTCATTATTTTGTAAAATAAAAGGGGTATGTTATCAAAAAATTACTTATGAATACCCTAACTTTTGGTGAAATGTTTTTTTGGCACCCAACTTTTAAAAACTAATTTTGGGTACCCTAACTTTTAGAATTAGAAATAATTAGGTGAATTTTCGGCCAATTATTTGAATTCAACGGTGAGTTTTAGGTGAAAAATTTATTAAGTGTTTTTGTGGATGAAAATGCCCTTTGTTTTTGTGGACGAAAATGATTTGAATCAGTCGGAGTTTCGCCGGAAATTCACCTAGTAATTTCTGATCCTAAAAGTTAGGGTACCCCAAAATTAGTTTTGAAAAGTTAGGGTACCAAAAAATTGTTTCTTCAAAAGTTAGGGTACCTCTAAGTAATTTTTTGGTATGTTATGTAAGATTAGATAATTAAAAATAAGCCTTAATTTATAATCAAAACAATGGTTCAAAATATAAATTATGAGCATTGCTTCAAATTTTCTTCGAAGAGCTCGTGCAGTAAATTAGCGAAGGTGGTTGTTTAATAAGCTTTGCGGACAAACTGAAATATGGATATAAAGAGATACAAATAAATATATGAGAAATTTATAGGCTAAACTTACTTTATACATCAACAAAATGGACAAAAAAATTATACCAAACAAAAATGTTTTATAGATATGAATCGAAATCAAATAATTCTAAAGTATCCATTTATTTCCAATATTTCTATCTCAACTTTTTATATAGAAATATTACAACACTAAGGCCCTGTTCTTTTATGCAGTATTTTACGGAATGATGTGGTGAGGTGTGGTGGAATTGTGGTGGGGTGTAGTGGAATTGTGGTAGATTAATGATATGGGGGTAGGTGAGGAGAGATAATGTAAAAAGTAGAGGAGAAAAGTGAGGAGAGAGAAAAGTAATGATTTGCGGTAAAATGTGGTGGGTTGTGGCAAATTGCGATAGGCTGTGGCACCGCAATTTGCCAACCGCAGAAAAGAACAGGGCCTAATATGATCAAATACATTACTCATTGCATCACGACAAATATATAACTTAAAATGTCGATCAATTTAGTTAATAACAATAAATTGAAAATATCATTAATGTTAACTTTTATATATATGTTCCATATATTTTATTTTTAGAAAAATGCTCACAAGTAGTCATGAATCCAGGATATTTGTGATCGTTGTCGATTGAGAAAGTGTTTTGGTTTTAGTTAATCTTTGCCGTATTGCTATGTTTAGCTATTTGTTCGTAGGCATGTGTATTTTGAAGTGGAATGTTTGATGTTTTGTATTGCGGTTTTGATGTATTCTGCGAACCTTTAAGCCTTTGGCTTGCAATAATCGAAAAAAAAACATAAAAAAACCAATAAATAAAACATTGAGATTTGAGAGTCTCACAAAACCAATACAAGTGAAAAATTAACATGTCCCCCAAATTCTAATTTAACCATGCACATTGATTCATTAATAAGTTGAGTAAATTAGACAATTAATAATTCAATTAGCAAGCAAGTATTCAAGATCCCAAAACTCGACAGTCTTTAAAATCACATGAAAAATAGTAAGTTATGCATTCAATTAGCAATTCAAATATGATTATATTGACTTAGTTAACAAATAACAAATCAATTTAAAATTAGACCTGGGCATTGAGCGGCCGGGTCAAAGCGGTCGAGCTGGCCCGACCGTCCTTCAGTCGGCGGTGTCGACCGAGCCACGACTGGTGGGCGCGGGCGTCGTGAGCCATCAATTGTGCAACCTGAATTTTTTTTTATAACAAAAACCTTGAATACTCCATGCATTTTCGATCTAGGCATTGAGTGTTCCGGGCCGGATTAGGTGGGCTTGATTTCTGAGTTTTGTTTTTTCATACATATTAGTGGGTCGTGCGGATCGGGCCGGGTTACAGACCCTTGGCCCGAGCCCGACCCGTCCATTCTTGGGGGCCCCGGTCTTTTTGAGCCGGGTTGGGTTGCCTTTAAAAAACGTGGCCTGACCTGCAATTTTTCGGGTCGGGCAGGTCCCCCACCCATTGCCCAGATCTATTTAAAACACAAACTTTAATTTAGTCAGTAGAGAATTGAGAATACTAGAATGCTTAAAGAATTGAAAATAAATTGAGAATGAATTATAATAGAATCATGAATGATAATAGAAATTTAGAACTTAGAGCTTAGAGAGGTAGTATTTATTTGCTACTACTACTATTAAAAATCACAATATCTTCCTGGAGGATCAAAGTTTCATAAATGAACACAAAATTCTTAGTAAGCCTATCAGAAGATGTTATTAATGAGCTAAAACTTTATAAATAACCAAGTAATTATCTAACAAATTCCCAAGAGATGATCACTAATGAAGTTAATCCTAGAATAGAGATGTTTTCTCCTTTCCTTGTCATCAAAATTGGGGAGTAATTAACCTCACTCCCACTTGTTAATGGAGAGAGCTTCTATATACAATTTCATGACCAAAAATCATACACAACCTCTTATCAAACCCAAAACAAAAACTTCAAAAAAAAGAATGAAAAGAGAAAGAAGAACAAAAACTCAACTTTCTTCAACAACTATGTTTCCTGTGGTGGCATAAAATACTTGTCATCCAAACCCCAAATATTGAACCCCACTTCATCAATTTTCCAAGTTTCTTCAATCTCCCTTTGGTGATTAGCTGACTGTTCTCCATACCTAAACACTCTAACAGATGTTTTCCCACTGTGTGCTATGTTTATCCCGTCGACGTACCTATAATCTTGGATCACAGACTCTGCACTTGTTTCCCAAAACACACCATCTCCGTCGTCGTTGTCCACATTGCTCTTCATTCTAAGCATCCTCGAGTCCTCGAACTGGAGCAGAAGACCTGATCTCTGGCTGAAGTAGCCCCATAGAGTGTGGTGTATGATCTCATATTGGGGCCCACTTTGCGCGTCGAGTGTTGCTTGGCTTGTTTCGAGTTTTAGGATGAAGCAATCCTCGTTGTTGATCACCTTCTCACCTATGCATACCGCGTCTATGAACAGGTTTGCTGTTGCTTTCGGGTCCAATCCCTAGGATGATCACCATGGTGAGTTTGATATACCGAAGTTATTATGAATCTTTTGATTGAGTTTATTTTGAATTGAACTTATTCGATCCTGTGAAGATAAGTTGAAGAGAATGGGCCTTGGAATTGAACTATATGGGCCAATTATTGGGTATAAAGGGTTGTGTTATTAATGAGTTTAATGTGTTAGAATTAGGGTGGACAATGGCCCGGTTCCCTATAGTCAATAAAGGGTTGAGTTATTAACGAGTTATTATTAAGGGGTCGGTGAGCCGGTTGGACCCATCGACCTATTAACTGATCCCAAAATAACAAGCTTTTATATCAATTTAAACGCTAAAGTTAAGTTAAATATATTAGTAATACTTCAAATAAAACAATAACTATCATCATAACTGGGCTTTTTTTTTTTGGTACAGATACACCTCATTTTAAACTTTGGATTGAAACGAGTTTCACATGGGCCGATCCTTTTTAGGCACAACCTGACCCACTACATCAATGGGGGGAACATGACCCGACCCTACTTAGATAACGGCCAACCATAACCTGACCCGGCCTGATCCATTGCCTCGACTCTATTAGGTTCTGTTTTAAGGTCAGTTATTACTAGTTGATCTAAACTGACACGCTTACTTTACCCAACCTCGCCTTATCCCCTCTAAAGAATAAAACTTTATTACCTCCGAACAAACGTAAAGAAACAAACACGTGTAGATCAAAATGAGAATGTCTCGTACAAGACTTACTGAAATAATAATCAAGACATGGACTGATGAAACAAACAGACCAACCTGTAGAAAGCGTTGAAGGGGTCTAGGAGGACCAGTTGTCAAAGAAGATGGATTAGAAGCCTGCCTCCATGAAAGCTTGCCATTGCTCCCTGAGAAAACCTTACACCCTGACACCAGAAACTCCAAGCACCACAAATCTGGATTCTTCTGCCATAACACAAACCCTCCTACTTCCTCTGTCGCTTTCCCCTTGACATTTTGGTCACCCAGATGGAATGCGGTCGCACCAATCTTAGCCTCTCCAATCACACACATGCTGTTTATCGCGCTTATGGCTTGCTGTCCTCCTGTTGCTGCTATGTACTGTTGCACGATGTACTTTGCTGTCGAAGCTTGCTGCAAGTCACAAATAGAACGGTTACATTGTGTTAGAGTATAAAACCATCATTGAGTCTTGAACTATCAGCTTAAACTTTTGGTTAAGATGGTTTCACATGCTATCGGAGCCATACGGAATAAGAGGTCTTAGCCTAGAGGGTATTCACGTAAGTATAAAATTGTACATTATAGTCTGACAATGTACATCCCAAAAACAGTGTATCTGCAAACAGAAAGTATTATGTTCAGGAATAATGTCATCTATGGTGTCTCAAGGCACAGAATGTCAATGAACTAAACTCGATCAAAAGCTTAAGTTGATAATTGAGGACCCTAGAATAACACATTCACATGCTAGATTTGGCCTGTCAGAGATCCAAATTCAAACATACAACAGGCATTACAAAGTCTGACAATGCACATCCTGAAACTATGCATTTTACAATGATCATTCTCATTAGGAAAACAAAGGTCACAAAATGTACGATTCATTGATATAACCTTTAAGCAAACAACCATTACACATCATAAATGATACAAATGCACATTGATAAGTAGGATTGACAGAAATATAAAACTTACAATGGTGCTATCTTTAACAGGGCGGCTGATCTTGTCAATATGAACCTGAAGAGGGATAAGGGGCGAACCGACATGGTAAAGGAGGAATCTCAGCTCGTTAATACGACCCAAAACGACAGGGGATGACCATTTTTCTGAGGTCTGACCTTTGAGCCAAGCGTGCAAGTTTTCAACTCGCACATTAATGTTGTTTCCCAAGCTGTTAAACAGCTCTTCTGGGATCGGCACCTCCAGGATCGTCTCCAAAGCATCTTCCCTCTCTGTGTTCGGGCACAGTTTCCTCATTCAGAGACCCAACAAAAAATGGGTTTTGATCCTCTTTTCGAATACTCAAATGGGTCAATGGTAGCTTGATCAATGGTGGTCTGTCTTATGTGTGCAGAGATGGCAAAAACAGACAACCAAGCCAAATTTTGAGTGAGAATTTTGATGATTGTTCTTGTTTGTTTGAATCACAAGGTAAGATGGTGGGTTTCTTTGATAATTAGTTTGATTTGGATCGGTTTTTTGGGTGCTTGTCTCTTGAATTTTCTCTGAATAATGTGTGTTGATTTGTGGGAGAAAGATTGAAATGTGGAGGGTGAAGGAGAAAGTCAACCAGTGTAAGGCCCTCCTTGTTTGTAGATGTTTTAATGGGTAGAATTTTAGTTTGCAATTTTCTTACATAATCGGTCAGAAACTCATCTAAAGTAATACAAAATCAATGAATTCAACTTGATAAATGAAAAATAAATTTTCCTAAAAAATAGTATATGCCGCCCTAGCCAATGGTTGATGAATTGAGTTGGTATGAGAATTGTTTAGTGTGGATGGATTAATGCAAAGAATGTGAAGATTTGGATGAATAATAATATATGTTTCGATTCTTCTAATATGTGAATTGGTCAAAATATATGCAAACTAGATAAGTTTTTGGACAATTTTAGACATTGTATGTAAAATTCATGGGTAAAAAGCAGTTTGATAAAAGTTAAATTTTGGTAATTTTTGTCAAATTTATCCTATTATATCATTTTTTTGTTATTAACTTTGGTAATTTTTAGTAATTTTTAATAAATTTTGATAAAAACTGATAAATTTGATTTAACCATGAATTTGACTAAGTAAATTAACATAATAGCATAACTTTTTCTATTGGTTTGGGTAAAGATAATTATATGATATCATTGTGGACCACCCATGTATCTATATTTTTTACTTTGCCAATGAGAAAAGGTGATTTTAATGAAGTTTTCAACCATTTGCAATTTGCTCAACCATGATAATGCAAGATTCTACTTTGCCACTTTACCATGCAATATAGGATTTGGATTCATACACATTAAAAACTTAGTAGAAATTTTGCTACAAGAATTGATAGAGTGTTTAAGAGTTGGACAACTCTATAATGACAAACTTAGAAATAATGAAAATCACAGTCGGACCCAAATTTCAAATACAACACTTTTACAGTCATTCAAGTTTCTCGTCACCGAGTTACACATTTTGACTTAGACCTATCTTCATGATTAACAACTCAATGCCTAGCTTGAGTTTGCTTGGCAAACATCATCTCAATCTCCTCCAAAGACTTGCCCTTCGTCTCGGGCAAGAAGAAGTAAAAGAAGACCAATGCCAAAGTAGCAAGCCCGGCGAACATGAAGAACGCCCCACCAATGGTGATGGCCTTATAGATGGAGATAAAGCTCATTGACACAGCTGCGTTCATAGACCTGTTCACGGCTACTCCTAGACCCGCCCCAATCCCTCTAAACTTGAGAGGAAATATCTCCGAAGTATAGACCCAAGTGATTGGCGCGAGCCCAATTGAGTAGAATGCTATGTAGATGTATGTGGAGGCAATGGATAGGCCCAAGGCCCATGAAACTTTCTCCTTCGAATGCTCGGCAACAGTCAGCCCAAGGCCCAATGTGGTTAAGGCTGCAATTATACCAACTGTGCTAGTTAATAGCAACGGCCTTCGGCCCACTTTGTCAAGTGTAAAAGTGGCTACTAAAATGAAGAGACTCTTGGTGACCCCTACACCAACCGTTGCGAGTAATAGCTTGTTCTTGGTTACTACACCGGCGGCCTTGAAGATCCTCGGGCTATAGAGTATAACGGCTTCAATACCAGCCGCGTGTTCAAAGAAATGTATGCCTATAGCGGCAAACACAATCCAACGGACCGATGGGGTGGGCTTGATCAAAAGTTCCTTCCATAAGGAACATTCGGTTTGTGGGTTATTTAAGGTTGTGATTGCGTCTATATATTGCTTTTCAGTCATTGTACCGGCACCCAACTTTATGTCATGAAATCGGATCTCAGCTTCATGCTGAGATCCGGATACCATTAGGAGAACCTTGGAGGCATCTTCTAATCGGCCTTTCATGACAAGCCACCTAGGAGACTCGGGCACCTTAAGGACCCCGACGGCTAAAAGAGCCGAAGGGATGGCGGCAACACCAAGCATCAACCTCCAACCAAGGGTCAAACTTAACTTCCCAAATAAGTAATTTGAGACATAACCCAACAAGATCCCAAGACTAATGCAAAACTCAGGCAAAGATGAAAGCTTTCCTCTATGAGCGGATGAAGAGATCTCGGTAGTAAATCAGGCGATCATGAGAGCGAACCCAACTCCGACTCCAGCAATACACCTACCGGTCATCAAGACCGGATAGTTTGGGCCATATCCCATGAGGATAGAGCCCAAAAGGAAAAGGGTCGACGCTAGAACAATTGTATAGCGTCGACCTATGTAGTCAGAAGTTCTACCGGCGGCTAAAGAGCCAATAAGGGCACATAAGTTGAGGATTCCGGCTAAAACCTCGACTTGTGTGTCATTGATTTTGAGGTCCTCCTTGATGAAAATCATAGCTCCACTCATTACTCCTGTATCTAAAATCAAATCATCCAAACAAAAACCAAAAGTTACATATTTCTCTACAAACAACTCACTAATCTTCACTAAACATCGATCAAAATCGACAAAAAAAATGAAAAATGGTCAAGATCAAGATCATTTCGAGATTACCATAGCCAAAGATGACAGAAATTATGGAGGCAAGAATGGCACAAGCCAAGGCATACTTGTTCAACTTATCCTTCTTCATTTCTTGCTCCAACGAACCGTCTTCCATTGATAACTTTCCACCTTAAGCTTTGTTTCCTCTGGTTTTATGGGAAAATATTTAAACTTGACTTGCTTTTAACAGCCAATATAATGTGTGTGTAAATCTTTCTTATATAAGGATGTTAAGCATGCATATGGAAAAATGTGGAAATTTTAGAAGTCTAAATAGATGACCCTTTTCAAAGAAAAAAAAATCAACCCTCTATGTTTTGTTGAGGAGCCCACACAAGCTTGTAACTAAGCTGATAAGGATGTTAGATGGGCTGATGTGTAGTTGTGGTGTCATTTTAAAAGTGTTGGGGTTTGGAGGGAAAATAGAAAAATTGGTAACTAAAATTCTTGTTGAGTATTACTTGAACTCTAACAACTTTATATAATAATATTCTCCTTTTGAAATTTTACATGTGTTTTAGTAGATCATCTTGGACTTCACTGTCTTCTGTCTGATTTCAGTTCTATAGTGCCCAAATCAAACCACATCTCAATTTTGTTATCATATGTATGTGGCGAGATGATCTATAATATGTATAAGTTATCCAACTGTATTGCTATACAGTAACCTTAGTGATGAGAATAGATAATGAATACTAATCCAATGTAGAACTGTTTAATTAATAATCCTGATTAATGGTGGCAAATATTCGGGTTCAGGTTAATTCGGGTTTGCACAATTCAGTCATTCGGAAAAAATTCCCGAATTCGAGCTTTGTCTGAATTGTAAAAATTTGTCCGAACTCGAATCTGTCTGAATATGCCAAAGTCGAATTATATTAAATTACACACAATGTCAATAGTTTGTACGAATTTTAAATTCGGATTAGGGTTCAGACATTGTCCGAATTTGAATTTGACACAAAATTCGGATAATCCGATTTTCTTACTACAAACCCGAATTTGACCCGATTTTGAATTTGGGCAATGACCGAATTGTCTAAATTTAGAAATCGGACAAACAAAATTGATGTTCAAACCCGGTTAAATTTAGATTGGACAAATTTACATGTTCAGATCGGATGGGCGTTATCCTGATATCAAAGTTGGATCAAGTATTTGTGGAATGGCATGAGTGGCTTTCTTATAGTCATGCTTTCATGAGGATATTTTGATGGCATGAGTAGGTGCTCATGTAGATACTAGTGAAGGCAATGCAAATATGGGCAAATTGAATGGAACACTTGACTATTTGAGTAATGGGCCTTGGTACATTGAGGGTGACCATAAGCCTATTCAAGTGGACCAAGTTGAAAATGGCAATAGAAGATAAGAAAATGACCTTTTTATTTAGTTTTAAATATTACGACAAAGACCTACATAATTTCACCACCTTCCAGATCAAATCGAAATTTACATGCTTGTCAATATTACATAACCGCTACGGACAATGTGGAAGGTCAGCTTACCATATCCCAAGAACAAAAAATGATGAGTTGATCAAGTCCATTGGATCTTCCCCTCCCTCTCATATTAAGGCACCGTTCATTTGTGCGTTGACGCAACTAACCGCAACACAAGTTACCTAACCTACTGCGACCTACCGCAACATATCGCAAATTACCATTAACTTTTTACTATTTCCACCGTAACTTACCGCAACTAACCACCACGCAACGCATAAAAGAACGGGGTCTACTTGTCGTATTTGAAAATCATACAGTCAAATTTAAAAAATTTGACTATAAATTTCTCATGATTTGCTATATAAAATACCATCATTAGATTCGTAATAAAAAATATTATCATAAAAGTATAATATTGCAATTGTTAGTAACATATTCAATCAAATAGTAACATTAGAGACCGTGAAAGCCAAAATTATGACAACTAATATGAAATGGAGGGAGTAAATTTTATACGTGTTTAACTGATTGATGTCAAATTGAAAATAAAGATGACTTGGTTCTAACTTTAACAAATTGTTAAGAGTATATATTAATTAATTAATTTTATGAAGCATCTTTTAAATATTTGTACATGATATTTATGAAATTGGAATTAACTGATAATTCAAATAAGCCTGCAAGACGCTTATAATTTATTCTTTAGAAGAGCAAGGTAAAACTAGGTAAATGTGGGTGAAACTTAAAAACTGTTGAAAATACGAATAAAAATGGGCAAATTTGCGTTGAATGGATAATGAGGTATATGTTGCATACTATGGAAGATTATTGTAATTGACAACCAATTTAAATGGGCATTAATTCAAGGTTATATTGTTTGTCTAATGTCTACCTAGTATATATATTTTTTTTATCGGGATAAGTCTGAGCTATCCAAATTAGATTTATATTTCATAAGTACATCAGGAAGAAGGGAAAACCCAAACCCAAGTCTAATGGCTTGATTTATAACCTTGCCCTCTATACAAAGAGTCTTACTAATACGAGAAATCAATCACATACCCTTCAAAATGAAAGATCGCCCAAATATTAAATGACCTAGTAACTCATTGATCCCATTCCCCTCAAATGACCTAATATGACCTAATATTAAATGATCTCATTGATCACCCAAATATTAAATGACCTAATATGAGGAATCAATCATATTAGTTATCATCCACTTTTTTTCCCATTTCCCCTAACCTTTGGTAGGTCACTAGTGGCCAAAATATATGATCCCAATTGGATTGTATAGTGTTGCACATCTATTTCAATTTTGATGATTGATTGCATTTTAAATCAATGGATAGAGGCCAAAACACACTTTCCTTTGATTTCCTCCTTTTGATTTCGATCTTTCCATGGGTAAAGCTGGGTAAAGTAAAATTCGAAAGGTTTAAGTAAGTTTGAATAAATTTATATGGAAATTGGTAAAAATAAGTAATGTGTAAATTGATGTGTAATTTGTTGGGTAACTTCTAGTAGATTTAGGTATATTTAAGTAAAATTAAGTAGGTCTAGCTATGAGTGGGTAAACTTCACTAGGTTAGGAAAAATATAGTATAACCACCGCAAGAACAAGCTCACGTATAGGCTTGTAAACCTCCGTGGTAAATGTAGTTTGATAAAAAGCTACCCAAATTTATGAAAACCTATCAAAATTAGTCAAAACTTACAAAAATACAAAAAATTAAATTTTAACAAATTAGGTTAAATTTTGTGAACATTCTTTGTGAAATATGAAAAAAGATTTGAAATTACAAAAATACAATAATATCAACAAATAAAATTTGAACTATGGGAAAAGTGAAAGACCCTAAAATCCGCACTGACCTGCGAAATCTACTGCCACCCAACACCACCCACCAGTGTCCGCCATCCCCCGCTCAATTCCCACCTCCAATCGACCACTACACCATCGAAGACCCACCTTCGGCCATAATCGGTGCCACCTGAATCACCCCAAAATCGCTCAAACTCTAACCCTAATGGGCAAAAGCCAAAACCACCACAAGGGAGACCACAATCATATGACCACCACACAACCACCGTACCACTGGCATCTATCCTTTCCCACCATCGGCATCACCTGAGTTTAGCCCAAAACCAAAAACCCTGAACAACAATCGACAAAACCCAAACGCTATCGTCCGGTCAACCCCATGAGCCAGTAGTACCAGTCAACCACCATACTACTGGTGCCTTCCTTCCCCACCATGATGGCCATACCTAAAACTGCCAAAAAACACCAACGCTGTTGCTCATCCAATTCTTTTCTTTATTTTTAAAACAAGAAGAAAACCTACAAATTCATCCTTCCCTAGAAAAATTAAATTGCTATATATTTAGCTTATTTTTTTTAATTTTTTGAAATACAATTCAAATATATTTAACATTAGATTAAAACAAAAGACTTTTCAAAACTTAACAAATGTTATCAAAACTTAATTTTACCATATTATCCATTTACCAGCAAATTGCATAAAGTTACCAACTTAACTCTATCCACCAGATCTCATGAGCACTGGTAACTGGTAAGTGGTAACAGGCCAGTTCAGTTTTTCTTTAAACAGAGGACTTGGGACACTATACAATCATTACTTCATTTTCCGGCTTGTAAACAGGGCTATGAGAAGGGAAAGATCTTCATTAACATCGGCACCGCATCAAGTTCATAATATGAAGGCAGCAAAACCGGGCAAACAAAACTCATTCCAAGCCCAAGCAAAAGAGCAAATAAAAGAAAGCTTAGTTTCTTGCATCCAACTCAACTTCTGAATGTTTTAATCTAAATCATAAGATCAATTTAGCACTGAAATTATACAACAAAAACAAAACAGCTAAGCAGCTCAGCCACAGTTACCTTTCTTTTCAGTTTGGAGGTGGTGGTGGGGGCATCCCGTACTGTTGCTGCATAGGAGGCCTGCCACCCATCTGCTGAGGTGGCGGCGGGGGTCTCCAGACAGGTGGGCCCCCCATTCCCATCGGTGGCGGGGGCGGCCTTCCGAGACCCGGGGCGCCCTGAGGTGGCGGCGGCGGCATCATGTTCGGAGGCATCGGTCTGTACTGGGGTGGCGGCGGTGGCTGCATTGAGGGTGGCGGTGGTGGTGGAGCTTGACCCGGCTGTGGTGGTTGATTGGGCCAAGATGGGGGCCCGCCCATTTGCATTGGTGGTGGTGGTGGTGGGAAAGATGCGACCTGCGGGGGTGGGGGTGGACGGAAGGGGGGCATCGAGTTCGGTGGGACCCCACCATTTGCAAGCGGCCGTGGAGGAGCTGGAGCTGCCACAGCAGGGCCGTTCGCCTGAGCAAGGCTCGGTGGACCGCTTGCGAACAAGGTGTGTGGCCGGTGTTTCTGGGCATTTGGATTGCTCGCAGCCAGAACCCTCTCTGCAAAACAAACCAGAATTAATAACCCTCTTATTATTGAGATGATTTCATCACAAATTGATTCACTGCTTTATTTTTGTTCTCATCACCTTTTCAGAATAATCCAGAAAATTAAGTTCACAATAAATTGAGTTAATAAGTTCACAAGAAATTGAGTTAATAAGCTCAAAATATGTTCAACAAAATAAGTTCACAACATGTTACATATCAAAATAAGTTCAAGTCAATTTTTTACGGGAAACTGGGCAAAGTTGTTCCGCCCAGGGCCCCTATTTTAGAGAAAGCACCAGTAACCCTGTTCTTTTCTGCGGTTGGCAAACTGCGGTGCCACAGCCTACCGCAGTTTGCCACAACCCGCCACATTTTACCGTAAATCATTACTTTTCTCTCTCCTCACTTTTCTCCTCTACTTTTTACATCTTCTCTCCTCACCTACCCCACATACCAATAACCCACCACAATTCCACCATACCCGCCACAATTCCACCACATCTCACCACACCATTCCGCAAAATACCGCATAAAAGAACAGGAAAGAACCAAATTATGCGTAACAAACATGATGTATCAACATTACAATTTTCGACCATGGAAATTTTTTTACTTCTACAGTTCTATCAAGAATTCAACAAGCCCAAGAATAATAATTAATAAGAAAAAATAGGTTGAGTTAACAACTTCAAAAATAAGTTGTGCAAAAAGCTCTCACAATGTTCAAGAAAATAAGTACACTATATGTTCGATTCAAGAATAAGTTCAATCGCAATAAGTTGAAGATAAGAGGCCCTCAATTTAGTTTCTTTCCGGAAGGGGCCAGTCCCTAGGGGTTTGGCAAAATGACAATATGACTGGAAATGGAGACAAACAGAGTGTTCTTTTTGGTCTGTTTCACGAGAAAATAGTAATGAATAACTTTGTCAAGAAGCTAACCTGCAGGAGTTCCGTGTCTTTCCCCTTTTGTATCTTTCTTGTATGCATAAGAAACAGTAATTTGACGATTACAAAGGTATTGGCCATTCATTGCCTGCAACACGCCCAAACAAGTCATCAGTCTAAAGCCAAACGCCCAAACCCATAACCTTGCATATTTGCAAGGCAGGCTTAGCCAACATATCAGGCCAGGACAAAGACGTTGTGTACAGACTAACTTCTTTTGTCACAAACCACATCACATAACATGTATGCACGTCTCAAGAGTCATAAAACTACCAAAATACTGTGAATACGAAATTATAAATGCACCAAATACTCAATATAATCTGATTACAAATGCACCAAATACTCAATAATCTGATTACAATTGCACCAAATGGGACTAAAGAAGCATAAGGGGGTATGGCTACGAGTTGCAAACTTGTAGAAGCAAATGCAAACTCTAATAATGGATGGGGTTATACATTGTAATAAAAGAAACGCAAAACACACTCAATAACACAATAGTCTGGGAAAGTTGACTCAATCATGCCTTGTGCATGTTTTTTCGGAACCATGAGAATGTTTGCTGGAGTAGGAGTCTCATGTTAGTATGTCACCACTGTATACAAGCCAAAAACATGCCTCCATCTGCTCAAAATCAGAAACATAATTCTAGTTTCTGAAGTGGAGCTGTGCAGTTTCTGCAGCAGTAACTTCCAGTTCGGCAGATTTGGGGACACTTTTTTATGGGATCAAATGACATCCAATGGCTTCAAAACTAGTCTCATTACAAAGATAGCACCTTAAACTTTAAGTTAGATGCCTGCAAATCTTTCTAAATGGCCATTAGGTTAATCAATTAAACTCAACAAGTTAGAACCCTCTCATGCACAAGTGCACAACGCTATCTGTGCCGCTGTGCAGAACATGTGCTTCGAAATTCTGCAACTCTCTACTCCCTACTCTTTTGCTCAGTGAGTGTGATTCCAAAGTCAGACAGTAAACTTTAAGATATCCTATGTTACCTAGACTCATGGGTGTGTGACATGGGTACAGACGGAAAAGGGGACACTGTCCAAAAATTGGACACAAAATGGGAGACATTACCAAAAATTGGACAAAATAAAAGAAATATAATAATTATCTGAAAAATAAGTTGCATTTAAATCCTTTTGTCCAATTCTTTTGTATTACGGTTGCATGTATTTTGTGAATAGAAAGGCCCAACCCACTTACTAATACAAGAACCCACTAGCATTACCCAAGAATAGAAAAAAGGAAACAAATAGAATTTTAAAGAAACCCTAATGCAGAACTTCTACAGTCGGGTCCCAGTCAAGTTCCGGTTGCAAAATCCCACTCCCGATGGGAGCAGGACCGGAAGTGGAGCTAAAAATGAAGTCCCGGTCAACACTAGGACCGGGAGTGGGACACACACACACACACATTTCCCTCCCTCCGCGCTTTCTCTCTCTCTCTCCCCCCCCCCCCCTCTCTCCCTCCCTCCCTCCCTCCCTCCGCTCTCTCTTTCTCTCTCTCTCTTTCTCTTTCTCTCTCTCTCTCTCTCTCTCTAACATAGGTTTTAAGTTAGTAACATGTACTGCATTTGTAACCAGTTAGAATAGAATGAAGATGGTCGGATGCAAGCCCTTTCCGTTTAATTCCCCGCAATAGCTTCTCTCTTGTTTGGTCTTCAAGATTGGTGATCTAGTTGAGTCTTGAAAGATTCCATAGGTGATTAAATCCTATCCTTAGAAGTTAATCGAACCAAGGAGTGATTCTTATCCAGATTTGATCATAGCAAATCCTCGCTTTGCTTATCTCTAAAGTGGCCACACAAGAGAGGGGTTCAACAGAGAGCCTTTACAGCATTAGCCTAGGGGGTGTTTCTTATCCCTTTGCTGAATTAAGGGCCCTAAGCAAGAGTATGATGGTGCTTCTGCATTTTTTTTCTTTGAAAATTTGGCTCTTAATGTGTTCATATTGTATGTATCTAAGCACTCCTACAAATGCATCACCAGGTGACTATTCCACACTGTATTAGTTGTCACTTCGGTCTTTCAACTCTTCCTATTTGTGAAAGTCCAAGGAGGTCATGAGATAAACATGAGCTCATCATGCAAGCAGACTTTCAATGGCAATCCACGGACGAGACTTTGAAAATGTTGGCTATGATATCAGCATAGTAATTAAAAAGAAGCCCATGGTAAATGGATAGCTCCATCACATACATACAATTTAGCACCACAGCACAGGGTCCCCCATCCCTTCTCCCCTTTTGGAAGGGAAACGAGACAACATGATACATGATACATACCTCAATGGCTGCATCAGATGCCTCGAAGGAGTCATAACTGACAAATCCAAAGCCACGAGAATTTCCAGTCTCAGGGTCTCTCATAATCTGCACAAGAAAAGAACAAAGAAAAAAGGAATCACGGTTAAAACAGTTGACTTCCGCTTCAACCCTTGCCTGTAGTCGAATTACTTTGTTCAACATAAACAGAACTATTTCTTCTTGTCATTGGAATACATGTTAGATACATGCTGAAAAATAGTAAAACTTATGAGCCTTTGAAATTGAATTCCTGAAAATGGTCCTAACCTACAAGTCGCCAATTGAGCTGAAACTGAAGCAGGTGAGATATAATTCAAAGTCATCCCCATGTTCAGCATGCTAAGTCCCTTAAAAGCCTAAATCTTCATGACTTATTGTTCAATCGTGCATAATACGTTTTTCAAAGAGGCAGACAATGGGTGTAATCCTAGTCTCCCAAAACACCCTAAACCTAAAAGGGAAAAGGGGGAAAAGGAGGAAGAGCATGCTAACGACTTCAGTAGATTTTTCCATAAATTAAATTCACCTTGTTTTAACAACTAGATAGTCACTGTATGCTATTCCGTACAGCAAAGTGAATGGGGGAAAACATCTCAAATTTCAAGAACAAGCTAAAGACTTCATACACAGCCTAGGAGACTTGGAGTCATGTGAGGCCCTTTAGCAACATTATGATATGGTCTGGTAAAAGTAGCTTTCGAAAATGTAAAAGATGCCACCTCACAAAGACTAAATCTAAGACGACAACAATGTCTAAATTTAGGAGTAAAGCTGATTCTATTCCTCACAAACAAACACCAAGCCCAACAAGAGCTATTAACAATAACACCAGAATCTAGCTTGATTCTTGGCTAGAAGCTGACTCGGTCTAGGAGATAAAAACACACACACGTGCAACCTTACCCCTGTCGTCAAGAATTTCTTAGGAGCATGGTCAAAAATGAATTAACTTTCCTAGGAGCAGGGTTAAAAATTAGAAGAGTATGCAGGCATAAAAGGATGAAAACAAAGAATCATGCAACAATTGCAACAATTGTGACAAAATGAACTAACTTTAAAAAAAACAACTGCAGCCAAAAGCAAACACATGACCAACACCAATGTTCAATGAATCAATTCCCACAAGCTATAATACACGCCAAAACATGAGTTTAAGATTATGCATACCTTGGGATTTGTGACTATTACTCCAAATGCACTGAAAGTATCATAAAGAAGTTTTTCATCCACATCCTGTTAGAAGAAAAGATAGAATAATGTCATTGCAGAACAGGATAACCAGCAGTGGTGAAGATGCCATCAGAAAACAAAACATGACCCTCCTCATCCAACTTGGCCAGTGAACAGAGCACTTCATATAATTGAAATGAAATTTTAACATTAACACTTACAGGATCCAGATTACCAATAAAAAGATTTGCTCCAACATCCAAGCTCTTTTTGTCCTGAGAAGCCTGTAAAATGACAGAGGGAGAAACAAGTATACGTTACACTTGTTCATCTTAGTCCAACATAACGCTCGAACTATAGATCTTGACCATCTTGAACTATAAATCTTGAAGCTAGCAAAGATTTGGGAAAATGCCTTTCATAGGTGAATCACATATAAGAAGAAACAAGTAATGCCGGTAGAAAAGCAGGTCATACCTTATTTACACGTATAGGTTTCCCATAAATCTTGATCATGTTAAGAACTTTAATGGCCTGTTTTACATAGGAACACAAGGAAATGTAGTTATAAAAAGAGTTTCTCGTCGAAGGGGCTATTGAAATAAAGATCCAAAGCTACTGTAGTAGTAGCTACGGAGGAGAGAAGGATAGAGAGCCTACATAGTCAGCATCCTCTTCACTCCGGAATTCTACAAATCCATATCCTTGATGAAGATTTGTCACTCTATCTTTGGGCACATACACATTAACTGAAATGGTGCCAGGAACAAAACAAATGGCTTGTCATCCATTAAAAGGAACTAAAATATCAACACAAAAACCCAAAGAAAAGTGTGGGACTTTACCAACGGGGCCAGCTTGAACAAACAATTCCCACAGCAATTCTTCCGAAACCTGAAGCACACCCATAAAACTCTCAATTTAGTGAGACGTCAAACATGCATAAATTTTACAATTGGCCATCTACTCATCCCAATCCCTCCCTATCACAGTGTAATTGTGTAAACCTTGAATCTTGAAGCTATAGAGTTTCTTAGGACAGGGCCCACATTGCAGTTTGGGAACAGTTGCATAATTTTAAGCTTTATTTCCAAGTATTACACATTGCATTAGCTTAAAAATCCCAGAATTTGAATTCAGATCCAAGTACGGAGCATGAGATTATTCATGAACTAATGCATCAATCCAAACTAAAGCGAACCCTTCCTCTGCAACTCCGGCACACCACTCATCATCATCAAACAACAACAAAAACTTATTAATAAACCCCACAATCAAGCAACTGCATTGCATAACCTATCACTATCAATCTCTGAAAAATTATTGCCAACAGGCACGAAACAAACACAACTAAACCCAGACAGGGCACACATTGTAGTTTAGGGGGCAAAGTTACATCTTTGTCAGCTTAATTTCCGACAATTATACATTGAATTAGCTCAAATGTCCTGAAATTGTTTACATTCCCACCAAGAGATCAGCTGTGGATTCATGTCTGATGCATCAATACAAATGACAGTGAGCTGCCTTTCAGCATCACCCCCCGTATTCATCATCATTAACCACAGAAAACTCAGAATTAAGCAAGAACATTCTGTTACCCATTACTATCATTATCAGCAAAAGCACTACCAACAAGCATGAAACAAACCCTATTAAATTCAGGAACACACAGCATGAAAGAAAATCGAAAATCTAATCGAAGAAAGCAACTCGCCACAGGAGCAGAAAGATAGATTTCCAGGTACAAAATGAAAGTAGAAATGCCAAAGATAAACCCTAGGAGGTAAGGAAACCTGAGCGTCGAGGTTGCCGACATAAGCAGTGGCGTCTTGGTTTCTCTCCGCCGCGTGTTGGCCGAGCAGGTTAGCTCCCACTCCCGGAGCTATTCGTGTCGTCATCTTGACGTCACCCCTCCCACACTCTCACTCACTCTCTCTCTACCTTCTCTCTCTATAATGAAGCTTGCAGGGGTTTAGGGCTTCGGGAGGGGAGGAGATTTTCGCAAAGAGACGAGGGCACCGGAAGACGGTCCGACGGATCTTTTGAGCAAAAAATTGGGGGGATTTTAGTCCGCTAGAACCGGCAATTATCAGCATGGCGGTTCAATTCAGGGTCACTTTGAGGTTAGACTTTCAACTTTTACTAATTTATTTTGTACCCATCAATTTGACACAACAAAGGGGAAAACTTATATATATCTAATTTGGTGACAAACAAAGGGGAAAATAGAGTTGAATATCACACTAAAATATATTTTAGATTAATGATAAAGTGTGATATTCACTTAACATACAATTTATTAGGTCCACCTAGAGCATGTATTTCAAATATTACAATTGTTCACTGACATAATTAGATTATTAACTCTGATTATTATGATTGTTCATTCTTATTACTGTGATTGTTCAATCCCAAATATCTGAAGCACATGTACCGTATGCGTATAATATATATTGCATTTGACATATCATGAATGTACGTTTCAGAATCATTATTATATGATATGCTAGAAAACCTCTATGTATTATCATCTTCTAGAGCTTGTTAATAGATATTTACCGATATTTATCATTAACATTGACCATCAGTCATATGAGAACATCCTAACATATTAATGATGTATCTTTTGATAATTACATGATCAATTAAGAATCTATGGAGTCCATATTAGTTAATTTTATTAAGGTTTGTAAATTAGTTTTAAAATTATTGTTGGATAAAGTTAGATAAAACTAAAGTTAATTATAAACATTCATGTTAAATTACTACTCCCTCCATTTTTTTATATATCATTCATGCTTTTTAAGGTCCATTTTTAATAATTAATAATTTCTCACATAATATTTTATTAAAAAATGCAATATTATACTTTTTCAATAGTGTTTTTATTATAAATCTAATGAAATCAATTTTGTTTAATGAATCATTATATAAATTAAAATATTAGCGGACAAAGTTTTTAACACAATTACCTAGGTGACACTTAAATAAAAACGGAAGGAGTAATAGACAATGTACCTTAATTTAATACATGCATTAAGTTCCAATCTTGGATTACTTGTATTACAAAAAAAAAAAAAAAAAAAGCTACAAGATCCTATGTATGGAAACGTTTTTCATTATAAATTATAAATCTAAAGACAATAGTTTCGTATGATACATCACACAATTATTGTATTTTAAGAAATTTTAAAAAATTGACAGCATACAATTCATAATCATGAATATACGTATATTTTCAAAAAAAAAAAAAAAGTAAGAGCTATAAGAATATATCAGCTTTCGATAAGAAACTTTTCTCAAATAAATTATAACAAGAGCGAGCGAAGGACAATAAATCCCAATCTATAGAGAAAACAAAACCAAAAAAAACATTTATTTACGTAAAATTTTCCTTAGCATTCAATCATTCATGGTACTTCCTTCTACTCCAGAGTATTTTACTTTGAAGTTGCCACAAGTTCCCATGCCACAAGTTCCCATGCCACTTTCCCCGATTTAGCTCAGCAGCTCTCGCGCACGACCACCATTATATCCAGAATTCATCAATTATCACAACCCACACAGCGCTCCCAATGTGGGTCCCACCTGTGCGAGATTTGGAGAGATCCAGAATTCCAGATATAGACCGTCTTGCCTTGGAACATTTGTCGTATGCTGATATCAACATACCGCTCATCAACTTTATCAGTACATGATTACCATAGTTTACAACCACATTTCAGCAATCAAACCAAAGAACCATACAGATGACAGAACAACTAGCATCTGAATTTGCTATAGATAAGTGTCCATAGGAAATCAAAGCCAGTACAAAACACTAACATGAAAAGAATGAGGGAAAGTCACTTCATTAATCTGTATACGTATCAAAACAATATCTCTTTACACAAACTTGGGGAATCTCGATCCCCAAAATCCTCAATTCAAAGATGACACACAAAATCAAGCACATAGTGTCTTTAAGGTTTCAATTAGAGTCCCTATTCTCTTACAAATTCACTATTATCACCAGGCATTCTGAATAACTAACCCACAGACTGTATCACTGTAATCACTTATCAAAAACCTCCTCATTTCATTCATAACTAACATGAAACATTGGCATTCACTACATTACACCACTTCTAAGTTCTAACCCCATAAATCTAATCAGCTATGTTACCAAGGCACGGGTACGGGTCACTCGAATACAGGTGTCGAACTCGACTATTATAAAGAAGTTCGCAAGATTTCGTAGTCATTTGAGGTGTTGAGTACCGTCATACCCAGGGAAAAATGAAGAGCCGGAGTAACATAGCTGATCAAGAACTCCTATGCTGCAGCCTCTTCAGCTTCTGACTCATCATCAGGCGAAGATTCTTGAGAAACCAAACCCAGCTCAAGCTCAACTTTCTTCCAAGCATTGAGGACATTTGGTGGGAACTTCTTCTTGACAGTCCGAATCAACCCTTTTGCATCCTTCACCTTCTTCTTTGCCACCAACCCTTCCACTAAGTCCTTCAAGGTTGCGAAATCGGGGATTTTGTGGTAGAAAACACTCTTCTTAAACACATCATAACCAGTCCCGAAATCCCCCTTCTTGCACAAATAATGTATCAAAGTTCTAAAAGTTGCCGCCTTTGGGTTAAACCCACTAGCCTCCAACTCTTCATAAAGGTTCATAGCCTCATCCATCATCCCATTTCTACAATAACTAGTCAGCAAATAATTATAGCTAATTGCATCCGGTTTCAAGCCGATCGAGGTCATTTCTTCAATCAACCCCTTAACATCCTCCGGGCTACCCCCGTTTGCATGAGCAATCCGAACATTATAAGCAGTTACATCAATCACACACCCGTTCTTCAGCATCTCATCCCAAAGCCGATCCGCCTCATCAACTTTCCCCTTCTTATAGAGGGAATCCAAAATGGTCGTAAAAGTGACAGCAGTAACCTCAACACCCTTCTCCTCCATCTCCTTCAAGATTTCCAAGCCCTTCTCAGGAGAACCCACCTCACAATAAGCCTTAGTCAATATCCCATAAGACACCTTGTCAGGAACAACCCCATATCTCTCACGCATTTCGTCGAACAGTTGGGGGGCACGATCAAACAACCTAGAATTGTTACACGCAGCGAGCAAAGCATTGAAAGAAAGCGTTGTTCTGGGAGTACCCAGTTGCTCCATCTGTGTGTAGGTCTTAAGGGCATGCTCAAACATACCTGCGCGACCATAGGAGCGAATCAGAGTGCACAGGAAGGATTCCTGGGTGATTTTTGGGTCTTTTTTGTGGGATTCAAGGAGAGCTTCGATGTCATCGAATCGATGGGATTTGGCGAGGCGCTGGATGGTGAGATCCTGGGCGTAGCGGGATGAACCGGGGGATCTGTGGCGGTTGGAAACGGAGGAGTAGATTTGCAGGGCCTTATCTGGGTCGAATTCTGATCGGAGCTTCGATTTTGCTCTGGATATTGAAATAGGAGCTCCTGATGATTCCCTTGAGAAGGTGCAGAGATGGCGGGCCAAACGAACAGCGAGAGAAGATGACATTTTTACCGGAAAATCTTGCCTCGGTGCCAAAATTGTAGGGGTTTGGGAGGGATGAGAGGGAGAGATTCAGATATTGGCGGTGCAGGGGTTTGGAAGGGTTTTAGAGAAAAGTTCGGGGAAGCTGGGGAGGTCAGAGCTGAGATCCCTTGTTCGAAATTCTATGCCAGCGGTATTAAAAAAATTGCCGGGAGGGCTCAAGTCTCATGTTTCAACAATGTTAAGTTATGTGGTCTCTCTAGCGCTGTCAAAAAATCGAATTCGGTTAAATTCGGGTCGGATAAATTCAGACGATAAATTTATGTAAGCGCAGTTTTATTTCTACGCATAATTGACAATAGAAAAAAATTATGTCCGAATATTAGTAATATCAAAATTCGAACGAAAATCTATATCAGCATAGGTTTTTCCGGTCGATTTAAATTTGCCGGTGCTATCTCTAACCCAAAGAAAAATGGAGTGGAGAAGGATAAGATGACGAGGAAGAGAGTGAGAAATTAAACAGAAAAACAAAGATATTTTTGTATGGTCACACAATTTACCAAATTCAAGCCAAAATCTCTTGTTAGTCATTACAACATCATATAGAGATCTTTTTGATTGGAAAAAAGAAACGCGATCTCCATATAGCCAGTATTTCAAAACAGTGTTTGCCTCTCAGCAACTTCTGCAGATAATTGTTTCAAGTGCTGTTTTTTGGTGAGGTTAGATTCAGATTTGGTTAGTAAAGCAAGGAAAGGAAAAGAAAGGATAGCCAGATCCTTCAAAAATGTATCATATTATAGGCTTATAGCAAGATCCTTCAATAATGTAGATAACACAGACACTGAACTCGGCCAACAAGACCTATCTCCGAAAGCATACCCACAGAAAACCTCGAAGAAACAATGTCAGATAACAACTAACAAGCACAAAACACTCTTATACATCTTCAGAATCACCAAATCATTAAGATTCCAGTCCACGAAATTGCTGATAATCACATTCATCTCAAATCATTTGGTTTCACTTCTCTCATGAAGTAGGATATTGCAATGAGAAGAAAAATCACTGGCCAGAAAACATCTCATCCTTCAAACAGCCAACATTAAAAGCTTCACTAATAGTAAGTAATATGTATAATACATTGATGACCAATATTTAAGTACAAAGATCAACCCTTTAACTGAAAATCTCATGTCCTCATCAATCACTACAATAGAGACTAAGAAGAGTGGTCCTACGGGCTAAAGACTGTCTACAGACTTGTGAGAGTTTTCTTGAATTATGTCAATGTGATCAAGAAACAAACAGAGAACATTTTAATCACTTTAGACATCTTTAGCCATCGTACACGCCCTCTGCAAATTTGTTCTCAGGATAATATGAAGCCACGACTTGATTGCCATCAAACTTTCTTCCATGCATTGCAGCTCTTGCCCTTGAAGCACTCTCCACATCAGCATACTCTAGGAACACCTAAACAACACAAATGCCTTTTAGCAATCAGGCCCCTGTATTCTTTCTGCTAACAAGGAAAAGAACCGAACAATACAATCACAAGTTCACAAGTCCCAGTGTGGGTTCCACTTGTGTGGGGTCTGGGAATCTAAACGTTAAGCCGTTACCCCAGTGTGGGTTCCATTTGTGTGGGGTCTGGGAATCTAAACGTTAAGCCGTTACCTGGGCAGACATACATGCATGCAGAGGGGGAAAACAGTACAATGCAAAAGAGGAAACAAGGACTAATGCAAACTGACCTTTCCAAGGCCCGGTGATGGCTCTCCGTTTGGCTGCGGACGCGGGATAACAACATTTACCAAGGGGTCTGAAAATAGACATGTGAATATAATGAGGTGTAGAACTCTCAACCACAAACAAACGCAGCAGACAAAATTAACATTATCTCTCAACTCCACGTGTCAAATCTGTATGAGGAACTTGCTAGTATTTTGTGAGACTAGGTAGAACTCTTGGGAGATGCCCTACCTAGCTAATGTATCTTGCCCTTCTTTTTTAAAAAGATAGGGGGAAAAAGAAGAAAAGTAGCACACAAAATGAACCTAATAAAAGAAAAGAAAAAAAGAGATTAAGATAATGTACCAAATTTTGATCCCTCGTCTCTCATGTCCTCCATGATATCGGCAAACACTTCATCATCTTTGAGTTCATCTGGATTCACGCAGTTAGTTAAGGACACGACCTTGGTAGGTAGACCACCAGGTTGTAATATCATTTTCTGCAAGGTCATGAAAATTTGTCAAAATCCCAGATCCTCCATTCAATAATGAATCATAGCAAGTGACCAAAAGGTACCATGAAATAACTAGGAATGCAATAACATCACCTGTAGAGCGATTTGCTGCTGAGCATGCATATAGACACTCTCTTGCTCCGGCTTGGGTTGCTGAGCGCCCTGGTTTGCCCGGCGGACAGTAAGGGTCTTATCACCCATTTTGATACCATTTAGTGCTTGACAAACAATGTCGGTAACGGTTACGTCTTGGTAAACACAAAATGCATAGCCTTTTGAATTCCCAGTTTCCCTGTCCTTCACAAGATCAAAGCCTCGAAGTGGCCCAAACGATTCCAGCAATTCCCGAACCTGGGCCTCAGTAAAGTAATAAGGAAGCCCACCCACAAATATCCTGTCGGGACCCTCGAGCCCACCAGCGGACCCTGGTGTTAATCCAACCGCAGCCAAATTCAAGTTTGGATTTGGTTGACTAGGTCCAAGAGCTGCAGCCAATGATGGGTTGTAGTCACTAGGTCTCCTTACCTTAACTGGTGTTCCCTGTGATTGCAACACCAAACATAACCAATTAGCAACAGTAAATACTAAATAGTAGTATACATTCTAAAGATTTCATTCTGAATGGTAAATATTATATGCAGAGTAGCAAAGCTGAAGAGAAAAGAATCCACCTCAAATATGATACCATCTAGCGCCATTGCATTACTAGCCTCCTCCACAGATCGCATTTCCACAAAAGCAAACTTCTTTTCATGGTTTATATAGACATTGACGACAGCATCCCCTGAATGTGTAATAAGATGGAATAAGAAACACGTTTTAAGAAGAGCTCTATACTTATTGACAACATTGAAATGTCTTCCTACCTGGACCAGCAGAATTCCCTCCAATGGCAGACATGACATGGCTGAAGAAGGTAGCCACAGACTGGAATAGAAAATGTAAAGATTTATGTCATAGAAAATAGTGATAGAATATGAAAGTTATATGAGCAGATAAAATTGGAGAACGATGAAAAACCTGTTCATTAGCAGTTGGGGGAAGACCTCCAACATAGACCCGTCGAGCATGTCTAGTTGCCTGAAAAAATCAAACCAAATCAATTTATAGGAATTGTGGTCATCAAAAATTAGTACCATAAATGATAAATCTAACAATTGGAAACTAAAATCTAATTCAAGGTTCAACTAACCTGTTGAGTCATTGCTTGAACAGGCATGATAGGAAGAGTTCCAAGCTGCACCCAGAAAATGCCACAGTAAAATGGACATATTGTTCATAAAACAGGAACCAATCCCCAATCATTGATCTCAAAGGTTCAATTCTAAATCCCTAATGATAAACCCAAAACCCCCCCCCCCCCCCCCCAAAAAAAAAAAACAATTCCTTCACTCCAAAGTCAAAATTTTTGCTTCGGCCAATGAAGTTAGGCTACAAGGTTTGCACATGCCAAAAACAAAAGCTAAAAGCAAAATCTCAGTATGTGAAATGTCAGAAACCACTCTTAAGTATTGACCAGCTACAGAAAAGAATGTACCTGTGGGGTAGTCATAGGGAGCATGTTGGGAAACATTCCAGGAACAGCAGGAGTAGCTCCAGGAATCTGGCCTGTAGAACAAGAAAGTGTCATACTTCTACACAAAACATCACAATTGGCGATCCAAAAAAAAAAAAAATAGAAAAAACACAAGAAGCTTTTCCAACTATAGATACTTGTATATTTGTGTAAAATAGCTTCTCCAAGTGTAGATTACACAAGATGAGGGGAAAATTCAAGTGATACACTATGGACAGATTAATTGTAAAGACGACATGCATTATGCGCCAGTTAAAGATGAACAAAACCCAACCTGAGCATCGTTCTTCCTTGTACATTAAAGCTACAGAAGTCGGCTCACACCCAATGTCAGCGGGGCAAGTAGCCCAATTTACCTTCTTAGAACAAAACAGAGGACACAAACAAGAAACAAACACCAAAGACAAGAGCAAACCAAAAACATCTTTCAGTGCCATAGTTATGTGACTAAGTAAACAATTAAAAGTAGAAGATTGAGAAATTACAATCCATCCGCAGACACTCCATCTGGCTTGATAAAGCAGATAAGAAGTGGCTGGACAAGCTTACCAATGAAACCATGTAATGTGATTGGGAGTTCCACGCTAAAGCAAACAAAAAAAGCAGTAGTTTTAGAAGAAATCTAGTAAGGCATCAAGGGAGAAAGTCATACCAGGAACAGCAGCAGCGGCAGCCAACATTGCAGCAGCTGGAGGAGCCATATCAAATCCACTGATCCTTTTACTGACAGCAAAAGGGCAGTAATTATTAAATTAGTAAGAAACAAAATACAGAAGCCACCATGGAATAACCATGTCACCTAGCTGATCTCACTGCACATTGTTGCAACAGAAATGAAAGTGATGCTTTCACAAACAAATAACATTAATCTAGCATGTTACTGATTATATCATTATGCAGATGAATAAGGAAACCCATTACATGGAAACACAGCATTCATCCCCTACTCATGACAATAGAAAGCATCTAATATAAGAATGATATTTACCACATTCATAGAACATTGGCTCGACCCACTATAGAAGCAACCCCATGTGACTGACAAAAATGTAAGGTCTACCAGAAGGCTTGGCCACGAGAATATTCACTGCAATCAAGACATATTACAAACACAATCACCAGGCAAACATCTAGGCCACTTAGCAGATGACTCAATATCCCAAATGTCACCAGTTCTCACATGAGTATTAAGATGACCATCTCATTTACACATACAATATACTTGCCATAAACCAACGCTAGAATCATTGTAGGCGATCTAAAACCTGACCACACGAGAGGGATGCGATATGGAAACTCAAAACACCAAACACATCATTCTTCTTCAAGCAAAGCATATCAAATTCAACACTGACACAGACTAACCCTATAACATCCAATGCGTAGCTTGCTATGATAACGCCACAAACAGGAATGCATTAAATTCTCCTTGTGAGTTGAGATACAACCTAAAGCTAGTAAACATCTCAGCTAGGCCAACACAAATAGCAACAAAGCTATGAAAATGAAAACATTATCACATATTGAAAATCTAAAAGGAGATAGTGGCTTAGCTCAGCAAAGCACTAAAATTGTTACAACAAAGGAGACTCAAACTTTTATGCCCAAGTATAAACAAACAGACATTCAATCTAATACACAGTGTAGTTTCAATGCAAAGAAAAATTCAATGTTGCTCCAATGATATGATTAGTACCTTTTAGAACGAGAACGCGAACGAGACCCTGAGCGTGAACGAGAGCGAGACCTTGATCTGTGATGTGATCTGGCCCTGGAACGGGAACGAGAACTACGCCGATGCCTATCCTCACGGTCATCATCATAATCCCTTCGTCTGCACATAATACCATGTCAGCTCAGGATTCACAGTGAAAGTAGGCAATATACATATTAGCAGTCGCTAGTATGAAAGGAGGCAATATACCCAGCAATATCTGTGCAACTTCTCCACAAGGACACGACACAGGGAAAATAAATAATGATCTAAATCTTCCTACATATAAGCACATATAAATGAATTCACATACCTTTCGTAATCTCTACTGCTGTGGCTGTGATGATGATCATCATCTTCCCTGTCCCTGCTCCGCTCCCTGTGTCGATCCCTATGGCGATCTCGCTCTCTATCCTTGTCACGGTCCCGCTCACGATCCCTATCCCTATGTCGGTCCTTGTCCCTATCCTTATCTCTATCTCTTTCTCTATCTTTATCTCTATCCCTATCCCTATCCCTATCCCTATCCCTATCCCTATCCCTGTCTCTGTCTCTGTCCCGTCTTCTTTCCTTGTCACGATCTTTATCCCTTTCCTTCTCTCTGCTTCTTGAAGACTCCCTTTCACCATCTTGTGAATCATACTGCAAGAAAATCAAAAAAATATAATCAATCAGTGTAAGAAAATTTCCCAACAAGTACAACAAAACCAAGAACAATAGCAATAAAAGCTTCTTCTTTTTTCCTTTCGGCAAGTATAAGTTGCTCCGCAACGCATTCTATAACAGAAGTGACTAAATTGCCCAGCAAATGCATGCTATGGTGGTATCAACAGAAACTATTAACTTTGTAGGAGAATCATAAATATACAATTAATCCGTGGATGAGAAATTCCTAACAAAAACAGCTCTTTCTTGCGAGCATAAGTTGCTATCAACTTCTTTTTCCGGGTCTGACAATTTAGGTCTTCGGAGTCCGACAAAATTTTGCCAGCTCTAGAAACTATCCACTTCGTAATGGACAGGAACCGGAAATCATCCAGACAAACACAAAACCAGTTCTAAGTGATTCCTATCCTCGAAAAACAGTCATCCAGGTTGATCGTTTCAGCTCGATTAACCCAGCTGGTCAATTAAAATCCATTCTACGAAAGTCCTTAATTGGAATTGGTTTAACCAGCATCACACCAAATACCATAAACAAAATTCAACTCAATGAACCCTAAATTACCGATACTACTCAACCCTTCTCTAACCCTTAACAATTCAGAAATGCTAAAACCGATAAGCCCTAGAAACAAGCAATCGGCAACAACAATAGCTTAATCATGCGTAAAGAACACGATTTAGCGCGGCAATAAACAAAAGTAGAGATCACGAGAAGAATAGTACCCGATGCTTGGAATCATCTTCGTGGTGGTTATCGGCGGCGTCGCCATGGTTGGCGGCGTGCTCCGGCGGAGGAGAAGCGTATCCTTCTCCGTTGCCATCGTATGTCTCATCGTACGACATCGTTGCGTCTCCCTCCCTCTCTCTCTCTCTACTTTGAACTTCTAGAGTGATCTTCTGAGGGGGATTCTGGTTCAGTTGGTGGAAGTGTCGAACAACGCAAAGGGAAAGGGAAGAGCGAGGCGGTAGATTGATTCATGGATTTCCATGGTTTTATGGCAAGGACTTGGACTATACTGTCAGCGGGGAAAACAAAGCCCAATAATAATAATAGAGGAAAAATGAAAATGAATTTTTGTAAAATTCCATCCCAAAATATTTGTCACAATGATAACTCCTTTGCTCCATTTTTTTGTCAAATACAATAGCAATCCAAAATTTTGGAATGTGAGTGGGGTCCATTCCTTCCACATTAGCCATCATTCGTACATTTTGAAATTTCATTCTATTTATTCTACAATAATAGGAACTCATTCCTACTTTTTCACTTTAAAATATTTCTTTTTAAAAAACATATCATTCTACTACTATATGTCAAATTATGATTTATTGAAAAATAAAAAATAAAAAATAAATGCATGCATTCCAGGAATGCAAGAATTCTTTCCTTTAAATTTAGTTTCTTGCTGCACCAAAACTCTACTACCAACACGAGTTCCAATGCACACAACAATCCATCATTGCACTTGTGTGTTCCTGGGATATCCTCAAACACAAAAAGGCTATAAACTTCTCAACATTCTTACACATCAGACTTTCATCTCACGGAACATCAAATTAAATTTGACGAACACATTTTCCATTACAAATATTGCTCTTTCAATTAATATATGCAGCATGTACCATATCCTCTACCTGGGGTCTCGAAGTAGTCAGATGACTTTCTCTCTCTGGGGCATGATGAACAAACTATACCTATTGTACCTCCTTCATATGTGAGTTTTCACTACTCAATTCTAGGACTTCATAGTTGCCTTAGCAACTAATATCGATCCAATACGTTTTGCCCAAGCTGTACAAGATCCTAACTGGTGTGCAACAATGAATCAAGAGTTGCGAGCCTTGGAAGCCAATGGAAATTGGGAAATCTTCTCTTTTCCTCCGGGCAAGAAAGCTATTGGCTACAAATGTCTTTTAAAAATAAAATACAATTATGATGGATCAGTTGAGCGGCTCAAGGCTCATTTGGTTGTTTTGGGGTGTATATAGCGATATAGGGAAGATTACAAAGAAGCCTTTGCTTTAGTTGCCAAAATGACCATTGTGAGGTCTTTATTGTTATCATAGATATGCATCATTGGCCTACATATCAATTAGACGTTACCAATGTCTTTCTCCATGGTGATTTGGATGAGGATGTATATATGACTATGCCACAACTGACAACCCACAACGGTATCTTAGAGTGGGTGCCAATATCACTCCAGGCATGGTTGTGCCAACCAAGGGGCATGCAGTGTGCAAGTTACTTAAATCTCTGTATGGTCTCAGATAAGCACCCCGACAATGGTTTGCCAAGTGGTCGACTGCTCTATTAGTATGGATTCAAGCAATCAAAAGCAGATTACTCTTTATTCATCAAAACCAATGGCCCTAATTTTTTTGCTATTCTTGTATATGTAGATGATATGATTCTTATCGATAATGATGAGGTTGAGTTGGATAAGATCAAACACTTCCTCAATGGGAAGTTTCATATGAAGGATTTTGGAGCCTTACGATATTTCCTTGGCCTCAAAGTGGCTAGGTCTCCATGGTGATTTGGATGAGGATGTATATATGACTATGCCACAACTGACAACCCACAACGGTATCTTAGAGTGGGTGCCAATATCACTCCAGGCATGGTTGTGCCAACCAAGGGGCATGCAGTGTGCAAGTTACTTAAATCTCTGTATGGTCTCAGATAAGCACCCCGACAATGGTTTGCCAAGTGGTCGACTGCTCTATTAGTATGGATTCAAGCAATCAAAAGCAGATTACTCTTTATTCATCAAAACCAATGGCCCTAATTTTTTTGCTATTCTTGTATATGTAGATGATATGATTCTTATCGATAATGATGAGGTTGAGTTGGATAAGATCAAACACTTCCTCAATGGGAAGTTTCATATGAAGGATTTTGGAGCCTTACGATATTTCCTTGGCCTCAAAGTGGCTAGGTCTGCACAAGGAATTATTGTGTGCCAGAATAAATACACTAGAGACTTAGTCAAAGAACTTGAGCTCTCATATGCCAAACACCTCAATATTCCTTTTGACTCTCATCTCAACAACACGATACAAGATAGTATTTATACAAGAGGCAACACACTAACTCATGCTAGCTCAGCACATACACCAACTTGAGGGGGAGTGTAGAAGTCTGAGATACCCTTGAGTTGTTACGAGTTTGTTATGACAGTTGGTGTATGTGCTGAGTTGGCATTACTTGCTTATTAGGAATGAGAGAGTGTTGTGAGTGGAAGGTTGGGTTTAAGTTAGCCATTGGCATCCCCTTATCCCAGTCTAACGTTGGCATTCCCGTACCCATAACGACCAACTAGGTTACACCCTGAGATAGAGACTCAATGGGCAAAACCATTTACCTAATTAAAATTAAATAAATAAGCTTCTTCATTTAATACATAAACCAATATATATATTTAAGATATTTAATAAGCATCTTCATTCAATACGCATATCCTTTTCCTAGTAACTATTGCTTAAAATTAAATATAGAAGGCAATGTGACAAAAAAAAGCATAAATAAAGGCAACAAATTAAATATTTAATAAGCATCTTCAGATTTTCTTGGTCACTGACACTAACAAACATTGATATTGTTCAATGAATTGACCGACCGTTATTTGTTCATAGACCTTCCTCTCCATCCTAGAATAGAAGTCATCGGTGGTAGCATCACCAAATGCTCTCTCGAATAGAGATTCAAATGTTGCTTTTATGATCTTAGCAAAGGACTTGGCCTGGTCATTCGGATCTTGTGTGGTGTGGGCAAATAAATCAATTGTAAGTGTTTCCAGTTTGTCCAAGATATATGACCCTTCTGCCTCAACTAACTGCCTCACTTCTTCAGGATTCGCAAAATTTAGTGGCATGTTGAAGTTATCAATTTTTTCTTCTTCTATCACACCCTGCATGACAACATTAAAATAAGTTCATATTCTTTTGGAAAATCCCATTTGGTAGGCTTCAATTTTTACATTCCAAACTGTCAATCACTTTTTAAACTATTCCAAGCTAGTGGTAGACTTATTTTGAAAATGATTCAATCTCGTGAACTTCTTCTTGTACCGTTGTTAAAATATTGCTCGCAAAACTTTCTTCATCTCTCAATTTCATTTAGCTCTTCCTATCAATCTCACAATCGACTCACTTAGAATAATATCTAAAGTGTTTGACAACAAGAATAGTTTTTAAAGTGCTTGAAGACTTGGAATAATTTTTAAAGTTTTCAAAATAAGCCTACCATTTGGAATAATTTTCAAAATAAGCTAACCACTTAGAATGATTTCAAAAGTGATTGAAAATTTGGAATAGACAAAAGTTGAAGTCTATCAAATAGAATTTCCCTATTCTTCTTCTTAGGGTGTATTTGAATGCTACAAATTTATGATTTCTGTTTTAAAGCCATCACATTATCAAAATGATACAATATCCCACTATTATGGAACCACAATTATAAATGATCTTATATATTCTTAGGATATGCATGCATTAATTAATTTCAAATTTTGACGCACGTACCTGTATAACCATATATCACAGAAAATGGCAGAAAATAGCTTGTTCAAGGTGTTACTACCGTCCAAGATGCTAAATGTCAAAACCATGGAACCACCAGGTACAATCTCTTCAGCACGTGAGCTCAAGAACATAGTGAAGTCTTTCCTAAACTGGGTATAATATGCCTTGTGTACCTCTGGAAGACTCGTTTTTTGTAGGCATATATTTCCCCTGTTCAGAGCCACTCCTCGTTCACTCACTAATCCTTTCGGCACCTACCATTCATAGATGAATATATATATATTCGTGTGAAAGAACTATGATATTGATGATGCTTTTATAAGTATGGGCGGATCCTAGGCATAACCATGGGTGGCCATGGCCACCGGAAACACAAAAAAAAAAGTTAATAGTTCAGTATAATTTGTGGCAAAATTATGTACCTGGGAAAGCCAATGAAGAGCACTGCCAGAGTGAACAAAGTGAAGAAAACTATTAGGGAAGGCTCTTCCGTAAAAAGACCTAGGCGTTCCGGATACAAAACATGGTCCAAAATCGGTTCCCTTCTCTTGTTCAACCCACTTGTAGATAGAAATCCGGGAGGAAGTTGAACAAGGTGTTGAAATCATTTCCTGGAAGGCCGTTAAGAAAAATACCAAATTCCGGAGCTCGAACGTTTAAACTTTAGCAAGCCTCGTGGATGGCATTGATCGTTTTTGAGACTACGCCGAGGGCATTAGGGCTTGATGAGCAACCCATATCTGCCATCATAAAGCATTTTGGCTTTAAGGCTTGGTGCACCTGTTTAACACTTTCTTCTATCACTGCCTTGGTGTATGTCATTGAAACATTTCTCTGTTGACAAAGTATTCACCAAAAACAAATCCAAAAAAGTCGTGAGGGAAGGATAATTGCCCAGATTTATACGAGTCTTTTAGTTTCTGTTTTTGGATTATTTGGTTCCAAAAGTTAAGGTAAAGATCAGTTTAAGGGGGTGTTTGGCTGTTAGCTTTTAGCCTTTTAGAGTAATTTTTAGCCTTTTGGGGTAACTTTTAGTTTTTTGGTCAAGGTAAAAAAAAAAAAAACTAGATGAGATGTTTGGTGATAGGCTTTTTATATTAGTTTTTTGATCCCATTAAGCTAGTTTTCAAAAAACTATTTGAAAAATCTTTTTGAGGTTGCTTTTCACAAAAAGCTAGTGTACCAAACACCTTTCCTACAATCAGCTAACTCAAACAGCTAATCCAAACAGCTACAAACTAACAGCTAACAACTACCTGTTGGTTGCCAAACCAGACCTTTCTTACTGTCAAAGTTTAACAAGCAAAAACAAAGCAGAAAATGCCAGTGTCGAGGATTTAGAAAATGACACGGATATTATCAAATGGAGGATTTTGAAAATGGAGTGAGCAGAAGGATAGCAATTTAAGTAGCAAATAGCGGATGACGGTTCAAATGCGAATTGTGATCGGTAAATTTAACGGTTGAATTAACATATTATTGTGAATTGACATAAAAGGATATCAATAATTTCCAAAGATAAATTTTTCAAAGAGTATTTTTTGACCGAAAAATATGAAACGCTACTCCAAACGCTAAATGTTCACTTTATTAGCGTTTCACAAAACACTCCTTAAAAGTTAAAACGTTAAACGCTCCTCAAAACACTAACTTACCGAACACTAATATTTATGTAATTAGAGTTTTGAATTGGTCAAGACGCTAAACACTACCCCAAACACTACTGCTGAAGACAACCTAAACACCTTTCTAGCAATCAGCTAACCCAAACTGCTAAGAACTACCAGTTGATTACTAAACATAGCCTTTCTTACCGGTCAAAGTTTAAACAAGCAAAAACAAAGCAGAAAATGCCAATGTCGAGGATTTTGAAAATGAGACGGATTTATCTAATGGAATGAGTAGAAGGAGAGAGTGAAGGACCTGAACATCAGAGTTGTTAGCATAGCTATCTTCTCCAACTCCTCCTTCATATGAAGCAGCTTCTGCACATCCATTTCACCACTGTTTTTTTCTCCTTAATTGCTATTATGGCCCTGTTCTTTTATGCAGTATTTTACGGAATGGTGTGGTGAGGTGTGGTGGAATTGTGGTGGGGTGGGTGAAATTGTGGTAGGTTATTGGTATGTGGGGTAGGTGAGGAAAGAGAATGTAAAAAGTAGAGGAGAAAAATGAGGAGAGATAAAAGTGAGGAGAGAGAAAAATAATGATTTGCGGTAAAATGTGGTGGATTGTGCCAAATTGTGGTAGATTGTGGCACCGTAGTTTGCCAACCGCAGAAAAGAACAGGGCCTATGTGTTGAAGTTGACCTTTTTTTTGGTAAAATGAATACTTTCAGCACCTCAGTGCACAACAAGCAGATCCCTCTTATAGAATTTTTTTCCTTAAATTAAATTAAATGTACATCCAAATTAAGCGTTTGAAATCTTTTTTAATCACAATTCTGACTTTGTGAGTTGCTTAATTCGTAATCTGATCGTTCACATGGGTTGTTAATTCCTACTTTAATTGTTCACATGAATTAAAAAATATGAAGTCGATATATTTTGTCATACTAATGAATTTATAATTGGGAAGGAGAATTATTAAATGGCTACTTGTTTACTAAGGTCATCTGCAAAGGCAATCCATGAATGGATTGGATTGGTAGGGGTCCACCACCAAAAAGTGGTGCAATCCATTAGGTGTGAGCAAACCTCAAATAATGACAATCCAAAACTAAGGATCACTCACCACCCAACAAGCAAAAAAAAATGGAAAAATAAAAACATTGATTTTGGTAATTTAATTTCAAGGTAAAAAAAAAAGGGAAATACCTCATGATCCATTCATGGATCACTCTCTTTTCCAATCCACAAGATCACCTCCATCTTAAATTTTTTTTTCTCTCACATCAATCCTCTTTGGATCACCTTTAAAGTTTCAAGATTACTTAAGGATCACTCGCCACGTCAGCGAGCGATCCAACTTGGATCATGGTTAAAGATGACCTAACAAGTCGTCACTCGTGCAATTTGTTGAACAAATTGGGGGAATATTACCTTTTATTTTGTACAATGATAATTCGAGAATTATTAAATTAAATGACTACTTGTTTACTAATAAGTCGTCACTCGTGCTATTTGTTTAACAACACCTTTTATTTGTACAGTGATAATTGAAAATTAAGGATTTGCCTGGATAATTTGCACATAGTTTCGGTCAGGTTTTTGACATTAATAAATCCAACCATAACCTTTTCAAATTACAATCTCCTTTTCATTATCTTTTTAACTAATATAATTTAGCACCTTTCCTAACGAAGTTATTATTATTATGATTATTATTATTATTATTTTATATATATGTATGTATATATATGTATGTATGTATGTATGTATTGCATAAAGCAAAGGATTTATTTATAGACTGAAAAAGATACACAAGGTTACAAGGGTGTATACATAAAAACCGAAACCAAAAACAAGGTTGGTCTAATTAAACTCTAAGGGAGCGTTAGGTTACCGCTGGAAAGTTGACCAAATTTACTCATGCTTTTTTGTAAAATGAGGGGAGAAAAGTTTTGCAGTACGTGACACTATTTTCCCACGGTGAATGGGGAAAACTTTCCCATGAGGGGCTTGGGAAAGTTTTTTTTCCCATGAAAAGGGAAAGTTTTTAGAACTTTAATTCTTGAAATGCTCCTAAAAACTATTTTATAAATTAATATATAAAATAAAATTTTATCTTTCTCCATGATTTGTTCCAATTTTCTCAACATTGTATGGATCTCCAAAATCTCAAAAATAAAGCAAGTTGGGTGTCACATGTTGAGTGTTAGATAAACGCAAAGTAGCATTATAAAACACCTCCAAGAAGACTGACAAGTATTTGACTTGTTTCCAATCATTAATCGTTTTCGGTTAAATCGATACTGAAGCGAGGGTCCATTTCACTGTATCTCGAGAATGCATGCTCGTGAACTACTACACTGCTAAGCATCTTATAAGTGGAGTCCCATCTGGTAGGGCCATCAAGAAACAAAGCAGCACCTTCACTTTCGATTTTTTCTCCACATGGACATTCTTACATGATTTATAAATAAAATTTTTATTTTCTAACGAATCTCCAGTTGAAACTTGAATATTTTTATATATTAAATTAAATAAATGAAAGCTAATCAATTTTTTTTTCTATTTTAACTGATGATAGTGAAGTTTTTGACTTTTCCGAAATGTTCAGTGATATTTTTGACTTATATAGAAAGTTGAGTAACATTTTTGTCCAAACAATCTTTTAATCGGTTCACAACATGATATAATAGGTTTAAGTGACAATTTTTACTATTTTGGAAAGTTGAGTGACAATAATAATAGTTTTGAAAAATCAATGACATTTTTTTTACTAGTATTGGAAGTTGAATGACATTTAATTTCAAACACTCTACAAAAGTAGGATATATTTACAGGAAAAATAAGCAAAAACAGCATAAATATTAAATAGTATCATGTAATAAATATTGAACATTAATTTATTTCATTGCAGTGCACCATAAATTCCAAACCGATTCTTCATAGCTGGTATATCCAATGTATTCTTATAAAATAAAAATTCAATATATATTTTAAAATGAAATTACTATAATTAAAATATTGTCCTCTAAATATAATACTCCCTCCTTCTCAAATTATGTGTCACTTTGAACACAATTTAAAAGACCAAAAAAACTTCCCCTCTACATTAATTTAGCTTATTGGAAATGTGGAAATTGTGAATAAAAAAAGAAAAAGGTGAATAAAAAATAAAAATGGAAAAAAATATGTAATTAATAAGACTCATTTGATAAATTAAGACTTAATGTGTTATTAGAATTATAAAGTGACAAATATTATGAGAAAAAAAAAGTTAGTTAAAATGACAAATAATATGGAAAGGAAGGAGTAGTATCATACATATGTTCTCCTTAAAGTACAATTCATATCTTAATTTTTAAATACTACTCTCTCCCTTCTTCAATATCTGTCATTTTGATCAATTTTCTATTTTCCACAATATTTGTCAATTTACAATTCCAATGTAACATTAATAACATTTTTTCAAATTTACCTCTTACTTTTAGCATTTCCAATACAATTATATAACTAAGATCATATTTTTTGGGTCACTTCTAATAGTGGGAGTTTGTGAGAGTTGTGTGAATTTTCATACTTATTTGCATTGATCACAGGGTGAGATCATTCATTTTTATCTCTATTAATAGTGGGTTCGTTTGTGCTTGTGCTGCCCATAGTTTTTTTTTTCTTCATTTGGGATTCTACATTAAATCCAGCCTTGCATTTATCTTCTGATTTATTAGTATTCTTTTATTCACTTTCGTTGATATATTTGATCGACATACAACACTTACCGTGTTTTCATTTTCAAAATGTGGATTTGTGTTGATTTCTTTTCATCAATTTGGGTTTCTAATAGTTTCTATTCATGAGTGTGGGTTCGTGTTAATTATATGAATATGGGTCTTTGACAAGTTCTTTTCTCTGTGTTATTTTAGGAGATGGTGGAGTGTTAAGGTTTTGTTAGTTCATTTTTTGAATGTGGACTTGTGTTAATTTCTGTGTATGAGTGTGGGTTTTTGTTAATTTCTATTGGCGAACAAAAAGTTCTGTTGGGTAAAACCGCCTACATATGGGTTTGGACCTCCGTAGGCCCCGTATATGCGGGACCCACGTTGGGTGTTATTGTATTTGCAAACGTGGTATTTGTGTTGATTTTAGTTTACTAATGTGGGTTTGTGTTAATTTCTTTGAAATGACCGTGGGTTTGTGTCAAGTTCTCTTCTTTTTGGGGTTTCAGGAGATGGAGGAACGAGAGAAGGTTGTAAAGTATATGTGGGATATGTACACAAACAGTCGTCGAATCAGATTGCCAAGGTTCTGGCAGCAGGCATTTGAGGCTGCTTATGAAGACATGACTAGTGATGTTCCTGGGGTTCGTGAGTCAGCCATTACAGAGATTGCCAAGATGTTTGTCCGTTCTATCCATCTTGACCCCCCTCCAATCCAATTAACGGTTAGTTTGACTGCCATTGGTCTTTTTTTTTAATTATGATTTGATCTGAATTGGTTCGTTGTGATCTTGCACTTAGGAAAATGGTTAATATTGTTGCTTATGTTTGGTCTGTTTTAGTGAATTGGAAGTTGGGATGGTGGGATGGATTATGGTAGTATGTTTCTTGTTTGCTAACTTCATTTAGTTCTTAGCTGGTGTGCAAGTGTTGAACTCGACAATTTAAAGAAATTTTGCAGATTTTTCTTTGTAATTTCAAGTATTATGAGTCATAATCATACCATTGTCCGAACACATACGATCCAATACCAAAGACGTGGTATTCAAGTTGGCTACCACCTCCATATTCTAAAATCCCCACCAAGGTTAACTCTTGGGTGGAAGCAAAAGGTTTCCCATGTTTGGAAATCATAGTGTTGATGATGACTCATGCTTGACATGAACAGTTTGATACTTACCCCTTGGCCCAGCATATAGAGCTTGTTGGTGGTTAATCATTGAGATAGAGGCCTAGCAATCTTACTTTCTTAAAAAAAAAAAAATTAGAAATACATATGATCAAATAGGGGCTTTGTAAATTTTTCCTTCTGTGAATTGGACAAGTATACTCTAGTTCGATTAGATGTATTAAGTTGCCTTATGGACTTACAGGTATCACATAGCCTTGATATATTTTACTGATTGATTGCAAGGAAGAAAGTTAGGAATTTGGATTTGGGTTCAAAAGCTTACGGACATCATTCATGGCCGACATATTACCAAGTATTCCTGACTCTTCACAACAATAACAACTCATAGTATTGGTTCCACTTTCCCGAGGCATGCGGAGATCTAGAAGCAGACAACCTTAACTCAACAAACATCACTGTGCACATTCATAGTAGTCTATGACCTCAGTTTGTACAACCATTGTCATAGTGTGCCAAAATTCAGACGAGAAATTGATGTTCTTTGCCCGATTTTTTTCGAGTCCAGGTTGGATGATTTAGATGAATCTAAATATGGATCAAAATGGTGTTTGGGCACTAGAAAAAACAGAAATATTATGGCCAAAATCAATCAGTGTTAAAATTCAAAGGAAAAATCTACGTCCATACCAGTTTCTTTTGAGGCGAGACAAATTTGGGTGTTTGGGTCAGAGTGTTGGACAAAGCTTTGTCAGCTTTAGTTCGATTCACCTGTCTGTTTTCAAAAACTGAATGAGCTTTTCTCCTTATTTTTATGATCAGTCTCGACCTCTTGCTTTAAGGACAACGCCGCTTGTGAGTTTTTTTTTTTTTGGTTGTCTTCCTTGACAGGGTTCTCGAGAGTTGAGTCTCAAGCATGCAAAAATTAGAAAGACAACAATTGCAGCTGAGAACAGTTGACAAACAAATGGATTTGGAACCAAACACATGAGAGTATAAGACAACAACTAGTTACCCTGTTGCCTGACCTACAAAGAGATATGTGCAATGTTGAACGGTTGAACCACATATAGTTTTAGAAAAACACGTTTACTATAGGCCCAATTTGTGTATCTACTCACCAGATTTGAGGCCGCTTTTCAACTATACGTAGATTCAGTCATTCAGATCGAAGCTTTTTTTTTCAATTATACGATTCATTATTGATGATGATCTTTTTAGTTAGAATTCAGCAAGGACTAGTGTTTTGATAGGCAATAGCATATCATAAGTTTCATTTCCCTTGAGCAAGAGTTATGAATTCTCAAATTGTAATACTAAGTGTTTGTCATTTTGGTAAAAATTTTGACCAGAATTTTGATATCTGTTTTGTGTGTAGTGTGATAGCTAAGGGGTACATATCTTCTTGTGTTGCTCATGTGAAAAAGCATATGATCCCAAGTTCTATGGGTGAATTTCCATCATATACATGAGTTTGTGTAGATCCTATGTTTTTAAAAATTCATTTGAATTCAATATGAAATAGAATGTATAGAATTGAGCATTATCTTTTGGAGGGTGTGAGACATTGAATCCAGGATTAATCGAACAATATTGGAAAACTTTCACATCACAAGTGTTTCCTTCCCCCCGGTATTGATATAAGTAATCGAACAATGTGAGAAATAGAAATGAAGTGGCACGTCGAGCAGGTAAAGACAACAAGAACATAAATGTGTCAGTGACGTGCTCTTTTGATATGATATAGAAATGAAGTGGCACGTCGAGCAGGTGTGGCACGGCCATGCCCCAAATTTCTCAAAAATTCGAGGGCTGACACTCCGGTGGCAAAGCTGGACACGCCCGTGCCTAGCTTGCCACGGTCCTTAGTGGCCCTCATCTTCCATTTTCTTCCACTTTCTTAGTTTCGGCTTTTCTTGTGCTCTTCTTTGATGTTCTTCTTCCCTTGTCCCTCTTCTTTAGCTACCATAAATTGACACTGGGCTTGGTTAGGGGAAAATTTTCCATGGCCCTAGCTACCTCGATTATGTCGCAAACTGGGACCTACTGAAACTCAAGACCCTAAGGTCTTTTGTGTTGGTTCGAAGAGTGTCTATGCTCGAGAGAAGGTCGATCCCCACGGATCATTTAGCCATTTGGTTTTTTAAGACACTTTTAGTGTGCTTTTTGAGTAAAACTTGGGCTTTGCCCTATATAATTATCAAAAAGAAGATCTAAAGAGTTTAATCGAGTTTGAAAGATTTCCTTTACTTTTGTACTCATACCTTATTCTTTTATACGGTGTAGTACGGTACGGTACTACAACTCACTATATTACTCAATATTCTTCCACACTTCACCACACTTATCACAATTATTCTCAATATATCTCCTCACTTTTCTCCTCTACTTTTTACATTCTCTCTCCTAACCTTCCAAATCAACCACACTTTCCATAGATTTTACCATATCAGTCCACACCTTATTTTCCACAATTCACCATACCGTATCATTTTCATATCTTACCAACCGCACAAAAGAACAAGATCATACTTTCATTATCCATGAGTTGACAAAATTGAGTAGAAACAAATCTGAGTTGGTTCTTATTACCTTTTCTTGGATCACCAAGTCCAATTCAATAAATATATTTCTTGTTCGATATCTCAAAGGTACTTGTGCCCAGGGTATCATGATGGATAGTAACTCAGCTCCTGCTGTGTCTGCTTTCTACAATTATGATTATAGTCGTGTCAAATTGTTGATGATTTTAGTCGTGTCACATGGACTAATTATCTTCTTAAGTGCAAACCTCAGTCATTACAGACTTTGTAAACATTTTTCTACTATGTGCAAAATCAATTTGATTCCCAATTGTGCAAGAATTTTGTTCTCTCAAGTTGGGGTTGTACATCTGACAAGAGAGGCAGAAAGCTAGGAAAACTGATTATTATTATTGCAATCTACAAAAAACAAAATGGAAGGCCTATTTATACAATGAGAGACCAAGAACCTAACTACCTACACAACGGGAAAAAACAAGAAAGGAAGAAACAAATAACTAACTACAAAAGATAAAAGGAAATAAAAACATAAAACTAATTGGTATTCTTCACATCCCCCCCTCAAGGTGGATTGGGTGGAGAAGCAACCAAGCCCATCCTTGAAGATAAAAGATTGTGTTGATATTTTGAGAGAGGTTTAGTTAATATGTCAGCGATTTGGTCTAATGAAGAAACATGAGCTGTTTGAAGAAATCCATCTTGAATTTTGTCTCTGATGTAATGACAATCGATCCTGATGTGTTTGGTTCTTTCGTGAAAGAATGGATTTGCAGCTATATGTTGAGCTGCTTTTTAGTCATAGTGAAGCACTATAGGATGAGGAATTTGAATGTGAAAATCAGCTAGTAATTGATCAATCCATTCAAGTTCTAATGTTGTGGCAGACATTGCCCTGTATTCTGCTTCTGCTGAGGATTTGGAGACAGTCTGCTGCTTTTTGGTTTTCCAGGAAATGAGAGAGTTTCCAAGGAAGACACAATATCCTGTGAGGGACCTCGCTGAGAATTGGCAGCTGCCCCAATCTGCAGCTGCAAAAGCAGTGAGTTGAAATGAGTTTTGAGCAAGGTAAAATAAACCAAGATGGATGTTGCCTTTTAGATATTTCAAAACATGCATGACAGCTGAATAATGGTGATCAGCATGTGCTTTTAAAAACTGAGACAGATGTTGGACAACATAGCTTATATCAGATCTAGTTAAGGAAAGGTAAAGAAGTCTACCAATGATTCTTCTGTAGAGAGAAGGATAAGTCAAAGGATTACCAGTGTCAGTGGACAAATTGAGACCTTTAGAAAGTGGAAATTTAGTTGGTTTGGATCCTGTGAGACCAACATCTTTGAGGATGTCAGTGATGTATTTTCTTTGATGAAGAAAAGTGCCTTCATTGGATCTGGAGATCTCAATTCCCAAAAAATATCTTGTTAGTCCTAGATCTTTGATGGTGAAGGTATCATGAAGGGCCTGCTTGATGCGAGCTATTTCTTCAGGATCATTTCCGGTAATTAGCAAGTCATCTACATATACTAGCACATAAATGACTTTATTTTCTTTGGTTTTGGTAAATAAAGAATAGTCATTTTTGGACTGTTGAAAACCTTGTTGGACAAAAAATTTTGTTAGTTCAATATTGCATTGCCTCGATGGTTGTTTTAAACCATAGAGGGATTTTTTTAGTTTACAAACTTGACTTGGCTGGGCTTTGGTGTATCCTTGTGGAGGAAACATATACAATTCTTCATCAACAAAGCCATGAAGGAAAGCATTGTTTATATCAAGTTGGTAAAGATCCCACCTTTGGGCAGTGGCTAAGGCAATGAAAACTTTGACTGTACCAAGTTTTGCCACAGGGGAGAAGGTGTATTTGTAATCCTTATCTTTAATTTGTAGGAATCCTCTGATGACTAATCTAGCTTTGTACCTCTCGATTGATCCATCAGGCTTGAATTTTATTTTGTAGATCCATTTAGAAGTGAGAGCTTGTTTGCCTTTAGGTAATGAAGTGAGCTCCCATGTGCCATTTATGTCAAGAGCTTCTAGTTCTTCATTCATAGTAGCAACCCATTTAGGATCTTTCTTTGCTTGACTATATGCATATGGTTCTGTGGTGTTTAGCACTACAAAATAAATAAATCCCTCTATGGTTTAAAACAAGCATCGAGGCAATGGAATATTGAACTGTCAAAATTTTTTGTCCAACAAGGTTTTCAACAGTCCAAAAATGACTATTCTTTATTTACCAAAACCAAAGAAAATAAAGTCATTTATGTGCTAGTATATGTAGATGACTTGCTAATTACCGGAAATGATCCTGAAGAAATAGCTCGCATCAAGTAGGCCCTTCATGATACCTTCACCATCAAAGATCTAGGACTACCAAGATATTTTTTGGGAATTGAGATCTCCAGATCCAATGAAGGCACTTTTCTTCATCAAAGAAAATACATCACTGACATCCTCAAAGATGTTGGTCTCACAGGATCCAAACCAACTAACCTCTGATGACTAATCTGGCTTTGTACCTCTCGATTGATCCATCAGGCTTGAATTTTATTTTGTAGATCCATTTAGAAGTGAGAGCTTGTTTGCCTTTAGGTAATGAAGTGAGCTCCCATGTGCCATTTGTGTCAAGAGCTTCTAGTTCTTCATTCATAGCAGCAACCCATTTAGGATCTTTCTTTGCTTGACTATATGCATATGGTTCTGTGGTGTTTAGCACTGCAGAAAATGAAGAAATATAGTCAGAAGAAAAATGTGAAAAATCATTGATAGAGAATAGAGGATGTCTGATATGAGAGTGAAAACTGTTGGATTGGGAGTTGTTTTTCTGTGTACGGTTGTGTAATCCTTGAGCCATACTAGAGGTTGCTTTGTTCTTGAAGATCTTCGAAGTTGGAGAGACTCTTCTTGAGGTGGAATGGGCACAATGCCTGTAGTAGCATCAGTTTCTGAATCCATTCTATAATGATCTTGATCTTGGATGATATCATTGTGATTGTGATCACTTTGGGAGATGTCAATATCATAATGGGTTGAAATATTTGTTGGCTCATTAATGTGGGATGGAACAATATTAGTAGAATGATTCACAGGATCATCATAGCCCAGCTGATAAGGATGATTGTTGCAAGGCTGCAGGTAGTCTTCAGTACTTTCATCATGTATTTGAGTTTGGTCTGATTGAATGGAAAAAGGGAAAATATCCTCTTGGAACACAACATCCCTACTATGAAAAATTCAATGAGACTTCAGATCATATAATTTGTATCCTTTGCATCCAAAGATGTACCCAAGAAGGATGGACTTTATGGTTCTATAATCAAATTTGTCTTTATGAGTCAAATCAACAGCAAAACATAGGCAACCAACAGTTTTAAGGTCTGAAAGATCAGGTTTCTCACCAAACACTATTTCATGAGGACTTTTCCATTGAAGATTAGCAGCAGGTAAGAGATTAATAATATGAGTTGCAGCTAATATACATTCACCCCAAAACTTTTTAGGTAAATTAGCATGAAATCTAATAGCCCTAGCAGTGTCAAGAAGGTGCCTGTGTTTTCTTTCCATAACTCCATTCTGTTGGGGTGTATAAGGAGTGGTTCTTTGGTGCACAATGCCTAGTTTTGAAAATAGAAAATGACAAGTGTGATTAATAAATTCTGAACCATTATCAGTTCTAACTATGGAAACATGAACATTGAATTTGATGGCAATCATTTTAAGAAAATTCTGTATAATAGTGCTAACAGTGGTTTTATTAGAAGTAAGATGAGTCCAAGTTATCCTACTAAAGTCATCAACAAAGGTTACAAAATATTTTGAACCATCAATATTAGGAACCTTATAAGGTCCCCAAAGATCTATATAAATGAGTTGAAAACAATGAGAGGTATGGATAGTGCTTCTATTAAAAGGTTGTCTGTGACCTTTGGCCAAAATACAAGTCTCACAAAAGAATTTTTCTGGCAACTGTTCTTTACAACCTGATATGTGTTTCATCTTGGAAAGGGAAGTATGTCCTAATCTATTATGTAAAGTATAAAAGGAATTCAGATTACTAGATGCAGAACTCATGAGCAAAGGAAGGGGTGAAGCAGAATTCTTATGACTTTTAGCCTCTAGGGAGATCTACTTTGAACAATCCAGCTTCAGGCTTGAAAACAGCAATGACCTCTCTAATTGTAAGCTCCTGAAAAACACACTTGTTAGGATAAAAGTGAATAGATATATTTTGATCTTTCATAAGCCTGTATACAGATAAGAGGTTGTAATGAAATTCAGGAATATGAAGGACTTGATGCAAAGTGATTTTGTCTATCAGCTGGACAGTTCCTACTTTATGTACCAGCTTCAAAGATCTATCAGGTAAGACAACTTGTATAGGTTTATCAAGAATGTGGATATCTTGTAAGACAATTTCATCAAAGGTCATGTGATCACTGGCACCAGTGTCAATGATCCATGAAGAACACTTACTGTTTTGGGTTGAGCAACAAATGCTAAAAGAATTACCTGCAAACTTGCTGGAGCCTGCAAAGTGAGAAAAAGATTTGTCGCTGGAATTCTTGTTGAATTTGGCAACTTCTTGTGCCAAAGCTTGAATGAAGCTGCTGTCAAATTTTGTTGGAGGCATTTCTTGTTCAGAAAGGCTGATCTCCAGAGGTGTATCTGATTCATCTTGTGTGGACTGAACATTAGCTGCTAACTTCGAGTTGTTGCCAATTCTTTTACCCACATAACAATCTGGATAACCAACTAATTGAAAGCATTGTTCAATAGTGTGGCCTTGTCTCTTGCAATGGTCACAATACTTTTTGGCCTTTTGAGTTTTGTTGTCTCTGACATTTTTTCCTTGATTCTTGGCAAGAAAGGCAGATGTTGATTCATCCATTTCATTACTTGCATTGTTCTTGGTGACTCGAGCAGCAAAATCTTTGATTACATTGTAACCTCCTGTGATCTGCCTCTATCTCTCAACCCTTTGAATCATGTTGTAGGCTTTGTTCACAGTTGGTAAAGGATTAGATAACAAAATTTGTCCCCTTATAGCATCATACTCCCCATTAAGATGCATCAAGAACTGCATCAGTCTTTTTCTTTGATCAATCTCCATGGCCTGTTTTATTGAAGGACATGTTTTGACACATGTGCATTCTGGGAACTTAGATACATTTGCCAACTCATCCCACAACCTTTTAAGCTTGGTAAAATAGACTGCTACACTGTCATCATTCTGATACAGATCAGTGATTTCTTTTTCCAAATGAAACAGCAAAGGACCATTAGATTGGCCAAATCTCTCAATTAGATCATCCCACAAGTTCTTGGCAGAATTAACATATAAAAATGAATCTGGAAGCATGGAATTTAACAGCCAACTAACCACCATAGAGTCAACTTTGATCCACTGCTCATATGATGTTGAGGTAGAGGCAGGCTTGGCACATTTTCCATCAATAAATCCGAGCTTGACTTTGGTCTTGAGGGCTATCTTGACTGCCTTTGCCCATTTTTGAAAATTGGAGCCATTAAATTTGAAGTTTGTTAATGGCATTCCAGGGTGATCTGAAGGGTGAAGGAAAAGAGGGTCATTGTTATAATCTTCTTGGATCTGGACGGGAATTTGTGTTGAGCTGGTGGCTTCAGACATGGCAGCTAGACTTTGGGATTAGAGAAAGAGAAAAGGCAGCAAGGAGAAATCAGAAAATGGTTTGGAATTACAAAACCATAAGCTCTGATACCATGACAAGAGAGGCAAAAAGCTAGGAAAACTGATTATTATTATTGCAATCTGCAATAAACGAAATGGAAGGCCTATTTATACAATGAGAGACCAAGAACCTAACTACCTAAACAAAGGGAAAAAACAAGAAAGGAAGAAACAGATAACTAACTATAAAAGATAAAAGGAAATAAAAACAGAAAACTAATTGGTATTCTTCACAACATCAAACATCCTGTGTAGATCGCTCGCAACAAAATGGTGTGGTGGAGCATAAACACAAACATTTACTTGAAATTGCTCGAGCTTTGTGATTTCATGCCTCATTACCATCAAAATTCTGAGGAGATTGTTTTCTCACTGCTACCTATTTGATCAACCGACTGCCATTGTCTGTTTTGAGGAATAGAACACCCTATGAGAGGTGTTTAGTCCCATTTTAGGGGCTAAATACCACTCGTTTACGCTCAAGTCTATTGCCGTTCCCTAATAAAATGGTTACTTATTACGTGTTTTGTGATTTTTAGGCTTTAAGTTCGGAGAATAATAAAAGGGGGCGAAGTTGCGGAAAAAGGCGATAACTCGGTCATCTCGAGACCTTTGGAGCCGATTTGATGCCGTGGTGAAGACCCGGGAAGCAAGGGAGACCAGCCGTGCGTAAAGGAGAGGGATTTCGGGCCAAAAGGCTAAGTATGGGGGCATCCAGGCTCGTAGCATTCGCTACAACAGCTGTAGCGATCGCTACGCCCCCATACTTGGATGGATATCACTTGAAGAGCGTAGCGGTCGCTACACCTATTGTAGCGATCGTTACGAGCCCAGGCAGAAGGTTCTGCCCAAGGCCGTAGCGGTCGCTACCCCCTTCATAGCGCCCGCTACGATGAGGCCCTGATTTTCCAAGTTTTCCCGCTGAGGTCGTAGCGTTCGCTACACCCTCCGTAGCGTTCGCTACGGATGATTGACTGGGTCGCGACACTGAGCATAGCGGACGCCTTGGAGCTGAAACGATTCGCCTGCTTTGGGTCGTAGCGAACGCTACGATGACCGTAGCGTTCGCGACGTCCTTATTTTCTGCTTATTTTTCGGCCAAAACGACTGTGTTTTGGCCCTTCTTCCCCTAGGTATTAATGAGGTCGTCTTGTAACTTTGAGAGGGGAGTTTTTTTTTGGGGAGTTTGAGGTTTGAGTTTTAGTTTTTGGCTAGCTTTATTTTTCTTCCCCTTTACATCTTCTATCTTTCAAGAGTTTTAGGATTAGTTTTTTTGGGGATTAACTTCCACTTTGTTGATTAATTACTTTCTTCAATCAAGGTCAATTGCTCTTCATCATTTGGGTATTATTTCTCTTCATTTATTGCCAATTCATTGCTCATCCATTAGGTATAATCTCTTTTCTCCTCATTTTAATGTTTCCAAATGCTTTGTTGCTTGTGTTTAGTGTAGTATTATGTTGTTAATCGTAGTGGTTAGTTTTAATATCCATCTTTTGAGTAGAATCATGCTAGAGTTTTATTGGTTGTGTGTTGCTAATTTCTCCACCATGTTTAGAGGCTAATCTTCTCTGAGGTGAAGGGGTGATTAAGGCCTTAATGGGTTTTGGATAAGGTGTTTATTGATTAAAGTGTGTTTTAGTTGGAGGAGTCTATTTTCACTTAGTGTCTTCTCATTGGGGGTGGCGGTTCGAGGTCCGAGAGCTCTTTGAATCGTTATACACTCAATGAGAAGCCTAGAGTGGGATAGTTAGGTCTACGCTTACGAGGGTAAGTGTAGGGTTAACTAGGAATTAACGCAACTCTCAACCCCGATGGTCCATGGTGGACATAGGGTATTTAATTTGAATCTTCCTCGAGGGAGGAGATTCATCGTGGCCACTAAGCGTTGTTCCATGGATAAATCCAACTTTATGTGCTTTAGTCATGAAAACTCCTTGATCCGAGATTTTGTTAAGTGCCTAAAACCCCCGAACCTCTCTTTGTCTAATTATCACCTAGTTAATCTTTTTTCTAGCTTTAATTTTGTCATAATCAAAGTGATCTTTGCTTCATAATTTATTCCTTGATTCAAGACTAAAACCGAAACAAAATACGAGATTTTAGGCCACAGGCTCCCTGAGTTCGACAATTTACACCGGCCTGCAAACCGCTGTACAACAAAATGGCGCTGTTGCCGGGGAGCTGGTGCCCCTAGCTCCTCGTCGTTTTGTTTCTAGGTTTTTGTTTTGAATCCTTCTACCTGCCTGAGGTTTTGTGAGTCTAGGTCCTAGGATAATTTTACGTGTCTTTGTTGTTGGTGTTGTATGCAGACAAGGTCTCATAGAGATCAAGCCCCACTCGTCCCCCTCGACCCCGAGATTGAAGCTTCGGCTCGTAGAGCCCACGGTAATACTCTTCGACGTAGTCGGGAGCAACGACAACAACAGGCCGCCATGGAAGACCAAGGAGGTGGTCAACCACAAAACCCACCCCGTCCGTTAGCTTGGTACAATACGCCCACTCCAGGGACGGGAGGCAACCCCATCGTTCTACCTGCTCTACCCAATAATGCCGTGTACGATTTCAAGGCCAACTTCGTGAACATATTTGAGCAAAACCCGTTCAATGGTTTTGACAGGGAGAGTCCCATTGACCATATCGACAAGTTCGAAGAGAGGATTGGTTATGTCCAAATACCGAGTCATGAGCTACATGAAGCTCAAGTTCTTTCCATTGACTTTAGCGGGGAAAGCCAAGCTTTGGCTCAATACTTGTCCACCTGGAACTTATGACACTTGGGAGAAGTTGAGCGGAGATTTCCTCAAGAGGTTCTACACAACCGATGAGACCCATCTTCGACGGCAAGATATCTTCAATTTTAAACAAGAGCAAGGAGAGTCACTTTTTGATGCTTGGGGCAGTGCAGAATCTTCAACGCAGAGTTCCTCATCACAACTTGGATGATTGGTTACTCCTTAATACCTTCTATCAAGGGCTCAATGGACATATGAGAGAGTTGATTGATAATGCCTCGGGAAGAACTTTTCTTGGCAAGACCGCTGAGGAGGCGAATGTTTTCCTTCATGAGTTAGCACAAAACTCTCCGAATTGGGGTTCGGACTGTTCGCGAAGAGGGGAAGGATCTTCATCTAGTGATGCCGTGTTGAAACACCTTGCCGATCAAATCTCGGAGTTGAGTCAAAAGTTTTCCCTCATGGATACCTCGAGGCAAGTCAATGTCGTTCAAGAGATGCAAGGCCCTTCATCTATGCCCGATAGTAACATGGTTGAATGCAACGTTTGCAATGGGTACCACCCTAATGGTCAATGCCTAGGGTACCACGACATGGAGCAAGCCAATGCCATCTACCCCAACAACAACCTCTCATATTCCAATAACCACCCCCATTAGACCACAAGGAAACCCGGCATATAATACTCGAAACCGAGGTTTCCCTCCCGGGTTTTCTAACCAACCTCAACCTTTTGTTCGCCCTCACGGCCAAAACACATTTCAAAACCTTTCATACCACCAACCCCATTACTTTCAAAACCCTCCTCCACAACAACCTTACTATAACCAAACCAACCCACAACCATCCTCTGCTACTCAAGATCCGGAATTGAAAGCAATGCTTCAAAAGATTTTAACCAACTAAGAAAACCGGATCAACCAACTTGAGCTCCATGTGGCTCAAATGGCCCAACAATCCGTCCGACCTCCCCAACCTATACCAAGCCAAACCATGCCAAACCCCAACAATGGGAAAGGACAGGAGAAGCAAGTCAACGCAATCCACTTGAGGAGTGGAACTACTTATGAGGGCCCTTCTATGGTAGTGGAGGAACCGTTGGGAGAGATGAGTGGAGATGTTGTTGACATCGCTCATGAGGAGGGAGGTGAGGATAACATTGTTGATGGGAAAGAGGGAAGTGATGGCATTGATTCCAGCGAAATTGAGAGGAAGGAGCCTAAAATGAAGAGTGTTGAGAAGGGGGTTGAACATGAGCGGATCACCCAACCACTCAAACCATATAAGCCACCAGTTCCATACCCCGAGAGACTTGTCAAGACAAGGGATGAAGCTAAGTTCTCTAAATTCATTGATATGCTCAAAAAGCTTCACGTGAACATCCCTTTCCTAGATGCGATTTCGGAGGTCCCGGTTTTCAAGAAGTACCTCAAGGATCTCTTGACCAACAAAAGGAAGATCCGGCATGAGACCACCATTTCTCTTACAGCCGATTGTAGTGCCATCATCTCCAACAAAACTCCTACCAAGTTAGCCGATCCCGGAAGTTTTTCTATACCTTGCTCAATTGGGAAGATGAAGATAGGAAACGCCCTTTGTGACCTTGGGGCTAGTGTGAGTGTCATGCCATGGTCAATATGTCAAAAGCTCCGCCTCGATGAGCTCACTCCAACCACCATTAATTTGCAACTTGCGAACCGGTCGATTAGGAGGCCAATGGGTATCTTGGAGGACATTCCGGTCCAAGTTGGTAAATTCCTCATTCCTTGTGATTTTGTGATATTGGAGATGGATGAGGACGTACATACCCCTATTATTCTTGGGAGGCCATTCTTGGCCACGGCTGGGGCTATGATTGATGTGCAGAATGGGAGACTATCTCTCAATGTGGGAGGGGAGCAAGTAGTGTTCAATCTCGAGGAGGGAAAGAAGCACCTGACATTCGATGACTCATGCTATGCAATTGATGTGGTTGAGGATGCGGTCGATGATTCTTTATGGGAGTCTCTATTCCTCCAAGGTGCTTTTGATGATCCACTTGAAGCAAGCTTGATGGGCACTCGTTCTTCAACAACTGAGGGGGATGATGTGAAGTTCTTCACCGACCTTTTGGATGCTACTCCCATTATTGAGGAGTTTTCCCCGGATGAAACATTTGTGCAATGCATGGAGATTGAAGAGGTCGTCTCCGAGAGACCAATCAAGTCAAACAAATTACCACAAGTTGAGCTCAAGCCTTTGCCATCCACTTTGAGGTATGAATTTTTGGGTGAGGAGGAAACATTCCCTGTGATCATTAATGCTAGCCTTGATGGCACTCAAACTTCAAAACTTCTTTGTGTTCTTAGAAAACATAGAAGTGCCTTGGGTTATGCTATTGAGGATCTCAAGGGTCTATCCCCTTCTATTTGCATGCATGCTATCGATCTTATGCAAGATGCTAAACCTTGTAGACAACCACAACGTCGATTAAACCCGAATATGCAAGAAGTGGTTAAAAAAGAGATCGTTAAATTGCTTTCCGCCGGGATCATTTACCCTATCGCTAATAGCGAATGGGTGAGCCCCGTGCATTGTGTACCCAAGAAGGGTGGCATGGTATTGTGAAAATGAGCATCAAGAATTGATTAGCACTAGAGTTGTGAATGGGTGGCGCATGTGCATTGACTATAGACAATTAAACAAGGCGACCCTCAAAGACCATTACCCTTTGCCCTTTATTGATCAAATGCTAGAGAGACTCGCCGGTAAATCCCATTTTTGCTTTCTTGATGGCTATTCGGGATTCTTTCAAATACCCATTCACCCAAGAGACCAGGACAAAACCACCTTTACTTGCCCTTTTGGCACCTTTGCATACCGGAGGATGCCCTTTGGAGTTATGCGCGCCCGGCACCTTTCAAAGGTGCATGTCGGCTATTTTCTCGGACCATGTGGGGAGTCTTATGGAGATTTTTATGGATGATTTCAGTGTGTATGGGTATACCTTTGACGATTGCCTTGCCAATTTGGAAAAAGTGTTGATTCGTTGTAAAGATGTCAATCTAGTTCTTAACTGGGAAAAATGTCATTTTATGGTTGAGGAGGGTGTTGTCCTCGGCCATGTGATTTCAAAGCGGGGCATAGAGGTGGATAGAGCTAAAGTGGAGGTCATTGAGCGCCTACTTGTAGACACCGGATTTTGTACCATTATTAGTTTAGTTATTTGTAAAAATAAGCTAGCCGAATAGTTTAGTAGCATGCAAACCCATCTCTTTTCTAGCCCGACAACGAGCATAATGGCCCAAATGTTACGGGCCTGAGCATAATAGCCCGAAAACGAGCAGGAACCCGTCTGGGTTCTTTGGGCCTGAGCATAGCTCAGCTCGGCAGGAACCCGTCTGGGTTCCTTGGGCCTGAGCATGGCTCAGCTCGGCAGGAACCCGTCTGGGTTGCTGGGCCAAGCACAGCTCGGTCCAAAGCTGAACTCGACTGAGTTTTGACGCGGCGGCTAAAACCTAAACCCTAGAACGCACCCCCTACTCCCCCTACTCCACTATAAATTAAACCCTTCTTTCCCTTCCATAAGGACACCAAGGATATGCTAGAGTATTGACACTAGCATATTCTCTCCATCTCTTCTCTCCCTTTGCATGTTGCTTCACTAAAGGTTAGCACAGTTGTAGTTGATGTAATCCATATAGCATAATCTATGGAATTCATTCTTTTTTTTATTTTTCTTTGTTTTGCATGATTTTAATGATGGATTTGTGAAATTCCTATTTAATTCCTCCCTCTTAACCTTTTGTTTTGCTTTAATTTAATTCTAGTAGAGTCTATTCGTTGAATAGGCGGATTTGATGATTTTAATTGTCAAATTCGTAACCTTACCCCCGAATCCATCTCTGGATTCGCAGGCCGGAGTCTATGTTTAATGGTTTGTTGTTTTTCTCTTAAAATTCAACTGGCGACTCTTTTTCTTGTGCTTTGGTGTTTACCCCCTTTTTTATGATTTTTGATCTAATTTGTGTTTAACGCCAAAGGTGATCCGGTTTGGTTCAATCCATGAACCCAGGCGGGTTCCTGCCCTCTTTTCACTCTCTTTTGCTTCGTCTTTTTATCCGGAAAAACTCGCCGACAGCGCAAGGAACCCGGCTTGGTTCCTGTCCTCTTTTCTTTTTTTTTTTTCTCCTTTTTCGTGAGGTTTTGCAGCCACGAACCCGTCTTGGTTCAGCATGAACTCAAACGGGTTCTTCTGTTGTTCTCCCTTCCTTTTTTTGTCTCTTTCTTTCTTCTTTTTTAAAAAGGTGAATCTAGGCCGGGCGCATAAATCTTTTTCTTAATCTGTTAGCAAAATTATTCTTGAAAGTTCAACCTTATTTAAGGTTAAGCAATCCTAGTCGGCTCCCAATCACTTTTAAGTAGCGCCGCGAAAAAGGTCGATCGATTTTTCGGTGTCTACAGATTGGCGACTCCACTGGGGACTTAAACTTAAAAAGAGGGTAAAACTTGAAAGAATTAAATTTTAGTGTTTTTTGTAAAAGAGGAGGAATTAATTTATTTCACATTTTTATCATTGTTTTAGGCATATTGCGTACCAGGCTACTCTTGGGCCTTTATGGCTGGGGAGCACAAAAGCGTTGGTTTAGGTTTTAAAACTAGGAATCAATCCCGAGAGCGGGAGGTCACTACTTGTGGGATGCACTTACATCGCCAAGCATTTGATCTCTCCTCTCCCCGTGTTACACTCTAAAGGTTTCCTTGAAACCCAGAGCAACACCACACATTTTCCTATGAATTCCATAAGGAAAATGCAAGGCGAGAACATGTGGTACCCTATTCATCTCCCTAAACCTAGAAAAACCCTGAATCTAAAGCCATGGTTAGGCTCATCCCGCATCTGTATGTCATGTGATTTAATCCTGTAAAAGTTGAGTCCAAGCGTCTAGCCCAAACATGAGTGGAACGTCATTCTAGCCCGCGTAAGATCAAAAGAGATATGGACTGGCCCAAACCCAGACGGTTTTATAAACCCAGACGGGTTTTCTGTGCCTGGCCTAGTTGGACTCACTGTAGAATCCTGTCTGTGCCTATTTGAAAGGGAGGAATTACAGCAAAAACCCAGACGGGTTTGGGCCTGTTTTTCTTCTCCTTCCACATCGGGCCAAACTGTTCGATACTGCAGTCAGCCCAATCCACTTACTATTGATCCTATTCGGCCCTTTATGACGCTCCTTGAGTCAAATGCCCAATGAGTATCAGTCCTGTTAGTCATCATGCTAGGTCCATATAGAGTTAGGACATGCACTCCCATAAAAGTGGGTGAGTCACCCTTATGTCAGCATGTAGGCGTCATGTCCATGTCCTAGGTTCACATAGGTCCACTAAGTCATGCATGCATCGGGCGGGTGGCGTAAAAGTTCTTTCGAGCACTAACCAGTTTCCATGCAGGCAAGATAACAGACCATCTCCGAGCCCGCATCCGTGACCCACAAATCGGCAGGCTTATTCACAATCCCAACTACAGACCGCCTGCCCAATCCAGTGAACCCAGTGAATCCACCATGGCCACTAGCGTGCCTAGCCCCCCTCAGAAAACTGTTGAGACTAATTCCATCCAACGGAGGCCGTAAACCCTTCTTACTTTCAGTTTGACTTGCTTCACTTAGAAAAATCTGGACGAGATCTCAAAAGTTTTTGAAACCTTTTCCTTCAAACCTTCTGATTTTGAGACAAGTTATGAAAGTTGTATCTGACTGCTTTGACTATCTTAGAAAGTATAAATGTGCGTGCCGCAAATCTTTGGGCTAAGTTTAGTTGATTGAGCCCCATCCCGTGAGTCCACATTGCCTAAATTTTGAATTGATCACTTTTATCAATTCCATGATCCCTTGAGTGACTCACCCATTAGTTGCATCTCTAGAACTTGTTTTGCATCTTGCTTGAGACTACACATTTGCATTGCACGCTGTGACAAAGTGATTAAGGCATTCGATTTTATTTTGATAAGCTACATAGCTAAATAGCCTTCCTTACATTATATTTACCGTTCTTTTTGCCCCGCATAGCCTTTGTTTATCTTTTTTTCATGATTGAACCCTGACAATACGAGCCTTGGCCTCTGATATCCAGTATCCCTTTGCCTTGCTTGGTTGGATGAGAGTTTGTCTTTTTTGGAAGTTTGGGAGAATCTGAAAGTCCCATATCTTGAGTGATTGGTATTTGGTTATGTTGTTCATATATTATATCAAAGTCGAAGATTCCATAGATATTCTTCTCCCCGATCACCCACAAAAAATACAAAAAGAAGTAAAAAAAAAAAGTAAAAAAAAGGGAAAAGAGTTTCAAAAATAAAAGGGTGATTAGGAAGATTCAATTTAAAATTCAGAAAACTTTGACTTGGTTGTATTCAGTTGAAATGTTTCAGGGTGAAAGGTGAAATGCCTTGCATACATTAAGCAAGAAGGAGAGTTTAGAGTGTTTTATTCATTGAAAATCAATCCAAGCATGGCTCTTAACTCCTCATTTCCAAATTTTACCACTCCTTACCCTAACCTAAGCCCCGTTGCAACCCGAAAAAGTCTTTTTGATTGTCACTTGTGCGTTGCATACCAGTAGTGGAGAGCGAGGTTCTTACCAAGCTTATGGTAGTTTGTTTCTATTGGTTTGAGTATGAGAAAACACACATACATTTTCAAAATTGAGTGCTTGAGTGTTTGTTCTTTCCTATGTGAGGTTTGCTCTTTTTTAACTGACCTACGTCCATAACTAACCGTGCACATTTGCATTATTCTTAAGACTGTTGGCGGATTTATGCCTCTGAAGTACTTGTTCTCTCCTTTGGGATTCGAAAATTTCTTCCTATCTCTTTCGAACTGAGTTTTGATCTTGTCCATATTAATCTTTGTGCTTGCTTGTTGAACTGATTTTGTTTCGACCGAAAATTCCTTATCCCAGAATGTTTCAGCAGCACATAGAAAATCCCAATATCAAATGTCTTCGCCGGCCCCGAAACTGTAGCTCGAACTTACTTGTAGCGTTTAATTCTTATTTTTTTATTTTTTCGTTTTTTTTTCGTTTGGGGAAGTGGGAGTAGTCCCACCATGTAGATTGCATATCGCATTGCACATTTTTGTTACTTTGTGCATAAGAGTACATGAAAATAAAAGGAAGTGCATTACTTAGCATCGTTACTGCATAAGTGTCACATCAGTAGTTCGCACTAGTACAAAAGCATTAAAAAAAAAAAAGCAAAAAAATCATTGCATTGCATCATCCTAAGTGCATACATTACATAAGTTCATTACATACAGACCCTGCATGTGCATCTTTCTCAATCCTCATCAACCACCACCACTGGCGCTATCAGCCCCATGGGTCCCGCTTCCCCCAGCTCCAAAGTAAGTGTCCCACTGGTAGTAGGAAGAGTCTACCACCTCTGTATCGCCACAGGCGGACAGTGCAACACTTGATCTTGCTGCGTTAAGCCAAGAGTGTTCGAACACCGCCACTCTTGATTACCTCGAGCCACCCATGGAGCGAGCCAAGAAGTTCTTACTACGGGCTCTGGGCGGGCCATCCCGACCATTCACGAGTTTGTGTTCCCGTCGGCGTTCGAGGTGCTCCAAACCCTTGCGAATGAGTAGCAGGAACAACGGGTTGAGGCGGAAGCGCGATGAGGCGTCATCTGCGAGGCGGTTATACCCCACGGATGCACGAATCAACTGCGAAGCACCACGATGAGATCGACCGCGCAAAGGAAGTGCCAAAACCCAAATCCACGATCGGTCAGAGGCGAGGAACATACCGGGCATTCCATAAGTGCGAGGCGAAGGATGAGAGGTTGGCCTGGACCCCGAATGATGAGATTACGAAGGAGTACCTAAATGCGGTGAAATGCCTTCTTGCTCCGCTGCAGCTCCACCAGCGCTAGACTCGGGCATGTCTCCACCACAATGGGGCGCCACGCGAGCCGCGACTCGGCGAAAATTCCATGATCATGAGACCTCACCGATGCTCGTGCTCACCTAAAGACATGGAGGATATCTTTGTTCTCCACGAACGCGATAGTCGTGGCGAAACCCGTGTCTCCATAATGGGAATCTGGTTGAATGGCTATCTTCAAGTAAGATACCTTTCCACGGTCATCGTGGCGGCATGCCGTGCTCGCCTACTCCTCTCCGTGCCTTGGAGAGCGGCCGCCCCATAAGACCGCCTCGCGTCGGCCATAAAGGAAGAATGTCGAGGAGGGTCAATCCGCTCGACCGCCACGCCACGAGGCACGTGCGCATCCGAATGGCGAGGAGGATCCGGGGCGAGGCGATGCATCATCATCCACGTTGCGTCCCCAACCACGAGAACTCGCAAGGTCTTTCGCGAGCCCATTTAAGTGTGAAGTAATTTTTGAGAAGCCTTCGCTTGTTTCCATCGCCTTCGCAGAATGAGAAAATTGGTCAAAGTTTGAGCAAAATACGACTAAGAAAGAAAAAGGAAATCACCTACTGGCTTTCCCAGGATCTTCTCTAGTTCCGGTTTGATGTCCTCACTAGTCGCCCTTGGGTAGCCGCAAACTGTGTCCCCAGAATTACTCTGACTCTTCTCGTCATCCTTGCAATAGGGCCCCAACTACAACAAGCAAAGAATTGGTCATATTAGGCGGTAATAGAAGGAACACGAAAAGAGTAAATAGAAGTCTTCTTCCCTACCTTTCTGAAGGCCAGGCGGTCCCGATATTGTTCCCATTCCTCCCAGAATTGGTCGGGCGATGCCATCGATGCATGGTTAGTATACCAAGAACCCCTCTTAGCTGCTACAAACGCCTCGGCATGCAAGGCTCGCGGATCATTCATGGTCTTGGGAGGGTCCGATGGTATTATCCACCTCTCATGGCCCAGGGTTTGCCTCGTAAACCTCTCACCAAGACTCTAGACCCAACCGGACGGGCTCTCCATCACCAAGCGTAGGGTACTATCCCTATGCGCCTCATTTCGCGAGGGAATAAAGTCTTGCGGAATATTGAAGCCAACCCAGGCATTCCAATTGACATCATCCTGCACAAGTAAAGGAAACATGAGCACCAAAGAAATGCAAGAGAGATTACATGAAAAATGTACCTCTTCAAGGTGATCCAAGATGCGGCGCAATTCATCTAAGCTCCCAAATGGTTTCTTCTTTTGCTCGAGGTAGTTTTTGTGCCACCGTTCTGCTGCTGGCACTGTCTGGACGTGTCGGGTAGGGATAGTGAATCCCTTAATATACTCGTACCCCCATACCTGCAAGTACGTCAATACCAAGACTCACGATATAGGAAAAGAGAGAAAAGCATGTAAAAGAGAAGCGTCTCGAAGATTACCTCGAGCACCTTCCACATGCTCGGGCCGCTCATCTCCCGCGGACTCTGCAGTGCGAAGAACGGGTCCACATCGATGCCGGCGTACACAATGCGGCCATGCGAAGTTAGCATAAGCAGCTTTTGCCCAGTTCCGATGGATAACTTGCTCTAGATCAAGGAGATTCTTCATCCAGGTCAAATAAACATCATCTCCTCGATTGCAAACATTGTGGCAGAGATGAAATATGCCAGGAAAATGAAGCGACGCTGAAACTCGTCCATATGAGTGAAGTCGGCGGAAGTGATGACATTCTCGAAGGAGCCGTAAGAAAGCTTCATCTTTTGACCAAATCGGCGCCGTTCGAGCACAGGCTCTAATAATTCCATCACCTGGTCCGGCACGACAGGGTCGAATTCAACATCTTGACCACCCCAGCGTAGCCCGGTAATCATCACAAAGTCGACAGGGGTTATGGCCATTTCTCCCACAGGGAGGTGGAAGGTGTTGGTGGAATCCCAGAATCTCTCATGGCGCTGCGCCCCATCACCCGTGGTGTACAAGGTTCCCAGGCCTTGACGCATTTCCAGAAGAGGTCGAATCCTGACTCTTCTAAAAGTGTAAGCGCCCAATTATCCTCTGCAAAATGCTCCACCACTTTGATCGGTTTCCGCATATTGCCACCGGTTCTAAGGGAGTCCTCCTGAGGATCCACCATAAAAATTAAAAAAAAGAGACCAGTCCCTACGGCAACCTATCAGGTGATCCCTAATTTAGCAAAAGCTAAATTGAGCTTCCACTAAATTAGGGGGCTAAAAAAATCGATCGATCATTATTGACCAAGAAAAGAGGGTTGGGCCTCGCTCTTTTCGGCCCACCCAAAGAAAACGCAGACGGGCTATTTGCGCAAAGTTTGGGCCGCATCAGCCCAACTCAAAAAAAAAGTGGGCTGAGCCGTATGATGGAACCCAGACGGGTTGTTGCGCCGAAACCTTGGGCGCGTCATTGACTCAAAAAGTGAAATTTGGGCCATATGTTGGAACTCAGACGGGTCCTTGAAGTGTTAGGCCGCAAACGAATAGGTTGGGCCGCATCAGCCCAACTCAAAAAAAAAAAAAAAAGAAAAAGTAGGAACGCAGACGGGTTCCTGTAGGGCTGGGCCGTAGGTTGGGCCGCATCAGCCCAGCTCACACAAGTTCAACTAAAGCTGGGCCTCGTTTTTTCTTCGGCCCACCCAGACAGAAAACAGACGGGTTCCCTTCAATTCATTGACTCACACAAGTTCTAAAAATGCAGGCCTCATTGTTTCGGCCCAACCAGAAAGCACGGGTTATCCTACAAGGGGGCTGGGCCTTATTTTCTTTCGGCCCACCCAAGAAAAGTGGGTTGGGCCTCGCTGTTTTCGGCCCAACAATGGTGAAACGCAGACGGGTTCTAGTCTGAGAGAAGAGAATTTGGGCCTTGTTCTTTCGGCCCATGACTCATTTTTAGGATAACCCAGACGGGTTCGTAGCTCGTGGAAAGGTTGGGCCGCTTATTTCTCAGCCCAACTCAAATGGGTTCACAAGAAAAGGTTGGGCCGCTCATTTTGGAATAACCTAGACGGGTTCTTTGATGATAGACCATGGCACAGACGGGTTGTTATGCAAAATACGTTGGGCCGCTATATGTTCCATTCTAAAAAAAATCGGCCTATCATCCTCGGTTCTCTAAAGCTCGATTTGAACAATACGGGTAATTGACATAAATTAGTTCAATAATTTTAGCTAAATCAACAAGCTAGAATTAAACATTTCTACTTGCAAATTTACGCTATGATTAAAGAGCAAAGTCAGGAAGAAGACATTACCCGGACATGTGAATGCTTGTGCCATACGTGATTCCACGGTTCAGGCACCAATATCGACGGTTCCCAACCCGGCCTGGGAGTCCATGTTCGCCGGGAGGACATTTCATGTGCCCAGTTTGTTGCATGGGGTTGAACGGGCGGATCCCTAACTTTCCTAACCATTGCTTCCTAACTAGTGAATGAAGGATTTCTTTGAGTAAGAAATGGAAGTGAAGAGTGAGATGTGTGATTGAGGGTGTGAAGAGGCCCCTTTTTATAAGGGAATTGGATGCATGCACACCACATAAGTGGCCAAGCGGCGGGTCCCAGCAGCAAGATCATGGAGAGCATGCATTGGCCGAAAATCTATCCTAAAATCTATCCATGCATTGGCCGAAAAAAAAAGAGAAAAGAGAAAGAGTTAGGCCAGACGGGTTGTTGCGCAATATACCGGCCCAAGAAGTGGGCCTCGCTTTTGCAGGCCCAACACAGGAAGAGGCGAACTCAGGCGGGTTCCTGCGCACTAACCGGCCCAGATGCAGGCCCAAACGCAGACAAGTTCTTGGGCTTTGCAGATATCAGACGGGTTCCCGGCGGAAAATACCGGCCCAAGAAATGGGCCTTGCATTCGCAAGCCCAATGCAGGACGAAGGGACCTCAGACGGGTACTTGCGCGAAACTACCGGCCCAAGAAGCGGGCCTCGCATTTGCAGGCCCAATGCAAGACGAAGGAACCTCAGACGGGTTCCCTGCGCAAAAGTTCCGGCCCAAGAAATGGGCCTTGCATTTGGACTTCAGACGGTTTCCTTAAGAAAAAAAAAAGAAGAAAATAAAAAAAAAAGATGATGTCGGCCCAAGTTCGTCGCAGTCAAAGTGGGCTTTACAATTGCAAGCCCAATTCAAGACTTCAGACGAGTTTACAGAGCCAAAATGGGCCCAAATTCGTCGCTCCAATTCAAGCCCAAAACAATGGCAAACTTAAGCCCATTTCTGAGAACTAAAGCACAACTGACAGGTAAATTCTCTGACTCGTTCTGATTTTCATATAAACTGATGCCCTCCTCCTCTGTCTTGCAGGACAATGCACGAGATACGTCGGTCGTCGGGCGGTTAAAAAAGCGAACCCATCTTGGCCGTCGCCGGGCCTCACAATGCGATGACACCCTTTTGGCATCGAACCGGGTCTTGCACTCCGCGGCGAAATGAAGTGCACGACCTTGATCTACCTCACGGCGAAATGAGCGGTCGATCAATTCGGTCGGCTTTACGGAAGAAACTAAGCGAGCCAACCAACATCGCGCGAGACCAAGCTTCCAGCGTCACCTCGGTCGCCTCGCGGCGAAATGAAGCGGATCAACCCGGCCGCTTTACGGAAGAAACTAAGCGAGTCAACCCATCTTGTGGCCGTCGCCGGGCCCTCACAATGCGATGACACCCTTTTGGCATCGAACGCAGTCTTGCACTCCGGCGAAATGAAGTGCACGACCTTGATCTACCTCACGGCGAAATGGCGGCGGTCAATTCGGTCGACTTTACGGAAGAAACTAGCGAGCCAACCAACATCGGCGCGAGACCAAGCTTCCAGCGTCACCTCGGTCCGCCTCGCGGCGAAATGAAGCGGATCAACCCGGCCGGCTTTACGGAAGAAACTAAGCGGTCAACCCATCTTGGCCGTCGCCGGGCCCTCACAATGCGATGACACCCTTTTCACCGGCATCGAACCGAGTCTTGCACTCCACGGCGAAATGAAGTGCACGACCTTGATCTACCTCACGGCGAAATGAGGCGGTCAATCGGTCGGCTTTACGGAAGAAACTAGCGAGCGACCAACATCGGCGCGAGACCAAGCTTAAGCGTCACCTCGGTCCGCCTCACGGCGAAATGAAGCGGATCAACCCGGCCGGCTTTACGGAAGAAACTAAGCGGTCAACCCATCTTCGGCCGTCGCCGGGCCCTCACAATGCGATGACACCCTTTTCGGCATCAGACCAGTCTTGCACTCCGCGGCGAAATGAAGTGCGCGACCTTGATCTACCACGGCGAAATGGCGGTCAATTCGGTCGACTTTACGGAAGAAACTAAGCGAGCCAACCAACATCGGCGCGAGACCAAGCTTCCAGCGTCACCTCGGTCCGCCTCACGGAAATGAAGCGGATCAACCCCGGCCGGCTTTACGGAAGAAACTAAGCGGTCAACCCATCTTGGCCGTCGTCGCCGGGCCTCACAATGCGATGACACCGCACCGGCATCGAGACCGAGTCTTGCACTCCGCGGCGAAATGAAGTACGACCTTGATCTACCTCGGCGAAATGAGGCGGTCAATTCGGTCGACTTTACGGAAGAAACTAGCGAGCCAACCAACATCGGCGAGGACCAAGCTTCCAGCGTCACCTCGGTCCGCCTCGGCGAAATGAAGCGGATCAACCCGGCCGGCTTTACGGAAGAAACTAAGCGGTCAACCCATCTTCGGCCGTCGCCGGGCCCTCACAATGCGATGACACCCTTTTCGGCATCGGACACGAGTCTTGCACTCCACGGCGAAATGAAGTGCCGACCTTGATCTACCTCACGGCGAAATGGCGGATCAATTGGTCGACTACGGAAGAAACTAGCGAGCCAACCAACATCGGCGCGAGACCAAGCTTCCAGCGTCACCTCGGTCGCCTCGCGGCGAAATGAAGCGGATCAACCCGGCCGGCTTTACGGAAGAAACTAAGCGAGTCAACCCATCTTGGCCGTCGCCGGGCCCTCACAATGCGATGACACCCTTTTCAGCATCCAGACACAGGTCTTGCACTCCACGGCGAAATGAAGTGCACGACCTTGATCTACCTCACGCGGCGAAATGAGGCGGATCAATTCGGTCGACTTTACGGAAGAAACTAAGCGAGCGACCAACATCGGCGCGAGCAAGCTTCCAGCGTCACCTCGGTCCGCCTCACGGGAAATGAAGCGGATCAACCGGCCGGCTTACGGAAGAAACTAAGCGGTCAACCCATCTTCGCCCGGCCGTCGCCGGGCCCTCGTCTGATGACACCCTTTTCAGCATCCAGACACAGGTCTTGCACTCCACGGCGAAATGAAGTGCACGACATTGAACTACCTCACGGCCAAAAGAGGCGGATCAATTCGGTCGGCTACGGAAGAAACTAAGCGAGCGACCAACATCGGCGCAGGACCAAGCTTCAGCGTCACCTCGGTCCGCCTCGGCGAAATGAAGCGGATCAACCCGGCCGGCTTTACGGAAGAAACTAAGTAGGTCAACCCATCTTGGCCGTCGCCGGGCCTCACAATGCGATGACACCCTTTTGGCATCGGACACGGTCTTTCACTCCGCGGCGAAATGAAGTGCACGACCTTGATCTAACTTCGCGGCGAAATGAGGCGGATCAATTGATCGACTTTACGGAAGAAACTAAGTAGGCCAACCAACATCGGCGCGGGACCAAGCTTCCAGCGTCAACGGCTTGAGCAGGCTTACGATTCATATCGAATCATCAAGACTACTTTGATCATCGTTTTACTCAAACTCGATCAAAGTGGGGCTATCTGTGAGACAGGATTTTGTACCGGTATTATTTTTAGTTTTTTGTAAATATAAGCTAGCCGAATAGTTTAGTAGCATGCAAACCCATCTCTTTTCTAGCCCGAACGAGCATAATGGCCCAAATGTTATGGGCAGCATAATAGCCGAAAGCGGCGGGAACCCGTCTGGGTTCTTTGGGCCTGAGCATAGCTCAGCTCGGCAGGAACCCGTCTGGGTTCCTTGGGCCTGAGCATGGCTCAGCTCGGCAGGAACCCGTCTGGGTTGCTGGGCCAAGCACAGCTCGGTCCAAAGCTGAACTCGACTGAGTTTTGACGCGGCGGCTAAAACCTAAACCCTAGAACGCACCCCCTACTCCCCCTACTCCACTATAAATTAAACCCTTCTTTCCCTTCCATAAGGACACCAAGGATATGCTAGAGTATTGACACTAGCATATTCTCTCCATCTCTTCTCTCCCTTTGCATGTATCTTCACTAAAGGTTAGCACAGTTGTAGTTGATGTAATCCATATAGCATAATCTATGGAATTCATTCTTTTTTTTTTATTTTTCTTTGTTTTGCATGATTTTAATGATGGATTTGTGAAATGCCTATTTAATTCCTCCCTCTTAACCTTTTGTTTTGCTTTAATTTAATTCTAGTAGAGTCTATTCGTTGAATAGGCGGATTTGATGATTTTAATTGTCAAATTCGTAACCTTACCCCCGAATCCATCTCTGGATTCGCAGGCCGGAGTCTATGTTTAATGGTTTGTTGTTTTTCTCCTAAAATTCAACTGGCGACTCTTTTTCTTGTGCTTTGGTGTTTACCCCTTTTTTATGATTTTTGATCTAATTTGTGTTTAACGCCAAAGGTGATCCGGTTTGGTTCAATCCATGAACCCAGGCGGGTTCCTGCCCTCTTTTCACTCTCTTTTGCTTCGTCTTTTTATCCGGAAAAACTCGCCGACAGCGCAAGGAACCCGGCTTGGTTCCTGTCCTCTTTTCTTTTTTTTTTTTCTCCTTTTTCGTGAGGTTTTGCAGCCACGAACCCGTCTTGGTTCAGCATGAACTCAAACGGGTTCTTTTGTTGTTCTCCCTTCCTTTTTTTGTCTCTTTCTTTCTTCTTTTTTAAAAAGGTGAATCTAGGCCGGGCGCATAAATCTTTTTCTTAATCTGTTAGCAAAATTATTCTTGAAAGTTCAACCTTATTTAAGGTTAAGCAATCCTAGTCGGCTCCCAATCACTTTTAAGTAGCGCCGCGAAAAAGGTCGATCGATTTTTCGGTGTCTACACTACCACCCCCCACCACTGTCAAGGGGGTGCGTAGTTTTCTTGGACACGCCGGGTTTTACCGGCGATTTGTCAAAAACTTTTCGAAAATTGCTCGACCTCTCACTGAGCTTCTATGCAAGGATGCCCCTTTTGTCTTTACTAATGAGTGTCTTGAAGCGTTTCAGAAATTGAAGGAGGCCTTTACCACCGCACCGGTAGTTCAACCACCGGACTGGAGCTTACCATTCGATGTTATGTGCGATGTTAGCGACTATGCCGTGGGGGCATGCCTAGCACAAACCAAGGATAAACAACCAAGGGTTATTTATTATGCAAGTCATGCCTTAGATGCCGCCCAACGCAATTATACCACTACGGAGAAAGAGTTGTTGGCTATTGTTTTTACATTGGACAAGTTTCGCCAATACCTTTTGATTTCTAAAGTAGTGGTGTACACCGATCACTCGGCTTTGAAGTATCTACTAGGCAAGAAGGAGGCCAAGCCGAGACTTATTCGTTGGTTGCTACTAATGCAAGAATTCAACATCACCATCCAGGACAAGGCCGGTTCCAAAAAACGTGGTGGCCGACCACCTTTCACGAATCCTTGTTGAATTGGAATCCCGGCCTATCAATGATTCTTTTCCGGATGAGAAGTTTCTTGCTATCCAAGAGGAGACCCCGTGGTTCGCCGATATTGTGAACTACCTTGCTTCGGATGTGGTCCCGCCCGAGCTCCATTCAAACCAAAGGAAGAAATTCTTTTGTGACGTCAAGCATTATGTTTGGCACGAGCCTTACTTGTTCCGCATATGCAATGATGGCCTATATAGAAGATGCATAGCTCAAAGCGAGGTTCCGGAGATCTTAAATCATTGCCACAACAAGCCATGTGGAGGACATGGGGGAAAGGATAAAACCGCAGCCAAGGTTCTTCAATGCGGATATTGGTGGCCGGCGCTTTTCAAAGATGTAGAAGTTCATGTCAAGGCTTGCGATGAATGCCAAAGAGTTGGGAGTCTTTCTAGGAGAAATGAAGCACCCTTGACCTATATACTTGAATGTGAGATTTTTGATGTGTGGGGTATTGATTTCATGGGCCCATTTCCTTCGTCAAGGGGGAATGAATACATTTTGGTGGCGGTAGATTACGTCTCCAAATGGGCCGAGGCAATTGCAAGCCAAAGATGTGATGCCAATACGGTCTCCAAGTTCTTCAAGAGGGTAATCTTCCCTAGGTTCGGCATCCCAAGAGTGGTCATTAGTGATAATGGGCCTCACTTTATTGAGAAGAAATTTGAGGCATTGCTCAAGAAGTATGGGGTGAATCACAAGAGAGGATTACCCTACCACCCCCAAACTCAAGGGCAAGTGGAGATCACAAACCGGGCTATTAAGGAAATCTTTCAAAAGACCGTTGTATCTTCAAGAAAAGATTGGGCGGACAAACTTGATGATGCTCTATGGGCGTATAGGACGGCATTCAAGACTCCCATAGGCACCACCCCTTACCGGTTGGTCTATGGTAAGGCATGCCACTTCCCGGTGGAACTCGAATACAAAACATTTTGGGCGGTAAGGAAAGTGAATTTTGATGCAAAGGCCGCGGGTGAGAAACGGTTGTTCCAATTGGAAGAATTGGAGGAGATCCGCCAGCAAGCTTATGAGAACAATCGGATCTACAAGGAGAGGACAAAATCTTGGCATGACAAGCACCTCAATTACCGGAATTTCAAGGTGGGTGATCAAGTATTGTTGTATAATTCTCGCCTCCAACTCTTTCCGGGAAAATTAAAGACCAAATGGTCGGGACCCTTTGTCATTGTCAAGCTCCACCCGGGTGGAGTTGTGGAGTTGGAGAACAAGAAGGGGGAAACTTTTAAAGTGAACTCTTCCAAGGTCAAACCATATGTCATGAGCGAAGAGTATGCGGGGACTATGGTGACTTTCCTCCCCGATACCTAATGTTAAGATTCGGCCAATGGTCAAGCTAAGGACCTTAAGCAAGCGCTTCATGGGAGGCAACCCATGCTTGTAATGAGGAATTAGTTCTAGAAAAAAAAAAAGAGAAAAAAAAAGAAAGAAAAAAAAACAAAAAAAACAAGAGAAAGAAGAAAAATGAAAAAAAAAAGAAAAAAAAGAGAAAAAAAAAACGAGGGAGGTTTGGAGGCTGTGTGTAAGATTTGAAGCATATTGGTTTTAGAGGAGATAAGTTGAAGGAGAAGCTAAGGAGAAGAGGGACGAGGAACATAATTTTTTTTTAAGTCTGGGAGCGTAGCGTTCGCTACACCCTGCGTAGCGCTCGCTACGCAGCCCTCCTTGTCTTTCTGTTTGGCCACTGTTTAGAGCGTAGCGCTCGCTACGGAGCCCTTCCTGACTTTCTGCCTCGCACCTGTTTAGAGCGTAGCGCTCGCTACGCCGCGCATAGCGCTCGCTACGGATCAATTCCCAGTTTCTCGGCACCAGGCGTAGCGAACGCGACGCCCAATTTTTACGCAGGCTTTAAAAGGGGAAATCCGGCCCCCTCTTCTTTTCCTTTCATTTTTCACTCCAAACTCGCCTCACACTCATATTTTCTCTCCAACCTTCCACAGCCCTAACCCCCAAAACCACCATCTTCATCCTTCTCTACTCATTCTCCACCAAAAAGACCATCAATCCTCCTCTATAAACTCCATATCCACTCTTTCTTCTCACCTTTTGCAACTCAACATACCCCTTTTCACTTTCTTCCTCTAGCATTTGAACTCTTTATTGAGTTGGGTTTTAGAGGAAGCAGAGTTTGAATCCTCCAAGCATTCTCTCAGGCTTTCATTCAACAAGAAAAGAAAAAGAAAAAAATGCCTCCACGACCGAGCAAGAGGGTGCGGGATGGAGCTTCATCCTCAAGGGCATCACCCATTATTGACCAAGGAGATGAAGGTAATGACTTCCCCGATTTCCCTACCCAAAAATCTGAGCCTTTACGCTTAAGTTCGCATGCTAGGCATAGAGTTACTGTTCAAAATGATAGGCATGCTAGAAGGTTAACACGGTTCAAAACTAGGAACATATGTTTTCCTTATGTTTATGATGTTGATACATGCAATGACCAGTACTTGGGGCCTAGCATGGAACATTTAATTGGGGTAATGGGGTGGGAGCAATTCGTTCAAATTCGTGCACCCCAGAGGGATCAAGCCATTTATGAGTTCCTTTCATCTTTTGAGTTGTCGAATGATGGGACAAATGATGCATGTTTTATGGCGTGGGTGGGCAACAAGCCCATTGAGTGTGATCTTGTGAGGTTCAATAACTTGTTGGGTTTGCCAAACGGAGGCTTAACCTACGGCCAAGCCTCGGTCTTCAATGAGGGGGATGCTATGAGGGAAATAACTTGTTGGCGGAGAACTTTAATTAGGGCCCCAAATGGGGATGTATTGTATTATGATGTTCGGGGTTCCAAATCCCGAGATTTTTGTAATCCCGCGGTTAGAGTTTTCCATAGGTTAATTACAAATTCGGTTTTCGCACGGGATGACGGTAGGGAGAAGGTGCGGAAAGACGACCTAGCTATTTTGCACCATGCTTTACACGGTCGCCGAATCAACACGGGATCGTGTATTCTGCACCAACTTAAGCAAATGTCTACCGATGGTGTCGGAACTTGCATAGCGTTGGGTCACATTATTACCCACTTCCTACACCAGTATGGGGGCCCAATAACCCCATACCTTAACCGTTGCGATACGCACCACGTTCCAGAACCTATGGACTCCGACCACCTCCGCCACTTCCGTTAATTCTCCGTGAATCCATCGCCTCCAGTCCTCCTCTACCACCATGGGTCCGTCCCCAAGGCTGTGACTACTCTCCGGAACCAACAAGCCCCTCGCTTAATCGATGTGCGGGATCAAAACAATTGGTCTTGCGGGCAAGAGCAAACTCCTCGGCTTGTTGGTGGGGATAGGGGGTTCATGATGCCCCCTTTTGAGAGGGAGTTGGAGCAGCTGCGGGAGGCGGCTGAAAATCAACGCGGGGCACCGAGGCGAGGTGCAGAAAGGGCGGCCCAAGAGGAGAATATTGTGGAGCAAGGACAAGGGTCGGGAGGACAAGATGATTGAGTTTTGCGTCAAGAGGATTTTGATGGGCTGCGAAACGACGTGAGGGACCTTGCTGGTTCCATGAATCAAATGATGATTGCCCAAACGCGAACCTATGACTCCTTGACGCAATTAAACAATCGGGTGGGTCGCTTGGAGAACATCGCGGATGACTGGGCCTACTACCACTACGTTGTCATGGGTCATCCGCCGCGTGATCCGGGATGGGTCAACTCGTACTACCCACCACCTCCTCCTCCTGAAGGAGATCCACCCCAATGATTGTAAGCTTCATCCCCTCCCCACTCTATCTCTCTTTATTTGATTTATCATTTGTTTGTTTGTGGGGGGGGGGGGGGTGCATCATCGGGGAGTTTGGATGGGGGAAGCTCTGTGGTTTTGGCGTGTTGGTGTTTCGGGTCCTTTTGGCTTGTTTTGGTGTTGCTCTCAAAGTTGGTCGGGCTTGGTTTGTGGTGTTCTTTTGATTGTATTTTGGTTGTATTTTGGGTACGGATGGTTATGACGGCATGTATGAATGTTTTCCTTTAATGAAATGAAATGAATGAAGTTGTTTGGTGAGTTTGAGTTGAGTTTCACCCTTATTTCCCGCCTCAATTAGTGAGATTCGGGGATAAGGCATGTCATTGGCAATGTACATTTTGTTTATAGTTTTTCTTCATTTTAGTTCCCTTTTGTTTAAAAAGTTTTGTTAGTTTTTCTTTGATTTTGTTTCCGATCTAGCATTTGGATTTTGTCATGTATAAAGTCGTCCCTTTGCTCTAATATCATTATGATTCAATTGAACGACGACTTCGGATCACGGCGTGAACACTTATGAAGAGCTCGAGGTAACATCTTTCCACCTTGCTCTTTCCTATGTGAATTATTATTCTGATCCGTCGCATGCTTGATTTTCTTTTGGGTGGCGAGCCCCTTTGAGTGTTTGTGTTGGGATTATATTGTTGTTGGAGCCGTGTGGGCTCGGGTCGCCACCACTTTTATGTGCTAGTTGTTCTTGTTTGTTTGTTTTTGTAGGTTCTCTACCCTTTTCATGTGACACCTTCCCACAATGAGGACATTGTGGCTTTTTAAGTGTGGGGGGGGGGGGAGATATTCTATTTCAAGGATAGATCACCTAGCATTTTTGTTTTTTTTTTTTGTTTTCTTAGTTTTTGCCTAAATTTGAAAAAAAAAATTGTGACAAAGGAGAAAAAGGGAGTGAAAACCCTAAAAATTTTCTTTTGTTTTCGTTTTCGCTTTGTTTTGCTTTGTTTCGTGGATCTTGTTGTCGAAATTGAGAAGCCGTTATTAAACTTCTTTAAAAGAAATCGGTCTGAGCGTTTTCGACCCTGTCTCGGGTACGAGTCTTGACCTATCTCTTTAGATGACCTTCATCAAGTGTCTAGTGAAACCCCCGATTCCTTTCACGTTCTGGTTGAAGTCGGGAGATTCTAGAGGTTTGTGTCCGAGCTTGTTTTGTTTCCCTTTTTAGCAAATGCAAGTTAAAAAGGAAAGAAAAAGAAAGAAAAGCTACAATAACCGGATTAAGTGGAGCGTGTCACTGAACGACATCAACCACAATACACTTAGCCAACCTACACGGGCCCGGTATTAGCGGTACGGCGCTATTACCCCTTAAGCTCCTCCCATATTGAATTCTCGGTGGAGGTGTGTATGGAAAAGACTGTGTTGGGAGGGTAAACCCCATATTTGGGCCGTCCAATTCCCGAAAGTAAGGCTAATACCGCCCTTTAAAAAGAAAAAGAAAAAAAAAGAGAAAAAGAAAGAGCAATTTTGTTGGGATTACCCAACCCCCAAAAAGAAAAGTTTGAGGGTTAATAAAATGTGGGGCCTCTCCTTGCATCACCTACGGCCCTCACCAAGCCAAGGGCGACCAAATGCGAGGAAAGGCAACACTTCTCTTATTCGTTACATTGTTTTTGAGCTCGGGCATGAACCGTTGGAGTCTTTTGGATTCGGTTGGAACCCACTAGCACTTATGCACATGGGGTTTTGCTTGACATTAGATGTCGGACATCGAATATCTCAAAGTCTGACCTTTGCTTAAGATAGGTGTTTGTGGGACGCTCATAACGGTTCCTTTTGGAGGTTTAATAACGTTTTCCTGATTTAGATTTCGTGATCCTTTGAAGCGAAGCTGTTGTTTTTCTTTTCCTTTGTTTTTCTTCGATTTTTTTTTCACTTTCCCTCTCTCCTTTTTCTTTGGCTTTTGTGGGTATAGCTGCTATAAACCCTCACGAGACCCACCTCGTCCACCCGGGCTGCCGGGGGGTTTAAAGGGCTTGATGCATATGCTAAATGCATCCGCGATTCCTGCGAAAGTGAGTTAGGTGTTTATGTTTTCTAGTTTCTTAGGTTTCTTTCGGTTAGTTTTGCTCGGGACGAGCAAAAGTCTAAGTGTGGGGGGTGTTTAGTCCCATTTTAGGGGCTAAATACCACTCGTTTACGCTCAAGTCTATTGCCGTTCCCTAATAAAATGGTTACTTATTACGTGTTTTGTGATTTTTAGGCTTTAAGTTCGGAGAATAATAAAAGGGGGCGAAGTTGCGGAAAAAGGCGATAACTTGGTCATCCCGAGACCTTTGGAGCCGATTTGATGCCGTGGTGAAGACTCGGGAAGCAAGGGAGACCAGCCGTGCGTAAAGGAGAGGGATTTCGGGCCAAAAGGCTAGGTATGGGGGCATCCAGGCTCGTAGCGTTCGCTACAACAGCTGTAGCGATCGCTACGCCCCCATACTTGGATGGATATCACTTGAAGAGCGTAGCGGTCGCTACACCTATTGTAGCGATCGTTACGAGCCCAGGCAGAAGGTTCTGCCCAAGGCCGTAGCGGTCGCTACCCCCTTTATAGCGCCCGCTACGATGAGGCCCTGATTTTCCAAGTTTTCCCGCTGAGGTCGTAGCGTTCGCTACACCCTCCGTAGCGTTCGCTACGGATGATTGACTGGGTCGCGACACTGAGCATAGCGGACGCCTTGGAGCTGAAACGATTCGCCTGCTTTGGGTCGTAGCGAACGCTACGATGACCGCAGCGTTCGCGACGTCCTTATTTTCTGCTTATTTTTCGGCCAAAACGACTGTGTTTTGGCCCTTCTTCCCCTAGGTATTAATGAGGCCGTCTTGTAACTTTGAGAGGGGAGTTTTTTTTTTGGGGAGTTTGAGGTTTGAGTTTTAGTTTTTGGCTAGCTTTATTTTTCTTCCCCTTTACATCTTCTATCTTTCAAGAGTTTTAGGATTAGTTTTTTTGGGGATTAACTTCCACTTTGTTGATTAATTACTTTCTTCAATCAAGGTCAATTGCTCTTCATCATTTGGGTATTATTGCTCTTCATTTATTGCCAATTCATTGCTCATCCATTTAGGTATAATCTCTTTTCTCCTCATTTTAATGTTTCCAAATGCTTTGTTGCTTGTGTTTAGTGTAGTATTATGTTGTTAATCGTAGTGGTTAGTTTTAATATCCATCTTTTGAGTAGAATCATGCTAGAGTTTTATTGGTTGTGTGTTGCTAATTTCTCCACCATGTTTAGAGGCTAATCTTCTCTGAGGTGAGGGGGTCATTAAGGCCTTAATGGGTTTTGGATAAGGTGTTTATTGATTAAAGTGTGTTTTAGTTGGAGGAGTCTATTTTCACTTAGTGTCTTCTCATTGGGGGTGGCGGTTCGAGGTCCGAGAGCTCTTTGAATTGTTATAGACTCAATGAGAAGCCTAGAGTGGGATAGTTAGGTCTACGCTTACGAGGGTAAGTGTAGGGTTAACTAGGAATTAACGCAACTCTCAACCCCGATGGTCCATGGTGGACATAGGGTAGTTAATTTGAATCTTCCTCGAGGGAGGAGATTCATCGTGGCCCCTTCCCGCGTTGTTCCATGGATAAATCCAACTTTATGTGCTTTAGTCATGAAAACTCCTTGATCCGAGATTTTGTTAAGTGCCTAAAACCCCCGAACCTCTCTTTGTCTAATTATCACCTAGTTAATCTTTTTTCTAGCTTTAATTTTGTCATAATCAAAGTGATCTTTGCTTCATAATTTATTCCTTGATTCAAGACTAAAACCGAAACAAAATACGAGATTTTAGGCCACAGGCTCCTTGAGTTCGACAATTTACACCGGCCTGCAAACCGCTGTACAAGAAGCTAGCTCCTTCACCAAACTCCATCATACTCACATCTCAAAACATTTGGGTGTCTAGCCTTTGCTTTCAATCCTACTCGCATTTCAGACAAATTCCAACCACGAGGAGTCCCTTTTGTGTTCCTGGGATATCCTCAAACACAAAAAGGCTATAAACTTCTCAACCTTCTTACACATCAGATTTTCATCCACTGATCAACAACCTATACTTCTGTGACTTTCACAACTCAGTTCCAGGACTTCATAGCTACCTTAGCAACGAATACCGATCCAATACATTTTCCCCAAGCTGTACAAGATCCTAAGTGGTGTACAGCGATGGCAAAAGTCTGACCGACCCGATAAATATTCGGGTTTGGACATGATTTTTTTTGTTCGAATTTAAATTCGGAAAATTCGGTCATGATCGATTTTAATCTAGGTCAGGTTCGGGTCAACATTTGGACAATATCCAACCCGAATCTGATTTTATTAAGTTTAATCGATAAATATGTGTAATACTAAAAATGTTACTAGTAAAAATTATAATAACATAAAATATAAATTATGCAACATGTTTAATAAGCATCTTCATTCCGATTGATCAACCCTTTCTTTAGTGCCAAGGCTTCCACCTTCCATCGCCATCTAGTGGTCAACTCATAGGGGGAGCATTACCTGCTTATCAAAAATGAGAGTGTTATGTGTGGAAGGTTGGGTCGCCGTTGGCATCCCCTTATCCCAGTCTAATGTTAGCATTCCCTTACGCATAATGGCCCATAGGGTTATCCCCTGAGATAGAGACTCAATGGACAAGACTACTTACCTAATTAAAAATAAATAAATAAGTATCTTCATTCAACACACAAACCAATATCAATATTTAAGATATATAACAAGCATCTTCATTCAATACACATATTCTTTTCCTAGCAACTATTGCTTAAAATTAAATATAAAAGGCAACGTGACAAAAAAAGCATAAATAAAGGCAACAAATTAAATATTTAATTAGCATCTTCAAATTTTCTCGGTCACTGACACTAACAAACATGCAAATTGTTGAATGAATTCACCGGCCGTTATTTTTTCATGGACCTTCCTCTCTAACCTGGAATAGAAGTCATCAATGGTTGACTCACCAAACGCTTTCACCAATAGGGATTCACATGCAGCTTTCATCATCCTAGCGAATAACTTGACCTGATCATCTGGATTTTGTGTAGTGTGGGGAAACCAATCAATTGTAAGTGTTTCCAGTTTGTTTAGGGTAAATGACCCTTCTGCCTCAACTAACTGCCTCACTTCTTCAGGACTCGCAAAATATAATGGCATGTTGAAGTTGTCAACTTTTTCTTCTTCAACCACACCCTGCATCGGAGGCGGAGTGTGGGTCCACGCGAGGTCAAGTGACCCCGCTTTTTGGAAAACAGAAAATATATATTGATGTTTTTGTACTAAAATAAATTTATATAATATTTGTTATATTCATAAAAAGTCATATGAAATTTCAATTGTTTAAGCAACCAGTTCAATATTTTTATTATATAAGACTTTATTATGTTCACTTAATTTTAATTTTGTGTAGTGTTAAATATTACTGACGATAGTTTTACTTCTAAGAAAATACGATTTTTGCTTATAGATCTATTTTTATTTTTATTTGTCAAATTTACAAGCATTTTTGAGTCTTTAATTTACTTAGATTATTTTGATTGTTTGTATCAATATCTAGTCGACTTGTTTTGCATTTGTTAACTATTACGTGTGTTTGTGTTAATTTGTGGTTACTGTTCTTGACTTTTGTGTCTATAAATAATATTTTATGCTTATATAGTTCAAATATTTGGAAATTTTGATCATATGCGAATGTAATGCCAATCATTTGAATTTAGGGTTAGTTAGATGTAACTGTTGAGTCATATTAAATAAGTTGATAGCAACTTTTATTTATTATTTAAGTTAAAAAATAACCCGCTTTCTGTTTGTCGCCCTACAATCTCACACGTCGCCCTTAATTCACCATTTGGTTACCTATACTACCCCTGACCCTCCCCCCACCATCCCCTACAATCTCTACTCACTCTCTATCTCTCTCTCTCTAACAACACTCACACTCCAAGTCTCACCACCACCACCACCTCCAACCGCCACTCGCCGGTCACCGGAGCCGACGACCGCAACATTCCCCCACCGCCGGGAGCCGACGTCCGCCGGAGCCGATCCATCCTCCTCCGTCCGACCACCATAAAGGTTAGTTTGAGTAATTTTTTTGTAAATTTATAGTTGATTTTGTAGTTGTATGTTGTTTAGATTTGTTTTAATGGATTAAATCTTAAAATTTGTAGTTGTTAATTGGGCATGGGGGGTTTTAATCGACCGGAAAACTTCGGAAAAATTTGCCCGGAAATTTCCCCTAGCCGCGCCCAGATCGCGGCGGACGACCAGACAGCGCTAAAGATGCGGCACAGTGGCCGACCATGATCTGGCGCGGCTGGAAATTTCGGCAAATTTTGAACAAGCGAAATTAAAAATGTGTTTGTTGGAGTAATTTGAACATAATTTTGTGTTTTTGTATTGAAATTTTAATTCATTTGGTTAGAGTGCGTACGATGTTTGTGGGTGTGGAATAATAAAAAAACTCAATAATTTCGGAATCGACTCAGCGCACCGAACGCGTCACAGGCCATGGCCGACGCCCAGATCGCGGCTTGGTCTTGGCCCAGACGCGTTCCGTGCGCGGCCCGGTCATGGCCCAGACGCGTTCCGGGCGCGGCTGAGTCGATTCCGGAAATTATTGAGTTTTTTTTTTAATTTTTTAATATTACTTTAATCTGAAATTTAAAGTATATTAATATTTTGAAAATGATTTTGAAAAAAATGAATATCAATAATAGTATTTGAAAAAAATTGTTGATAATTGTAAAATTAAAATAGTATTTGGGGAATAATATTTGAAAAAGTAAAGCGAATACTAAGATGAGTAAATAACAATTCGAAAAATAAAATGTTAATGACATATATAATGTTAAGATTGATAATAATAATTGTTTATTTTAACGTTGTAATTGTTTAACGTTTACGGATGACTAACTTAAGACTAGTTCGTTCTAGGTTATAGGGTCCCAGAGATTTTGGGTAGTTTCTTTTTTAGGGTTTAGGGATTTTAGGTTGGTTTTAGTGTGTTTAGGGTTTAGGGATTTTAGTTTGGTTATAGTGTGTTTATGGTTTACTAGTAAATGAATTAGGGTTTAGGGTTCAGTTCACAGTCGTCTCTGGTGGAAATTCTTCTATTAAGGAGCAAATTTTCCATATAAGGATGACTGTTAAAATTATATAAGTGTATTTAGACAGCGTCTTTAGTGGATAAAATAATTAAGCGTCGATTCCAATTTATTTGTCTACATACCCTTGTATCAAATTATAATAACTTAAGGTGTGTGTACTAATTAGAAAGAACTATTTAGCAGTTTTAGGGTTTTAGGGTTTACGGTGCAGTTTGTGGGTTTGATAGTTTAGAGTAGTAAGTAGGTTAATTTGTAGTTTTAGTATTATTAATTGTAGATGTTATGAATAGAGGTGTAGTATTGATCTTGTTATTGTACAAGGAGAGTGTGTATGTTCCTGTTAATGTATGGGTGAAAAGGTATTTATTGATTCGTAACCACTTATCTTTTATTTGTGTGGTTCCCAAAAAGTAGCGCAATATCATCCGTGAAATTGCGCGAGGTCTACAATGCTCTGGGAGATAGAAGCGTATGAGATTCGGTACAATGCACTGTTCCCATTGTGCAGCCTGTTGCCCACCAGGCTGCACAATGGGAACACTGCATTGTACCGAATCTCATACGCTTCTAACTCCCGCATATCAGAGACCTCGCGCAATTTCACGGATGATATTGCGCTACTTTTTGGGAACCACACAAATAAAAGATAAGTTGTTACGACTCAAGAAATTCTTTTTCACCCATACATTAACAGGAACAAACACACTCTCCTTGTACAATAACAAGATCCATACTCAATCTCTTTTGATGACATCTACAAGTAATATTGGAACTATATATTAACCTACTTACTAATCTAAACTACCATAAAAAATTACCTATTTCCATGTGTAGCAACAAGTATTAGAGTTTTAGGGTTTAGTATTTAAGGTTTTAGGGTTTAGGGTGCAATTTGTGGGTTTGGCATTATTGGTTAAGAAGAAAAACATAATATATATTTGTATGATGTCATAAACACTAATATCTTGCAGGAATAGAAATGTCGGATAAAAAGCTCAAAAGCAAACTTTCACTCACATTGAAGAGGTATGCGACTGGGTGGCGAGCAGAGAAAGAAGGCGACCCCCATAGATGCGGGACGACTGCATCAGCTCGTCGTGCTCGCACTGAAGAAACGACTACTCATGCGCAACCCGAGCAGCCGTTGCTAGTGGCATCCTCACAAGCGTTTCATCGTGCTACGATGCGCGAGATTCAGCGTCGAGAGTCGTCCGTCTTGTCGATACGATGGGGATTTTGTTAACGGCTAGATTCTATGATGGCGTCACGGTAGTCATGGGCAAACCGAAAGCGAACAGAGGGACGGGGATGAAGAGAACGAGGAGCGGATGTTGAGCGATTGACTACGTTCAACTTAGAGCCCGGAGTGGCAAGTTTGCTCCAGGGAAGAAGAGCACCCAGAGTTCTGGGGTAGATCAGGGGGGGTCTAGTTCAGCGAGCAGGCAAAAGAGGTGGCGAAATGACGAAGATTGGAAGATTAAAGGGCCAATGCCTGGTGGTCCTTCGACTCCTGAGGTGATACCCAGCTTCGGGGGACATATTGCTCGGTTAATTTGGGAGGGGGATGAACGTAATCCTGAGATCATTGAGTGCCTTACTAGGAAGGTGGCACTCGGTCACCTTAGGGACGTGTTGCGTAAGATGCATCCGGTAGCGACAGAAGCGATCGGGCGTAGCCCGTTGGCCATGCTGGACACTTTGATGTTCGAGCACATTGATTATTCACTAATTGCTGCATTTGTGGAGAGGTGGCAACCGGACACCAACACATTCCACCTTCCTTTTGGTGAGATGACCATTATGCTCCACTATGTGGAGAACATTCTCGGCCTCTCGGTGAGGATTTTACTGCATCACACGATCGTGATATGGTCAACACCTACGTCACTACCTTGTTTCCTATGGTATGGATGTCATCCGGTCCACGCAAAATATATGACAAGGGGGCATTCTTGATAGTGAGCTTAGAAACTTATGCACGACCGCACACTCCAGTAGCGTATCGGATCCGGGCATGGTATTTGAGTTTGTTGGGAACACATTCTTTGGCCGACAAGTCTCGGGATAGTGCGTCCACATGCATATGGTTGCCTTTATGCGGGTGGGCCAATTGGCATGGGCGGTGGCTTTGGCATATTTATATAGGCGGTTGGGTCAAGCCTCTGAGGCGGGACGATAAGATTGGGGATGTCGACAGTGCGGCGTGGATATACGAGCATTTCCACATCCGAGGCCTCACCCAACACGTGTGGCGGGCCGCGGTTAACATGTGGTCTGTGCGGAGTGAGCCACGTACGTTGGAACGCCTCAGGAACGTCAGGCGTATATTAGACGGCCTAACAGAGGAACAGGTTATTTGGTGCCCATACGGTCCAGAACCTTACCAAATCTATCCGCGTACGACATACCATGGTATCATTCGAGCTTATGATGTGATTGAGCCCTACATGCCCATTCGTATTGTCCGACAGCTTGGCCTTGTTCAAAAAATCCCTCTAGCCCCAGACCCACCACAGGAAAGCCGACCAGCAAATGGTACATATATTTTGACCTTTAACGACTCACTGGTTGATATATCGTGGGGTCGACTTCCGCAGGCCAACGCCATGAGACTTGCTACATGGAGACGGTCCAAGAACCCATGGGATGCAGAACGGGATTACAGTACTTGGTTCTGTAATGTCTCACACCCGTACCTGATCCAGGATGGCAACCCTGGTCCGGCCGTCATAGATGATCCTAACAATCCGGAATTTGTAAGTAACTTTTTTTATTTAATAATTGTTTGTTGGTATATTTATTGCCCACTAATATAATTTTCTCATGTTTGTTTCATGGTTGTAGTGGGCTCATGAGTGGCCACAACGTGTGTCGCCTATGTTCGATTTCCCATTGGGTGGCGGATACAGTGAGACTCACTGCGGCGTCCTTATTTGTATGAACAGTAGTGTCGGCATATGCACATCCAGGCCCCCCCTCGTCCGCCCCCATACGATGATGATTATGAGACTCTTGATGATGATGACTGATTGTCCTTATTGTTAGTTTGTTATGGTTTATTTCAGGAGTGACTGTTTTTTTATTTTTATTTTTTTTTATTTTTTTTTATTTTTTTAAGGTAGCATGGAACAATGTTTATTTCGGTCTTTTTCAGCATGGAACAATGTTTATTTGGGTAGCATGGAACAATGTTGAAATGGAATTTTTAGTTTTTTTTTTTGTTTTTATTGTGCTATGGGCAATGTTACATAATAATTTTAAAAAAAAATAGCAACGGCCTCAAACCCCAAAATAAATCAACATGAGGTTAATACCTGTGAAATTAGGTTGCATGAGTCAGATAGGTGACAATGTTTCATAATTTAACCCTACAATAAAAGACCAATGCCCACAAGTGTCAAATAAAATTGGAACTAAATCATATGTTATCTCTACGACTTTGTCTAAGTCTAGACCACAGTCAAACGATCATGAAGAGCAACATCAAATCCTTCCACGAGTTATGTGCAGGCACGTCTCCATCTAATATCCAACGGAGGTAGAGGACATCCTTGTTGCAAATGCACGAGAACATAATGGACTTTGTGGATATGTGCTAGGGCTACAACGCGTTCAGGAGCAACAATGCCAGTCGCTACAGTGAGTGGCAAAACCGTCATACACGACTCAGTTGTATGTTGACCGTGTCCACGAACAGTTGCGAGACTAACAAAAACGTAGTTCAATATGGTGGCAGCGGGAAACATATCAGAAGGTGTTTCCAACCAATGTTCCGGGCCGCATGATCCATGTAAATGACTTCCAATCCTGGTCATTGCTATGTTCATCGCGTTATCGTAGCCGTAAGCCGCATCGTACATTTGTGGATTGACTTTGATTTCATTTTTCATGGTATTTCTGACCACAATCCACTTATGTTGGCCCCCAAAACCTGCCTCGCCAATACATCTAAACCCACAGTTGCCATCGTCTTCAACATCCGTCCAGCCAATGATGTATGGAATAATGAAATCAGGAACGTCATTTGGCCAAGGAAATGCACCTGTAGTCATTTCTTGGTTCCCTGCACGTACAAATAAATAGTAGTTAACACATTAAATTTTTTTGTATGCTACATTTCAAACTACCATTACGTAATATCGCTTACCAATTGACCCTCCGCCTCCAATCGAAGAAGAGCTCGACTTTTTCTTGCTACCGCGTTTGCTGGATCTGCTGCTCGTGGTCTTCGAACAACGATACTCAAAAGCACTAGGGTCACGTTTTGTTGACTTCCCTATAGGCGGTCTCCCTCTCCCCTGTCCTTTTACCTCAGGATCCGGTATGTCGTACTGCTCGGGGTGCATCTCAGTGTTCAATACTCGAGCCATCCGGCATATCACAGCGGGGTCACTTGCCCTTATCTTGTTCACAATGGACTCAAAAAACTCAACGTCTTGGGTAGATGGATCAGGCACTGTGTCCGAATTATCATAATCAACAATCACTTCAAGTTGCCTCCAGAAGCTGTGTATTGCTTGGGCGTACAAATCAGCATCCCGATCCTGGAGTCCTAACATCGTACATGCACAAGGAAGACGATGTGTTTTCCACAGAATGTGTTGCAGTGCTCGAACCATGCTTCAATTTTCGCCTTACGGTACTCATTGTTGATCAGTCCATCGCATAATGAGAAACACGGCCGTGTAGATGCTTGAACAATGAGGATTTCCTCAACCTGCGCATGTCCACTCCTAGACTGCTCGAGTGCCCTCCTGATCTCAGTATGTTGGTTTTCAATCTGATGATGAGCCCTTTTGAACAACCGATCAAATGAACCACGACCGCTACCGAGATAATACTTGAAAGCCGAATGTTGACTCTCAACTCTCGAAGTCGTGATGTTTCCCATATGAAGGACATCGTCGGTGTATGCCTTCACAAACTTCTCCTTGTACTTCATCCAAGTACTGGTCAAATAATCGACAACCAGTCTATTGTTCCCAACCCAATGTGACTCCAAACCGACCATCATGTCAGATTCTTCAATTGTACTCGAATAGGCGATGCGATTCCACCATATGTTCCTAAACAACGATCCTTGTCCATTCTTCTTCCCGCCCAAAGTCATTAACTTTGCTCTCAACGTCATTCCCTATATGCCATACGCATAATAGGTGAGGAACTCCGTGAAATCTGGCGTCCTATAGCCCATGACAAAGCATGCTCTCTATCGGTGTGATCACGCGTTTGGTTTCACACCGACGCTCATGAGCTCTTCCAGCCTTTTGAGTACCCACTCATATGACTCCTTCACCTCATCTCTCATTAAGCAATACGCAACAAGAAAGTTATGATTTGTACTCGTGACACCAACTATCTCACAACATGGCCACTTCTTCTTGTTAGTCTTGTACGTACTGTCGATGAGTATAACATGTGGATATGTGCGGAGAAGCTTCAGCGAGTATGGGTGACACATAAACATCAGATGCAACTCCCCATCACCATCAAATGCAGTCCAGTACAAGTAGCCGTGCTCATTTGCCAAGTGAAGGCAATGCTGCACGTGTGTCCGACCATCCATCTCCTCCGACCTAACTTTAAATCTCTCATTGTATATACGCCCACGTTGACATTACAGTCCGGAAAATGCTGCTTCAACGATGTGTGTATCGTAGCAGGAGTGCAACCAGTGTCAGTCATGTCACGTATATGGACTTTCATTTCAGTTGTCAACGGGTTTCCCCTTCGGTGTCCCTCCTCGTAAAGAATAAATCGATGATTATGCATCCCTTTGTCACCGATGCGTTCGGACAACCCACTTCTCCCGTTGGAGAGAATGCGCATATCATGAATGGACGACGATTTTGTCTTCGTGTTTAATCGATCGCAATCAATCGTGCGGATTTTCCTCGATATTTCCCATATCGCGACATCTTATATAGCATCGCAGGACCATCCACATTTCCATTCTTTTTGTAAGATGCTCACCCAATCCGAACCCAAAGTTTCTAGCTATTTTATCGCCCATGCATGTAGATCATCGATACTATCAAACCACTGTTCCGTTGCAAATTGTCCCGAGTAATCTACACCATCTCCCCCAAATTCCTCAAGCAACACCTAAACAAAATTAATCAAATAAAAACATAATTAGGTCAATTATTTAATTTTCCCGTAACGCCTAAACAAAATTATCAAATACTTAGGAAAAATCCACAACAATAATACTCTATACAAAACTAATCAAACCCTAAATAATTGAATTCAAATAAAAATGCGCCCTAAAAATGCTTTCATAACAATATAATCTTATATACATGATAGTTAAAGTAAAAAAACTATTTGAACTAATAAAAATATTAATCAAATAAAAACATAATTAAATTATTTAATTATTTCGTCAAAAAAATAACAAACATATGAAACGTGCCAAGCCAAGCGCACAAAAGCGCTCGAACCATGGGTGGCATACAGCGCGTTCGACCATGGTCGGGCGGCGTTTTGTGCGTTTCGGGCTTGGTTGAACCGCAATCCAGGCGCGTTTCATATTCGGCAATAATAAATGAAATTCAACGAAATTAACAACGAATAAACTTAAAAAATCACCTTTTCTTCTTCAGATGATGATCCATTACTCATTTTCTACAAAATGTTGTTTAGATTTTGAGGGTTTAAATGGAAAGGGAAAAATTTCTAGAGAGAGAAAGAGAGTGGGGAGTTGTGGAGGGTTGTGTAGAGTAAGGGCGACACACAGTAAAACTAGGGCGACAAAGAGCAATGCAAATTGAAGAAAAAATTGTGCACATTATATATACAATATATTTTATATCCAATATATTTTATATCATATGATACTTATAATTTGTTTTGTATTTAATTTTAATGTTTAATTTTGCTAATTTAATGCAGAATTTTTAGTTACTCATCTTTAAATTTTGAGCCATCTAAATTTAATTCCTGGATTCGCCTCTACCCTGCATGACAACATTAAAATTAGTTCATATTCTTTTTCTTAGGGTGTATTTGAATGCTACAAATTTATAATTTTTGGTTTAAAGCCATCATGTTATCAAAATGATACAATATCCCTCTGTTATGGAACCACAATTACAAATGATCTTATATATTCTTAGGATGCATAGCCATGCATTAATTAGATTCAAAATTTGACGCACATACCTATATAACCATATCATAGAAGATGACAGAATATAGCTCGTTCAAGGTGTCGCTACTGTCCAAGATGCAAAATGTCAAAACCATGGAACCACCAGGTACAATCTCTTCGGCACGTGAGCTCAAGAACATAGTGAAATTTTTCTTAAATTGGGTATAATATGTCTTGTGTGCTTCTGGAGGGCTCATTTTGTTTAGCCATATATTTGCCTTGTTCAGAGCTACTCCTTGTTCACTCACTAATCCTTCCGGCACCTACCATTTATATATATATATATATATATATATATATATATATATATATATATATAGATATGTATGTATATATTATATAATTGCTTCGGCCTGAATGTACACACACGTGTGAAAGAACTATGGTATTGCAATTCAAGTTATCTACAAGACTTTATTAGCTTACTCAACTTTCTATGACATCTCTAAAGATATTGCAATTCAAAGTTGGAGAAGTATTGCTTGTGTTTGGAGTGAATTGAATGAACATTGGCAGCAATTGGATCTTATTCATAAGTCATGAAGGGACATTTATGATAGGATATGAGAAGATCTTGGGCACTACTAAGATGGATAGATTATCAATTTAGGATAATTTAGATCGATAGTAGCTTCAAAATTATTACTATCCAATTGTAAGTGTCACATGATGTGATAATCTGTGCATGAAAATTACATATTTAGAACTGTATGGACAAACACGTACCTTGTCTAGTCAAATGGTCTATGTTGCTGGTAGCACAGTTTGTATTGACAGGGAATATCTTGCTTTTCAAAATATGAGCACGGTTCGTGTCATATCCAAGATAACTCGTATTGATCTAATTCCAATTAACATTGTTCTCTGTCTCGTGTCATGGCCATTGTTGAAAACAACACCGACGATGTTACCATTAAGTGGGCCAATTGAGCTCTAAAAGTCCATTAGACTTATCCTTATGCCAAATTCTATACTTATGAGATTAAATTTGTATATTTTAGTGATTAATAACTTCGTATACTTAAAATTATACAACCCATGTCAACTTTTCATGATTGCTAATATTCGTTTGTTTTTATAAAACTGTTTTTACAACATATCATCTAATGTAGTTTCAAGTGATGGATATTGATTAGTGTCTCAAAACCCGATTGTTGAATTTAAATATGTACATGGGAAAGCCAATGAAGAGCACTGCCATAGTGAACAAAGTGAAGAACACTATTAGGGAAGGCTCTTCCGTAAAAAGACCTAGGAGTTCCAGACACAAAACATGGTTCAAAATCGGTTCCCTTCTCTTATTCAACCCAGTTGTAGAAATCTGGGAGGAGTCGAACAAGGTGTTGAAATCATTTCCAGCAAGGTCGTTGAGAAAAATACCGAACTCCAAAGCTTTGAGGTTTAAACTTTGGCAAACCTCGTGGATGACATTGATCGTTTCTGAGACTACGTGGAGGGCATTAGGGCTTGGTGCACCTACTTGGTGCCCAAATTAAGCTTTCCACAATTTTTTTTCAAAAAATTGCTTGAAGGTACCCCAATATTTGGAGTAACTATTTTTCGGTATCCCTACTTTTTAAAAAACTCATTTTGAGGTACTCTTAATTTAATATTGTCCAATTCAACGCATGTGCAACGCACCAGTCTAAATACTAATGTGTGTGTGTATATATATAGGGATTGTTATGAATAAGAATAGGATTATTGCAAGCTAACATCCCCAGGCCCAATTGCCAATAATGTGGCAATTGCGGTTCTTATGGCAGGGCGAGGGACACACTATTGAACAAACAACGGTTTCTCCTTGGGCATCACAATTGCTCCGGCCTGAATGTAGTTCAAGTTGACCTCGAATGCTTCCCAATCAAAGCACTGAATAAGTGTAGCCAGCACCAATGTCACAAACCTAAGTACAAACTTACCTCCAGGATAAGCCCTCCTTCCAATAATGAATGGCAAGTACTTGAAGTTATACCCCGCCTTATCTAGTCTGTCGTCCTTGAATCGCTCCGGCCTGAATGTGTCGGGATCTTCCCAATTTTGTGGATCCCTATGGATCACCCACACATGATTATCAACAATGTCCCTTCGGCGATGACGTATGGCCCGAATTGACAATCTTGGGAAGAGTAATGTATGTGGTAGCAACAGAGGTGTCAGCGGATTTAGCCTTAGTGCCTCATTGATGATGCAACTTATGTATGTTAAGCTGCATAGATCAGATTCTTTGACAAGCTTTCCCTCTTGTACGTTTGTGGCTATATCATTTCTTGCCTTCTTGAGGATGTGAGGATGGGTAAGAAGAAGTGACATTGCCCATTCTAAAGTACGTGCTGTTGTATCCGACCCAGCAAGTAACATGGTCTGAACATATGCATGCATACATTAAATGAAATTACCAATCAAAGAATGACATTAAAGACCATGACAGTTAAATATATGACGATTAATATGAAACGGAGATAATAATATATGTTATCAACTTATAGCCAAAAATGAAAAATGTAAAAAGTGTTATATTCTTTTCCAATTTTACCCTTCTTCAATGATGTTATTTGCTTTAAGAACTAAGGGTCTGTCAAATTGCAGCGTAAATTCAACCTACCAAAATTTATCAGTTTTTGTCTAAATTTACCAAAATTACCAAAACTTACCAAAGTTAAAAAAAAAATTTAATTTTCATATATTAGCTTAAATTTTCTAAAATTACCAAAAATTATCAAAATTTAATTTTTACCTAACTACTTTTTACCCATTAATTTTATACACCCTAATCAGGTAAATTTTATGTAAGTAGTTCGTCGAATACTATCCTATAAGAATACATATACTACTTATGTGGATTGTAAAACAAATATTACTCTAAGAAAATATGATAGCAACTTTATGGAAGTACTTCAATTCAGGTGAGAGCATAATAAAAATATTAGTCCTTTTGTGTTTATGCAGGGAGTCTTTTCTAATTGTATCGGAGTTTAAGTCTTTGAATATATTTTACTAGGAGTCTTCTTTTTAGTGTATTAACGCTCACTGCCAATGTATAAATAGGATTTTTTTCACATCTTTTCAATGACAAAAAATCAGAGAGAGAAATTTATTTTCTCCAATATCTCTTTCTTCTAATTATTTTCTTCATGGTATCAGAGCCAGTTTGAAGGAGTGGTTGTGGCCGAGATTATGTACGACAAGATTCAATGGACGATGAGAGATCGAGAAATAATTCAAGACCTCAGTGGTTGATTGATAATGGCGCTTCTGCTCACATGACTGGCGATGCAACAATATTAAGAGATATTGAGAATATTCAACTTGTGGTAGTTGATTTACCCAATGGTGCAAAAACGGTTGCCGACAATCAGGGGAAAATTTCTCTGACAGACAAATTACAGTTGCATCAAACACTTTTTATACCCTCTTTAAATTGCAACCTTATCTCTGTTTATCGTTTACGTACGGATTTAAATTGCATAGTCACATTTGATGAAAATTATTGTATTGTGCAGGACCGCGTCTCGGGGATTCTAATTGGTACAGGAAAACAGTGCGACGAGGTCTACTTCTACAAGGACCATCAAGGTGGTACCAATGCTAATGTTGTGCGTACTGGAAGACTATGACATCAAAGATAGGGGCATCCTTCAAAGGAAATATCACATCTTCTTGATAAATCCTTACAAGGTACTGGTTTAGCTATGGATAGTGATGATACTTGTGAAATTTGTTTTAGGGAAAAACAAACTAGGAAGCCGTTTGTTGTTAGTGAAAGTAAAGTTAAAGGCTTGTTTGACATCATTCACATTGATATATGGGGTCCATATGGAGTTTCTGCCTCGTATGGTGCACATTGTTTTCTTACTATTGTGGATGATTTTAGTAGAAGTGTTTGGGTCTGTTTGATGATAGGAAAGAGTGAAACTGCAAAACAGTTGAAAAATTTTATAGTAATGGTGCAAAATCGATTTCGGAGAAGCATTAAGGTAATAAAAAGTGACAATGATGAGTTTAAATCAAGAACCATAAAAGATTTTTTGCTGAAAGGGGGATTTTGCACCAAACTAGCTGTGTAGAGAGACACCTCAGTAAAATGGTAGAGTTGAGAGAAATTATAGACATATCTTATGTTGCTCGAGCCCTGCGATTTCAAGCCAACCTACCAATAGATTTTTGGGGTGAACATGTTAAAATAACGGCCTACTTGATAAACTAAAAACCAAGAAAATTGCTGAACGGGAAATCCCCGTATGAGTTGATATTTGGGGCAAAACCCAACTATGATAATATTAAGGTGTTTGGATGCTTGTGTATGCTCAAACTAAACCGACAAATTTGCCCCTCGTAGCCACAAGTGTATTTTTTTCGGATAAGTTCTTGGAAGAAAATGTTGGACTTTATATGATCTTGAGAATCATGAATTCTTTACAAGTAGGGATGTGAAATTCTTTGAAGAGACTTTTCCTTTTTAATGGGACACCCACTCAAGACTAAGACAAAAATCCAATGGAGCCTATTTGGAGTGAAAACAAATTTTTTGAAGATGATGTAGGTAACCCACCAATATGCAAAAATGATTTGGCCCATTCAGAAAAACCAACCTGCAAAATGGATCAGGATAGAAAACATGTTGTTGATTCAATGTTGGACTTAGGGGGAGACGTACCACACGGGCTTACACCAGGAATTTCAGAAAGTTATGAACAACTTGATGGAGGTGGTTCTGTATTTGTACTCGAATCTGGGCCCAGGCAAGAAGAAAATCAAGGAGTAGACCAGACTGTTGACAATATACAATCCTCTTCCTCACAACATCAACTGGGTTCGGCATAAAATAATTTTAACCAAGCTCAACAACATCAGCTCGTTGCCCCAAATACTAGGCGGTCTGAACGGATCAGACGTCCGACGACCAAGCTGAATGATTACATTTGCTATAACGCCAGTATTATAGACCCCGTCTCGGCTGCTTCGCCGCACCAAAAGGTATCTCCAGGCACGCCCTATTCCTTTATATCATTATGTGACTTATGTCAATTTTTCTCCTTTACATAGAAATTATTTGACAAGAATTATGAAGGTCAATGAGCCTAGATTTTTCCATGAAGCCGTCAAAGATAGTAGGTGGCAAGATTCTATGACCGAAGAAGTACAAGCTTTACACAAAACTGGTACTTGGGATATTGTTAATCTTCCTGTTGGCAAGAAACTGATTGGATGTAAATGGGTCTATCGAGTCAAATACAATGCAGATGGATCCATTCAAAGATACAAGGCTAGACTGGTCATTCGCGGAGACTTCGGGAAGAAGGTATCGATTATAATGAAATTTTTGCACCAGTTACTAAGATGACAAGTGTTCAGTGTTTCCTTTCTGCTGCTTTCGCTAAAGGTTGGGATCTACACCAATTAGATGTAAACAACGTCTTTTTACATGGTGATTTTGATGAATAGGTGTGCCTGAAATTGCCGCCAGGTTATACAACCCCTACACAAAATAAAGTTTGCAGACTAAGAAAGTCACTTTATGGGTTAAAACAAGCGCCCATACAATGGTTTGAGAAGTTGTCCTCTAAGCTTTTTGAGTATGGATTTGTGAAATCCTACGTCGAATATTCCTTATTCACGTATCAAAAGGAAGGAGTTTTTATGGCACTTCTTATTTACGTTGATGACATTATTCTTGCTACTAATAATGTTCAAGAATGCCAACAGTTCAAGACTTATTTGGATGAGTGTTTTAGCATTAAGGACCTTGGCCCTCTAAAGTATTTCTTGGGTATTGAGGTAGCCCGATAATAATGAGGTCTCTTTCTTTGTTAGCATAAGTGCGCTTTGGAGATAGTAGATGAATGCAACCTCCTAGGTGCCAAACCTGCGACCTTTCCTATGGAGTAGAATTATAAGCTCGCCCTTGCTCAAGAAAAGGAACTACAAGATCCAACCTCATATAGAAGACTTGTAGGAAGATTGATTTATTTGACTATAACCAGGCCAAACCTCACATATTAAGTTCATATCCTTTCTCAGATCATGCAGAATCCAAAGGAAGAACATATGAAAGCAGCAAAGAGAGTGGTTTGCTACATTAAAGGTTCATCTGGACAAGGAATACTTTTACCAAAGGAATCAAACATGAATGCAGCTAGTCACCTATTGTGAGTTTGTGACTCAGATTGGGGAGTCTGCCCAACTACAAGGAGATCTCTCACAGGGTACTTCATTACTTTAGGAGGAGCCCCTGTGTCGTGGAAGACCAAAAAGCAAACTACTGTATTTCGGTCGTGCGCAGAAGCGGAATATAGGTCAATGGTAGTTGCTACTTGTGAGCTTATTTGGCTAAAATCTTTCTTGGCTGCCTTAGTTTTTTTGCCCACACAACCCATGAAATTATTTTGTGACAATCAAGCAACCCTCCATATTGCTACTAATTCAGTCTATCATGAACGAACTAAACATATAGTGATTGATTGCCATTTTGTACGAGAGAAAGTTGAAGACAAATAACTTCTATTCAAGTTAAACACTAACCAACGACATGTAGACATTTTCACAAAAGCTCTTGACAGAGACCAGTTTCAGTATTTGATGTTTAAGTTGGGCATTGTCAACCCTCATGCTCCAACTTGAGGGGGACTATTATAGTCTTTTTGTGTTTATGCAAGGAGTCTTTTCTAATTGTAATAGGAGTCTAAGTATGTGAACGTGTTTTATTAGGAGTCTTCTTTTTAGCGACTTAACATTCACCGTCAATGTATAAATAGGATTTCTTTCACATTTTTTCAATGACAAGAAAAATAGAGAGAAAGATTTATTTTCTCCAATATCTCTTTCTTATAATTATTTTTCTTAAAAAAGGTTGTGATGAAGAATGAAGAGTGTACATATTGATTTGATATCGTCTATGTAGTAGTCGGCTTCGGCTTCGGCTTCGGCTTCGGCTTCTTACAACTCCAACAGATGCTCAAGCATTGGCTTCTTTTTGCCGTCCCCATGTACACCCTTCACTCTTCTCTCCATATACTCATTAATGGGACCCTAGAACACCACGTCTCTCTCCTTCTTCAACTTAATCATCTGCTTCTCCATCCCCTTATATCCGACCCACCTCAAAAAGGGCACAATATCACACGCACTTATCATATTCGGGGGCATTGTCATGGCCATAATCTCCCATGGCTTCCCATTCATGGCCCTCATCAAAAGGTCTCTGGGCTGTGGAGTCGTGCCAGGTCATGGAGGACATGGTGGAGGGGGGACTTGAGCATCCATCGTGGGCTTGGTGAGTGCATGTCTAAGGGTTTTGGGTTCCTTCGTAGGTTGCACTACCCTGTAAAGTATAACTAGAATGAAAAGGAGGAAATTTATAATATATCCAACAAACCTGAATGTTTAAAGATAATCTCTATAGAAAGAATGAAAATAAGTATCGTCATATAACTCGTTGGATTGACTTGAAATCAAAATACACATGCATGCCCATATTTACTTTGACCCTTAATTACCTAAACCTGGTATACACTCGACCCATATTTAATCTGTCATCCCATATTGATAGATCTACAAGTGTAACATTATTATTTATTAACATATACCTAAAATACATCTCGCATTTAATTTTAATATACTTCCTTTGTTCCATACTATTTACCACTTCAAAGTTATGTGACCAAAAATATTTAAATTGACACCATCAACTTTATAATATCTATAATGATTAGTCATATAAAATTACCCCATAAAATTCGTAAGGAAAAATAGTTGTGTCTCCATTTCTTTTTATCTATTTTTTTAGAGGCGGCGAGGAAAAACATGCAATATCACAAAAATATGTAGGAGAAAACTAAAAAAATATGCTCAATCAAAATCAAAATTTAGGGTTGATTAAATGATTCTTAATGGTAAAATAAGAAAAACAATAGTCCCTTCGTCCGTTTAAGTGTCAATATAACTAATTTTACAAAACCTATGTTTATTAGAAATAGAGTGAAAAAATTACGTATGGACAAATATACCCTTCATTAAAAGAGATGAATAAAGGAAAAATTTGAAAGGTAAAATAAAAATCTTATTCATTAATTAAGGGTAATATGAGTATTTTAATTATTGAAAATGTAAAATTGACAAATAAAAAGGGACAAGATAATTTAAAAATTGACATCATTAAGGAACGAAGGAGTACTGTCATTCGTCCCAAAGTGATTGTCCTGCTACCCACTTTACGAAGACCTAAGCACATTGGTAATAAAGTAAAAAGTTTTAAGTTGCCTAAATTGCCCCTTAAAATCCTTTGTACTTAAGAAAATGAGAAATGTTTCAATTCTAAGTAGTATTTAGTAAGGTTAAAATGGGATTGACAACTATCGGAACTGCGAATTTGACAAACATAAAGGGACGAAGAAATTAATTATTATGACAAATAAGTTGGGATGAATATAGTAATTAATATGTTTATTGATATCATAAAATGATAGATAATATGAAATGAGAAAAAAAGTAGTTAAAAAGTTAGATAAAATTGACATAAAATGAGACCAACTCTTGAATTTCATATATGGTGACAATGTGACATATTTGATGATCCGAATAACACACTCACGCTATTATTGTTTTTTATCACCTCTTCCAATATTATTATTGAATAGCAAGTACCTCCTACATTTTTGTATTTGTCATTTGCGATTTTTGGTGTCAATTTCAGATTCATAATTTATCAAATAAGGTTTCTATACAAAAAAATGCAATATTATAATTTTTTTAATAGTATTTTTTTTATTATAAATTTATTGACATAAACTATGTAGGATGAATTATTATACAAATGAACATATTAACAGTTAAAATATTTTGACAGGGAATTTAGGCAATAATTAACAAAACTCATTAAAAATAAATCAACAAACATAGCATGAATGTGCATAGTCCTATAGAGCTAGAAACAAAATGATTTGTTGCAGTGGAGCTCATAAGACCTTCCGCAACGGCGAGTTTGAGACTGAAATAATGCTGATGTGGTGTAGGCGAGGACAAGAAAGAGAGTGCAGCGGCGAGGACAAGTGTCGGTGGTGAGAAAAACTCGAACTTGCGCTCGCCGCGCGAGGACGAGGATGAGATTCTCGACATATTTTTTCATTTATTTTATTTCTGTTATAGTATATTTAAACTAGACCTGTTCAGTGGGCCGTGGACCCGCCCGGCCCGAAAAAGTGCGAGTCAAGGCCACAATTTTAGACGGTGAACCGGCCCGACCCGAAAAAGTCGGGGCCCCGAAGCATGGTCGGGCCAAGGGTGTGTGACCCGACCCGGCCCGACGACCCGACTAAATGCATTAACTTTTTTTAAAAAAATCCTATATTAGGTTTTATTTTTTGTGACCCAACCCGGTCCGACGACCCGCTAAACACATTAACTTTTTAAAAAAAAAATCCTAGATTAGGTTCTATTTTTTTTGTAACCCGGACCGACCCGACCCGATGATCCGACTAAATACGTAAATTGAATGTGTAAATTTTTAGGTTTTTTATATATTAAAAAATTTATATTATATAGTTTTCAGCCCGTTGACCGGGCCTGTGACCCGTAGGGTCAGAGTTCAGACCGAGGGTACTTGGCCCGAAGGTCGGGCTCGGGCCGACGGGTCAGAAATTTCCGACCCGACTGATCCAGCCTGCGACCCGGCTCGGCCCGACTGTTGAACAGGTCTAATTTAAACTATTAAATATGGGGCCTACACATTTTTTAACTTATTTTAATAAAACTCGCACTCACTACTGGAAAACAAGTTAACATGGAGAGTCTAACTCTAATTTTTTTTTGGTGGGTCATACTGCTTCCACCTCATCCATTGAGTATAATTCATGCTCACCATTGCGGGTAACCCGTAAATTTTGACATTAGTATCCACTAAGCATCCCACGTCGGTTGTGTATATGAATTTTTTTTTAACTTTTTAGTTCAATAACTGAAAAAAAATTATTACCTCTTTCGTTTTATAATAATTGTCCCAATGTCCAACTAAAAATCTGATGGAAATGGTATATATTTAAAATTTAATGACTTCCCTCCATTTCATAATAATTGTCCTAATTAATGTCCAAATAAGAATCTAGTGTAAAATTAATGACATCAAATGCAATGGAGGGAGTAGCTGGGAAAAAAATAAGTTTTATTAACCTCTTTCAGCTCCCAGAAAATAAATTACAATGACTCCCAAAATAATAAAAAAAAAGTTCAATTTCAGCAAATAATTTAAGTTGATATTGGCCACAATCATATTAGTATGATTGGTCAATCAATTATTTTCCTATCCCATCATATATTCTATTTATGGTTTAGCCAAGTCACAATCATATAAAGTTTTTCTCATCTTTATATGTACTTAAATAATTAAGGCAGCATGATGTTTATTCCATTATTTTACATGATTTTTACTCCTTTATACTATGACTTTTTATTTGTTTTGAATAATTAATTTAGGTTTATTGTTATGTTTTTATGCATTTTACATGTTTATTAGGTTTTATTTTATTTTATCATTTTAATTCTCTGTATTAGAATTAAGTTGAAACAAAAATATTAAAAACTGAAAATAAAACTAAAACTATTCTAATCTGGCCCAAACCTTTCTTCTCTTCTCCTCCTCGGCCCTGCTCTCAACCCAGCCCAACCTTTTCTTTTCTTTTCCTTCCTTTCTCCATTCGGCCCTAATCCCAGTTCTAAGCCCACCTCCCTCATCTCTCTAATCCAGCTCCAGACTCATAACCCAGCCCAAATATTTCACCTCTCCCTCATATTCACCTCTCCTAAAGCCCAGCCCGCCTCACCTAATCCCTCCTACCCAATCTCCACATTCCTCCCTCATCTCTACCCATTCCCCTTCTAAAAACCCTACCCGTGAACCCTAACCCACCAGCCCATCTACCCACCTCCCTTTTGTTTTCCTTTCCGTATTTAGTATGGGCGATGATATATTGATATGTCATAACTCATATGTGTCTCCCAATATACTATTTAAATGTTTTCCTTTTTATAAAGTTAATACGTATTTTTATTTTTAATTTCAAATTTTTTATCAGATACTATTAATTATCAATTATAAGAAATTTGGAACGTGTTGGCAACAATTAAAATTGACATCTTAACGAATGAATATTATCCGTTGAGTATATTTTAGACGTCTTTTTATAAATTTTTAAAATCATATATATATGTCTCATTTTTATTATAATTATAGAAATCAATTATGTAATTTTTTTCAATTTAATTTACAAATATAAGTTTTATATCATAACAAAATATTTAATATATGTACGTGACATTTTCTCATTTCTTCCTTTCTCTCTCTTCCTCTCCTTTTCCTCTCTCTTCGTCCCCCTCTCATTCTCTCTTTCTTTTTCCTCTTCTCTGCAGACCTCCATCTCTCTCATTCACATCTCTGATTTTATTTCCAATTTGAGACCATCCTACTACTTCTCCCTCGTTCCTACCACCTTGTTTCTTTCTAATTCTTTGTCTCATTTCTTTCTCAGGTACCCGACAACAAGCAGCAGCAGTAGCAGAACATCCATATCTGCATTTCATCTCAGTCGTTCGATTTGAAGGAAGCAAGGGCCAAGATTTGACGAGGAATTAAGTCAATTCGGGTATCAATTGAAGAGTTGAAGGCAGAGGAAGACATGGTTGGTTCTGGGGGAGGTGACGCCCCAGGCCTCCATCCTCTTTTAGGGTTAGTGTTTAGGTTAGATTTAGATTTAGGTTTATTTCTTGCGTTTGAATCTCTGTTTCCATTGTCTTGTTCTTGGATTTTTGGTTTTGTTCTTGAATGTTTGAGGTTCTAATTCTGGGAATGTATGTTGAGGTTATTGGTTTTTGGCTTCTATTTCGGTTTATGTGATGATTTGAATATTGATATTATGTTGAATGTTTGATTTGTGTTTTTCCTCTGTTTTGATATCCGTCTCTTTTCCCCTGTTTTGCTTCAGTCTTCTCCTTCTCTTCTTCTCTGTTTTCTTTCTTTCCTTGTCTGTCTTTCCCCTGTTCGTCCCTCCCCCTGTTTCTGTCTTTCTCATTCTTTTTTTACCTTTGTTTCGGTCCTCTTTCTCTCTAATTCTTTCTTTTCCCCTTTTCTTGGCATCAATTACTGGTTAGGGCATCAGTTAGTCTCTTTTCCCCTGTTTTCTTCTCTGTTTTAATTTGTTTTCTTTTCCTTTCTTTCCTTCGGTTAGTTTGGAGTAGGTAATTGATATTTTAATTATTTTGTACTTAGTTTAGGATGAGTTACGTAGTATTATTATTCATTAGGTTAGTTTCAGTCAGTAATTACTTAAGCTAATCAGTTAGTAAATTAATGGAAATCTAAATTATTAGGACTATAGGTCTTTAGGTTTAATTAGGTTAGTTAATGAGTTTAGCATTAGCTCTTAATAGGATTTTTAGATGTTTCTTATGGGTCTTTAACTTGGTTTGGGTCACTAGGATTAAATGGGCCAGTATCTTGGGCCTCTAGGTAGATTTAAGATGAAATGTATTGGGTCAGTTTAGGTCTAGATCATTAGTTGGGTCAGATTAAGTCTTAGATTTTTCTAGTTTAATTGGGTCATTAGGATAGTTTTTGGGTCAGAAATGGCTCAAGTTTTAGGTTATTATTAATTTAGAAAATGGCAGTCTGTTGCACAAAGCGTCCCCGCAAGCGTTATTATTAGTTTAGGTTTAACATAAATCCAAGATAATAATGACTTTAAATCAAGCTAGTTAATTAGATGTTTAGTGAGTAGTTAATCTAGATTAGGGGGTGTTTTAGGTTTTTAATAAGGGTTTAATTAGAGTGTTTAGTTGGAAAGGGATAGTTAGCTTAGTTTAGGATTTTTCACCATTATTCTCTATCTTTGTGGAGGTTTTAGTTGATTGAGAAGTTGCTAGACCTTTCTAACGCAATGTTTTGAGGTTTTAGTGGGATAATTAGGCTATCTTTCTTGAGAGTGAGGATTGGTTTAATTAAGGTTCGTTATATTTTATACTCTCAAGTGGTTTAATTTTAATAGCGACCAATTCCTTGTCTAGTTTAGGTATCTCCTTTTGATTTCCCTTTGATTAGATTTCCATTATGTGGCTAAAATCAAACCCCAAGCTTATTCCTTTCTTTTATTTGTGATTTTATTGTGTCTTTATTTTAGTTTCAAAACTTCTCAAAATGAACATGAATTCTAGACCTAGTAGGTGAGAGCTCGAATAGCTTTTAAATTCGGTAGCCACAACTCCCTGTCGATACGAAAATCCACTTGGCTGTACTGTAGTTCTAACAAAATGGCGCTGTTGCCGGGGAGTTGCGCCTACCAACCTTTTAGTTTTTTTCTTGAGCATTCCCTCCAGGTTTTAAAAGAAAAAAAGAAAAAAATCAAAAAGAAAAATAAAAAATCTGAAAAAAAGGAAAATGACATGTTTTAACTTCCCTCAAGATGAACAAGAATTATTTTGTACTTATAGGAGTAGATTGGATGCTTATCTTAATTATTGGGCTCCATATGATTATGATTTTTCTTTTGGGGAAGTTTTATGTGTCTTAAATGAGGGTGTGAATTTTGAGACTTGTAATATGTTAAATTATTATGGCTTTAATGTTGAAAATGATTATGAGACTTGGGATTTGCTTAATTGGTTGACCGAAGATACTCGTTTGTTTGAGGAGAGTTATCACGCTTCGGGTTATTATTTTGATAATCCATGTGCTTATCATGCAAGATCTCACTATGAAAATTCATGTATGAATATTTATCCCCTTTCCCCTTGTATTGATTTGCATACTCAATTTCCATTTGTGGATCAACCAAGGGAAGCATCTTATGCAAATTCATATGTAAGTACTTCTTCTTTTCCTTTTTCAATTCCCATGCATGTCCCCTCTCTATGTGCGCAATTTGAAATATCTACTCACGCTACCATGTCTTCCACGTATGTTGCTCATCTGAACTTTCTTGAAAATGATGTGAATTATGTGCAACAAGATGAAGAGTTTAATGTAAAAATGAAAAAGTGGAAAAAAGGCTTTATGAGATAATTTCTTTATTTCGTGAAGTAAGACCTGATTTGTTTGAAAATGGCCATGAGTCTTTGAATAGAATCGAGTCTTCTATCCTTTTTCCCCTTACTATTAATGTTAATCCTCCTTTGTGTGATTGGGAAAATGATAATGATAACTCCTTTTCTCATTCTTTGACTTGTGTGCCACCTTCTCACGAATCAGAAATTGCTCCTCATGATGCATACGTGTGTGATTATAATTCATTTTCAATGGATTATACCCCGGGCCCAGCTTGAAACATCGGGTACGTATACGGGTCCCGCCCAATGAACCCCCACGCCGCCATCTCTACCTCCTTCCAGGCACCGCTTGGGGCGATACTCGGCCCAATGTGGGCCTCACAACTTGTCCAGCCTCCCCATTGCATAAGGGTGGTAACTCACCCTCATTCCCTTCTTCACATGCGTCCCACCAGGCAGCACGCCATTGGCTACAACCTCATTCGTGTCCACCGGAATAGGTGGGTACAGCCGCATGCTTTCGCTTAGAGCTGCATGGATGTATGCCATGTCCTCAACTTGTTCATACACTGAGGATTCCTCTGTGTACTTGTTCATCTCTTTCAGGATCTCATCCTCTACATTTGGGTTCCTATGCAATAGCCAGAAGAACCATGTTAGAACTGCTGATGTCGTGTCTCGTCCCGCGATGATGAAGCTGATGACGATGTCTGTGACAAAGTTTTCGTCAGTGTCCAGATTTTAGAAACCTTGACAGCAGATCCTGGGGTTTGTCTGAGTCATTTTCCGCCATCATCATAGCCTGCTTTTTCTGCCTAACTATGGAGTCGACGAATTCCCTGACCTTGTGAACAACTTTTTTGAGCCTTTTTTCGTACCCGGTGTTAGGAATTTCTTGATTTTCCAAACAGACGGGAAAAAGGTTCGGAATCTCTGGGCACTAATCATGAAAGCTTCCTCAATAGCAACAACACATTTCGCCTGTGGCAAAGAAGGAGATAAATACGTCATTGAAATCTTGTAAATATTATCGAACGCGAATCTATGAAGTATGTCCTGCAAATCCAATATCTTCTCATTCTCCGGAGCGTCTAAGAAAGTAGGGATGAGTCGGTCGGTGAGTTCAGCGTCGACGAATGTCTCAATGAATTTCATTGTCTATGAAGTATGTCCTGCCTCTGGATCTTCCTTGTCTCACCATCGGCATTGAAGATGCCATGGCCCAACAAATCCCCAAGAACCGTCTTCAGATAAGGGCCCTTTTGGTAGACGGAGAAGTGGGTTCTGAGGATGTGTTTCACCAACGCAGGATCCGCCGTCAAAACCTGTTGTCACCCGAATAAGCGGTGGAGGACGAAGGTGTTTGACGGGGAGGACATCGTCAAGTTCACCAGCCATTGGAATTCGTTGCTCTTGTTCTTGTAGAAGTCAATCATATAGCCGATCACAGGGTAAGATTTAGGCAATTTTGGTTCATTTTTGATTGCTAGTGGTGAGGAGTTTGGTGAGGAAGAGTACTACGAGTAATGGCAGGAGTACAACCAGCAATAATGGAGGAAGCTCAAACATATTTTGTTTTCGTATGCACTTGCCTTCCGGCCCAAATAACTCTAATTGGATTGAATGCTTTAGATTCGATAGCCAATTAGCTACCCATGTTGATCCATATTCATATATTATAAGAAATGGAAACTTTTTCAAAATAAATAAATAAATAAATAAAATGTAAATTTACGTGGGGGTATTTCATTGTTATCGGTGTATTGGAAATACTAGTTTTTAATCCGTTCTTTCAAACAGATGCTAATCTAGGTAGATGACTGTAATATTAAAATATTACAAAAATAAAAGTCAAATTATAAAGGGAAATTGGATTCTAATAATACGAACTTTTGGCCATATAAGACTTAATAATACGAACTTTCGATTTAGTGATGAATAATCTGACTTTGGCCATTTCTTCATAACACGCCACCGAGTTAAGATTAAATTGACTCGGCGGCAGTCTGATGTGGCGGCGGAAGCAAGTCCCAGTCAGATTTATTTGGCCACGTCAGCCTCTTTCTCTCTCCTCTCTCTCTCTTTATCTCTCCTTTCTTTCTCTCTCGTCCTCTTCGTCATTCCACCAGTATAGAGTGCTGCTCGACTCGTTCATGCTCCGGTGCTCCTCCGACCACTCCTCCCGAACTAAGCCGACCTCCGACAGGCAACCACCCAGCGCCGCCGTGACCACAACCTCCGTACCTCCCGACGCAGCCGCTGCTCGGTTGCTGTATGTCAAAAGTTCCAATTTTAAATTTCGCCGGAAAATAAGAGTTGAATTAGAGGAAGAAAGAAAATCGAAAGGAGCATTAGCAGTAGAACTCAATTCGAGGAGTTCGACAATGGAGGAAGATGAGATTGAGAAGGCGGTGATTACGTATCTGAAGAAGAAGGGATTCAAACAAAACGAGATTGCTTTTCAAGAAGAGTAGCAGCAGCAATTGTCGAAAAATTCGTCTTCGGATTCCCAAACTGATCCTGACGTTGCCAAGCTCATCCTATCATTCTCTCCTGAGTAATTCTCTCGCTCTCTCTCTAATTACTTGATTTCATGGTAGAATTCAGGTCTAATTTGGTCGCGGAATTGTGAGGTTCAGTCACTGGATGCCTTAGTTTTGTGCTTTTTAGGGCTTTTCTTGGACTGGCTTTTGATTGAAACTTGGAATGGATGTAATGTGATTAAGCTTGTGGTTTGATTTTGATTTTAGTTATTGTTTTTTGTTGTTTTAGGCTTTTGCAGTGGTTTGGATATGTTTCAAGTGGTGATTTTTGGTGGTTGTTGGTTGGATCTGAAGAGGAACAGGGCGGAAAAACTGGGACATGATGGTGGAGATGGTGGAGGAGGCTGTGGAGTTGGCACCCTTGTGGAGTTGGTTCAAGCTTTGGAGAAAACAGATATAATAATGGCTAATTGATTTGTGGGCATGTAATTGGGGTTTAGTTTGGTGGAGAAGATGAAGGGGAAAGAGGGTGTTTGGGAGGAGAGGAGGAGGAAGAAGAAGAAGAAGGAGACTGGGAATGACGAAGATGAAGAGAGAGAAAGAGAGGAGAGATAAAGAGAGAGAGAGGAGAGAGAAAGAGGCTGACGTGGCAAAATAAATCTGACTGGGACTTGCTTCCGCTGCCACGTCAGACCGCCGCCGAGTCAATTTAATCTTAACTCGGTGGCGTGTTATTGGGGGCAACAGAGGGTCAAAGTTCGTATTATTCATCACTAAATCGAAAGTTCGTATTATTAAGTCTTATATGGCCAAAAGTTCGTATTATTAGAATCCAATTTCCCAATTATAAATCCAAACAATATATAAATTATTGTGGAAAGGAAACTATACCAACAAAAAGTTTTTGAATGTAAAGAAAAAAACATGAAAAAGATAGATTGACTTAGGAGAAGTAGAATAAAAACGACATATTAATTATATTAGTTTAAATGTCGACTCAACATTTTGGGGAATATATATGAGTAAATCAAACTTAATCCAGATAATATGAAAAATGTAAAATAAAAACAATCCAAATTATATATACAAATGTTGTTGCAACATTTCCCAATAAAATTTTTTTGACTTAATTATATGCACAAATATAATTGTTCAATATTCATTAATTGTAAGATATTGTTCAGTCTCAGTTCGAGCCGAATTAAGATCGTAAATTAAGTATTTTTGTTTGTGATTTCTTCACTTGGTTGGAAAATTTTTTATGATTTACAGATTTTAGTGAAAATTCATAGAGAAGTGAAGAAAAATAGAGAAGGAATTAAAGAGTAAGGGAAGAAGAAGTGAAGAAACCCCGATCCAACTCCAAGCAAAAGGAGCGGAGCGCAGCTACGAGAAGGCATATGGCGCTGGCAGCGTGGCTTACGCCGCTGACAGTGTCCTTCATAGAACAGGCGATCGTGACGAAGGATCAAGCCGCTGGCAGCGACATACTTTCCCCCTAGCAGCGTCCCATCTCCTGCTCCCAGCAACTAACTTCGGCAATCAAAGACGTCAAGATCAACCGCTCCCGGCACCCCAGACTACCGCTCCCAGCGGCCCTTCCAAAAAGTGTGTCTAACGCAGAAACTTCACCCGCTGGTAGCGCCTCAAACACCACTCCCAGTGCCTCCTACCAGCCGCTTATAAAAAGAAGACCTCGCCGCAGCAGCGGGGAGTTAGTTTTTTTACTTCCCGTTTTATTTCTCTTGTTTTTTACGGGTTTAGTTCTATACCTTGTTTTAGTTTTTCTCTTAGTTTGCTTCAGTTGTAACGATCTTATTTACAGTTAATTCAATTAATTTGAGTTTGAATTACTCGTTCATTCTGGTTTTTCATTCCCCGTTACTTTTCATGTCTCGCTATTTAAATTTTGTTAGTATTAGTTCCACATAACAATCTACTTTTTAGTGAAGAGAAGGATTAAAGTTCTCTGAATTCTCCCTTCGAGTGAGGATTCGGCAGTCTTTTTCTTTAGTACTAGTTGTTTTTCGAATCAGGCTTTTTCTTATTTGTTCGGGAGAAAGTTCGTGGTTCGAGTTCAAGAACGGAGTAAAAAAATTCAAATTAATTTTCTCTGTCTTTAATTCAGTATTTATATTCCTCGCTATTGAGTGTTCTCTTAAATATGAATTTCTTTGTAGTTTCTAATTCTAAGTTCATGCTTCGTTTGATTATTGTTGGCAATTGTTTAGATAGATTTTGATATTAGTAATTTCTTTAGTACTAGTTGTTTTTCCTTCATTCTTAGGTTAGTTTCTTGTTTTAATTTATAATTTACCACTTTTGAATCAGAAAACCTTACCAAATGAATTTCATAAACCTAACATACCATCCCTGCGGATATGACAACCTTTACTTTCAAAATCATCAAGTACGATCTTATTACTTCAATACCAAAAATACGACAATGACATAATGATTGATTTTAATTTTTTTAGTAGCATTTATTATATTACACTATTTTGATAACATTTATTATATTACACCATTTTGATAGAATTATATTACACTATTTAATTTTTAGTAAAATTATGACAATGATTATAGTTTGGTTCCTATCTACGCATATCAAAATCGTTAAGTTACGACAATGACATAATGATGGATTTTAATTTGTTTAGTAACATTTATTATATTACACTATTTGGTAGCATTTATTATATTACACTATTTTGGTAAAATTATATTACACTATTTAATTTTTAGTAAAATTATGACAATGACTATAATCTAGTTCCTACCTACACATATCATAATGGTCAAGTACGTCTTATTAGTTCAATACCAAATAAATTAAGACAATGACATAATGATGTCTTTTAATTTTTTTTTGTAACATTTATTATATTACACTATTTAGGTAACATTTATTATATTACACTATTTTGGTAAAATTATATTACACTATTTAATTTTTAGTAAAATTACGACAATGACATAATGATGGATTTTAATTTTTTTAGTAACATTTATTATATTACACTATTTAATTTTTAGTAAAATTACGACAATGACTAATTATATTATACTATTTTGGTAGTATTTATGTATTTTTAGTGGTTACTGAATTTTAATTTTTTTAGTAAATTATTTTTGACTCCATTGAAATTGAATGGTGGATTCTCCAATGATATCACTCATATATGAAATATACTCAACATTTAATATTTTATTTTTACTTGGATACTCCAACCAGGCGCAATACAAATACTTACAAGGTATAACAGTAAAATCGACCAATGATATTAAACGCAAAGAATAATAAAAACAAAACAAGCAAATACTTTATTGAATATAACTTAATTGCTCATCATATACAAAACTTATACTCGCCAAGTATAATATGAATGACCGGCAACTTTATTTAGCTTGTTTGATGTAAACCAAATTTAGCTGAATAGAAAATGTTTAAAACGCGCGTAGATAAGAAAAGGCTTTAAGAAATTGTATAGCAATAAGGAATTTAGTAAGTCTTGCGTGAAACAGTCCTAATATCCCAAATAATTATAATTTTGTGAGAAACTTTTATGAATATAAAGATGATTAATAATTTTACTTTTGGTGACTTTAATAAAAATCACGTCTTAATAAATTATTAGTCACATTCATATTAAAAAGTCATTTCCGCATAATTTAATTTATTAGTGATAATAAAGCACTCAAAAGTTCACCTAAAGAAATTTGTCTCAACACAATTCTTATATGATACAATCTCATTTAAAAATTTGCATAAGAAATTAAATTATTGGAAAAACAAAGTGAATCAATCTAAAAAAATGAAAGCAGACATGAGAAAGAAATTGATTTGAGAATATAAAAAAAATATGTAAACAAATTAAATTGTAAGATAAACACCAAAGAGAAGAACCAATTAATTTATTTCAAATGCTGCAAAATAATTATCCTAAAAAGAAACCCATGTAAATAAACCAAACAAAACAAAAGCTTGAGATGACAATAGAAAATAAGTAAATCAACACTTGAAGATAAAAAGAAAAATAAATTAAATGAGAAACAATCATGCTGCCTTAATTATTTAATTACATATAAGGATGAGAAAAACTTTATATGATTGTGACTTGGCTAAACCATAGATAGAATATATGATGGGATAGGAAAATAATTGATTGACCAATCATACTTAATAGGATTGTGTTTAGTATCAAGTTAAATTATTTGCTGAAATTGAACTTTTTATTTTGGGAGCTACTGTAACTTTTTCTGGGAGCTGAAAATGATTAGTAAAACTGATTTTTTCCCTAGCTACTCCCACCATTTCATTTGATGTCGTTAATTTTTTAACATTAGATTCTTATTTGGACATTAATTTGGACAACTATATATTATAAAACGGAGGGACGTCATTCCTTTTTCAACATATACTATTACTATTAGATTTTTAGTTGGACGTTGGGACAATTATTATAAAACGGAAGAGGTAATAATTTGTTTTCAGTTATTGAACTAAAGTTTAAAAAAAAAAATCATGTACAAATGTTTTGATATACACACAGCAGAACAGGTCAATTCATTCACATTACAATTCAAATTCAGTCCATTCGACACATAATGATTAATGATCAGTAATCATTAGCTGAACTTGAACATAATGAATTGCATTTAGGGCTTATTTGGAGAGAAAAGTGGAATGGATTGGGTATGGAATTAGAATCATAGGGGGTTGGGTATGGAATTAGAACCCTGAAATAAAAGTGTTTGGTGAGCAATGGAATGGAATCAAAGCTATAGTTATAGTACTTATTATTATTATTATTATTATTATTATTATTATTATTATGATTATCATTATTATGACAGTAATAATTATCAATTATTAATTAATTATTATTACATATTAATTAATAATATTATTACTATAAATTATAAATTATTATTTTTTATTAATTATTAATTGTTAATTAATTGTTGACATTTTTATCAATCATAATTTTATAATAATTATTTTTTATTAGTTAATAATTATTATAACCATTATTATATTAATTATTAATAATTATAATTATAATTATTATTATTAATAATTAATAATTATAATTATAATTACTATTATTAATTATTAATTATTATTATAATAATTATTATTATTAATTATCAATAATTATAATTATAATAATTATTAATTATTAATTATTATAATTATTAATAATTATTATTAATAATTATAATAATTATTATAATTATTAATAATAATTATAATTATTATTAATTATTATTAATTATAAATATTATAATTATTATAATTATAATTATTAATAATAATTATTATAATTATTATTATAATTATTGTTATTAATTATTAATAATTATAATTATTAATTATTATTATTAATAATTATCATTATAATTATTAGTAATAATAATAATGATAATTATTATTATTATTATTATTATTTTTATTGGTTTTGGTTTTGGTTTTGGTTTTGGTTTTGGTTTTGTTGTGAAAGAAAAGGGATAGCCTATTCCCCCCCCCCCACATTTGGGAGGTTTCTAATCCCCCTATTTGGGAGGGATAGCAAATCCCCTGAGATTGCAATTTCATTCCAGAAACTGTTCTCCAAACAGAAAAAAAAGGAACTAGAACCCATTCTCAGTTAATTCCATTCCTGTTTTGTTCACCAAACAGGCCCTTAGCTACAATTGGTTAAGTTCATATCTTAGACAAGGCAACCTAACTCCTCAAAATTTATTGCAATTAACTATGCCTCATTTGATTCTTTTTTTTTTGAGGGGAAGAGGGGTAAAATATCATTCAATTGTAAATTTTTCAGTCACTAAAATAGACTGAATACATAATGGTGTACCACCCATCCATATCTTTCTATTTTGTAAACTTAGAGCATACTTTCATCTGCGGCCTTATTACAACTTCTCCTAACAAATTGAAATTCTATGCTATTGAAAACTCGTTTTTGTTTCAGTAAGTCTCTCACTATTCCTTTGTTTATTTTATATGTTCCCAGAAGCTCACGCGAGGGAAGTACTTAGCCTTCAAAGTTCTTGCTGCCAGAGTGCCAGGGAGTTTGGTTCTGTTAAGAGGCGTCAGCCTTGCTTTGCAAGAAGATAAACTCATTTGATTCTTCAAGTGCCGATGTGGGATGCTTAGTGCATACTAATGTCAAAATTTACAGGAATATATTTATAAGCTCCACTGCAGCAAATCGTCTTGTTTCTAGCTCTGTGGGAATATGCACATTCATGCTATGTTTGTTTATTTATTTTTAATGAGTTTTGTTAATTATTATTGCCTTCATTTATTTTATCCGTAACCTAACTTTCCTGGAAAAATATTTTAACTGTTAATATGTTCATTTATATAATAGTTTATCCTACATAATTTATGTCATAATAAAAAATATTATTAAAAAATTATAATATTGCATTTTTGTATAGAAACCTTATGTGATAAATTATGAATCTGAGATTGACATCAAAAATCGTAAATGACAAATAAAAAAAAATGTAGGGAGTACTTGCTATTCAAAAATAATAATGGAAGAGATGATAAAAAACGATAATAGTGTGAGTGTGTTATTCGCATCATCAGATTTGTCACCATAAATGAAATTCAAGAGTTGGTCTCATTTTATGTCAATTTTATTAACTTTTTTTTTCTCATTTCATATTATCTATCATTTTATAATATCAATAACATATTAATTACTACATCCATCCCAGCTTATTCGTCATAATAACTAATTTTTTTTGTCCCTTTATGTTTGTCAAATTCGCAATTCCGATAGTTGTCAATTTCATTTTAACCTAACTAAATACTACTCCCTCAATTCCTCAATATCTGTCACTTTAACTAATACTTCATTTTTCACAATATCTGTCACTTTACAATTCCAATACAATATTAATGACAATTTTCTAAATTTACCTCATATTTTTATCATTACCAATACAACTATATAACCAAAATAGAAATTTATCTATTACTTTTATCATTTCCAATACAATTATCATTCTCAATACAATTTTCTTATAATCTTCCCAAAATTCAAATGTGACAATTATTGAAGAAAGGAGGGAGTAATTAGAATTGAAACATTTCTCTTTTTTTTTATGTACTCCCTCCGTCCCTTAATGAGTGTCAAACTTTTTAACTACCTTGTCCCTTTTTATTTGTCAATTTTACATTTTCAATAATTAAAATGTCCATATTACCCTTAATTAATAAATGAGATTTTTATCACCTTTTAAACTTCTACTTTATTTCTCTTTCTCTTAATGAGGGGTATACTTGTCCATACATAATTTTTTTGCTCTATTTCCAAAACACATCGGTTTTGTAAAATTAGTTTTATTGACATTCAAAAAGGGAGGGAGTACAAAGGATTTTAAGGGGCAATTTAAACCACTCAAAAACTTTTCACCTCATTACCAAAGTGCTTAGGTCTTCATAAAGTAGTTAGGAGGACAAACAGTACAGTTTGGGACGAATGGTAGTACTCCCTTCGTTCCTTAATGAGTGTCAATTTATTAACTATCTTGTCCCTTTTTATTTATCAATTTTACATTTTTAATAATTAAACTATCCATATATTTCCCTTAATTAATGAATAAGATTTTTATTTTACCTTTTAAAACTCTCCTTTATTCCTCTCTTTTAATGAAGAGTATACTTGTCCATACACATATATATAGGTTTTGTAAAATTAGTTATTTTGATACTTAAAAAGGGACCAAGGGAGTACTGTTTTTCTTATTTTACCATTAACGGTCATTTACTTTTCTACTACATATTTGTGTGATATTGCATGTTTTTCGTCTCCACATCCAAAAAATAGATAAAAAGAAATGGAGATGGAACTATTTTTCCTTCCGATCTTATGAGGTAATTTTATATGACAAATCATTATAGATATTGAAAAATTGATGGTGTCAGTTTAAATTTTGGTCGCATAACTTCTAAGTGGTAAATAATATGAAACAGAGGAAGTATATCAAAATTAAATACGAGCGTAATTTAGGTATATGTTAATAAATAATAATGTTATATTTGTAGTCCTATTAATATGGGAAGACAGATTAAATATGAGTCCAGTGTATATCAGGTTTAGGTAACTAAGGGTCAAAGTAAATATAGGCATGCATGTGTATTTTGATTTCAAACCAATCCAACGAGTTATATGATCATACTTTATTTTCATTCTTTCTATAGAGATTATCATTAAATATTGGTTTGATCGATATATTATAAATTTCCTCCTTTTCATTCTAGTTTTACTTTACAGGATAGTGCAACCTACCAAGAAACCCAAAACCCTTAGACACACACCAAGCCCACCATGGATCCCGATCGTAGGGCACCTCCACCTGCTAAAGTCCCCCCTTCACCATGTCCTCCGTGACCTGGCCAGTGTCCATGGCCCAGTTTTCTCCCTCTGGCTGGGGCGTCGTCCTGCAGTGGTTGTTTCAGCACCATGGGCTGTTGAGCAATGTCTAGTGCAAAACGACGTTGTCTTTGCAAACCGTCCCAGCTTGTTGACGGGTCATCATTTGGGTTACGGCAACAACTCTATCATTACGTAGTCACGGAGTTCACTAGCGAAACCTCCGGCGTGTGGCTGCCTGTGGATTGTAAAACATATATTATTACTCTAAGAAAATATGATAGCAGCTTTAACTATAAGAAGTTGTTATATGTAATATGAACTTGAACTGAATGAAAACTTTAAATGGATTGAAAAACATGTAAGTACTTCAAGAGAGAGAGTTTAAAAAAGCCATCATGAAGCATGAAGAGAATACAAATAATTAAGGTTTAACTTCCTTCACTTACCAGGAGAAGTCCCTTCAAGATATCTTCAGCCATGGCTCTTCTCTCCCTATACACATCAATGAGCCCCCGGAACACCACATCTCTCTCCTTCTTCAACCTAACCATCCGCTTCTCCACCCCCTTATAACCCACCCACCTCAAAAAGGGCACAAAATCGCATGCACTTTTCATATTCGGGGGCCGGCCTTGTCATGACCATGACCTCCCATGGCTTCCCATTCATGGCCCTCATCAAAAGGTTTCTGGCCAACTTATCGAACGTCTCGGTTAGGTTCACCGGCAGACCCTCGCCTTCGGAGCTCCTGGATCAAACCACAAACCTCGACCCGCCTGGCTGGCCCCATGAGTTGGATCTGCTTTTGGCACAGCATAGTCATGGCAGCCACACGCCGGAGGTTTCGCCAGTGAGCTCCGTAAGGCAACCACGTAATCAACAAGCTGGGACGGTTTGCAAAGACAACATCGTTCTGCACTAGACATTGCTCAACCCCCCATGGTGCTGAAACAACCACTGCAGGACGACGCCCAAGCCAGAGGGGGAATACTGGGCCGTGGTGACTGGCCAGGTCATGGAGGACATGATGGAGGGGAGACTTAAGCAGGTGGAGGTGCCCTACGATCGGGATCCATGATGGGCTTGGTGTGTGTCTATGGGTTTTGGGTTTCTTGGTAGGTTGCACGTACGTACTAGGATGTAAAGTAAAACTAGAATGACTTTGGATGCTTCTGGGAGGAGTTTTGTTTTGTGTTTTGATGGCTGCTGAACAACAAAAGGGGGGTCTTGTGTCGGTTTTTATGCAGGGACCTTTATTGGGATTGGTTAATGGGTATTTTTCTTGGGCTCTCTCTTTTGTTTTTGTACCCTGTTTTCTCTTGTGAGGGTTACATGTAGTGCTCTTTGGCACAATTATCTTTTGGTTGAATAATATTTTTGGCTAATAAAAAAGTAAAACTAGAATGAAAGCAACTAAGGCTAAGGAGCTGTATGTAATCTTCATATCCATGGGTATGGATAGGTTTTGTGTGAGGAAAGAGAGAATGTGTTTGTGTTGATTGAATGTTGGTGACAAGAGATGAGGGGTGGGAATTTATAGGAGCTAAGGAGCTGCAGTACGTGTTTGTGTTGATGGTGAGAAGAGATGAGGGGTGAGAATTTATAGAAGATGGTGTCAAAGTACGTGTTTTTGTTATAGAATGATTGTGAGAAGAGACAATAAGGTGGGGTTGGAATTTATAGAGGTCTCTCTTCTCAGGGTGTGGAAGGTAGTGTTAATCTTCATGGTGGGGATATGCGCCATGGGGATTAATGTGTTTGCATGCCAAGTTATTTGTGCAGCTGCATGAGATGAGAAATTCCAATGTAAAATGATAAAGATGCATCTTGATGTTTAACCTATCTTACATCTCACCTAAGGACATCTTCTTTTATATGGTTGGTTACGGTATGACGCGATGCAGTGTGGTGGAATTGTGGTGAAATTTGGCGGGTTTAGAAAAGTTGTGGTGAATTTTGTTTTTAATAATTGTAAATTGCGTTGGTAAATGTGAAAAAGTTGAAAAAATAGATTGTGGTGGGTTGTGGTAAATTGTGGTGGATTAGCATGTTGTGGTGGGTTGTGGCAAGTTGCGATGTGATATGACACTGCAGCCAGCCAACCGCATAAAAGAACATGGCCTAAATCACTCATAAATTTAAATAATATTTAAATCATTTTAAAGGCATATCTCATTATTTTGAGGGTTATTACAACCTTTAAATAATATTAAAATATTTATTTATTTATTTATATTTTTCATAAGTATGAACTATGCATAAAATGTGTATTTTCTACTATGATTGATAAAATTAACTATTATTTATATTTTTTTGACCTTACTAATAAATATTATACTCTTACAATCGATAAATATACATAATTATTAGAGAAAATATTATTAAAAGTTAACAAAATGTGAAATATAGATAATTACATATGATTATGAACCATCCTAAGTTAATATGTGTATCATTGTCCAACTCCAAAATGTGAAAATATTATTCATTCATGCTTTCATCAAATTGAATTATTGATGGAGTTGCTAAATAAGTGATAACCATTGTGAATTGTGATATGTGTCGCTGGCATGGCTCCATTTGATTTTTGTTTTTTTCTTTTTTGAAATAAAGATGGGTCACATGCAGTAAACTATTTCCAAATCACATAGCTTCTTTGAAGATATAGACAAGGAGAGACTAGACAGAGTGTGGCTAGCTTTCGTTGTGTTGTGAGTCACATGCTTTAAGTATGTCTTTTTTTTTTTTAAATAGGGTTTGCTTTCTTTTTTGTAATACTGTTACGGGTCAATTATAGAGCTATGGGTATTTCTGAACAAAAATTTGTTGGGAGGTGCCACATATTTTTAAAAACTAATCAGTTGGGGATTACATTTTTTTAATGCACTCAAAGGAGACGAAGTTGCTAAACAATTGGCTGGCAGGTGACTTTCCGGCTATTATTTGCCGGAAAACAGTGACAGATGAGTAAACTAATTTTTTTTTTTGAATTTGCTTAGATCAATGCCGAGACTACCCTCCATTGCTCCTTCCTCCTTCCTCGTTCGCTCCTCCTTCATCCACCATCTTCATTCTTCCTTTCTTCCTTGAGTTGCAATGTCGAGGAGAATCACAGGTAAATCTCACTCTACTAATCGAACTCCTTCATCTTCGTTCTTCATCATTCTTCCTCCTTGGTGTTTGTTGCATCGTTGCACTTGTGAATGATACAGTGGGTGTGGATTGTGATTTCTGAAATGTGTGGCACCTCATTCGACAACACACACAACAATCGAAACGATTCAAGTAAGTTATTCTAGTTTGTGAATTGTGATTTCTGATGTCTGATTTCAAGTTTCAACCTTCGTTCATAGCTCTTTCTCACCTTTCCCTCTCTAGACCCTAGTTTTCGCCATAGCCAAATCTTCACTTTACAAGCTCAGATTTGCTCACTCTCTCTGGTCTCGATGGTCTCCATTATTAAAGACTCGAACCCTTCTCAGTAAGTTCAATTTCGATCTCAAACTCAATCTCAATTGCTTCCTAATTCTGGGCGATATGGTCCACTTTTGCCTAATTTCAATTTCATGTTACCTTTTCGGCTAATTAAGGTTGTTTATCTTGTTATTAGGTCAATGTTATCAATTGGATATGTCGTCTTTAGCCTTAAAAGGCCTTAACTTTCTTGATCTTTTGTTTATTTCATGGTTTCTTCATATGGGTTTGGTCTATTTTTGTTGTTCTCATGCGGGAAGCTTGTGTTTCGGTGCTTGTTTTCTGCTCTCCATATCTAAGAGATTGGTTTCTTTATATGGGTTTGGAAGTTCTAATTTCAGTCTTCAAAAGCATCAATTGCTGGCTGTAAATTATGGTAATTTAGTGGGTTTTGCAACTATCTAATGTATGTTCTTTAACTGAAGATTCTGATATGTTATCTTGTTATCATGCCCTTGATTTTCTGGTGAATTGGATTAAAGAACTACGATTTGGAGAATAAATATGTGCGTAAAGTTATTATCAATTGATTGAATTTTTGGTGAATTGGACAAGGCAACGTTTTTTAATTAGCGGGCAAAAATAAGGGCAGAATAGTCTTTTCACAAACATCCCCAAAGGCTTTTAAGTCTTTTCATGTTTTCTGGCTAATAATGATCGGAAAGTCACATGCCAGCCAATTTTTTAACAACTTTGTCCCCTTTGGATGCATGTGGTCCCCAACGGATTAGTTGTTAGAAATGTGTTGCACCTCCCAAAAAAATTTTGAAAATTTTTCTGTCATCCTTTTTTTCTACTCGTATTTGAAAATGTTTAGAAAATAGTGTATTAGTACTAGTACTACTACCATTGATTTGAATTTGCCGAGGTTTTAATTTTTAATTCACCTTTCTCTACCTGCAAGGCAGCAACTGCAAGTCTGCAAGCCATGATATAGCAATGAATGGAAGAGTTCCCATTTAAAGACCCATCAAAATTCATACCTTTCTCACTTGGATTGTTCTATTCTCTGGCAAAAGGCTAAAGCTAGAGAGATACTAGAGAGAGAGAGAGAGAGAGAGAGAGGGCAAAAGGGTCTCTGCCCATGACTCCATCCATCTATCTTCTGCTTTTATTTTCTCTTTTTTTGGTTTTTCGTTAAGTATTAGAAATTGCTCTTCAACAGTGGTACTACCACTTTATAATGTGTCTGTGCCATGCATCTGGTAGATATTATATAGTACGATGAAATCCATGCATGTGACTTGTGCATTAATTATACTATTGGAATCACTCCTCTTATGGTATCAAGAGGACTATTTAATAATTGAACTCTGCTTAACTTGAATGGATAACTTGATTGGTATATTTGGATCTATTCCAAAATTAGACAAAATTAATATGTGTAGTTGAATTACTACCTCCATCCCATTGTATTTATTTATTTTCCTAACTTGAGAAGACAAATGAATATTAGAAATTGAAGTAAAAAGTTTGGAATTTACTCAAACTATTCCTACTTTAATTAAAGATAATAGTTGTGAGAATCATAAAAAATGATAAGTGAATTTATTAATTAAAAATAGAAAAAGAATACAATGTAGAATTATAAATAGGACAAATATTTTAAAATAAAAAAATTAAATAAAAAAATAAATAATTTGGGATAGAGGTAGTAGCTGTTTAATTCCTAGTAGGCCATGGCCCATGAGACGATATTAAAATTATTGGTTCAAGAACATTGAAAGCTAGCCCCACAAGACGGTGAAAGAATTGATAGCCTTGGGCCCTAGCAGCATAATAACACAGGCCCACCGATCTAAAAGAATCCAATGCAGCACTACTCAGGCTCCATTATTTTATGCGTCACCGTAATTTATCGCACCGCACCTTACCGCAACGGAGTACAATCCACCGTAATTCACCATACCTTTTCATTTACATTTTTAATAAAATTTCAAAATTTTCAAATAATTATAAAAACTTTCAACATCTATTTATTATTTCCACCACAACTTACCACAATCCACCGCAACTCACAGCAAATTACCGCATAGCAAACTTATCGCATAAAAGAACGGTACCTCAATATTCAACCACACTTCACCGCACTGTACCACACTTTACCACAATCATTACCAAAATATTTTCTTACTTTTCTCTCTCTTCACCTTTCTTCTCTTTTCATCTACTCCACCTACCACAACTCACCACAACCCACCACATTTTTCCAAAGTCCACCGTACCGTACCGTACCATTACCATACCACACCGTACTGTTTAAAAGAACAGAGCCTTTAAATTTAAATTTTAAAAAAAATTACAAATCATGATATATATAATAGCCTTTTTTTAGAAATATATTTTGGTCACACAATTTCAATTACAATATTAATGAAAAAGACCCATGTCAATATGGGCGGGCAGGTGGGTTACGGGTCGGTCGTATATCGGGTTCAGGTAAATACGGGTTGAGTGTATTTCGGGTTCGGGTAAATACGTGCTGTGTCCGCTTCGGTCGCCGTCGCAGGTTATGATATTGTTTTTCCGCTTTTTCTTTTAAAAAATTTGTCTCTAAATATTATTTTTGGTACAATATACATAATAAAATATGATTATCTTCTAATATTGATAGATTATTGTAAATGTTTCAACTTAAATTAAAGAAATAACATATGAAAGAGTTGCGGTTGTAGTTCAATAGTCATAATTCCAATGAAAAGTCACAAATTTTAATAGATTTGAACATAAAAAATAAAGTTTTCGGGTCAAACGGGTGGGTCGAGTTTGACCTGCTAATTTACAGGTTTTTTGGGTTCGGTATATTTCGGGTTTGGGACGAGAAAATTATGTACAAAACCCAGAATTTTCGAACGAGTTCGGATCGGGTTTACGGGTCGGGTCAAATATTTACAAACTTGAACTTTAGACAATAGGATCCAAACATGAAAAAATGGGTCTAAGTTAAGGTCAAGATTCAGTACATTTGACCAAATTAATAATCACACCCCTCCATGATATTTGTGACTTGGCTGAAACACATTCCTTCTGTTTCATATTATTTATCCTTTTATTGACTCTTGCAGTTTCCAATGTTAGTGTTTGATTGATAATTACTTATATAATATTTTATTAACAATTACAATATTATATTTTTAGGATACTATTTTTTTGTTACGAGTCTTATGGTAGTAATTTTATTTAACAAATCATTGTATATATTGAGAAATTTTTGACCATTTTTTTAAAATTTGACTACACAATTTCTAGAGATGACAAATACTCCCTCCTTTGTTTTAATTGTCACCTCGTTTTTCATGTCATCAACTTTGACTGTTAGTTTTTCAATATATATAATGACTCATCGTACAAAATTAATACCGTTAAATTTATACTAAAAAGTACTTTTAGAAAGTATAAAATTAATTCTTTTGATAAAATATTACATGAAAAATTATTGAAGCAAAATGACATTGAAATTTGAAAACATGTAACTCATTTATTTAGAACTGGAGGGAGTAATATGGAATTGAGGTACTAAATGGAAAGCGTGATGGGATCATTTAGGCCCCATTCTTTTATGTGGTAGGTTGTGATACGATACTACACCACATCTCATTCTTTAATTTTTCACCACACTTCACCACCCCACACCATAATTATTGTCAATATATCTTTTCATTTTTTTCTCTCCTCATTTTTCTCGTCTACTTTTACATTCTCTATATTAACATATCACACCTACCACAACTTTCACCACAACTCACTACACTTTTTCGATTTTCACCACACAACAACCGCAACCACATAAAAGAATGGGGCTAATACTTGAGGACAAATTAATGTACTGTGATCATTTACTTGAGTGCATAATTATTCAATCCCTTGTCAAATAAAAGGGCTTATTCAGGATGCACAACTTCTTTTTCAGTGTTTTCAGAAAGTAAAAATTTCACATATTTTGAGAGAAACCAATGTGGTTGCTGACTAGTTATAGCGCATCAGGGTCACTTAACAGGGGTTGCGGGGAGTGCATCAATTCTAAATAATCCTAACCTCTGTAATTTAGTTGAGTTAGATAGGGCGGGCCGATTTCATGTGAGAAGACGTCGCTAGCCATCTTTTCTTCTTGCTTATCTTTGTTAAAAAAGAAAATAATAAAAAAGTTACTGCATAAATGACATTTTGGCCTAGGTACACCAATACACCATCATATTGTGTCATTAAGTTGTGCATACTTTTATTACTAATTATTTAATATACAAGAATTTTAATTATAAAATTAACAAGATTAAATTTATACATAAAATTATGTGAATTGAATAAAAAATTTAAATATAAATTATCTAAAAATATAGTCATGTTCCTTTAGATGGTGAAGTGAGGTAAGGTATGGTTAATTAAACCTAACATACCAATTTAAAAAATAGAGCCCTAATTTAGTCTTACTCCCTTAAAGAACATGGCAGAGCCAAGAACTGTACGTAGAGTAAACTTTAACTTTAATAAATTATTTTTGAGAGTAAACTTTAAATAATAATGATAATATGATCCAAATTAATAAGTCCAAAATGAATAAAATAGTGAACTAATATGAATCAAACAAATTATATACATGAATTAAATAATCAATTTATTTTGCGTTTAATATAAAATGTATAGGCCTTTGCATGCGTAGTATCATAATTTTTTTTTTTTGTGTAATAAATATATGTTAGATGTATATATATACACATATAAAAATAAATGAGAAGAAAAAGTAACTCCGGCTACGCATGAAGACTCATCGATGGATATGTAATTAAGTGATAACATATCAAATAAACTAATTAGATGCATATCAAACTCATATAGTAACCATACGTTAGAAGTATACATAACAACAAAAAATCCATATGTGTATCCAAATAATTAAGGGAGTACGCTTTTGTTTCTCATTTAATTTATTTTTCTTTTTACAGTCTTTTTATTTTCACGTGTTGATTTATAATTACATGATTTATAAATAAAATTTTATCTTTCTCTATAATTTGTTACAATTTTCTCAACATTTTATGGATCTCCAAAATCTCAAAGACAAAGCAAGTTGAGTGTCACATGTTGAGTGTAGGACAAACGCAAGGTGGCATTATAAAACACCTTCTAGAAGATCGACAAGTTTTTGACTTGTTTCCAATAATTAGCATTAGGAGGTCTATCTGCTTCATCGTCTTCGGTTAAATTGAAACTGAAGTGAGGGTCCATTTCATTGTACCTCGAGAATGCATGCTTGTAAACTAATACAGTGATAAGCATCTTATAGGTGGAGCCCTATCTAGTGAGGCCATCAAGAAACAAAGCAACCCCTTCGTGACTTCATATATATAAAACAAATTAAGTGACTTCATATTATTAATAAATTTGTTTAATTTAATTTGTATTCGCTCCTTAAGTTTATTTTATTTATTACTATTTCAAACTTAACATATTTTTTCCGGCAAAAAAACGTTACATATTAAATATTAAAAATTGGCTATATAAACAAATCGGCTCCCATGTTTATGAATTTGGATACACTTATAGTGGTTGTCAACCATGATAACCACCGTAAATAAAATAAATTTTACTCATACATGTATTAAGTTTTATCTTGACCAGAGTTAATGTATTTAAATTTTAAAAAAATTCATAAAATTTTTTTAATTAAGAAAATATATTTTATAATGTTGTACTAAATAAAATAAATGAATGACAAAGATAAAATTTCACAAATGTATGAATAATTATGATTTTTATTGTGGTGGTTGTCATGATTTTTTTTTTGAACCTGGTGGTTGTCATGATTGATAACCACTATAAGTTTTTCCTTACGAAATTAGAGAAAACTTGTGTATAATTTATATTAGTTTTTAATGGAAATAAATTAAATAATAGGTAAAAAAATTAGGAAATCGGAACTAAAAATTTCGCGGTCCCAGTGAGAGCGGGAGCGGGAGCGAATCTTTGCTCCCGGTCGCAACCGGGACCGGGAGTAAAACTTTGCTCCTGGTCACAACCGGGACCGGGATCTCCGAAAATTACCGGGGTCTCGGTCCCGCTCACCCCTAAATTATTTATAGCGCAAAAAAAAAGCAAAAATAGAAAAAATAGTATTATGTAATAAATATTGAATATTAATTTATTTCATTGCAGTGCACCAGAAATTCTAAACGGATTCTTCATAACAGGTATATTCAATGTATTCTTATAAAAAAGTTCATTATATATTTTAAAATAAAATTACTATAATTAAAATATTGTCTACTTATATAATAGTATCAATTACATATCTTCTCCTTAAAATAAAATTTCATATCTTAATTTTTAAATACTAGTAACAATGAACATGAATATTTATTTGGAAACAATAAATTATTACATCCATCCCAAAATATTTGTCATCATAACTAAGTTCATTGTCTCAATTTATTTGTCACTTTTGTGATTTCAACAATTATAATTCCATTTTTACCCTTAATATTAATAAAATATTTATCACTTTTTACAATTCCTTTAACTATTATTCTTAATTAATATAAGGGTAATTTGAGTAGTTATAAACTTTTTACCCCAATTTTAATGTGTGTTGGTTTTCCTGAATGAATTAAATTTACAAAAATAATACGATAGGGGTAATAATTTGTTATCAATGGAATAAGCATTAAGTGTTGGCCATTCATGAAGGCAATCGTGACGAGGTATGACCATACATATATATAGGGATTGTTATGAGAATTTCATGAAAGGGAATTACTTTTTGACCAACATACAATTCATTTATTGTGGGTTAACACCTTAATTAACAATTTATATATATATAGGAATTATTATGAATAAGAAACAGATTATTACAAGCTAACATCCCCAGACCCAATTGCCAATAATCTAGCAATTGCAGTTCTCATAGAAGAGCGAGGGACACATTGAACAAACAGCGGTTTCTCCTTGGGCATCACAATTGCTCCCGCTTGAATGTAGTTCAAGTTGACTTCAACTGCTTCCCAATCAAAGCACTGAATAAGTGTGGCGAACACCAATGTCACAAACCTAAGGGCAAATTTGCCTCCTGGGCAAGCCCTCCTTCCAATACCGAATGGCAAGTACTTGAAGTTATATGCCTCCTCATCTAATCCGTACTCGAATCGCTCAGGCCTGAACTCATCGGGATCTTCCCAATTCTTCGGATCCCTGTGGATCGCCCACACGTTGATTATCAACATTGTCCCTTTCGTGATGTCGTATGGCCCGACTTGACAATCTTGGGAGGAGTAATGAGGGACCAACAGAGGGGTAGGAGGATATAGCCTAAGTGTCTCATTGATGATGCAACTTATGTATGTTAAGTTGCTGACATCTGACTCTTCGACGATCTTTCCCTCCTCTACGTTTGTGGCTATATCATTTCTAGCCTTCTCGAGGATGTGAGGATGGGTAAGAAGAAGTGACACTGCCCATTCTAAAGTTCGTGCTGTTGTATCCGACCCAGCAAGTAACATGGTCTGAAAACACATATGCATGCATGCATTAGAAAAACTTCATATGGATTGAAAAACATGTAAGTACTTCAAGAGAAATTAAGGTTTAACTTCCTTTACTTACCAGGAGGAGTCCCTTCAAGATATCATCAGTATAGTAGTCGGGTTCGGCTTCTTGCATCTCCAGCAGATACTCAAGCATTGGCTTCTTTTCGACGTCCCCATGTACACCCTTCACTCTTCTCTCCCTATACTCATCAATCAAACCCTGGAACACGACATCTCTCTCCTTCTTCAATTTAATCATCTGCTTCTCCACCCCCTTGTATCCGACCCACCTCAAAAAGGGCACAAAATCACATGCACTTATCATATCCGGGGGCGTTGTCATGGCCATAATCTCCCATGGCTTCCCATTCATGGCCCTCATCAAAAGGTTTCTGGCCAACTTATCAAACATCTCAGTCAAGTTAACTGGCTGACCGGAGCTCCGGAGAAGCTCCTGGATCAAACCACAAACCTCGACCCGCCTGGCTGGCCCCATGAGTTGAATCTGTTTTTGGCATAGCGTAGTCATGGCAGCCACACGTCGGAGGTTTCGCCAGTGAGCTCCGTAAGGCGACCACGTAATGATGGAGCTCCGGTAGCCCAAATGATGACCCGTTAACAAGCTAGGACGGTTTGCGAAGACAACATCATTCTGCACTAGACATTGCTCGACCGCCCATGGTGCTGAAACAACCACAGCAGGACGACGCCCAAGCCAGAGGGAGAATACCGGGCCATGGCGACTGGCCAGGTCACGGAGGACATGGTGGAGGGGAGACTTGAGCAGGTGGAGGTGCCCTACGATCGGGATCCATGGTGGGCTTGGTGTGTGTCCATGTGTTTTGGTTTTCTTCGTAAGTTGCACTAGCATGTAAAGTAAAACTGGAATGAAAGCAAATAAGGCTAAGGAACTGCATGAAATCTTCATATCCATGGGTATGGATGTTTTGTGTGAGGGAAGAGAGAATGTTGGTGAGAAGAGATGATCGAGGGGTGGGGATTTATAGGAGAAGGTGTCAATCTAATGTACGTGTTTATGTTATGATTGTGAGAAGGGATAAGGTGGGGTGGGAATTTATAGAGGTCTCAATTCTCTGGTTAGCATTGACTTTTCATATCTTAAATTATATTTAGACTTCTAACACATCATTTATAAGAGTAATATGGGTGTTTTAATAATTAAAATTGTAAGAAATAAGGTAGTTAGAAAATTTGTCACTCATTTAGAGACGGAGGTAGTAGCGTTAATCTTCATGGGTATATGTCAAAAGTGAGTGGGCGTATGGGGAATGTGTTTACCAAGTTATTTGTGCAGATCAGATGGGAAATTCACGTTTTGATGATTCATGTTTTGATAATTCATGCATTATTCTAGTTTTCGTGGCCCTCCGTATGCATGTGTCCTTGTTTTCATCCTTCAATAGTTTTGGAAATGAAAACGGAGAGGGTGGGACTAGTTACAAAGTACGGAATAGTTGCAAGTGTGAAGGCTTGAAGTGTACGTTTTCAAAATAACGGGTCAAGGCTGTTTCATTTCCCGGTCTAAACATAGGAAATGTTATATTACCTCCGTTTATATTTATTTGTATTCTAGAAAATTGTGTTAAAAAATTTAACCGTTAATATCTTAATTTAGATTTATTATTTAAAATTGATACTATTAACGTGGGTTATTGAGAAAAACTAATAGGTTAATGAGGTTATTGACTTGAGACAACTTTTTCCCTTCGCCAGCTACGTTAGCGCGCATGGATACCGGTTCACCATCCCCTTAGTTACTGTTGATATAATAATGTCACACAGGTATAAACGTTATGGATATTGTTGTCCAATAGTAAAAGTTGGTATATTACAATCCAACATCCCCAAAGGTTGATATATTATCATCCAAATAAAAACCCTCTATATATATGTTGGAGTTATCCAAGAACCTTAGAATTTATCAATGTTGTTAGAAGCAAACCGATTGACCCAGTGGGTCAATGATTCAACTAGTCGGACCGTTTTGGCCGGATTAGACCGGTTGAACCAGTCAAAACCGACATGAACCGGTCACGAATTAAAAAAATTTCATATGCTTGAAGAATAATTAAGCGACCAAAATAATTAAGTCGGGACGAACACTACATGAACCGGTCAAAAACGGATTGAACCGGTCAAAACCAGTTTGAACCGACCAAAAACCGGATCGAACCGAAATTTTTAAAATTAATTCATCAAAATTCCGGATTAAACTGGATTGAACCTTAGAATTTATATTATTCCACGATATTTATAAAGTTAAGATTATTGAGACTTTCACTACAAATCCAAAGACTCATATTTTAACTTACCATATTCAACTTATATATTTATGAATATTTATATTATAGTTGCTATTTTTAATATTAAATGTCTTCTTTTTAATGTACTTATAAATTGCAGGGGTTTAACCCTAGTTCTTGAGTATAACGTACACTTGCTCCAAACTTCTCTACAACATCTGCCTTGTTGTCTACACTCGTGAAACATGACATTTTAAACTAAAAATGACAGCATAAGATACATTTGAATTCTTTAACCCTTGATAAACATATGCATGTGGTGCTACTTAGAGCTAACGAGGCCAATTCAAGAATTCCATCTCAATTTTTCTACCATAAACTCAGAGCTATGGTACGTATCCAATGACCAGTATGACACAAAATACAAAGACAAGCTACCAACATTAATCCTAGAACATGAGTTACAAGGTTCAGAAATAAGATTATAGTCTTACAATAAGTTGGAATATACCTGGAATGAGCAGGTGGGTCAGTTTCGGGTTTATTCAAGTTTTAGGTTTGAAAATTCCGAGTCTAACCTTAAACTTTTGAACGGGTTCGGGTTAATTTTCGAGTTGAGTCAGATTCTGTCAGCTCTAATTTTGGCAGAGGCAAGGTGTAAATAAACTTAGGACGGTCAGTTCTATCCCCTACAAGTGAGTAATACGCTAGAATATGGGATGGATAAACCTTAACAGGTCGACCACCATTATCTCCATCGACATCATACTGATGACCTCCGGGGAAGATCTCAACATTCCAGTAAGGACGGTCCATTTCTTGGAGGTCGAGCGCAATGGTGTTAGTCGTTCTATATCCTTCAACCCACAAGTATCTCAAAGAAGCCAATTGCGTCGCAACAATAGCCAATGTCCTCATTTTGAAGCAGTGACCTCTGATTTCGAATTTCTGAAGACTAGGACAACCCCTTGAGAACTCCAGAATCCCTGCATCTGTTTCTCCGACATAACCCAACAACATCCACTTCACATTTCGACTGAACTTACCGATGTAGCCAAGACCCACATCGGTCAGGGCTCCATGTCTAGCACAAAATGCAAATCTTCGCATGTTCTGACAACCACGTAGAAGAGCTCGAACGCCGTTGTCAAGGGGCAAATCAATGCTCGTACGATCCTTGTCAATCATGGCAAGACGGAAGTCATTCAGATGTTTCAAGTTTGCACCGATATGCTCCAGAGCTTCGTTGGCTATGTCAGTTACGTGAACAGCCAAGTATTCCAAGTCACGACAACCTTGAGCCACAGCGATTAGGCCTACATGTGTAACTACGCCTATTTCGATTCCGAATTCTTGTTCATCTGGACCTAGTTCGATACGAAGCCTCTTCAATCTCTTGCATGTTGAACCTACAGCCTCCAAACCATCATCGCTGATTACGTTTGTTGTCTGCCAACCAAGGTTACATAACGAGTTAATCAGAAAAACAAACACAATAAAAAGGATCAGGCTAATACATAGGGGTTTTTGCATTTTGGACCCCAAACTTTAGGGGTATTTATTTTCTGAACCCTTAGTTTTCAACTTTAATTTTTTTGGACCTTAGGCTCTGCTTGGAAGGAGAGTAAAAAATGGGGAGTAGGAGTTCATAAGAGTAAAGGAGGGTGAGAGTATGAGAGAGTTCATAAGGATAACAACTTACCCCTGCTTGGGAAAACATTTTGGAGAGTTCATGAGAGTAAAGTGTTAAATAACATATTTATCTTTTTATATTATATGTAATTCAATATAATACAATTAGGGTTAGGGGTATAATGATCATTTTCTATGTTATGTATGATATAATTATATGGAACACTTGTTTACACCCCAAATTGGGGTGTTAAAAAAATAGGGGTAAAGATGTGTAAAGGAGAGTAAACCCTACTCTCCCTTACCCTCTCTCACTCTCTTCCCAAGCAGGAGTAAGGAGGAGTAGGTACCCTCCTTAATCCCTCCTTACTCCTCTCTACCTCTTTCCCAAGCAGACTCTTTTATAGTTTGAAAAAAAAGAACCCTAAAGTTTATGGGCTATTTTCCCGTTTTTCTTTTTCTTTTCATGTTTGAATTTATCTTCCGATTGTCGTCAAACTTCAAGACTAAGGTTAAAACCGATATTGAAGCTATAATACACCTCTCTTATTCATGTCGGAGCTACTTAGACCCCTGAATACAGGGGTTTAAGTATTTCCAACATGAATAAGAGAGGTTTACTACAACTTTAATATCGGTTTTAACCTTAGTCTTGAAGTTTGACGATAATCGGCAAATAAATTCAAACATGGAAAGAAAAATAAAAACGGGAAACAGACTTTTTTTTCAGCCCAGAAACTTTAGGGTCCTTTTTTTTCAAACTACAAACTTTAGGGTCCAAAAAATTAAAGTTAAAAACTAAGGGTTCAGAAAATAAATATCCCTAAAGTTCGGGGTCTAAAATGCAAAAAACCCTACATACCTCCAACACTTCTAAATTGGGACATCTACGGATTAGCTCGCAATGACCCCTGCAAGTGAGTGATGTATAAACAAGGTCCAACTTTCTGAGCAAGCGCGAGAATGGAAACAGGATCGGCGCTTGTGCTTCTTCCAAGTACATGAGACCAACTGATGTCAATCGCACGGGAAATGCAATGTTAGCATAATTCGCCACCCCTTCACGAACAGAACCACCATAAAATTCTTGTAATGTTGTTGCTGAAGCGAAAAAGTTTACAAGTTGGCTTAGATCAGTATCCCCGATTTTGACAGAGATTAATGGACAATTTCTGGCCAGAAATTCTAAGTCTTCAACTCCAATTTTCTCCAGAAAAGTCATGTAGAAGTTCAGAGTTTCAAGAACTCTGTTATGTAGTGATAGCTGGTGAAACCATTCACCACTTATCTCTGTCATGGTGCTCTCTTCTAAGAACAAGGTTTTCAAATTCCTGCATTCAAACGCAATAGTTAATACAAATCTCAATTTCAGGATGCCTACTATGCATTAAAAACTCTAGTTGTGCAATTTCTATTTCATAATTCTGATATACTTTAGGGGAGATTGCAATAATAGGCTCATGTTTGAATGGGAAGAAGAGAAAGAGAGGTAAGATGAAACTACAAATTCTTATGCTTTGTTTAAAGACTTAGTATTAGAGAATAACAAGCAATGTTACATGCATAAGGAAAATTGAATCAAAATAATAAAACTTTGAGAGTATTAGACGATAATAGTATGAAGATTTTTCTTGAATGAGAGCAGTATGAACTTTTGGGTTATTTTGTGATGACAATCGCCATCATGACTATGAGGGAAAACCTCGATCTAATGATTATGTAGAGGGTCATAGTTACTCAATACTCATTGATCTTTTGCCACAAGTTTTTTACACATGCTGGCAACGTGGTTAGGTAATGTGAGCCGTTGACTTAAGAAATTGACATGACATCAATCTTTGTGTATTAAACAAAAAAGTGATGTGACAACGGAAGGATTTTAACAAAAAAACTTTGTCAGCACATGCTAACAAAAAAAACACTTAATACTAAGAAAACAGTATAAGTATATAGAATTAATTTCTAAAGTATACGTATAAGTATATAGAAGAAAGTTCTTTTTTAATAAAGAAAAACTTATAGTGGTTGTCAACCATGACAACCACCACAATGAAAACGATATTTATCCATACATGTGTCAACTTTTATCTTCGCCATTCATTTTCTTTATTTAGTACAACATTATAAAATATATTTTCTTAATTAAAATAAATTTTCTGAAATTTTTTAAAATTTAAATATCTTAAATCTAAATTTTTGCCTAGTAAATAAGCATATTGTGAAAAATATTTATTTTAAATTTTTTCAAAATAAACTAAAATTTTAAAAAATATATTTTATAATTTATATTAAATAAGAAAGTCAATGGTTAAGATAAAACTCAGCACATGTACAAATAAAATTTATTTTACTTACGGTGGTTGTCATGACAACCACTATAAGTGCATCCTTTTTAATAAATGCTTTAGTGTATAAGTATGAGTGTATTTTTTATAAGTTTTACATTACCTAAGTACAATTAATTTCTAAAAGAAAACAGTAAAATAACTGTTAAAGAGTTATATTTTTTTATTATAGTAGTAATACTAAGATTATATAGATATACAATTGAAATACATAAAATTTACAGTTTTTATTATTGTTATATATAGAAAATAGTGCAAATCAATATATATTTGGTAAGTATTAATTAGATTAGATGTGGAAAATCTCTCTGATCATATATGTTTCAGGTACAAATTTTCAGTTCACGAAAAAAGTATTGATTTCAAATTAAAATAGCAAAATGATAAACAATTTGATGTAAGTATCTTTCATTTCACTTGACCCACTCATAAAGTTAAATGTAAATATATTTAAATTATTATAAAGGTATTTTTTATTACCTTGAGGTTATTACAACTTATGAACAATATAAAATTAATTATTCATGAATACTTTTCATAAATATAAAATTAAGTATAAAATATGCATTTTCAATCATGATTAATCTATTATTATATTTTTTGACATAACTAACAATATTATTAAAAGTTATAAAAATGTGAAATATGAACAATTAAAAATGGTTATTCAAGATGTGTATCATTGTTCAACAAAATATTATGGACATTTTTATTTCTTTTTTGAAATCAAAAGGAATACCATCCATTCAACGGCAATGGCTACAAATTTTCAGTTCACGTAAAAGTTAACGTCATCTCAAACCAGAAGATATCGAAACAATTCAGAGCCTACTACTAAACGTATGTTTTGAAGCAGTAAACTTGATCAAAAGGGCAAAACCCCTAATTTTAGGGTTTGCGGTGTGACCTAATTAAAACATTAACAATGGACAAAAAACAGCCGTAAATCACAAACCTAAACTACATGAAACAGAAGAAATTAAATTAAGAGAACGTTTGATAGAAACCCTAGGGAAATTTTTCCCGGGGAAAATTTCCCATGGGAAAGATTTTCCCTAGGAAATTGTATAAAATGGTGGACTCGCCATAAAATTTTTCCCATAGTCAACCTATTTCCAAATATGGGAAAATTAAGTCAACCCAAAAAAATTGAACATTTCCCCAATGTTTTTGACCAACCAAACGCACCCTAAGTAACAAAATAGACTGACCTGCAAGAGCGAGTAATATGGAGGAGTCCATCAGTGGTGAACCCAGAACACTTATCCAGCTTCAAAGACTGCAACACTGGACCTTTCATGGCGGCAATCTTCTCCAGATCGTCATCACTGACAATCATTCTTCGAAAATGAACCAACTTAAGCCGTGGGATTTTCTCCAACACAACCAGCCATGGCTCCGCGTAACCTCCCCAGTTTTCCTGCACCATATCAAACATAGCCACTCTAGGCTTTCCCTTCAACTTCACCGACTCGATGTTCGGAAACCGCCGGTACAGCCGCCGTGGCGTGGTGGCGTAACAGAAGTTGATGGAGACGTGGCGCCTCGTCAGACGGTCCAGGTCGTACCACCGCCGGCACACGACGGATATCGCCGCCCTGTCGGTGGGGTCTTCGACGTACGGCAGGATGCATTCCAGGATTTCGTCCGCTTTCTGGCAATTCGTCATAACTCAACGTCAAATCTGCGAAACAAACTGTAAATCTTGTGATTAATCACTGTAAATTTTCTATGCGATTTTATTATTTACATTTCGATATACAATTTTCCGTGATGAGTTAATTTCGATTCTAACTATCTCATGGATCTATAGAATCAATAGAAGGTGCAGAGTACTTACGGTGTCTGGAGAAGATCAGGAGAAGGTACCATAGAAAGTAGAAACGGATGAAGTTATGCGCGTCAATTAGGGTTTTTTGCCTTCATTAATTTATTCTAACATTCTTCTCCTAATATTTTTTTTTCCTTTTATTTTCTCCCTACCGTTTTTTTTAGTCATAGAATTAATACTGCAATTATAGTAACATTCATCCACGTATAAGTCGACAACCAATATATTTTATATTAATTGTAATAAATCATCTCATATGAATATTGGCCGTATTTGGTGAAACTAATGTTGTAAATAGCGGATAATAATTTATTTAGTGGACAATGGTTTAGATTGTGGATAGTTTAAATAGTGAATAACGGATGTCTAATCAGAATTAGGATTGCGTGCGGTAAATTTAACAGTTGAGTTAGTAGATTAAAGGGAATTGACATAGAATGATATGGATAATTTTCAAAAATAAACTTTTCGATCAGAGGGTATTTTTCATCAAAATATATGAAACACTAACCGTTAACTTTATTAAGATTTCACAAAATGTTACTTGAAACGTTAAATGTTAATCAAAATATTACCTTATCAAATGCTAATGTTTATGCAATTAGACCCTATTTGGCGAAATCAGAGTTTTAGATAATGGATAGCGGCTTATGTAGCGAATAACAGTTTAGGCAACGCATAGATGTTTAAGGGATAGCGGATGAATGTTCAAATAAGAATTGCATTCGGTAAATTTAACAGTTGAATTAGCAGGTTAATGTGAATTGACATAAGTGGATATGGATAATTTCTCAAGATAAAATTTTCAAAGGGCATTTTTAACTGAATATGAAACTCTACTCTAAACAAGGGGTGGGCAAAAAAACCATAGTCTGCGGTTCGATCCAAAAAACTGCATAATTAGCGAATAAGTTTTGAAGTTGGATGATCAGTTAATCAATTCGAAAAAATTTTCCGGATCACAAATCAAGTACGAATCCAGGGTTGAAAATCCAAAAATCCAAAAAAGGAGTTGAAATTCCGAAAATACTTCATTTACGACTTTGAACCTGTGAAATGTTATTTTTTCATTGTAAATTGGTACTCATTAGTTTAGAAATGTAACACATGCAATATATCATGTTTACTACTTTCAACCCCTGGAGATAAGAAGGACAATAGTTATGATGATTGTATGACCATTTTAAAAATTCGTGTATATGTGGTAACCCGATCCAAAAGTTGGTTAACCGAAACTTTCTGATCGGATATAGATCAGAAATTTTATTATCTGACAATTCGGTTAACTGAAAGTCCAGTTATCCGACATTGACGAACGTTATGCAATTACAATTTTGACATGGTAAAAATGTTGAACACTACCCTAGACGCTACTATATAAAACGCAGTCTTAAGGCTCTGCTTGGAAAGGAAGTTAAAAAATGAAGAGTAGGAGTTCATAAGAATAAAGGAGAGTGAGAGCATGAGAGGGTTCATAAGGGTAAACTAATTACCCCTATTTGGGAGAACAATTTGGAGAGTTAATAAGAGTAAAATGTTAATTGACATATTTACTCTTTCACATTATATGTAATTCAATTAGGGTTAAGGGTATTATGGTCATTTCCCATTGTAGGTATATTATAACTTGATTAAACACCTCCTCACACCCCAAATTGGGGTGTTAAAAAATAAGGTTTAAGAGGGGTGTAAACCTCACTTCCCTCTCTCACTCTCTTCCCAAGCGTGGGTAAGGAGTAGTTAGGACCCTCATTTACCCCTCCTAACCCCCCTTTACCCCTTTCCTAAGCAGGCCCTAAAGTTTTGACTTAATTAAAATGCTAAATTATTAGATTAATATTGATGCCATTTTATAAGCATAAATGGTGGTTGCAGAGAATAAATTTTTCTTGTGAAATATATAAGATTTGCTGTGGTGAAGTGAGAGATGGTTTCCAACTTTCCATACTTACTAATGTATAAATTAGGTAAACTTAAATTTATTCTACTTTTCTAATATCTTTTATTGTTCAATTAATAAAAATTCCAATAATATTCCTAATTAAGAAAATCTTGAATTAATAAGATTCTCATCACTGTGGCTCTAAGGTCGGCGTATAGCAATAATGATATTATGATTAGTTATAATCCTTAAACTAAAATTTTAGTTCTTAGGCTAAAATTTACAAAAATATAATTAGAACCCCTAATTCTGCATCAAAAGCTAGTGTCGGGGCAGAATTTCTCTGGGTGAGTTCATGTGTGAGGCTACAATTGATCTGAAGATGCATATTATTAGAGCTTGCAAAATTTTTTCCAACTCAGAATATCCGAATTGTTTGACTTAGAAAAAATCGGGTCTAAACATAGATTTTTCGTCTAAATTTTTGTATTGACCGAATTAACCGAATGTTCCGACATAAATTCTTTTTTTTTTCTATTATCCGACCCGATTTTAGCTTCGCCTGGATTGTCCGACGTGAAATAAGACCAGGTTCAGACATGAATTTCTCATCCGAATTTTGACATTGACCAAATTTATCCGACCTGAATTGTTACCGATGCTACATACTATGGACTGAACCGATTATAAAGATATGAGACTTGTCACACATTCGTAGTATGGAACAATTGGTAAGGGTTTTACATACTAAATGGACTGCTCTCACATAATATACTGGTATGAATTTTCCCAAAGATCAAAGAAAAGCTAATAATTTAGAAACGATCTACCCTCGGATGCTCTAAGTTTGGTAGTTTTCAACTTTCTTCATTAAATTGTACATAGGAAAATCTTCTCAATATAATCCACTTCCAAATCGAGACATTCTCCAAAACTTATTTCTCAATATAATTTACTTCCCAGTCGAATCATTATTTTTCCCAAAATCTTCTAAATTTATACGGTAATAATGATATCAAACTCATAATTTTGAATGGTAACTTTTTTCTTTTTTTAGAAGGGAATTTTGGATGTTAATTAACATTTGTCTCCGTTGGATATTCTTGTGGTGATTTGCCTATTTATTTAGTAAACTTGAAAGAAATACAAATAAACACGTGGGAATTGTTTTTGGTGGGAAAAAGTTGGAATCTTTAAATTAATTACATCACACTAACAGCTGAATTAGTACGTGAAGATTGTTCAGTTACATACATACCCCTTGATAAACAATTTGCCCTATTTTCTCCACGTTCACATTGACGTTAAATAATTGATGTACAAGAATTATGGCTGAAACCACCGTCGCCGGCGCGGTTGATTACAAGCGCCGTCCAGCCCTCCGACAAAAGCATGGCCGTTGGAGATCGACTTGTTTCATCATAGGTAAAACTTTCTAAATTTCCACGTAAAAATTTCTAGATTTTTCATCTGGGTAGTTGTGTTTTGTTGGTTTTGATGAGTAAAACACTAAACTGTCAAATGGGTACTGTTGGAAAGTGGTGGATTTGGCGGAGAGAATCGCTTTTTACGGGATGTCGGCGAATTTGATCACCTTCTTGACCGGAAAACTGGGGCAGTCGACGGCTCAGGCGGCGGCGAATGTGAATGCTTGGCGCGGCGTGGCGGCTCTTCTGCCCATTTTTGGGGCTGTAATTGCTGATTCTTTCCTTGGCAAGTATTACACTATTCTTGCTTCTGATCTTCTCTACATCTTAGTTGGTGCTTCCTTCTTTCTTTTTCTCTCAACTCTTTGTCTAGTGGTGCAATAGGGTTTTGTGTAAAGGTGATGATAAGTGTCTTGCCCCAAAACACTGTTTAAATGTCTTCTCTTTTATAAAATCAATATTTATTATCATTTTTAACCTCAATTTTTTTGACGGATACTATTAATTATCAATTATAAGAATCTTGGAATATGTTGGCTACGCCAACAATTAAAATTGATACCCTAATGAATGAACTCCATCCGTTGGGCATAGTTTGGACGCATTTTCATAAATTTTAAAAAATATAGATAAAAATGTGATTTTATAACATTTATATATATTATTATAGTTGTAGAAGTCAATCATGTCATTTTTTTGCAATTTAATTTACAAATATATAGGTTTTGTAGTATCACAATACACTTAACAAGTGTCTTGTCCAATACATTTATCATTTCTCTTTGTGTAAAGCTTTTTTACAACTAATTACTTCATTGAACTTGGGCTTTAACTAAACTGTCACTAAAGGTGGGAGTTGTTAAATAAAACTCCCAAACAGTAAGGTTAAAAAAAATTAATTCCCCAAACTGGGGGGGGTTCAGCAAATTTTCCCATTATGCTCTTAGCAAAAACAGTAAGGTTAAAAAAAATTAATTCCCCAAACTGGGGGGGTTCAGCAAATTTTCCCATTATGTATGCTCTTAGTAAAAACAGTAAGGTTAAAAAAAATTAATTCCCCAAACTGGGGGGTTTCAAGCAAATTTTCCCATTATGTAAGCTCTTAGTAAAATATGTCTTGTTGGGTATCGTCTGTTAACCGGATGTACATAGAGTGAATTTCGTCTTCTGTATCATTCAAAATGTTAGTTTTTGGTCACCTGGATATTGATATATAATTATATATCGTTTCAATCTGAATGTTATCAGGGATTGGGTTTGCTCACTTTATCAGCAGCACTGCCATCTTCTGTTTGTGTGTCCCATGAAAGAACCCACCAAAGCCTTCCAAGTGGATGTTCGTCGCATCTGCAGAAAATACTTTTCTTTTTCGCGCTCTATATGGTAGCTGTTGCACAAGCCGGGCACAAGCCATGCGTCCAAGCTTTTGGAGCTGACCAGTTTGATGGAGAAGACCCCGAGGAGCGCAAAGCCAGGAGCTCCTTCTTTAACTGGTGGTATTGTGGGGTTTCTATGGGCGGTTTGATTGGAATTACAACCTTGAGCTATGTTCAGGACAACCTAAGTTGGACCCTGGGATTTGGGATCCCATGTATATCATAGCAGCTGCTTTGGTGATGTTTTTGTGTGGAACTATGACTTATCGCTACACCGCAAAAGGCGAGAATCAAAACCCGTTCATTGTATTCTTGTGGTCCTCCCTCTCTATGATCGTGCTTTTGTGCCAATTGCTAGAGCTTTGACCGGAAAGCCATCTGGAATAACAACACTGCAGAGGATTGGTATTGGATTGTTCATATCGATCATTTCTATGGTAGATGCAGCCGTCATAGAGAAAATACGGCTCAACACTGCTTTGAAACACGGCCTGATTGATCAACCAAATGCGACAATTCCTATGAGAATTTGGTGGCTACTTCCGCAATACATCCTATTTGGGACCGCACAAGCCTTCATTGTGGTTGGGCTGCAGGAGTTTTTCTACGATCAGGTCCCGGATGAACTGAGGAGCGTGGGGATGGCTCTATACATGAGTGTGTTTGGTGTAGGGAGCCTCTTGAGTAGCCTTTTGGTCTCGATTGTTAACAACATGACTAGTGGACGTGGAAGAGTGAGTTGGTTGGATAACAATCTGAATCGCGCCCATCTTGATTACTTCTACTGGTTGATTGTTGGTTTTAGTGTCGTAGGATTTGCCTTGTTTGTGGTTTTTGCAAAGGCATATAGATATAAGAAAACTCGGAGCATAAACCAGTAGGGGTGGATTGCGGAAAATGCTCGTATACGTATAGGCAGTATAGCTTGTGTTGTATCTTAAGTGTACTGAATAGTAAGGCCACGATAAAACCATGGATTATTTGCGTCCAGTGCAACGCACGTGCAATGCATGGGTTTAAGTACTAGTATATATATATATATATTTCTGGGTACGAAGGGTGAAGGTTGGAATATGCAAATTTCAATGAGGGCATTTTTGCAAAATTACAAGATTAATATATAATTTTTTAAAAAAAAATAAAGACATTAAAGTATTCATGAATAATTATCATTCAATGGGAGTTAATGAAGGTACACGAAAAGTTAGGCAAAAGAAAACATAATTGTCATTTATTTCATGTGTTTGTTACAAATTGTTTATATTGTAATGTTGTCATCTATTATAAAAATAAAAGTTAAAATATTTTTATGGGTTTGTGTTGTTTATAAATCAAATAAATTGTATCTTCAATCTCTTTTCCATATCACATTCCTTCTTAAAAAAGAATACTTAACGTATACTTTTCGTTAAATCATTAAATTAGATAGGAAAATTGGATGGTAATATAACGATCTTTAGGGGTGTTGAATGACAATATACCGACCTTCAATTTTGGATAGTAATATCACTGACCTTTATAGTTTGGTGACATTAATATACCTTCAAGGATTTACACCCTAAAATTAACAACGAAACTAACCCCCTATTCCTAAAAATACCGAATACAAACACTCCACACCCCTAAAAATACCTAAAAACGGCACCGGTTTTTTTTGCACCGCCTGCCACGTCAAACCGTCAACCAGTTCGCCGCCCAGAAAATCCTTGAAAGCACATTAATGTCACCAAACTATAAACGTCAATGATTACTGTCCAAAAGCGAAGGTCGGTATATTGCTATTCAACACCCCTAAAGGTCGGTATATTACCGTCCAATTTCCCAATTAGATATAGTTAAATTATATCTTCTTGTGCAATATTAAGTTAATTTTTTTGTATTTTTAAAAAATATTATGAAATTATACATACAACATTTTATATGTTTTCTTATAAATCACGCTTTTAATAATATAAGCATTTTATTATTGTCCCGTGCAAAGTACAGGTCTGAAGACTAGTTGAAGTTGAAAAATTGTCCATATTGAGATATAGTTTTGATTGCTATTGGTTCAAATGATGAAGTGGATGTCCTCCCTTGCTTGTATTTAGTCCAATTATAAGTTATAGAAAAAAGTACAAACTAGAGATTTAGATAGTCTTTGTAACTATAAGCATAAATGTATAACTTAGATCATACACCATAATTACAATGATTCTTATATGATATTGTCCAGTTCAGTGCATCTGGTAAATTTAAGGCAACATTGGCAAAGAAAAAAGCCAAATTGTTTACATACATTATGGTATTTTTGTGGAGAGATTCTTGATTGATTGCTAATAGCTATGAGTAGAGATTTTGATTGTGATCTTGATTGTAGTCAATTTAGCTATTCTTTTTGTATCGTTTCTGTATATAAGTACTGATGGACTGTATATTTGCTCCCCTCCTTTCTATGGCTGAAAACATTGTCCCCAATGACGTTGATTACAAGCGCCATCCAGCCCTTCGATCAAAGTATGGATGGTGGGAATCGGCTGAAGTTGGGACGCTTTTAAAAAGACATTGAAGTTCATGTGTATGACCAATAGCTTAATCCAAACAATGTAAAAGCATTCTACTAGAATGGTATAGCTCAAGCTAAGGTCGGCAACTCTGAAGAACCTAAGATAGCGCTCACAAGAGCCCTCAAAATTAGTCCGTCCAACTTGGAGGCAAGGAATATCACATCCGACTCCGACAAAAAAACTAATTTGGAGCCACTAACGCACCAAAAATCTACGCTAACATGGTGCAAAGATTAACAGAATTGTCGAATCTTCAGTATAAGGGTGAACGGTAACCAGGATGATGGGAAGAGGAGTTATGACATGGCTACTTAAAGAGATCTTGATGAAGAAACCAATATACTTTCGACATATGTAACAATTTGTTGTCTATTTTCAGTTTATACTTACTCGAGGAAGCAACAAAGTAAATATGAAATACGAAGCATCGTCGAACCCCCTGAGGGTGAACAATTAGTTGTCTTAAGGGTTGTCTTACAAGGACAAAATGTAAGCAAGGAGGGGATCGCGTTTTGCAGGCCCCAAGCATAACCAATGCCATGAGTCAAGCCGATGACCTATTCTGGTCGGGTAAATTCGGGTAGAACAAATTCGGAAAGAAATTCATATCCTGACTCGGTTGTAGTTCGGGTCAGACCGGGTCGGACGAAGCTAAATTCATATCAAAATCGGGTTCGAACAATAAAGAAAAGAAACACTAATCCTAAGTCCTAACCCTTGGTTTTGCGGGCCAAACTGGGCAGATCCTGATACTCAGAATCAAGTCTACCAAGAGGTCCCCAAAGGATTTTAGGCAGTACATTAGTACAGTAGTACAGTTTAACCCCAATACATAACCTAAAACAAAGGAAACGTCAACACAAACATCCAAAATAACACCATCAATCTCAAGCAGAAGCAGAAGACAATTGATATACAAAGATCCATTTACACTTACTCATCAACTGCACTCAACAACTGCACTCAACAAAGCGGCTCAACTACATCATGTAATTACATTTGCAAAGCCCAAAAACTAACCAACCATATACATTTCTTTTGTTACCCCACATTTTTGCCAAACAAATGGATACACCCATCAAATACAAGCACAAAAAGGGGCAAATTATCCATTCAACAGTCCTTGTCTTCAGCCTTTGACATAAATGCAGAGTCCTCAAAATTACCATCGCCAGAATAATTCCTGACAGCATCTGAGGAAACAGTACCACCAGAACTACTGACTCCGACTGATCTTTCAGACTCTGAAGCCAATGAAATAGCTGCAAAACCGCTCACAATGGCGGCACCGACATCTGTTGTCCCGCTGTAGAGGCCTCGGCTGCCGGTGACCATGATCTCTTGCTTGTCGTCGTTGCTCAGAACAGCAGGCAAAACCTCCATAAGCGAGGAATTGGGATGACCGCTTGAACTGCCAATAAGCAGCCTCAAAGTCTCCCTCGCACTTTTCTCCGCCACAGATTCACACTCGGGAAGCATCGGGCCCACCAGCTTCGGATGTAATGGTGGGATGTTGGTTGGTATCCCAGGGCCCGCACTCACCAAGTAACCTTGCCCGGAGGAGCAAACTTCGAGGACAGGAATGTGAACGATCGGATCACACATTAGAGGGGTGAATATCGGAATCTGCTGCATGTTTGGCTTGGAGAACGGAAGCCGTGCTAGAGGATCTGACAGCAAGGATGGAAGTTCCAGAGGAGTTCCATCGGTCAAATTGAGGGGAGGAAACTGTGGAAGTAAGGTGGAGGGGCATGTTGCTGGTAAGAGACTGGAAAGTGGGGGGAGAGAGAACGGTTCGGGTGACAGCATCGGGAGTTGAGGAATAGGTGTTATAGATGGGGAAGTCCCCGGGGGACACCAGCAGTAGTAGGGGGAAAACAAAGAGCTCACGGGAGGAAATTGTGATTTTGTATTGAAAGGTTCCGGTGAAGTGCGCTTCTCAAGTGAGTCCAGAAAATTCAATGCAGAAGCTGAGCCACAGCTGCTGGTGTTAGGCTCTGAATGCTTCGCCCTCTCAGATTGATTCAGAGCTGCACCATCTACAATGGGAAGATGGAGATCACCGGAACGTCTCAGCCTTTCCCTTGAGGAGCTTCTCAAGGATGACAAGGCCCTTGGCAAACCTTCTTTAAAAGAGCTTGACCTTGGACTTAGGCTGCCTCTATGTTGAGGTTGCCCCTTTAATGTCTGACTCCCAACATGTCGCAGGCGTGATTGTCTAGCTAGAGTTGAGAAAGACTGGGAGGTGAAACCCGGTTCTGAACTAGTGTTTGCTCTGATGGACCCACCTTGACTATTGATACCACTTGAGCCAACAAGATAGGCACGAAGATAGGTTGCAAATCGTTCAAGGCGGGACTCACTGATACCAGATAACTCAGATAGTGTTGGCTTCGTCCTTAACAAATCCTTCATCTGATACACCATAAACAATTTAAGTTAGAGACTCTTTCTATTCCTCTTTTGTCAATAATCTCGATAGTTGACAAAGATTATTTTAACTTAGATTGTAATGGACTAAAGTAACAGGCCTCCATTAAACTTCCTTTGCTTCTTTTCCATGTAGTAGGTAGCGACAGATTTCTACATTTTAGGTCAATTGGAACCAATCTCTCTAAATTTCAAAGTGAGATAGCTATATCCGAACCCTTCATACCTCGCCTGGGCAAGATTTCAAAATATTGGTTTTGGTTTTGGTACACTTTCTATTCCTCCCCCTACCCACTCCCCTTGTTCTGGTGGGCAAGGATATGGATGTTTATGAACATGATTCGATGTTTATGTACCAAGCTTACTATGTCAATGCTTCAACATACCTTGCAGAGCAATTCAGATCCAAGAAGCTTTGACTGCTCTGCGCACCAGAAGTAAAAACTCTCACCATCAGGAATCTTCACCAGAAAAGAACGTCCAGACTGGTCTGCAGGAATTTCATCAACTACCAAAGCAGAGCAGTCAGAAACATCTCTTAAAGTTGTCAATCTCTGAATGTGACCATCATCACCCACAAATGAAAGCCGCAAATCAGATGATGGCAGCAAAGTAAGGTTCAGATTTCCCCTGTAATGATAAGAAACTTATTGAAATAATTGACAATACATACAATTGTAAACAGAAAAGTGAGAGACACAAATTACCAGGGACACAAAAAAATATAGAGAGGCTCAGAAGGCCATTAATACCCAAGAAAACACACAGCTGTGAGAAGATCAATGTTCCCACCGACATTACACTAGCAGCATTCATGTTTTAGAAAATTCCAAATAAACAAAAAGAATATTAAGAGACCTACAGGTAAATTGCCTGGGCACAAAGAGACATCATAAGTACACCCAAGCAACCAAACCAAAATAATACAGCCAAGTAACAACAAGATGCACAACAGTAGCGCTGGAATGAGTAAGCTATCCAAATACAATGAAATCCAAGGCAAAGAAGTTCAGAGTTTATCAAACAAACCAAATAATCCAACCAACCAAGTAACAAGTTGCACGACAGTAGCAGCTGGAATGAGTAAGCTATCCAAATACAGTGAAATCCACGGCAAAGAAGTTCAGAGTTTATCAAAGCAAAGCACAGAATTTGATAATCAAACAACAAATCAAACAAATGGTAATAGTAAGAGGGCACAGCTGCAAAGTGTAAACCTAGGACCATGCTAACCTTAACATCATCACTGAAATCAAACAGAACTAAGGTAGCTAAAAGAAAAACAATAAAGGAGGTCACTCCGATAACATACACCAAAGAGACAGTGAAGCGCTTTACATGACATGAGAGTGTGAAACTACCTTTACTTCTCCTTATAGAGTTCTTAATGATACGCCCAAATTACCTACAATTCAAAAGATATCTTAATTTGAAAGAATGAACAGTCATTGTTAATAATCTCAAATTTCTGACCAGCAATCCCTGCATAACACTTCTTGCCAACTGGCCAACAATCTCTTACAGAGATACCTACCACATTAACTGCTATAATAACCCCAACAACATTTATATCATCAAATACACTTCCACCAACATACTAACCCTGAATCTTGTTAACCTTAAATTAACATATTAGACAATTCCAAATAGTTCACATTTCCCAAATCTTTGGGGTTGCTTTTTCCAATAAACGTGAATAAGAAATGGATAACGCTGAAGGAGCTCCATAAACAGCTCAATGTAACCCCCAAAAATCAACAAGTAAAATATAAAATACAAGTACAGACCAAAGCACCGCAAACGAATCACAGAAAATATTAAGCCAAATCATAAAAAGTTCAACAGAGAAAACGCCCACTGTGCTCTGCAGAAACCCCTGTCAGCTGTAGCATCTAGCCTCAACATACAGGAATGCCGCCCAGGAATCCCTCTACCAGTTAAACGAACAATCTAACCCAGTTCTTAACAAGCAAAAACACCACTGAAATCTTCACAGTAATAGGACTCACTGTACAAGGAAGCAAGACGAAGAGGAGAATGGCATCCTCAAACACACTCCACCAGGGATTTCATTTTAACATGGAGGTAGGTCCAAGATGTTGTTCCCAACAAACGTCACACCATCCTGTAAAAACACGAAACTTGCCTATGCATGCAAAGTTGGAATTAAAAATACAGAGAAGATAGTATAGCTGACCACAAATGAATGCACATACGGCACATATCGCAAAAAAGGAACAAAATTATCATAGGCAATGGATCGCAGAGTAAATAACTTGGTTACAACAGTACTAGACGACATTTGAAGGGAACCAAGATGAACAACCAAAAGTACACCCAAAAAAACTGTTGATGAATAATCATAGTACACTCAAAAGGGGAAAGGGAAAGGACAAGCAAAAAGACTCCGGGGAGGGGGCAATTCTAAGTATCACTAATTCTTATAGTTTTAGAACACATAGAACCAAACTCAGATGACCAAATAGTGTTCATCCATTACAAAATCCTATTAAACTAAAGCATAGCTATAAGCATGAGATAACTATCCCCGTAGCATACATCTCTTGAGTATTGCCATTTTCGTTTTTCACTCAAACATATGCTGACATCTCAGATTGTGCAACACAAAATCAAGCAAAAACCAGAAATGGACCCAAAAATTTAGTCAAGAGCATTCTCATTAAAAGACAAACAAGTACACAACCAAGCAGCCTCCACGGCTTGGCACTAATAAAGAAACATTGTAATAAGTGAAACTAAAACTCGCCAAATACTAAAGCATTACATGTTCTCATGTACAAAACACTCATTAGGTCATACAAAGGCACCCAGTTACCTTTCAGAAGTCGGACATAGCAACGTTCCCTGCTTATCAACCTTCCCCGCGCGGATGGAAACTAGTGGAACACATAGGCACCTTGCTAGAAGTCCAACTTCGGACGCCTCAAAATGCTGTCCATCCAAACACAAAATGCAACATTAATAAGGAGAGCAACAGCATCTCTACAAAATAAATAAATAAATAAATATACCAGCAGCTCAACTAGAAACTAAACAGTGTTTCAGGCTTCAATGTTATACATATGAGCATGAATCACCCTAGACTAAGCAAATACTATTAACCAATGGAAACAATATCGATCTTAAAAGCATTCGATCGACTTGACTGACTAATTCCCCAAATTTTCACTGATCAAATATGCATATGATCAGATAAGGTTTAGTTTAATTTTTAGGAACATTTCCTTTCACTAGCTAATTTGGTAGTTTTAGAAACGGGATGTTTGAGATTCATCCGCCATGTGCCAGAATACTATAAACTTGCAATTGAAATCTAACGGAAAGAATACATGGATAACGAGTAGATCAAGTTTAGAGACGAACTTGAGTAAGGTGAGAGAGAAGGCGATCTTCAGCTGCACCGCTTGATGAAGAGTTCACCTTCAACAAAGGCTTCAACCTCTCATCAGCGCGGCAAGCTCCAATCACCTGCAAATCCAGAGCCTGCAGCCACTGAAGGAAGTTACTTTCTCTATCACTCTGCTGCAACAACAGATCACCATCTCCATTCTCGACCAAAATCTCACTCAATCGATCCGCCAATCCACCTGATCTGACGGTTGTTGTCGCGTCATTTGATCGAGCAAACTCATCGCCATCATCCATAGAGTCTTGTCTTCTACGAGCATCCATTACGAAATCCAAAAATTGTTTCAATTAATCGCACCGCTAATCCGAAACCCTAAAACCTAATCTGACACCGATTTTTGACACAAAAAGTTTGTGATTGTAAGGAATTCAAATTTTTCGACAAATCGCCTAGATCAAAATCTTTAATTTTGCAGTTAATGACAAATTCTCCAGAAATTCAGCGAAAGAATCAATCGGCGAGCAAAATAGCAATCCGAAAAGATGATGTTTCGATGAAATTGATGCAATTCCACCACTAAAAATTGCAGGTTTGAATGAATAATGGATAACGAGAGCCAATTAGGGAAGGTTTTCTACGAAAGGCAGCCGTTCGCTGGTACCTCTGAATCCATATGACGATGATAAGGTAAGGATGGGAAGATAATATAGAGTTGGTTTTTATGGGTAGAAAGATAGGCGGACGCCAAATGATTGTGAATTAGGGTTAAATTGCGAGGGGGCGATTGCGGCTTGTTTGATTACCCGTCGTCTACTGCCTCTCTAGTCTCTACCGTGCATCGCGATCTGTTAATGGGTAAAGGTAGACATGTCCAAGGTTGTTAAAATCGGGATCCTAACTCGAAACTATAGGGAAGTTAGGATCAGAATTTAGCATGTAGGATCATGGATCGTGTGTAAATTGTAGAATCGTATGGATGATTTTGAATCATAAAATCGTAGGATCGTAAATCAGGATCGGGATTTTAATAACTATGGACCTGTCCATTCGGAAAGGTTATGAGTCGGTCATATATCAGGTTCGGACAAATACCCGTCAGATGTATTTTGGGTTCGGGTGAATATAGACAGTGTACTCCGATTTCTGGTCAACCCACCAGATTATGATTACGAGAGTTTTCCACTTTTTCTTCCAAAAGATTTGTCTTTAAATATTATTTTTGGTACAATATACATAGTAAAATATGGTTATCTTTTACTATTGATAGATTATTGTAATTTGTAAATATTTCAACTTAAATTCGAGAAATACAAATGAATGAGTTGCGGTTATAGTTTAATGGTCATTAATTCCAACGAAAAGTCCCAAATTCTAATAGATTTGAACGTAAAAAATGAAGTTTTTGGGCCAAATAGGCGGGTCAGGTTTGGCCCGCTAATTTGCAGGTTTCCGGGCTCATTATATTTCGGGTTCGGATCGAGAAAATCATGTTCGAAACTCAAAATTTCCGCGTGAGTTCGGGTCGAGTTTTCATGTCGGGTCAAAGATTGACATGTCTAGGTAAAGGTAAAGTTTTTAAATTCAACACTTTCTTTTAATGAAAGTCTAATAAATAAGAGTATGGTTTCAGAAAATATTATTTTGAATCAGAACTTTGAGAACATGGAACCTAATTTTAAATGTAAATAAATAAATAAAATGCATTAAAATGTATTCAATATTCAAAAATCTTATTAATCTTTCATTTCATTGTCAGTGCTTAAATCAAGCGTGGCATTGCGGTAATGATAATTTGAGAATGTAGTATATTTGTCGCTAAAGTAAAAGTTACTAGTATTTTTTAAAAAAAAATTATATGTAAGAACATAAATTTTTTCATAAAGGATTTTTGGATGCTTATAAACTGAATTTTTGGTATATTAGACAATAATGCATTGAATTTTGACCTTGGACAATAGTGAACTGAACTTTGAGGGGGTTGGACAATAATGCGCCTGAAAAAATTTCGAAGGGGGTTGACTTTGTGATGATTTTACTGGCAGATCGAGAAGATGAATAAGCTAGATAATTTCTAAATTTATGACATGTCAACTAATCTACACATGCAAAGGTGATTTTATATAACTACAACAATAATCTTTCAACGCGAACCCGTTTAAACAAATGTAATTTTATGTTTTTTTAACTTTTTTTCAAAGTTAATTCTTTTTGCTTATGTGTATATTAGCTAACATGTCATAAATTTAAATATTTTTGGATCAATAGATGTCCCCACCTCCTACATTAGCCCTACATAGGATTGTCATCAAATCAGCAACTATCAAAATTATCATAAATATATTATTATTCAACACCCCTCAAAATACAGTATATTAAGGTCAAAATTCAATACACTATTATCCAAACTCTTTCATAAATGAAATACATGAATAACAGCGACAAGCCGACAACACTTGAACAACCAAGATATTTACGTAGAAAATATCCAACCCGAACCCCGACAATTCAGCCCAGCCCAACCCAGCACTCACGCAGACGCTAAAATTCCCAACCACCTCATCTCGACTCGACGCCGCGGCCAATCTTCACCGTCCATTAACTTGGTGTCACATCACAGGAGGGGCACGATCGTAAATACACTCCTCCAAAACTGGCTTTATCCACATTCACGTTCCCCACATCCTGCGACTCATCTCCCATTCTCTCTCTCTAGCCTCACCTCCCTTCTCTCTCTAAAACTCTGCCGATGAATTCCCGACCCTCACCGTCGCTGACGCATCCACCGTCGCCGGCGCCGATGTTCGACCTGGAAGTGACGATCGTCTCCGGCAAGCACCTGAAGAACGTCAACTGGAAGAACGGCGACCTCAAACCCTACGCCATCTTCTGGGTCGACCCGGATAACAAGCTCACCACCAAATCCGACGATTCCGGATCCACCAAACCCGTCTGGAACCAGCGATTCCTCATCCCCGTTGCCACCCCAATCGTCGATTCCTCCTTCAATCTGGAAATCTTCCACTCTAGGGCTTCCGAAACCCCCAAACCCTTCGTAGGGTCCCTCCAGGTCCGTCTCTCTGACCTGCCCGACCCGAATAACCAAACCCTAATCCGCACCTACGATGTCCTCCGCCCCTCCGGCCGTCCTCAGGGCAAGATCCGCCTCAAGCTCGCCCTGAAGGAGCACCCCATGGCCGTGCCTGATTACCAAAATGCCCCTCCCAGCGCGTACTATTACTCCTCCGCCCCTCCGTACCCGTCTTCGTCGTCGTCGGCGCATCCTCCGAACAGCGCCAGGTCAGCACCGTCGCCGGTCCCAGTTGCACCGCCGGCGTACCCTTACTCGGTGGGGTACTACACAGGGTATTACGCCCCGCCGCCGTTGCCCAGGACGTTTTCTGACAGGTTCAGTGTGCCCTCTGCCCCGGTGGAGTACGGGCAGCCCGGGTCGCGTGGGCCCGGGTTAGGGCTCGGGGCGGGCGTGGCGGTCGGGGCGGTTGCTGGAGCCCTTGGTGGGATGGCGTTGGATGAAGGGTTGAAGTATGAAGAGGCAAAGGCTGAGGATAATTTGGCTGCCAGGGATGATCTCAGTGATTACCGAGTTGATTACTGATTGATTAGGGGTAATCTAATTTGGGGGTAAGTTGCTTGTTCTGCTGCTGTATTTGGTATTTTTCCCTGTGTGTTTAAATGAAGGGGGAAAGTGAATGTGGATGTGAGTGTCTTTACTGGGTATGGTTTACTTTGTTACTGTATTGTATGAGGCACCTTAAAGGAATAAGAATGTTGTACATAGCTCTACTTGGCTGTCTTAATGATCAGTTCAGCTGTGAAAGTTTCTATTTTTATGATGGGTTGTCTTTGGTATGTTGATTTTCGTACTTGGGAATGTGTCCTGTTTGGGGTGGTGTGCTATTAGGCCTGAGGACATTATGTAATGATCCTGATGTAAATTGGTTTGAATCATCTTAAACAATAGGGGATATTTGCTTGAGGAGAGTGAATGTTATTGATGGATATGTTTACTTTATGGTTTAGTATGGAGCAGTTAGATTGAAGCACTTCTCTAGAATAATGAACACTGTATATAGTTTTAGTTGCTTATCATAATGATTCGATTATAGATGTGAAGGTTTCTTGTTTTGGTTACTGTGTTGTCTTTAATATGTGAATTTCCATTCTTCATATGCATATAGTAATGTGTATAGTTTTGAAGTGATCTGCTAGGGTGGGTTAAGGGAAATCTAGTACATTGGTGAGGCTGTTTTGTTAGAGTCCTCAACTCCTCATAATGGATGTGGTGGACTGCGAAGTCATCAATTGAGTTATGTCATAGCCCTAATCGAAATTGTGTCATGAACTAGCTGATCAACCTAAGACTTCCAAATTATATAATGATCAAGAAATAGACAGTTCCATGATTTCAATCACATAATTTTGTGGATTGAAATGATGTCATGGGTTTTGAGCTCAAGTTCACATGGATTCTGGGCAATAAGTTATGCTGGGTTAGATTTCATTGTTTTAGCTAATTGGGTAGGCTGGTTGCCTCAACTGTTTTCAACAAAATAGTGTGGTGAAACTGGTTGTTTACCAAAAATGTGAGACAAAGATAATGTATGAAAAGCTATTCAATTGAGGTTTTCTAGGTAGTTTCTTCTAGGGATACAAAACTATTTCAAATAGCCAGATTACCAAACACTGTAAGTAGCTTTTGACCAATTCAAAAATCCGTAACCATTAAAAAAAGCACCTATAAGCCACTGGCCAAACATGATCATGAGCATATTGGTAGATGTATCTGCTAGAGACTGGAGGAGACAGTAGAATTAATTACTCCTTCCGCCCTAAATTAATTGACATTTTGACTAAATTCTGACCGTTAATTACTCACAAATTACAATGAGTTACACTATGAAATTATCTCCATTATAATTTTTAGTAAACTATCTTTCTAATGACGGAAATTTCATATTGTAACTCGTTATGATATGTGAGTAATTAATGGTCAAAATTTAGTCAAAGTGTCAATTAATTTGGGAAGGAGGGAGTAATAAAGATGGGCCTAGCAATCCGATTTGAAGGCCAGCTATTTTGGCCTTCTCATATTTTATAATTTTGTGAGTAGTTATCTCATAAATGTTAGAGTGTAAAACAATTCATGGGGCTTCAACCATCCGCTTAAAGAAGGCCAAACCTGAGCAAGAGGTCTTAGGTTCGATTCTTAGCATCCCCCATATTTAGTTGTGCAAGGTTAAGAAGGCCTTTGCAGCATCCACGCTTCAAGCCAAAGGGCATTCGTGTGAGGGGGCGTGTTAGAGTGTAAAACCATTCATGAGGCTTCAACCATCAGCTTAAGCTTTTGGTTGAGATGGTTCCACAATAAACTTGTAGGATGTCATGTAGAACAAATTAGTTGATGGAGGCTTCCATTGGATAGGGGGCCAGGGGCTGGTAGGGTGGTTGATGCCATGGTGGTTGTTGATGATGATGAGGTTTCGTAAAACTTATTTGTTGAACCTTTCTCTTGGAAGTTTCCGAAAGGGTACTTTGTGGGATTGGGTTGCAAATGTGTTGTCCTATGATTAGAAATGGCTATTTGGAATATGTATACTGACTCATTCTTGGAATTGCAAAGTTTGGGTTAAGTTGGGAACTTGGTTTACTTTGTTTTGAGATAAATTACAATTATATGCAAGAATGTAATGGAGAGTTCGATGTCAATATTATCAGGGATGCAGTTTATGTGACAAATTCACAATATCCTAGTTCCAGGTATATGTAGTTGTGAAGCCTACCAATTCTAATACTGTACAGATCATCACGAGACAAACATTGCCATACTATCCTGGTGCAATGTTAACCTGCCAGCCTGATCTTGCTATTTGAGGCTTGTCTTTTGAATTGGATATTTTGGTTTTCGTATTGATTACATCTGCTATTTCCAGTTGAATTGTACAGCTGCTTGCATCTGCAATTCTCTAGTAGCTGAAGGTTGTTTGTCACAGTTGTGTGAATGCGGATGGATGGAAGTTTTATTAATTTTAAGCATATTTTGGCTGTCTGATATTATCTTTAGCTCCTAGTTTTGTATCTTCAGGAAATGGAACCCAAGTATTGTTATCCGTAAGTATATTATTTTCAATTTGAATGCTTCAAGTAGTTTCACATGTCTTATTTGCGAATTGTGATAAATAGATGTTTTGTGTGATGCAGATTCTCTCAAGTCACATTTTTATTCCATTTCTTTGTTAGTTGATTTCTGGTTTCCCTTGTGTGGTTGCAGCTGAATTTGTGTTTCTCTCTGACTTGGACTGAATTCATTTATCTCATCTCAAGTCTTTGAAAATGAGTTTTATTTTTCCATTCAATAATATTTATTCTTGTTTTCTGCTACTGTCATTAATTATGGCTTACTTGGATGTCGATATCTGAAGATGTAATCTGCTGCAAGTGCCCATGCTGAACATAGCCAGCAGCTACGGTGTGGGTGTGGGTTATTTCGCGTATAGGACATGTAATGAAATGTAGCATGTCAATTGTTTGTATGTAGGAAGGAGATTGTTTCAAGGCTTGCATGATGTGAAATTTGATATGAAATTGCAGGCTTTTGTATGTATCAAAGTGTACTAACTGCTGGCTTTCTGCCTTCTAAGTTCTAAGCATATATCCATGCCTTCACAGTATTGTTATTTGTTATAATTAAGTTGTTAGTAATGAATTGTCCAGTACGTGGGGCGATAGTTGATCAGAGTGTAGTCTTGGTGGTAGACTGGGTCGGAGGTCCACTCGAGAGGACGGGGACACAAATCGGAGGAGATAGCCTTGAGTTTGGGGTATGCTGTTGACAAAAATAGGTTTCACTTCTTGGGTTATGTGATCAATGATCAAGAACATATGGAGATTGGGGAAAGGAGTAGGGATTTGGGAACTTGCTAATAACCTTTTTCGATTTCAATTCCTTTCGGATCATGGTGAGGCTTATGTGATGAATGAGGGACCATGGTTTTTGGACAACAAATTGTTACTACTGAAAGAATGGGCGGGGAAGGAGTAGTATCAAGAGATTGTCTTCAACACGACTCAGTTTATGAGGTTTCGACTAATCGACCATCAAATAAATGAGATCTTTTGCAAAGGTTCTAGGGGAGGTTGGAATTTTTGTAGGATGCGATGAGGAGGTAATGCACGGGCGATAAGTCTATGTGCGTCAGGGTAGATGTGGATGTGACTAAACCATTGTCGGGAGGTTTAATGGTGAAAATAGAGGGGGTGATCGATATAGGCACATACGCTTTCAAGAGGAAGCTAGTTTACCAACATGTCCAAGAACTGGTATACGAAATCAGAAGTGTCAACAAGGACATGGACAATCTTATGCATTCATCAGAGTTGGCGGAGGTTGCATTGCAACCATGCCGGGAGCAATGAGTCTCATGTGTCAAGTTGTATAAGCATGTCTACAATGACAAGTCAAGGCACATTGGACTTATACATGCATACACAAATCAATTAATCATGGATGGACTAGCTAGTGACTATTGATTATGTGACCTCAAGTATAAGAAACTACTATCACTAGATTCGTAATGCAAAATAATATCGTATGAGTATAATGTTTTAATTTTCTTTTACATATACTATGTGTGAAATCGTTAGTCAAAGAAATATATTGGAGACCGTGGAACATGTAGTACATGACCGATAAAGTGGGAAGGATGGTTCTTTCATATTTGAGAATCTCCGTCAATGCCTCGGTATAGGTTCGGGATAATCAATCTTTTGTTTCATAGTCTAGGGGCTATTTACAAGTAGTCGATTAAAAACGCTCGGATGTACTAGCACTGCATCAAAGATGCCGTCATCGATTCTCCCGAGAGGCTACAATTATCGCGAATAGACATAAAACATATTAATGACATGATTAGGAATGCTAATTGTTTGGGAGTTCTTTATTCGATCCTTTTCCTTCTTGTTGCTGGGTATCTCGTTCATATACATCATCTCTTTGTTTTTTTGAGTTTTTCGTGAGTTACAGATAAAGTTCGAAAAGGTCAAATCTTTGATGATTTAATCATACCCTGAATATTGTAGATTTTGACTTGCATTTGATTCAAAACTTAGCACAATATTTCCCTACGATTTTTAATGAATTTACAACATTTGTCCCAAATTGTTTTCGATTTTTTATGATTTTTTCACTTTTATTTCTTAAAAAAAGAAACATAATAATTGTTTGAATTCTCAAAAAAATAATTTAATTTTTTTTAATTAACTAAAACTTCATAACCTTTCTGGGGACATGGATGAAAAAAAAGAAAAAATTGTTTTATTAACTTACCATACTACTCAATATCATTCCAAACTTTACCACAATGTACCACATTTTACCACAATTATTACCAATATATCTCCTTACTTTTCTCTCTCCTCATTTGTCTACGCTACTTTTTACATTTTTTCTCGTAATCTACCATATCAATCACATTTTCCACAAATTTTACGAAACCGTTGCACACTTTATCGCATTTTCCACAATTTCACCATATTATATCATTTCCGCACCATACTAACCGCAGAAAAAGAGGCTAGTGGAGAAAGCTAGACAGTTCATACTAGATTAACAAAGACATGAAAGTTTGTCTTCACTTGATTTTCTAAAATGCCTCGACAATTTTCCAAGGCAATATTAGAAAGAGGATTAAGGAGATGGTCCATTAGTTCACATTGTACGTATAATTTGTATTTATTCATAGTTTCATAGTTTCATATACAATCATACATACATTGTCCCAGCCGTGAAGCCCCCCTGGGCCTGGAGGAACATATGATAGACATACATAGTGGTATGCGTGCGTTGAATGTGCACACCTGAAACTATCTTAAAAACGTGACGAAAGCGACTAGCACACCAACATCTAGGGCAGTATACATACATGTAATTAAGTTGACGTTTTACATTAAATTTGATTCAGCTAGCAGTTGTTGTTCAAGTGCAGTGTCAAGTTGCAAATTGCGAGCATTCTGAGAGCAAAATGAGCAACATATATATGACACCAATACTAACGAGTAAATAGAGGACCACAGCAGTTGTACGTGTTGATTTTGTCAAGCTTTGGTCATTTCATGTAGACAGTCATAATTCATACGCTGAAATTCTGCAAAAGTTAGAGAGATAAATGGGGTCACACGCATAGATATGTTGATTCTGTTTACTTATCTGCAAAGAAATATCTGAGCAGGGTTCTCATCTGGAGAGGAACTAGTACTGTGAGCTATCAGCTATGCACGTATGACGTACCTTTGTCTTCCCGTGGGGCAAATTGTTACTCGCTAGTCAATACACTTGCTTCTCACGTCATCTAATCACCCATTATGTATTTTTTTTTTCAAAGGAGACCCATTATGTATTTATGTGCCTCCTTGTCTTATGTTTACTAATTAATACCTAACGTTGTCGAAAATTTGAGTTCGGGTAAATTTAGATCAGACAAATTCAGTTAATGTCAAAATTCGGACGAGAAATTCATGTCCGAACCCAGTTTTATTTCAGGTCGGACAATTCAAACGAAGCTAAAATCGGGTTCGGTCGACAATAGAAAAAGAGAAATTTTATATACTAATATTCGGTCAATATCAAAATTCAGACGAAAAATCTATCCAGACCCAGTTTTTTCCGGGTCAGATAATTCGGGTAATCCGGATCGGATAAAATTTTGTCTAACACTATTAATACTCTTTTCATACTAGCTATATTATTACCCAGCTCAAATGTGAATCACACTACTCGTTCAACCTAAATGGTAGAGTGAAAATATTGTCTTAAATTCATTACACAATATTCAACAACAAAATATAGCGCTCGATCCATCACCATAGTTTGTGAGCAGTGAGCTAAAGTATTACAGAACTATTCGCATCAAGATATGAAAGATTCATAAATTGAGGATTTTACTACACCAAACTACAGGAATTGAGACAGTAAACTAAATTATTGAGTGATTAGATTTTAGTACACCGTCATCAAATTGCTTCAAATGAACTAGGTGGTATTAAATTATTTGATGTGCTATTTCAAACTATCATGTATTAGACTGTAGTAGTACAAAACATCGTTTAGCTTGGAGCAACCTTTTGTGGTACACTAAAAATTCAAGGGTTCAGTTAAATTATTTAACTTAACGCAATACACTTCTTAAGTTCGGCTTATCATTAATCGTCCTAACTCCTATAATTTGACTTATTAAAATCCAATTCTCCATCAAATAATTGGGTCCGTTAATCATTTTTAGTCTATTGTGTAAATTAGATACTATTAAATTTTGTATCTTACTTAATTATCAATAGCAAAATGATAAACATCTTGACACAAGATTGTTAATAATCATCTTGCATTTCACCTAAATCATCATAAAGCTAAATGTAAATATATTTAAATTATAATAAAGGTATGTTTCATTACTTTGAGGGTTATCACAACTTATAAATAATATAAAAAAATTACATATTTATATTTTTGATAAATATAACATTATGCATAAAATTTGCATTCTAATTTCTACTATAATTGATAAAATTAGGTTCTTATTTATAGTTTTTGACCTAACTAATAAATAAGTATTATACTCTTACAGTTGATAAATATATATAATTATTTGAGAAAAAATTATTAAAAATTATAAAATATGAAATATGGACAATTCAAAATGGTTATTAAGCATTTTGAATCAAGAGATGGTACGTATCATTGTCTTTATCAATATAATTGCATTACTTTTGTTTTTTTGAAAATCACTGTCGAAAATTTTACACCATGTAAGAATGTAAAGTCTACGTCAAAGTAAAACTTATATGATTCAATCATTGAAATTAATAGTGGCATGTCTAGTTTTCCACTATGCATGATCAAATTATGGATTGTTCCAGTGAATACGTGTAGTTGTTGTGTATAACCTCCGAATGATAATTAAATTCTTGCTCAAATAGATAAGGTAAGTTCATGCACCACACCCACGATCATTTGAGGCTAATTTGAAGTTTATGCTTCTACATTTTGTAAGCTTGCGTGCACATTTTTACTAACATTCTAATCAATTCCAGTAATAATGTACTCTATTTTTGTGTGCAATCAGATATTCAGATCATCACTACCAACATTAGAATGTACTATCTCCGTCCCTGATTAATTGTTCAAAAAACTACTTTTACGATACCAAGAAATATAGGGAATGGAGCAAAAATTTTGTATATTGTCAAAAATGTCCTTGAAAATACCCTTGGAAAGGTGCAAAAAGGGCATTTATAAGGGATATAATGGGAATTATAGTTATTGGAAATGTAAAAGTTAGGTGATTGGACAAATAAAAAGGGACAGAGAAATTAGTTAATTGGACAAATAAAAAGGGACAGAGAAATTAGTCAATTGGTTCAACTCATTTACCTTTGTTTACTTTCTAGATTCAACTCAAAATTAACTCTTAAGATCTCAAGATTGAGTTAGATCATCACTAACCTAAATATTACTGCCGAACACGGTCAAGTACTTTGATTTATTTTTTGAATACGGCCACATATAACATAAAGCTCACTTTATCGTAACGGATTTTATCATTATATATATGTAACATGTTTTGATAATGGTATTCTACTAATTGGTCATTTTCATAAGGTGTGAATCCATAGACTAATAAATAGAACTTATAAAGAGACAGAAATTACCATATCGTTGGTTGTATCGGGTATAGCCTCCAAAGGCTCCAATCATCATATCTCTAAAGATACAAAACTCTTAGCACTGTCGTCTATAACTTGTAAAAGACTCAAAAAGTTTTACAAAACTTATGACTCAATAATTGTAACTACTAGCGTTACGGAGGACACACTATGTATGACTAAATCTTGGATTGTTGTAGTGAAAAGGTGTAGTTGTGTGTAGCTTTAGCCATTGGATAATAAATCTTCCATACTATTATTGTTTTCATGCCTAGCTTCATTCATTCATTCATGTTAGAATACTTTGAATTTAACTGTATAAGTAGTGTCATAATTTTATAAGAAATCTTCTTTAAATAGATAGACAAGGAAGATAAATATACTAATAGTTCATGAACTGTGATGATGGGTGTAATTTTAAGTATGAGCTTTATTGTGGGCTTGCGTGTATCTGTTTTATAATATTCTAATTAGTTCAAGTGATAATCTATTCTAGTAGTGCGATCATAGTTTGCGTAACCATCATAATTCCTCACATTATTACTTATTAGAAAATAGACATTTAGACATTATCAAAAAAAGAAAATAGACATTTAGAATATAACAAATAATAAAGTCGTGCACTACGTAAAAAAAAACGAGGCACATGAGAGTTTGTTTAAGACCATGATACACATCTTCACTTAAGATGGTTAATAACCATCTTGATTTGTCTATATTTCACATTTTGTTAACTTTTAATAATGTTTTCTCTAATAATATTATGTATATTTATCAACTATAAGGGTATAATACTTATTTACTAGGTCAAGAAAAATATAAATAATAGCTAATTTTATCAATCATAGTAGAAAATGCACATTTTATGCATAATTTTATATTTATAAAAAAATATAAATAAATAATTATTTTTATATTGTTTATAGGTTATAATAACCCTTAAGATAAAACATACGTTTGTAATGATTGAAATATACTTGCAGCAAAATGTTTATCATTTTATAAAGGGAGAAGGACCTTTGAAATATAATCTCCATGAACATTGGCCTGAAGAGATATTTTAAATATATAAACCTATTGCTTTAAGGCGTTGGTCAAATTGATTCTTAAATATAAAACAGTGTTATCAAACACTGAGAATATGTTTGATGAATTATTCTAGCTAGTTCAAGACACACAGTTATCATAAAAAAAAGGAAAAATCACAGTACAAAGTTTTGAATATATGCTTCTTGTGTTCTATATTAGTTGTGACTTTGATGTCATTAATCTTTCAATATATATAGTATTTTATTATAGGAAAATGTTATCATTAGATTCATAACAAAGAATAATATCATAAAAATATAATATTATAATTTTTTCATAAAATATACTATAAAAACTTGTGGTCAAAAAAGAATATTTTTTTTTGAAATCAAACATATTTCATTAATAGTAAGCCATATGTCACTTACAATGAAAATCGTGATTGAACAATTGTAGATCTAAAACATAGATATGAGATTCAACTTCCAAATAACTAATACTAATCGTACTGACGTTCGGCTCCAATTTCTTCGATGACTCTGCATCTTTATCATTGACGGAGAACCTCACAACTCGTGCTATAGCGATTTAAAAGTAAATCTTCATTTAACGTATTAGTGGTTAAAAAAGAATATTGGAAACAATTAATATGGAATAAATAGAATATATAAAAAAAGGAAAAAAATAATCATATAATAAATCAAAGGGAATTAATTGAAGCCAAATTGCGTATAGTGCCCTCCAAAGATATGATAAGCAATAAAAGGGAAAAGGGGGTAGACCATTAACATTTATTCCCTCGCTCTTAAAATAATATTTTTATCTAAAAAAATGTGTCTAAAAAATATTATTTGGTTCACTAGTACTGACCAGCTTAAACAATTGATAAGAATTTAAACTTTTACTTTAAGGACTATTAAAGAAGATAGATCATTATTTTAAGACGAAATAAATAATAAATTTTTATCATTTTATGTGTTTTGTAAGAATTGAAGTGTTTGTGCTCTTTGTCTTGGCTTAATTACATCCATCCTCATCTTGCTACCACTCTGACAAGCCTGCCTATGTGTAGTAACGATTTTGATTCAAAAATCTTCTAACCATCAAATCTTAAGTTTTTGTTTGTTAATTTTGAAAGTATTGTGGACATCTATATTCTAGGAAATTTGGGGAATAAGTTTGGTTTTGTTCGATTTGCTAGGAAGGAGAATGGGAAGAAAGCAGTTGAAGATTCAATTTCAAATGTCTCCTAAGCAAAATTGTTCAAAGCCTCCTCCTCGTTTTTCTTGGAGGTGGATCCCTAAGCCTAAGGATGCATCCTCCATTTCCGTTGAGGTTGTTGCTGACACTTTTGTGAATCTGCATGATGACAAAGATATTTTGCTAGATCCTATTTCCCGTGCGGAAGTTCCAAATAGTGCCTCGAATCTTAGCTAGACTGTAACAAATCCAATTGATATACATGGCAATCCTCTGAATTTATTGGTAAGAAGTCTAACTCAAGTGTCTTAATGATTCATATCATTTCGATGAGGTGGGAGACACAACTCCTGTAACATCTGTAATGAGGAACGCATGTTTATCAACCATAAAGTTGGTATTGACACTTGTAGAAATGACTATTTCTATTCAATTTGAATTTAATCTAAATCTGGTTGTGAGGACGTTATATTTGAGAGTGTCAAAGCTCAAACTAGAAGAAAAAAGTAGAAATCTTTGTTGAAAACAAAATGACAATAGTTAGAAAAGCAACTCGAATAATTAAATCAGCGGACAGAACACTACGAATGGAACCTCTAGAGAAAGCAAAGAAATCAATGATCAACATCACACACATAAACAATGATGGAGGGCCAAAGGACATGGACGTCTCGGACGCGCGAAGTCCAACATAGTATATATCACCATGGAGATAACATGCAGGGCTATGATATATACCAGTAAATATAAGTACACTGATCATTGGTGAGAATGTATGATATAAAAGACGACAAAATGGATAATTCACTTTTGAATTGCGGTGGGATACTTTTGGATTAAGTTGGTATATTGAGAATTTCTCTTTGATCTTAACATTATATCATTTAGGATGTTATTTTTATGTTTGTTTTTGCTATTTTTTTTCCTTTTGTATTGTTGTGTACTACTTCCGTCCCAAAATATTTGTCCGTTGACTAAATTTTGACTATTAATTACTCACAAATTATAATGAATTAAAATATTAAATCATTACCATTAGAAAGATAATTTGGTAGAGATTACAATGACGATAATCTTATATTGTAACTCATTATATTTTGTGAATAATCAACAATTAGTCAACGGACAAACATTTTGGGACGGAAGTAGTAGCTATTTAGCAGATATTTATTTTGTATTTTAAATTTTCTTAACCAACTTTGACTTTGAGCCATTGAAAAAAAAAAATCCAGTAAACATAATCATCATCACTTTGTTCAAATCTCCATATTTCACATCAATGCCCCTTCCCCTTTTCCATTTTTCATCCAAATATCAAAAGTCAATCTCCATTAAACCTTGCTCAAACTGACATTATTTAAGTCACTTACTCCAATTATAATTGCAATTAGGATTAGAATTACGGCGCACCATCACAACTGTTGAACAAAAACAAAAAAAAGTATAAAAAAAAAAAGTCCATCTCTCCTCTCTCTCCTCCCCTGACTCTGCCCCATCCACCCAATGGACACTTCCTTCACACCAATTTACACCCGAACCGAATGTCCCGGACCTAACAACCCGAAACGAACTGCATGAATTCCGGGTCGGACTCAAGACCCGCCATGGTCTCCGGCGCCAGGACCACCTCAAGATCAACGCTGCCGCCGCCTTCACGGCCGGGGAAGGCGGAGATCTTGCCGTCAAACTTATTCGCCCGGCCGCTCCGGACGGCGACGGGTCTGCCCCACCCGAAATCATTGTCGTACATCGGGAAACGGGGCGAGCTCCCCATTGTGAGCATCCCCCCGTCGAAGTTCCCCAATGGGAAGCACCTCGGGTTGCTCTCCCAATCCTCCACGAACCTCCGCACGGTGTCGTTTTGATGGTCCCGCACGTTCGTGTTCAGCTGCTCCGCCGCCCACCGGAGGTCTTTGGAAAGGACGTCTCCCACGGCGGCCACCGTCGGGATGCTCTGGATCGCGTTCCCGAAGTACAGCGGATCGAGTTTCGGTTCCAATCTGTGACGGCAGTTCACCGCCATCCGGAACGTCGTCGTTTTCGTCGGGGTCAGCTTCCTGGCCCGTGTCACGCTCCGCCACAGCAGCGCGCACAGGGACTGGAACGACGAGATCTCGACCGCTGTTTCGGTGGTAATTTGGGGTTTCGAAACGGCGACGGCGTTTCGAATCCAGTTTTCGATTTTGGAAGCCATGTTTGTGTTGGAGTCCTTCCATGGATCATTCGCCTGTTTTCCGAGCAATTCGACGGCGGAGATTCTCCGATTGTTGACCTTGGCCTTCAACTCCTGAATCGCCTCCCTGCTGAAACTGAAGATTCTCTCCCTCAACGGCTCGTTTTCGTTGAACGTAACCACCGGACCACCCTCCGGCACCTTCAACACCGCCGGCGAGATCAACACCGAATTCCGGGTAAAATCCGGCACCCTCGTGACCCTCTTCGCACCCCTACAAATCTCCGCGAAACTATTGAAAAAATTCCACAACGAGGTCCCATCAACAACAGAGTGATTCACAGAACACCCAATAAAAACCCCGTCAGCAAGCTCCGTCACCTGAACGGCCAAAATGGGGATGAAATGGCCCATGTAACTGACGGTCCGATCGAAGGTGAAGAACTCCTTGACAACGTCCGGCACATCTGGAGGGGAGAGAATGTCCCTTATGTAAACGGTCTTAGCCTCGGCGTGGAGGAAGTCGGCGCCGGCGTCGTTGCAGGTGATGTAGACGTAGCCGTCGTCGTCGGTACGGAAGCGGCCGGCGAGGGCGGGGAAGTGGGTGAGAGTGGTGGCGAGGCCGTCCTTGAGGGTGGTCAACACGGTGGCGATGGGGAATGGTGGGCGGGTGAAGAGGCAGCCCTTCTGGATGTAGTGGCAGGAGAGCATGGGGAGGTCGGAGACGGAGAGTTTGAGGTCGTCCATGGTGGAGTTCACGGCGGGGATGACGGTGGTTTTGGAGACGACGGTGACTGCCGGAGCAGGGGAAGGGGATGGGAGAAAATCAGAGCAAGGCATTTTGTTGTCTCCCCTGTTTGTTTGTGATACTTTCTGTGTGAATTATAATTAGAGAGAGAAGTGGGGGGAGTGAGGGAGTGAGGGAGAAAGGGGGGATAGTGGGAGGGTATTTATAGGGGTGGGTCATGGAATTTGGTTCATGAACATTGAACATGATGAGGGAGAGGTATTATGCTGAGATGGAGATTGCCTTTATTTTTGCTGCTCTCCCTCTGTCTTACTCTCACCTTGCTGGCATTTGTTTTCTTAAATCTTTATTTTATTTTGACAGGTATTATGTATCACTCATTTTTTTTATCCATCTCTTGCCAACATTTCTTTATCTTTATTTTCTGGTTTCTTTCGAATTTGGGTAACTGAGAGCTGGTTGCATAGTGGATAACTATTGGAGTAACATATGCGATGGAGGACTAAGAAAATATTTATGACATATCATTTTGTGCGGTTTGTAAGACGTGGAAATGGTGTAGTATAGTAAAATTGTGAAAAATGTGATAAGTTGTGGAATAGTATGGTAAAATTTGTGGAAAATGTGGTTAATGTGGTATGTGAGGAGAGAATGTGAGGTGTAAAAGGGAAAAGTGAGGAGATATATTGGTAATGATTGTGGTAAAGTATATATGATATGACATAGTAAAGTGTGAAAGAATATTGATGATATAGTGAGTTTTGGTACCATACCGCACCACACCACACGAAGAGCAGGACCTTGAGAGATAATAATTTTGTCATTCTTTTGAGTTTTTGGATGCTAATATAACTTTTGGGGTATTAAATAATAATACATTGAACTTTAACATTGGACAATAATAAACTGTACTTTGGGGGTGTTGAAAAATAATACACCCATAATGATTTCGGCAGTAGCTGACTCAACAACAATACTACTTAGCAGGTGGAGGAGAAGAATCGGCGCAAAAATATTTAAATTTATGACATGTCAGCTAATCCACACATAAGAAAAGGGAATCAACTTTGAAAAAAAGGTAAAAAAATATAAAATCACATTTGCTTAAACGTGTTTTCGTTTAGAGATTGTTGTTTTAATTTTATAAAATCACCTTTACTTGTATAGATTAGCTGACATGTCATAAATTTAGATATTATTTAAACAATTATATTCTCGGTCCATCCCGTAAGATCACCACCATCAAAATCGTTCCGGGTGCATTATTGTCTAACACCCCTCAAAGTTCAGTGCATTATTGTCCAAGATTAAAGTTCAGCACATTATTGTCTACTCCCCATTATCATCCAAAAATCTTATTATTTTTTATAATTTTGATGTTTGGTTTGATTTGCATCATAACGAATAATTAGTCCCAAAAATTGTACTTTAATTCGTATTGTAGATATATGAGCCACATGGGTGTGTTAAATGTTAAGCAAATATGGGAAGATAAAAACAAATTGGGGGTAACAATGACTTTGTAAAAACTTTGTCTATTTGGCAAAAATAGGGATCTTAATAGTGAATAAAAGTTTATTTAGTAAATAACGTTTTAGATAGAATATAATGGTTCAAATTAACATTGTGTTCAAAAATTTAGCATTTGAATTATTGATTAATCAGATTGACAAAAAAAAGGATATGAATAATTTACAACTAAACGACTTAAAGCACTAAACGTAAATTTTATTAATATTTCGGAAAACACTAAATGACTTAAAACATTAGCTTACCGAACACTAAAGTTTGTTTAACTATAATATTGATTTGGTTAAATCGCTAAACGTTATCCAAAACGCTACCGCTGAGGACAACCTTAAATTAATCATCACTATTGTATAACTGAATTTCATAAAAGTGGAATTTAAGATTTATTGATAATGTGAAAACCTTAGTGCATGGCTCATACAGGTTCTAGCATTGTAAATGATATTTGCTCCCCATTGATAAGAGCTTGTGTATACAATAGCCACATTATTTAGAGCATTTGCAGTAGTAATCTACAACTTGGATAATAAGTATGAGTGTATGACCTACTGTACTACGTCCCCATCATATGATAATCCAACTTTATGTTTATTCTTCTCATCCGCAAGATTACCATGGTAGAATATAATAACAACCTCTTAGAAGAAATACATTTATGAAAATCTAGATGTAGGCAGTTTCTCCCATAAATTATACTTCATGAAGAGGCTGATTCTTAGGACCCACAAAAGTATTTTGAAAATATTTTCGAAACCAAACAAGACAGCAAAAAGATCGAACTTGAAAAATTACCATAATAGAATATACCAGATAAAATATTAACTAAAATAAAGTATGTCATATAAAATCTCCAACTTCTTATACATGGAAAATAAAAATAATAGGAAAGTAAAAGAGTTGAGAGCTATGATGCATTGATTTCGATCAGTCGATTATGAGCTAGGTGGATAGGTCACAATCTGATTAATGTAAGTGCTCCTTAGTATGTAACATTATTGTGTTTCACCCTCATGTGATCTTTTGTGATATATAAATGTAAATATCTTTGATGTTATGCTGAAATTTTGAATGTTTGTAAAATAATTTTTGATTTATTATATATTGTGGTTGGGCAGTGTTGATTTTGTTCTTTTATACTTTCTAAAATAAGGGTCTCGCAATAATTTATCTACAATGTCATATTTTTTCAAGTATATTGTCACCAACTTATGCTAATTCTTATAGTAGTATATAGAATGAATTTGTGTTAATTTTGAACTTTTAATTACAGTGAAATTTAATGATAGAAAAGTACAATTCAAGTTAGACTATGGGATGCAAGTTGTTGTTTTTTTTTCTTTAGGTTGGAATTATATTAGATAAACACATTACGAAGACCGTAAGATGTGACGTTATTGTTACATTCCATGTATTCTTTAGGTTGATGATATTAAGGTTGATTCTGTATTGGAATGTGCAGATCGACTTTTGACCACCGGCTCAAAATTTTATGAATTTGGACGTGGTGTTTTGAGTTTAATACTAATTGTCTTTAATTTTTACATATATTTTATTAAAAATTATAACATTATATTTTTATAATTATATTTTTTATTATGAATTAAATGTTAATATGTTCGTGTAATAGAAGATTGTATATATTGAGAAAATAATAATATATAGATGCCAATTGTTATGAAACGGAGGCTGTAATATATATACTCCATGTAAGAGTGCATAAATATGACTACTTATACAAAGATATTTTCAAAGGTAAATAAAATCCTATTAATTAATTAAGTGGTAATCTAGTTATTTTAATTATTAAAATTATAAATTTGACACTTATTTAAAAATGCATATAATAATATATAATATATAGGATAGAGGCAAGGATATTTTAATTTGGTTTTGGAAAATATTGCCACATCCTATACTTTCTTTTAATGCGATATATATGTTGCGCAATACCCAATTTGATTGCCTCCCAAAGTCCAAATTACAGTGATATTGAATGAAAAATAATGTGGAAAAATCTGGGGGGATACGATATCCTTAAAATTTAATGGTTTTTCTTGGGATCTTCTTCTTCATCTTTTTGCCTGAAAATCTTGAATGAATTATTTCCAGCATACACCCTGCAGAGATATCCTCCATCGATCTCCAATTCCCATGCAAAAGCTCAGCATTTCCTTCACTCTCATGCACTTTACGTGGCCTACATGCGACACTTTTCTAGGCCCAAAAATAGCCAAACATCAGAAGCTTCATTACACACGTGGCGAACACGCGCTCAACATGTGGAAGCTCAGTGAGCCAAGCGTGGAGCTTCTCACCCGGCTTACCGTGGATACTACGGGATCCAATTTCAGATTATCAAATCTTCGTTCAGAATCCCGGTCCATTCTTTTGCGTGGTACCATACCATATTTACAGGATCGGTTGTTAGCATTGTGGTTGCATCCAATGCTCTACCAAATGAGCTATATCCCCACTAGCCGTAAATCATCACATATTACCATATCATATCGTAATTTATTATAACAATCATAATTCTCTTTGTACTCATTTTTCTCATTACTTTTCACTTTTATCTTCTTCATCTACTTTACTAAATACTCACCATTTTTATCACAAATTTTACTACTCCCTCCTTCCCATATTAGTTGTCTCTTAAGACATAATTTACAAAACCAAGAAAACTTCTAATTTACATTAATTTGTATTGTTGGAAATGAGGAAAATGTGAATAAAATGGTGAATAATAAAGAAAAATGGTGAATAATAAAGAAAAATGGTGAATAAAAGAGAAAAGTTGAAGAAAAATATATATTTAATAAGGTTAATTTGATAAATTAGTAATTAATATGTTATTGAAATTGTAAGATGACAAATATTATGAGAAAAAAGAAAGTTAATTAAAGTGACAAATAATATAGAAAGGATGGAGTATAATTTATTATATTGTATCATATCATATTATATTATCTATATTTTTACTATATTATATCATTATCACATTATGACACTTTTAAACCGCATAGAAAAAATAGTCTCTCTGAAACTCTATTGAAAAAAACTTTTCCTTTTCATAATAGAAAATAAAATACTCCGTAAAATAGAGAAAGGACAAAACTAGGTAGCAATAATTGTAGACTTTGGCTGTAAAAGAAAAACCCCAAAATTTGTAGACTTTGTGATCACACGTTCATTTTCTACAAGGAAAACATCCGCACAAAAAGCACATGCTGAAATTCAGTCATTTTCATCCTCTCAAGTTGTGCTAGCTAGGGGCTCATTTTGCGGCTAGTTATTAGTTACCCATCTCCATAAAATGATTTCCTCCCATTGATATGTTTTGGTACGTGATCTAGAAATTAAATTTAAATAATATTATAATAAAATAATTATACACTTAGCGGAATATTCAAAATGCGATGTGATATATAATTAATGTAACATTTCGATACATGGTTAAAGTATGATTTAAAAAGAATTCAATTGACTATTTATATCACCAATGTGCACATTCATTTTAAGAAACTCATCCGTTAAAAACTTTCGAGTTAAACGTGTTTGATTGATAGTAGTCTCAGGATAAATGACATCCTAGGAAGTTTATGAGACAACATGTGAGTGAGGACGTCGAAACACGCTGAAAGAACTCGTGGTGATTTGTGAGTTCATTCAGCGATTCTTGAAACAACTATCAATAACGTTCGCGGCCTGCGAGGGGTTAGGGCGTTACAACTAACATTAGTCATATATTTCCCCTACCATTTTACTTAAAAATTAATTAAAAAAATCTCATTCATATAGTTTTAAGTATTGTGCTTTCAATTGTAGCACCTTCAAAATTTATTATACATATATGTAAGAATTTAGTTACAATTAACATATATTAGTCATGTTTAATGTTTATGATACTTGACTGTTTCTAAACCTATAGCTAGCATTGGTTTGACCATTTACATGAAGATGACAAAACCATTTAAACAACGTACATGCACACAATATTACACCTTAGATTCATAATTAAGCTCAACTCAAATACATCCAAAGAGGATGTCACAAAACAAATACTTTGTATCAAACATAAACAACAATGTACAATGGATGACAGGTTAATTGACAGATAAAACACATACATAGTAGTAGTAAAATGCAAAGTTTCCGCCGACTAACTACGTTCATGGTTCTGTACATTGGCTGTCATTCTTCAAATTCCCAGAAGGCAAATAGAAAAATAAAAAAGGTCGGTCCAGAAATTCTCTGACACTTCCCCCCTTAACTAATAAAACTGTCAAGTGCTATTTGATTAATTAAATAATTGCCACTTGAGATTATTTAATTGGGATTAATACACTAATTGCATTGCTTATGCGTGATATTAGTCCATCTGTTGACTCACAAATATGGTCGGTTATTCGTATATCTTTGCATACATGGAAATTAATGATTGTGGATTAAAACTGTCACCTCTGATACGTCGGCGCAATCATTTTAATTAAGATTTTTACAGAATTATCGATTGAATCTCTGTATCGTTGGGGGGGGATTTTTATTTATTTATTTATGCATTTATTTATTATTTTATATTTGTTTATTGTTTGACTTGGGTATTTGAGTTGGAGGAGAAAATGGTGATCAAGTCAACTGGGCTCCTGCCACGTGTTGACAGTTCAAAACCAGCCAGGCCTTCGTTTCAAGGCTAGTCAACGCCTTCCACACTCACTCATGATTCTTGATTCTTTTTATTTTCCTCTCCATACCATTAATAAATCTCATATTCACTCAAAAAAAGATTAACAAATCTCATATAAAAGTGGGAAGAGGAAGAAAAGAATTAAAATAATATTGCTAAGGGTAATAGTCTTAGCAATATTATTTGCTGTGTCACAATTTGCGGAAAGTTGCTTCTCGTATATTCAAACCCTATTCTTGAAAGTTTAGAGATATAAATAAGACATAGTCCTGTTCGGCAAAATTAACGTTTTAAATAGCGGATAGAGATTTATATAGCGGATAGCGGTTTAAGCAGCGGATAGCGGTTTAAGTAGTGAATAGCGGATGACTGTCCAAAAGAAAATTGTGTTCGGTAAAATTTAACGGTTGAATTAACAGATTAATGTGAATTGACATAAAATGATATCAATAATTTCCAAAGATAAAATTTTCAAAGGGTATTTTTTGACCAAAAAATATGAAACGCTACTCCAGACACTAAACATTAACTTTATTAACGTTTCACAAAACGCTCCTTAAAATGCTAAACGCTCCTCAAAACGCTAGCTTACCGAACACCAATATTTATGCAATTAGAGTTTTGACTTGGTCAAGACGCTAAATGCTAACCCAAACGCTACTGCCGAACACAGCCATAATGTAAGCCAGGAAACATAAAATTATGTAAGTATTAGTAGATATATTAGCAGCGTAAGGTAAGTTAAATAAGCTTTATCACTCAAATATATATTTTTTTAAATACTTATTTTATAATAATAAATAATTGAAGCCCTAAAACCTTTCATAAAAATAAATCACATTAGTCAGTAGTTACATCATTTATTAAATATAGGTAAGCAACATAAAACAAGGTAAGGGAACATATGTAAACAAAGTAAACACCGGACCTGATCTTTAGGGTCGGAGACCCACTCAACCCAAGCTGAAAACTTTGGCGCCCCAACCAGTATAGGGTTGGGTTCGGGTCATAGCTAGGTGCCTTTACGTGAAGTGACTCCATAAATAAATATATAGTATAGTTTTCATTGTAAAAAATTATTTGGAATATTTGGTGTTTGTGATAACTTAGATGCTTCATGTTAGATTTTTTTTTTTATTTCGAATTTCAAATTTATCGGTCAATATGTGTCTTGAAAACTTAAGATTTTAGAAAGTTTTTTCCCGTGCTAATGGATAAGATGATAAATATTAAACTTTAGATTTTAAGGTCGATTAAACAATGACTTGAATAGCGACCTGTAGGGTCAGGGTCAGGGTCAGGGTCAGGATTAGGGTTAACGAACCTAAACCTGAAGTCCGGGCTTGGTTGGGGGTCATGTGACTTCCAACCCAACTGACTCAACCCGAGGCTAGGGGTGTCCAACAAAAACCTAAACCGAAAATCAAACCGTAAAACAACAAAATCCAAACCGGCCTACTGTTTGAATTTTTTGAAAATTGTGTTTTAGGTTAACCGAAATGGTTTAACCAATTTAAGTTTCAGTTTTGCATTTTTTGTGAAGCGGTTAATCATGGTTAACCGATTTTAATTAATTTAATACCAAAATGTGAAATTTTAAAGGAAAATGTTAATTTTTCATCCTTGGTGATTACTTTAAACTTCCAAGAACTGGCGGTTAACCGTAAATCAAACTCAAAAAACAGTTAACATTTTCGGTTTGTAATTTCCAAATATGGTTAACCTCAAACCAGTTAATCATATAATGCGGTTTAGGTTTAGGTTTAGGTTTACAAAATCCTTAAATCGCAAAAACGGTTAACCACATGTACAGTTAACCGAAAATGTGGTTAACCGGTTGGACACCCTTATTCGAGGTTAGATGCAACCTAGACTTTGATTAGGTCTAGCTACTCATTACCTCTCTAAAGAAGAGAACCCCAATATAATATTTAATATACATATTGATTTGACATTTTAGTATAATAGTTCGCTAAATATTTCCGTAGAACGATGGATAAAATGTATCTAAATTTGTTTTAGATTTTATTTTGAGTGCGAATCTAATTTTGTTTTATATATTGATATATATCACTATATTAATCCATTTATTGTATGTTATTATATTTATGTATTTAGACAAATAAAATCTTGTATAATTTGTGTGTTTTCACCTTAGTTTGTTGTTGTTGTTCTTGATTTTGCTTCTAGGGTTAGAAATTTTGTTATAACTTTGTGTTTTTTTTATCAAAAGTTCAAAACATTTAAAGTTGTGTATTCAGAGTCCCAACTGCAATTTGGGTTTGATTTTCATTTGGATGCGTATCTACTTTTTGGTTGGATTTATTTTTTCTTTTCTAGTATTAGTTTGTGTGGGAAATATTAATCTAAAAAAATCATAAAAGAATGGCTAGAAAGATCTATAAAAAAAATCATGAAACTGTTGTTTACAAAAGATATAAATGGAATTTCAAAAACAATATTTTCAGAAACAACTAACGTTATCAAATACACATTTTTCAAATAACCAATCCAAATATATAGTGAATACAAACAATCAAACCAAACAGTTAATAGTAAATATTCCTTCCGTTCCATATTAATAGTCCAAATGTCATGCTTTAAGTAAAAATTTCTCATAACATATTTTATCAAAAAATTACATCATTATATTCTTATGATAATATTTTTTCGTTATGAATCCAATAATAATACTTTCGTATACTGCAAGACTTATACATTGAAGAATTAACAACATCAATAAATAATTAATATAAAATAAAGAAAACAGTTAATACAAACAATTAACAGTCAACCGAACCAAACCGTGAACCGCTTTACTATCCTTAGCTCCATCGAAGACCTACGATTGGTGGATGGTCCTAATGAGGCAGCCAGAGGCAGTTTAAGGGGTTGTACCTAATTGAAGATAAAGCAAAGATTCAGTGTACTAGAGTTCATTTTTGAAAGAAAAAGACAACATTAGGAACCAAAGTGCAGCAAGAAAGTGACATATTCAGGGAACTCAACACATAAACTAGTACATTAATATGTTAGGACAGCTGAATGTGGATAAATGTAGTGCTCCATTAACTTTTTTATATCTATATATCTATTATTTTTATCATTTCATGAAGTTGAAAGTTGTTTCCAATTTTGGTACAAGTAACCTATATATATATATATATGGAGCATTGGTCCAATTAAATACGTACGATACCCAAGTCAATGTCAAATTTTCAAAAAAAAAAAAAAAAAGAGGCTATGAGTGTGACTGAATTATATAATGTAATCATGTCATTTGCTTACTGTTGTTTTCATTTAAAAAAACGGTGTGTTTTGTTAATTACTTCAAAGTTCAAGGTATCTGCTGAAATATTAATATTAAGTTCTTTGAACTAATTGAGGTTGGGCTAGCTAATTAGCTAGCCCCTTGCTGCCCCCCAACCGCCCCTATATTATGTTACAAACGTCAGTGTCAATCTTATATTTTTAGTTGCATGCATGTAACTTACGGCTCATGTATAGTTTATACACCAATTATATAAATATATAGAGATGTGAGAAAAGTTATACGGTGCAATTGTTTGCATCTTGTATGGCAATATGGTAATGTATTGTTGTTGATGAGAATAACTTATGAATAATATAAATATATTTTTAACTATTATGTTTTAATTAATGGGGTGTGTTTATTTGATTGTTCAAAGTCTAAATTGGGTTGAAGAATTCACAATAAAATTGCATAAAACATGATCAAAATATAACTTATTGGCAACTATAGCAAAATACACCCAAAATGATGACAGGACAAAACATTAAACTGAAATAGCTAATTAGGGTTGATCTTCTTCTTTTTTTCATTCCTTTCCTCCAGCCATAGGTCCTTGAAAATTTTTCATTGCAGTCTTTTCATTGTCACGAATGAAACCAAACTGCATCCAACCTTTGCAGCTCTATGTGCCTCCGCATCCAAGTGATTGAGAAAGCTTTCTGAAGGTTCCTCCAAATTGTCTATATTGATTCCTATCCCTTCTTTAATGTTGGACTTGCAATTTTGGAGCGTTGTTTCTTCTTTTTATTGAGATCCAAACTCCTCGATGCAGTGACCCTACATGTTGCTTGTCTGACCAAATGCCACCTGGATTTCCACATAATGTTCTCAATTCTCTTCCGTTTAGCTCCGACTTTCGAAGTCACGTTGGCAAAGCCCTCAAAAGCAGGAGGCAAATTAGAATAATATAAAGGAAATATCAAATAAAGATTAAAGAAGACACAAGTTTTACGTGAAAACTCGATAGAGAAAAAACCATGGACGCCAAAGGAGAAATAACCCACCAGTAAAAAGGAGATATTACAAAAGGAATATTATAAACTCTCATAGACTTTCGCAACCAAGGGATGAATATATATGAAGATGCTCTTGATACAAATAAGACTTGATTGATTCTTGCTATTGTCCATCTTGTTGCCAAGTGCCTCATAGTATAAAATATAAATAGTAAACATATAACAGTCACAAGGCATTGAAATGACTAAATTAAATGAGTAATCAATTGATACTCAAGTAACCACCATAAAAAAAGTACAAACACATGAAGCTCTAATATCAATTTGCGAAAAAAGAATTGCATGTGAAAATCTCCCTCAACTTGCTTGTAACTTGCAAGGCATTTAATCAAGTGATTAGTGCATTGTCCATGCCCATTTTATGTTTAAGTAACGACTTTAGCGTAATATTAATTTTGAACCAATGAACTTAACAATCTCCATCTTGGGCCAAAATTCATCCAACATCAAGCTAGGAACCCCGAAGGGTTAAACCCTATAAGGCTAAATTCAAATTTGCAACGGAAGAGAGTCTGAACAATCTTTGGACTTATAAGGACCTGTTATGGTAAAACCTTATAGAAGATATGTAGACTACCTTGTCTAAGACCTTTCAATAAAATTCGAGTACCTCGCATCACCTGTAGAACTCTACCTTGAAAAAAAAAGTTACACCCTTTTGATTCAAGAATGCCCAAGAAAATGATACTACGCTTTAAATGAGGAACGTATCGAACATCTGACAATGTTTAGTTGGTGCCATCATGGGTGCTATTCCCAAAACATTGCATTGAGCATTATTTTTCACGTAAACAGTGTTATACTCAATGAAATCATATGTAAAAACCGATCCTTATTAGGACACGCATGATGAGTACAACCCGAATCAAGGACCTAATAAGAAGAAATAGCACATTCCTTATCAGAGGACACAAAACATCATTAGTACCTTCAACAACTGTCGCGTTAGAATTTTCTTGATTATAATCATTATTAGCCTCTTGTTCATTTTTCTTTTTCAGCTTTGGACTCTCGGTAACATCATGATCAGGTTTCCTACAACAGTATTAAAATTTTTTGTTTCTTTAGCCTTTAAAGTTGGTTTTATTTTCCCTTACGAACAAACCCTCACCATCGGATTTATCATCAAGGTCAAATCTTTATTTGGACATTAGAATAGCTTTAACGAATTAAAAAGAAATAGTTTCATCTTTACTATACAGCAATATATCCTTAAGGTTTTTGTAGGATTTGGGTAAAGAGACAATGAACAAAATATCCTTATCGATCTTCATCCTTAATTTCTTCATCGTGACTCTCCAACATAACTATAATAGAATTAAACTCATTCAAGTATTGTTGAATAGAGGCATCTTCATACATCCTGTTGGCAATGCTCATTGACATATAGAGTTCTTCCAATCGATTCCAAAGATCCATTGGGTTCTCTTTCTCAAGTATTTCCCTAAGAACATTAGGAGTGAGACATAATTGAATACCCGAAAGAGCCTTTAACGCCAATTCTCGCCATTCCGCATCATTCATGAATCCACGCAACATTTTCTTGTTAGCCTCCCATTTTTCAACACTCATATTTTAGGGTTTCTTAAGAAATCCATCAAGGACTTCCATAAACGTGTTGAATCAAAACTTCTTTCTTCTAAACTTTCCAGCGATTAAAGCTAATCTCACCATTGAACTTTTCAATTTCAATCTTTATGATTGTCGACACCTTTGAACCTGGGTTCTGTTACAAGAAAAATTAATATTATGTTAAGACTGTTACTTTTTTTTTTTTACATTGGTAAATCGAGCCTACCAGCCTAAAGGGGAGGGGGGTAAACCACTATGAGGCCTACAAGGAGCCTCCCAAGGGCGTCACCAGGGATCAAACCCCTAGTGAGAAAGATAAACCTCTCACCCTCATGCCACTTGAGCTAAATCTTATTGACGCTAAGACTGTTACTTAACAATAATATTTGGTAGACATTTGACAACCACATCTTTGTGAAGAAAGGTCAACTTAATAAACAAATATAGCTGGAAAAACATAGATTCCATGATGGCACGTTCAATGATGCTTAAAACATTATCCTGATGAGTCTAGAGAACACATTTTGGATATCCATCATTTCTTGACATCGATTCCATCAGCACCATTGGCACCACTCTAAAGAAAAAGAAGACCAAGAAGTTGAAAAGAACAAAACAACAGTCATATTACTGCACATATGACTGTTCTTGGTGGCTCCAAATCTACGCACATAAACCATTTAACATCAAATCAGAAAAAAAGAAGATAAGAAAAGAATTATAGATAGCCATTATATTCTTTTTTCTTAAACAAAAATGTTTTCAGTGAACATTTAATTTGAAAATTATGGACTTTCAAAATGTGCAAGTAGCTAGGTAGGCATGCATATATTGATGGAATAAATGAAATGTGCATGCATCAGTTAACTGTCCAACACTCCAACATCATCCTTATCCTCCCAGGGATTGAATGATTTACGACATTGGTGATGCTGGGTTATTATAAATAATGATATTGTCTGGAATAATATTATGCTTATTAAATATTTTAAATTATGTATAGTTTATATTTTTATTATTTTAAATAATAATTCCTTCTATGTATGATCATGTTCTTTTCTGCGGTTGGCAAACTGCGGTGCCACAACTTACCGCAGTTTTCCACAACCCGACACAAAATACCATTCTACCACAATTCACCACAACCCACCACAAATTACTTTTTCACAATTACCAATACGATATTTATATATATATATACAAAAAATTCACCACAACATACCAATAACCCGCCACAATTACACCACAACTCACCACAATTTTATCACACCATACCGCACCATACCGCATATATAATACCGCACAAAAGAACAGGGCCATAATATGACTCATTTGTTAATTATAGGCACATAACATGCAGCAAATAGATTCATAAATATATATGGCATCTGACTGGATCTACTCACAAAACCATAATAAACAATGCCTATTTATGCGTAATTATATACATATGAAACTATATATAAATAATTTTATATGATTTATCAACTATAACGTAGTAACCATAAAAACAATGAATAAAACCATTTTAACTATTTAAATATGTATCAATGTATAAATTTAAAGTAATTTAAATATAACTTAAAATAGTTAATAACTATTTTAATGAAATTGAATCGTAGTGCATAATACTTTAGGCCTTGAGATTGTGGTAACTGGTAAGTCGAATTTTAAAATTGTATCACAATTCAGTTAGCCAACTTATGAAACTATTGGGCTACATATAGTGATTGACATAGTTTGGTGCACCATAATCTAATGGCTAAAATATTTAGATTACTGCAATCAAATTTGTCTTGTTATGGTGTATAAATTCTAAGTCATGAAATGTTGAGATTATTATAATCCAATTTGTCGTACTTTAGTTTTAGGCAACTTGGTAGCAGTGTACTTAGTTCAATAATTTCACAAGTTAGCTTATTGTGATACAATTTTAATTAAATTCGGTTACCACAATTCCAAGACGACCCGGAGTATAACGCATTGCAACCCAATTTTCCTATCTTAGGTCATGTTCTTTTGTGCGGTTCCGCACCCTACTTATCATAATCCTTCCATACCATATCATACCATTCCATACTTTACAATAATGATCATGACTTTATCTCTTCTTACTTTTCCCCTCTACTTTTCACTTTCTCTTTCATCATCTACTACATCAACCATTATTACCATAAATTTTACCATACCATCCCTTACCACACATACTTTCCACAATCCAACCATATCATTCCATTTCCGCACTATTCCATCTGTACAAAAAAACACGACCTTAATTTATAACTTTTATCCTTTTTCATTCTAGACTTTTGAGTGTACATATTGTCAACTTATTCGCAGCAGCCAGGGTATGAGTTCAAAAGTTGTATTTTGTAACCATGCAATCTATTTAACTTCTGTCTCGTCAATTGATTTACATATATGCAATGGCTGTCAGCCTGTCACGTATGGTACATATTGCCTTATTCTGTAAAAAAAAAAAAAAAAAAGCAAAACAAAATTGTCAATCATGTCTAAGCATCTCTCGTGATTTAATACTCATGCTTAGAACATGAACACCCTTCTGGAATGGATGCATCACTCAGTGCTGACTGCTGAGGTCACGCAAGGGTTTTGATTTTTGTCCTTACACGTCATTGGTATCGCAAAAGAAAGAATGAAAAAGGCCCAAAGAGCTCAACGATGTCATTGCCATAAAAGATTAATGTTCCGAAAGTGAGTATGAGATTGGCTAATTGGATAATGTGGAATCTGTGGACCCTATTAATATAGTCAAAATTTATCCTTTTATTTAACTATTCTTCAATGGTGAGCATGAGTTTGACTCGTATTAATTAAAAAAGTACGTGAGTCGTACTTAATAATATAATTAATTTGGTTATATTGATAAAAAATGATGTGAATGAGGAGAGAGAGAAAATATGACTAGAATATTAGTGTGTTAAACTCGCTTTCAAACTCGTCTCGCGAGACTGACGGCGAGATTCTCGCGAGACGAGTCTTATTCTCACCACTGAAATGTTCTACACGACTTCATTTTATTTTCATCTCATGCCATGTAAGCAGTGAGAACTCACCATTGCGGAAGACCTTATATATACATGTCAGGAAGAACTTAGAGAAAGAACCCCCGGGGGAGGGATAGGCAAATTAAAATTTTAAGCTATAACAAATATGATAGTAGGAAAGATTTTCAGCGCTCATCTTAACCATTTTCTTGAGTAACACTTTTGGGTTATTTGCATTTTGGACCCTGAAGTATAGATGTATTTATTTTCGGTACTCTTGATTTTCATGTTTATTTTTGGGACCCTAAAATTTATGGGTTGAATAAGAAAGGACCCTAAAATTTGTTAGTAGAAAAATAAAACCCCGTGTTTTTCTTTTTCTTCCCATATTTGAATCAATCTTCTATATTTGCATGGTTATTTCCAAGAGTTGTAAGCATAAATCAGCAAGCATATCATGACATATTCCATGGTATTCCATCCAAAAATTCATCAAATAAATCTTGAGATTTCCCCTTCCATCTTTTCTCGATTATGAGTCAAACAATCTTCATAAACTTGAAGATTCTTGCCACAACAAATAAATACATGTTAATATTAATTTAACACATGTTAGAAATAATTCGGGCAAGATTAGAGCATTTTAAGCACAAAAATAATATCAAGAGAAATTCAGCAATTTTTTGATAGAAATTCAGCAAATATTTTGCGTAAATAAATAAGCCAAACAAAGTTAATTGCTAATCAATTTTCTCCATGATTTTAGGTGATAAATATGGAAAACTAACTTCATAGTCAAGCAATTATTATTATAAATATATTCATCAAATAATCCACAAATACTCTTAACATAATATTGGCAAGCCAAGTTAAATTTTGGCTTTGAATTCAAAACCATTCATGTAACCAATATCCTTATCCTGTCAAGTAGTTTTCGATCTCCTCCATTTTTTATGAAAGAAAAAATTCAACAATAATTTAGTTAAATAAGTATAACCAATAGTAAGAGAATTTAAATATAAATATAATTGTTAAAATATAAAGCAAAACAAAAACATCAATTAAATGTGAGACATGCTTCATTTACATATATGAAGTAGACACCTAAATTGTAGAGAGTCAAAAGTGACAATGCACATCAAGCGCTTATTTTTTGTTTCGATTTATGACAAGTAATTTATTATTGATTAATATTAATATGTCCTATGAATCATGGTTGTTAAAATCGCGATCCGGATCGTAGGATCGTACGATCCTACGATCAAAAAATGATCAAATGATCCAACTCGTTCCTGGATCGCTACCTTGTTAGGATCGTACCAGGATCGGACCAGGATCGGTCAGGATCGGCCAGGATCGGTAGGATCGACCAGGATCGGTAGGATCGACTCGATCCTAACTATAGCCTATTTTTGTTAAAATGGTCACAATCTCCCTAGAATCGGTTAGGATCGTACCAGACTCGGTTAGGATCGTATTAGGATCAGTGAAAATCATGGCTTTTTGTACAATTTTTGAAAAATAATGTTTTTTTAGGGAAACTTCAAGTCACTTATAACAATTTCACTTTATTTGTAGAATCTTACGATCCTCGATCCGATCCTACGATCTCGATTCTAAGGACCCCTATCGATCCTAACTAGAATCCCGACCCTGACAACCTTGCTATGAATACTGATGAGTGTTGATCCATGCTTATGAACGCTGATAAGTGTTGGTGAAATCTAATAAAAAATCAAATCTCTCTCTCTATCTATCTATCTATATATATATATATATATATATATATATATATATATATATATATATATATATATATATATTTGTTTAACATCGGGTAAATTTGACCGCTCACTAGGTCTCCTATCATAGGTAACTACCAGTATGTTTCACAGGCGGGGAGAAGGAGGTATCAAACCGCCCATTACAAGCATGACTCATCAACCTCACAATTTCCATCTAATATAAAAAAAATTTCTTCCACTAAGACTTAAACTTTGATGGAAATGTTGAATAATTGGATTGGTTGTGACTTGATCCATATCTTTGATTTCTGTGTATGTAAATATGTTGGACGTAAGATATGCTGAAATGCAAATACAGAGTACTTAGAAGTTAGAAGTAGGTAGCAGAATTAGAAGCATGGCAAGTTTAATTTTTGCAACCAATTAATGTGGAAAGCTAAGCCAAGCTAAATTGTTAGTGATCGGGCCACACAACTCCATGTCGGATGTTCAACCAACCAACCTGGTAGGACATTGTCACTATGTCATTCAACATTTTGCTTCCTATTTGGTCTCCCAAGTAATAATAATAATAATAATAATAATAATAATAATAATAATAATTTCATTTAATCAATATTATAAAAGAGTGATGTGTGCTTGTCTACTTGACTGTTTGTGTTTTGCTGTTTGCTTGTCTTGTGTTCACACTCGAATACAATATAATAACAAGCAGTTTGACTACTATAAAACATTCCGGTAATGAAGAATCAGTATATAGTAAACGTAAATTTGAACTCAGTTGCCCAGTAATTTGCCTACTAAAAGCATTTCATTAGTGGAGAGCTTTGCTGTTTTGGGTAATTGAGTAGGACAATACGAATGTAATGATAAAACATTGATTCTATCTCAAGTATATATATGTCACTCTAAAGTCTAACTTATAACATCTAGTCTAGGGTTTCATTTTATGTATATAATATGGCTATTAGACTAGATCACTAGAATGCTGTAAACTTAGAGGTATACAGCAAAAGATTGCCTAATCTAACAACCATTTAGAGTTGGCAAAATTTTGTCAAGAATATCCGAATTGTCGGACCCCAAAAAAATTGAGTCTGGATATTAATTTTTTGTCCGAATTTTAATATTGATCGAATATTCAGACATAAAATTTCTCTTTTTCTATTATCCGAACCTGATTTTAGGTTCGTCCGAATTATTCGACCCGAAATAAAACCAGGTCCAAACATGAATTTTTTTATCCAAATTTCGATATTGTTCGAATTTATCTGATCCAAATTTACCCGGGCCCGAATTTTTGTTAGCGCTATAGTTTAACATCCATCTCTTAAATCAACTAAAGGACAAAAGTTTAATTAGCACTAGAGACAGAAGGCCATTAAGGGTAATCCACGTAACAAATGTTCATTTGATTAAAGTGGATTACAAAACTAATCATGCAGTATGATTGATATAGTGGGGTTCTCTTGCTTGTTTTTATATGCATTATCCTCAGTTTGAATAATCTCACTTTTTCAGTATATAATTCTTATTTAAGTGCTAATAATGTAAACGTCTTTTCAACCCAAAAGTAACTTTATCAAGCTATAGATATCATAATGGATGATCCAAATCTAAGGATTCAGGTGTTGGTGCACGCACCATTGCACCATTGTCATATTCAAATATAATATAAATTAATAGAGATATAAATGAAAGTAGATGTAACAAGAGTTCAAATTTAATTACTAGTAGCCAACTTCTAATGAAATAACTGATTTTCTTCCATCAAAACTATTCATCATGCATTAGTCCTAGCTGCAAGCTCCTATCCTCATTGAATATTATCGTTTAATTTGTCTTGATAGCAAAAATTATCTTTGAGCACTATTTTCTAATCAACTACATACAAAAATGTCTCACTAAAAATTATTCTAGAAACTTTAAAAGTAATACTGTTGACCACAATTTGTAAGTAACTCTACTTTTCCTTCAAAAGTTATTAATACTAGGAGCAAGAAAAATTACTTCAACGGTTAGAACTTAGAATGAATCTAAATACATTGCAACTATAGTATCTAAATGAATATAAATTTTAACAAACTATTTTATGCAAGAGTTATAGTAAAGCAAACTGTTAGGAAAGTGTCCTAAAATCACCCAGTCTCTTGATCTCACAATTATTTGTTTCCTAATTGTATTAGGATACTATTTAGGTTTCCTTATTATGTTAGGTTTCCTAATTGTATTAGATTCTAAATCTAATTGGAGTGGAAGTCAAGGTAGGTTTATAAGGAGTTTTCCCTATAAATAGTGAGTCTTGTCCACCTTGTTTTGTGTGACCAAGTTTGGGGCACCACCTATGGAAGGAGGTGTATTAAGATATTCTGAAATTTTGTATTCCAATTGGTGAGAGAGTTTTGTTGAGAGTTTTGTTGACTCAGTGTTTGAGATCTTTGTAATACTCTCTTTGTTGGATCTCGGGAGGAGATCGTTTGTTGTACTCTCTACCATAGTGGATTCGTTTGTACTTTTGCCGCCCGTGGTTTTTTCTGATTCGGGTTTCCACGTTAAATCCTTGTCTCCCTTTAATCTTGCACTTATGTATTTTTCTCGATATCAAGTAGTCATCTTATATTTCGCTTCCGCTGATTAATATGCTCTTATAATTAAAACCCTAACAAGTGGTATCAGAGCCATGGTGGTTCAAATTTCGTGGATTTAGGGTTTATGTAAGAGCTTTGGTTATGAGAAGACTACATTCAGAAATTCGTTCGTTGGTATCAAGAAATTCGCTGGCAAGATCATATGTGGGGGTTGTGAAGATTTCTGAAGGATCCAGTTTGTGACCTTTCAGTGGTTTGTCTATCCATCGCAGTTCTATCTTTAGAGGTTCGTTGGCGATGAAGAAATTTTGGATCTGAAGATTTATGTTGGATCCAGTTTGTGACCGTTCAGCGGTTTGGCTACCCATCGCAATTCTACCTTTTAGAGGTTCGTTGGCGATGAAGAAATTTTGGATCTGAAGATTTCTGTTGGATCCAATTTGTGACCGTTCAGCGGTTTGGCTACCCATCGCAGTTCTACCTTTCAGAGGTTCGTTGGCGATGAAGAAATTTTGGATCTTTCGTTGTTTTTAGTCCAAGGTGGAGATTGTTAGGAAAGTGTCCTAAAATCACCCAGTTTCTTGATCTCACAATTATTTGTTTCCTAATTGTATTAGGGTATTATTTAGGTTTCCTTATTATGTTAGGTTTCCTAATTGTATCAGATTCTAAATCTAATTGGAGTGGGAGTCAAGGTAGGTTTATAAAGAATTTTCCCTATAAATAGTGGGTCTAGTTCGCCTTGTTTGATGTGGCCAATTTCGGGGGCACCTCCTGTGGGAGGAGGTGTATTCAGATATTCTGAGATTTCGTATTCCCATTGGTGAGAGAAGTTATGAGAGTTTATGTGAGTTGTTATACTCTCTTTCTGTTGATCTCGGAGTGAGATCGTTCGTTGTAATCTCTACCAATAGTGGATTTGTTTGAGATTGTGCCGCCCGTGGTTTTTTCCCGATTTGGGTTTCCACGTAAAAATCTTTGTGTCCCCTTTATCTTGCACTCATTTATTTTTTCTCGATATCAAGTAGTCATCTTCTTATTTTCGCTTCCGCTGATCATTTCTGCTCTTATAATTAAAACCCTAACACAAACTTATCATTTTCAATTTATAATATACTTATGGTCAACATTTAACAACAATCAACATTTATCACCACTAACTAAAGACTAATCACACCCCAACATATTAGCACCAATTAGTAAGTGTTGATGAGCACTCACCAATGATTATCATCACTAATTAACAATTAGTCATATTTTAACTAATATTTTTAACTCCGATTAATACTTAGATGCTCATCAACATTGATCAACACTCACGAGCACTCATCAATACTGCTTAGTAAAAAGACCAAGCTACAACCTATAGCCATAACTCTTTCAGGGATTATTTCTTTAACGTTTTGACATAACCTATAAGCTATACGTAAATGTAAGTCACGTTTTAATATAAATATAACTAATAATTCATTAAGAGATGAATTTTACTTAAAAGAGAATTATTAGCCACACATATGTATTAATTAAAAATCACAATGAAAATAATAATTTCATAATCAATTTTAATTTGGATGGACCAACTAACCAAATACCTATTATAAGACTTCAACCCTTCGTGTGCCCGAAATGGTGGAATTAGACAAATTAGCAAGAATCTTATGATGCAAATCAAAGGTGGTTGCTTTTTCCCAGTTCCCACAATGAAGGGAGGAGGGTATTGTCTGTAGCCCTTTAAAAGTGTAATGCAAACCACTACCATCACTAATTGAGGATATTTTTATATATCAATCAGTGCTTAATATTATTAATTTGAAAATGTTAAATTAGTATGATTTAGTGAATATGTGATAGATTTAAGCAAATCCAAGTTGTTGAAAAGGGCCCTCAATGTTGGCAAGTTGAGTGATATAGTCATAAGCTCAACTTGACTAAATCAAGTTGAGAAGGTTTGTTTATTTTGTACAATCAAGTTGCTTACCTAAATTATTTTGAAAAAAAAAAAAACACAGATTACATATGACCATACTTTTGTAGCTGTCTTGAACCCATCAATCCCCCATGGCTTCTAATGGAGGGGACCTCTAAGGAGAAAGAGTGGCCTCCCACTACTCAAGTACTTTACATAATTATCACTCTTTCTATTCATTGCCATGTTTATTAGTTCCTGGGAGAATAGAGTATGTATAGTAAGGCCCCATATTCAAGAATAGTAAGAAGTTGTAAAATTCAAGTTTTTTAAAAGAATTAGGGTAAGACTTATCATCACTATCAGTCTATCAATATGAATAAGCACTCCATAAGGTTTTCAACGATATTTTTTTTTTTTTTTGGGTTTTAGTCAATGACTATCAGGACTTATTAGCATTGACTAATACTCATTAACCTCTTCAGGGTTCAAATCATGGGGGAAGTGTTTCTTCTTACCGGTTGAGGAATGTTGTAGTGGGTATAAGTCCTACTTTGAACATTGACATTCCTCGTCCATTGTAAAGTCTGTCGAGTTAGTACTCTTTTGAGATGGGGGTTCGATGAATTGGACTACTTACTTAAATAAGCTTGTTTAGCCTTAGACAGCTTAACTCAAAAGAGATGTTATTGTTTAATCCTAAGCATAATGTTTAAGGAAGTACTCGGAATAGGGCAGGAAGTGCACTGTATGAATTTGGATCAACTCCCAAATACATGGCCCAAATTAACTCTAAAATTCGATAGAAAAGAAATCCATTATGGGCCTGGAGCCCCCAGCCCAGATTATGCGTACTGCCAAGCATGTTTTTGAGGCGCATGCATTTAAGAAACAACGTGCTTAACATGACATGCTTAATATAACTTCCTACTTCAAAAAAAAGTCTTACCTAAGTCTTAAACAAGGCACCATCACCTGATAATCTCAGCTTCAAGGTGTGGGTAACGTATAAACACTGTTTTCCTTTTCAAGGTTTCCGTCAATTTCAGGTAAAAACATAGTTCTCCTCAGTGTATTATTCATGATTATCGGTTTCGTTACAACTTTAAATTTCTGGGTTTGTTCTTGTTGATTTTAGTATTGGGTTAGATTTTACGGAGGGTTTTTGTTTTTTGGTGAAGGGTGTTTGGAGAATGATGATGAGTAAAGGCAAACTGATCAGACACTCAATACCTCTGATGCTAATGCTAGTATCAGGATGCTGTCTCATTGCAGTCATTCTATCCGTCCTTGATCTCCCCGAGATACCTCCTGAAATTGAGGCCCATGATTCGCTGGAAACCAACGAAAATGGTGAGAAATTTGGCAAGTTTGGGGAAATGATGATCGAGATGTTACCCCAAGACTTGCCATTCACTGTGTTTGTACCCTCTGACGGCGCATTTGAGCACATTTTGAGGTTAAGGACAGGCCGCAGTTTTACTCATCAAGAGTGGGATAACATCTATGCTACAATTTCTCGGGTTCTAGGATTCTCAGCTATCCCTCGCAAGATCCATGCTGAGTCTGTCCCCGTTGGTGAGGAGATGTCGTTTGATTCGATATCAGGGTTCAGGTTGCATGTTTCCAAGGAATTGGATGGAGTGTTGGTTGTCAATGGGGTGCGATCAGAAGCCGTGGATATCAGCAAAGGTGAGATAGTTGTGCATGTAATAGATGGCGTTTTGATGGATGCCGAGCTTCAAAATACACTTAGGGCTGAGGAGCATGAAGAAAGATCATGAAAATCTACTGTTTCTGATTTTGTAATAGTTTTGCCTTCAATTATACGCACACCTTAGATATTTGTTACAATTTAGCTGAGGCTCCTCAGGGTTGCCACTAGCAATTTCAAAGCACAGTTGCACAGCAGTAAACAACTAACCACCATCAATGAAATAGTTTGATTTTCGAACACCTTCAAGGGTAAAACTCTTGTTCTTATGCATGAATACAGCGTAAAACTAGAAGCTGAAATATCTGGTATGCACTAAGCATTTCTTGGAGTTTAAAATGGCAATGAAAATCATGTAAGTCAGTGTGTAGAGTTTAGGTCATACAACATAATCAATCAAAACAAATCAGCACTCAAGGGGAGACACCCCAAATGATGTATGTCTAATCACTAATGATGCGAAATAAAAATAGTACCATATCTCTAACTGCATGACATTTCTTGCACACTTCCACATACAATTGGCAAAAAGGTAGCACTCACAGTTCAACAAAGTGAAGACAGACTTGGGCTTCAAATCTGATTCTCATTCAACATTCTGTTGATACAATGCAAGAAAAAACCTTTAGGAAAATAAGCTTCAGTTGATGCCCAAATAGAAATGGAGCACAGGTGAACTCTTTAGTTTCCACACAGATGCTTAACTTTAACTTCCACTTGCAGCAGGTACAGATACCGGTTTTGAGTCCTCCGCTTTTTCGTGCTCTTTGTTCAGCATCTGGAATGATGAATTAAATGTTAATTAAGATAATTAGAGACCAGCATAACAATTTAAACATAATTATTAAGTTCAAAGCTGGGATAACATCTCTTCAAGACTCACAAGAACACTTTTAACAATTTTGACAGAAAATTTGCAAACGATGCTCGTTAGTTAACTATATAAATCTATTTGGTATCCCATTCCTGTTAAGTTTAAATCCAAAGGGTACCTACAGATACAAATGGTGCTCCAATAGCTAAATACAATAGAAATCCCACGATGCACTATGAGGCACTCATTCTCCTCAATTCGATGTTTGTGCCTTTCCTGCAGCTCACTATGCACTACAACACCACTAACTTGTGCATCTGCTATGCCTAGCAAGGTAGTTCTACCCATAATCATCATACTCCAGTGTCCAGAAAATATGACTGTATAGCTCAAGGATTTCCACAACACAACTAACTTGTGCAACTGGCCAGCCCTTAGGTTTCATCATCGCAAAAGCATAAGAACAAGGATGACTGTTCAGCTCAAGTTCACACTCACTTTCACAACTGTATTTTTTAACAAGCCACCCACATATGTTCAAGCTGAGGGGAGGGGGAAGACTGAAGAAGAGAAGGGAAATAAGGGGCTCAGCAGTAAGCATTCAATTACTAGATAACATCATTGCCCACCTCGATAGCCACATTTACTGTTGACAATGGGAAGAACTCTTACTCGGCCTACTTTTGGATGATTTGACACTTTTTATCTGCTATTGACTTGTTTTTTTCTTTTTGTACATTATCATGATTTAACAAATCAGACCCCATTTGCCTCCATTGCCTTGTTTCTATACAAATATTAAAAATATGTGATGCTTACTCTTTTTGGAGACATTCATATAAGTTGCTGAACTCATCCGGACAATGAATGTCAGAGTAAACAAGGGGCAAATAAAAGACATTATGTAATATTTTTCCATTATTTTTATTCCCTATTTAGAAAAGGAAGGAAACTTCTCACCTTGTTGTTAATCAAGTTGTGGAGAGCAATCACACTTCTAATAAGAGAAGACAGATATATGACCAGCATCATGTCATTTGTTTTGACTGCACAGAAAATAATAATGTCAGATGACAGATGCAAATGGAGCATAAGACTGTTGATAGTGCTTTCTTTTCATACCTGCAAAAGCCTTGATCAACTCTGGTACACTCAGATTAGGAAGAAGATTGAAGACATCCTACATGAATTTAAGACTCACAATATAAGATAGCCAGAACAAAATGGTTAGAATAGAAGACCAAACCAAATAGTGAGGAAGAATTAAAGGATAGACAACACAAACTCAAGTTGGCAGGGTCGGAGAAAATAACAGAAACCACAAATTTCCCTTCGTATGAGACAAAATCCAACATATTTTTGTACAGCTTCTCGGTCGCAGCTTGTTAGCTTTTATTTTTCAGGGATGTAGTACAAACAAGCTAGTGTGCATGACTGATTGTTCTCCCAATCACGCGTGCACAATAAGAGATGAGGAAGAAGAGTAAAGGACTAAGTAATCAACGCTCAAGGGAAGTAACATGTTCTCCCAATCACGCGCTATGTCACCATCAACCGTAGGTCACAGTTCACACTCTCCTTCCACCCACAATAACATATTATCGTCACAAATTTAATTAATTTAAAATGTAGAGTGGCAATTTGACTAAAATTTTTAAAAAAAGTTGGGACCCGGGGTGACAATTTTGACCAAAAATAAAAGTTGGTGGCACAATCAGTCATGCACACTACTAGGCTACTAGCTAGTAGGCCAGTAGCGGATATTTCATGCCATCAGGAGAGTAGAATCTTATTTGTTATTATTCTAAAGCAGAAGTTGGTGGCACAAAGGAAGATCCTTTCCCCTTCAACTATAAAGGACCACAAAGCAAACATAAAAATAGAGACCCTTTGAAGAGTATTTTATGCAGACCCACTCAACAAGGTCAACCAATTGAAGAGCAAATCCACTCAACAAGAGTGTATATAACACACACACACACACACACACACACACATATCCTCATCAACTGGATCAAAGATTTCCCTCACATATATCCTCATTCCACTTGCACCAAATGCACTGGAACAAAATTACAATAGAGAAAACCAACATCTAAACAAAAACAAACAGCTGAGGAACAAACCTGTAAATGGTACAGTATTTCATGGTTCAATGGAAGCTTTTCGTCGATCACAAGATCAAGGTAACTGCGGATCTCTCGCAGGCGTGCATCCAACCCCTTAAGAGCTGCAAGCTTTCCAGTCACCTGCACAAGGGGGGAAAGGCTCTTAGTTATGTCCAGCCAAAAACTTTGAAGGTCAAATCATGCCCAAAACTTTTAGATTAATCTATGATAGCTACAACAAGAAAACTAGACAACGGTCAAGACTAACCTCTGTTGCTAGAGTACTGATGGTGGTATCTTTCACATCCCTAAGCAAATGTTCCACCCCTAAATCAAAAACATAAGAAAATAATTAAAATAATCAACAAACATGAAAAATAGCTAATGCAACTTTAGCCAAAGAAAAAAACACAAAGATCTTGATTTGCTATGGCAGACATTGGCCATGTGTAACTTGTAACCAATCTTTTAACAGAATGTAAGGCAAAGCATACCAATTTCCTCCACTTCATGGGCAGCAATTTCTGAAGGAACGTGGACAAAGACTTTCTGGCTCTTTTCTGTTGCATTCTGCAGACATGGAACAAGGAATTGATGCACTTTTAGCTTATGCGACCATTACAAAGTTCAAAACAAAAAGAAAACCTCGGCATAATCAAAATCAAAAACTATGATCAGCTTTAAATAACATCATGTTAAAGAACTTTTTTTTGGTAGGAAAAATATAAATATATATTAATAATAGGATAAAAAAGAAGAAATGCTCCGAAAGTATCCTAAAAAGTTAGAAATGCTCCGAAAGTATCCTAAAAAGTCATATACAGCCAAAATATAGACTATCCACAAAATCAACCCACATCAAAGGGTAATTGTGTCCACAGAACTCCAGATTGAGAAAGATTTTGAAAATAAATGTCTAATCGCTTCTGTCTTTCCAAATGTTGTAGGGGAAGGTCTTTAGTTGTTTTAATTTCAAGAATTCTATTGGTTGGGACAGATAATCTCCTTATAATCTGGGAAGGGTGCAATTGAATTGCACATACAGAGGCTTGCCTCTGAAGTGCACATGTAATAGCTTCTGCATTTCTTGACGGTTCAAATCTAGGGGGCAGCATTTGAGAATCGTTTACTCATTTTTCAGGATATCAGTTTGTGTATCAAGTAACTGTAATGCAGCTAGGCATTGTGCAAATACTTGGGTATCTTTACTTATAGAAGGAAGGATGTGGCCTGAACATCTACTTTCCACATGAATTTTTTATATGCAAAAGCAAGGGGTTCACTGATCTGACGGGGACTCAACAGAAGTTCTCTATTGCCATTCAGTTAGATGGATATTGGATAGTGATACATTTAATTCTTTCAAAAATTCATGAGGATACCTTGTCACCTAATCTTGGTTCTTTTCTCATACTATCTTAATGAAAACTCTTTTAGCCCAAAATTAAACAAAAAAGGGAAAAACACAGTACATCACACAACTGTACCTTAGACTAGACTCACTTTCCAGACTTTTCGTCTATTCACATACACAAATGCTCATTTTCATATTAGAAACATGCCTATAATTCATTGAAGAATAATAAATGATAAACAACCAAAAGAAGTGGGTACACCATTGACAAGTTCAAAGATCAAAGGTGATGCCTAAAGAATGATTATGATTACAAAACAAGAATGAGAACATCAAAGCTTACCTCTTTAACCTCCTCTACAGCATAATAAGCTTTTGTTGGTATTCCCAATTCTTCAGGTTGAACATCAATGATGACCAAGACAGGATTTGGCACATAGCTGCATAGAAAAAGTAATTGTAGAACTATCCTTCAATAAATGATAGTGAACTTCGCAGGACCAGGACTAGGGGACTGTGGCAACGAATTATAAAGATCATGATATGGTCTATGGGAATACTATCGGTACGCATTAAGAAGAGCTTTACAACATTTTGAAGAAGTCAAAAATGATGACAATAATGGGATGGATGGAACATAGATTTGATCACAGTGTTTTCACAGTTTCAATCAACTATGGCTGCCAGCCTTCGAGAACAAGGCGTAAACAGTACCAATGCCACTACAACATAAAGGACCAGAGAGGGGGGGGGGGAGAGAGAGAGAGAGAGGGGATACAAACTTATGTTCTCGTGTAGGCATTGCTCAAAGCCATCAATGATACAATTGGTGCTTTAAAATAAAAAGTTGGGTGGTCACTTTGAAATAAAGCACACTGCTTTTTACTAATACAGCTCAAAGAAAGCAGGCAAAAGAGCATGCAAAGCAAAGACGGATTGATGGAAAAATAAGAACCATATGGACCTCATTGTACAAAATAGCAAATTGTTATCTTACTCATTGAACAATCTGTGGATATCAAGGTCATTTTCCCGTAGCTTAGGACCAGTGCTATACCAGCCCACAACATGCTCCTTAGCTGAAAATCAAGGACAGGGCATAAGCAAAGGAGATCAGTTCAAAGTTCAGTTTACAGGGTAAGATGTCAAGTACATTATTAAACAGAACTTACCGTTTATTCTCCGGAACATAGAGAACATCGACTCATGGTAGTTGTGGTCAAGAAACCAAATGCTTGGATCCTTGTCATCTTCCTCAAAGGGAACTACATATTAAAATTCAAATGTCAAAGACTCGAAGCAAAATCCATAACTATAAAAGAAGGAGAAACACGGAAACCAAACTACTGATAAGTTCCTCAACCAGTAAATTTCATTCTTCATAACTCTAAACTTTGTACACAAAAACCAACAACACACTTCAAGCTACATCCAACGAGGAGAATCACGAAAGATAATTTGACGTAGACAAATATTTTTATTTGAATTTCACCCATGGTATCCAATTGCTACATTTATCAATGGAAATTCAACCTAGGATAGGAACAGACACCTAATATTAAGGAAAAGAAATGACAACATTAGTCCTTTATTACATACTTCACCATCATGAGGCTATACCTCCTTCAATTCAATCCCAAGAGGCAATTGACACTTAAGTTTTCCATCTCAAAACCATCACCATTCACCAATCATAAAACTGCAGTCTGCTCCACATTCCAATGAATTGACTTGAATTTCAACGCATTCATGTTCACTCACTTCCATCTAAAGAAACACATTTTCTCAACACATTTAGCAGACTCCATTTTTGCCCAAAATGCGGAAGAACGAGAGCTTCACGTGATTATAAACAAACTATCAAAAATCTTAGAAAAAGAAAGCACCAATACAAGATCAAATCACAAGCTAAACGTCTAGGCAATTCCTCCGAAACCAAGTTCAACCAGAATCTACAGTTGCGCCTAGATAATTCAAACGAAACCAAGTTCAACCAGAATCTACCAACTAGCAGCTCTATTGGTTGCAATCCACGTCAAAACCAACCACGAAAACCAAACGAGTGAAAATTCACATCTTGCTTTTTTCCGCAATTCTAATTTCTCATCATTTCAAGATACCAAACCTAACTCAGCAACTCTAAACACAGAACAGAAGCCAATGCAAAACCCTAAGCATCAAAAATCAAATCGAAATAACAGAATCGAAACCCTAATTCACCAAATGAGCTCGAAAATCATGCAAATACGACATGAAAGGAAAGCGCAGATCCAGGAGGAGAGAAAGAAGTTACCGGCATAACTATTGGTGACATCAACGGTGCCTTTGAAGGAGCTACCGAGCAAAACTCCGACGACACGCTTCTTAGTGTCGCGTGCGACACGGTTGTAGTGATCGACGATGCTGAGAAGCACGAGAGGGTGAACCACCACCTTCTCAATTGGCCTCGACGAAATCTGCTGCGTCTTTATCACATCCATTTCGTCTTCTTCGGTGGTTTCGCAAACCTAGAAAAACCTTCTCTCGGTGGTTTCTTGCTCAACAATCTATGCTTCTTCTGCTCTGCAGCTATGCTTCTCTCTCTCTCTCGCTCGTTCTCTCTTACCTTCTCTTTCTTCCCAATTTCTACTCTCTCGCTCTCTTTTCAGTCTTTTGTTTCTTTTCTTTTCTTTCCTACTTTCTGGTTTTTGAATACGGGATGGGCCTTCACGGAAGAGAAATCAACAGTTTGGGCCTTATCATTGATAAGCGGGAACTTGACCTCAAAGGATGACCCAAGATCATAATGGGTTATTGACTTAGAAGGACGGCCCAGCAAACCTTTTCCTTTAAAAGTCTGGGTAGGACAGTTGAGTCCTAATTTTTGAATAAATGATAGGGCCTGCTTAATCTTACGTGGTTGCACATAGGGTTGTTCATAGTCCGGTCCGGACTGAAAAAGGGACTGGACCGGACTGGACCGAGGACTGGACCGAATGGACCGAGGGAAGTTCGATCCAGTCCTCGGTCCAGGAAAATTTTATGTTCGGTCCTCGGTTCAGCTCATGGACCGAACTGATGAACTAAAGTTATTAAAGTAATAGGGTTTTTTTTATATATATAGTCCAGTCCGGACTAGACCGAGGATTGGACAGAACAAAGTTCGGTTGGTCCAGTCCCGGACCGAACTTTTTTCGGTCCAACTTAGTCCTCTAATTTGGTCCTCGGTCCATTCGGTCAAGTCCGGGACCGATGAATAGCCCTAGCTGCACGAATGGAAAAGAGGGGTATTAATATGGCAATCCTTGTACATTAATATGACAATCATTATATGACAAAATACCTTCAATCCATAGAAAAACACTTTAAAAGTTTTTAATAGATAATAACCACCGATGATACACTGATTACATTTATGGTTAGTAATGTGTGTTAACCAAGGATTACTATATTGATAACCAATGATTACTATATTGATATCCTTCCCATAGTTATCAATATAGTAATCCTTGGTTATCAAAATAGTAATCCTTGGTTAACACCTATTACTAATCATGGATGTACTCAATGTATTGTCGGTGGTTATCATGTATTAAAAACTTTTAAAGTGTTTGATTCTATATATTGAAGTTATTGTGTCACACAGGGGTTGTCATATTAATGTACAAGGATTACCATATTAATATCCAATGTTTACTATATTGTTATCCAAGGTCAACATTATAACGAACCATTATTCATTCATTCATTCGAAGAAGAAGAAGAAGAAGAAGAAGAAGAAGATGTTCTGTGAAATTAATCCATTATTCATTTGATGACAAGTGCCAAATAACATAGCACACTCCCCAAACATTTGAAAATGGGAAAGTAAAGACAAAACCAAAAAACCTCATCATCAATTCATCATCTTCTTTCTTCTTCTTCTTTTTCTTCTTCTTCTTCTTCTTCTTCTTCTTCGTTTCACCAAACTCAAACCTATTACCAAACAAAGAAAATAAAAATAAAAAAAATTAAAATCCCTCTTTTCCATCTATGCAGCTGTAGACACCAAATTTTGTACCGGTATTAGTTTTAGTTATTTGTAAAAATAAGCTAGCCGAATAGTTTAGTAGCATGCAAACCCATCCCTTTTCTAGCCCGACAACGAGCACAATGGCCCAAATATTACGGGCCTGAGCATAATAGCCCGAAAACAAGCAGGAACCCGTCTGGGTTCCTTGGGCCTGAGCATGGCTCATTTTCAAAGAGAACCCGCCTTCCCTCGGTCAATTCGACGCCTGGCTATACCTAACCCTAAAACGCACCCCTTGCTTCCCCCATTCCACTATAAATTAAACCCTTCTTTCCCTTCCAGAAACACACCATGGTATGCTAGAGTATTGACACTAGCATATTCTCTCTACCTCTTCTCTCCCTTTTGCATGCTACTTCACTAAAGGTTAGCAAAGTTGTTGTAAAGATGTAGTAATTTATCGAATTCGTTTTTTTTTATTTTGCATGATTTTAATGATAAAATTGTGAAATACATATCTAATTCCTCCTTTTTGTTTTGTTTTACTTTAATTTAATTCTAGTAGAGTCTATTCGTTGAATAGGCGGATTTGGTGGTTTTAACTGTCAAATTCGTAACCTTACCCCCGAATCCATCTCTGGATTCGTAGGCCGGAGTCCGCGTTTAATGGTTTGTTGTTTTTCTCCTAAAATTCAACTGGCGACTCTATTTTTCGTGTCTTGGTGTTTACCCTTTTTTATGATTTTTGTGACCTAATTTGTGATTAACGCCAAAGGTAATCCGACTTGGTTCAATCCATGAACCCAAAGGTTCCCGCCTCTTTTCACTCTCCTTTTCGCCTTTTTATTCGGCACTGCAATGGCGCAAAGGAACCCGCTTGTTCCACAAGAACCTGCACGGGTTCTTCACTTCTTTTCTTTGCTTCTTTTTTTCTTTGTTTTCCTTTTTCGTAGGGTTTTGCAGTTAAGAAACCCGTCTTGGTTCTTCTGAACCCAGACGGGTTCCCGGGTGTTTTCCCTCCCTTTTTGTTTCTTTTTTTTTCTTCTTTCCTTAAAGGTAAATCTCGGGCGCGCAAATCGTTCTTAATCTGCTAAGGAAAACATTCTTAAAAGTTCAACCTTATTTAAGGTTAAGCAATCCTAGTCGGCTCCCAATCACTCCTTAAGTAGCGCCGCGAAAAAAGGTCACCGATCGATTTTTCGGGGTCTACAGCAGCCTGTTAGGAAAGTGTTTTTTTGTAAAAGAGGAGGAATTAATTTATTTCACATTTTTATCATTGTTTTAGGCATATTGCATACCAGGCTACTCTTGGGCATTTATGGTTGGGGAGCACAAAAGCGTTGGTTTAGGGTTTAAAACTAGGAATCAACCCCTAGAGCAGGAGGTCACTACTTGTGGGATGCACTTACATCGCCAAGCATTTGATCTCTCCTCTCCCCGTGTTACACTCTAAAGGTTTCCTTGAAACCCAAAGAGCAACACCCCACACATTCTTCCTTGAATTCCATACAAGGAAAATGCACCGGGGCGAGAACATGTGGTACCCTATTCATCCCCCTAAACCTAGAAAAAACCCTGAATCTAAAGCCATGGTTAGGCTCATCCCGCATCTGTATGTTATGTGATTTAATCCTGTAAAAGTTGAGTCCAAGCGTCTAGCCCAAACATGAGTAGGACGTCATTCTAGCCCGCGTAGGATCAAAAGAGAGATGGGCTGGCCCGAACCCAGACGGGATTTATAAACCCAGACGGGTTTGCTGTGCCTGGTCTACTTAGACTCACTGTGGAATCCTGTCTGTGCCTATTTGAAAGGGATGAATTACAGTCCGAACCCAGACGGGTTCTGGGCCTGTTTTTCTTCTCCTTCCACTACGGGCCAAACTGTTTGAAACTACAGTCAGCCCGACCCACTTATTATTGATCCTATTCGACCCTTTACGACGCTCCTTGAGTCAATGTCAGTCCTGTCAGTCATCATGCTAGGTCCATATAGAGTTAGGACATGCACTCCCATAAAAGTGGGTGAGTCACCCTTGTGTCAGCATATAGGCGTCGTGTCCATGTCCTAGGTTCATATAGGTCCGCTAAGTCATGCATGCATCGGGTGGGTGGCGTGAAAGTTCTTTCGAACACTAATCAGTTTCCATGCAGGCAAGATAACAGACCATCTCCGAGCCCGCATCCGTGATCCACAAACCGGCAGACTTATTCGCAATCCCAATTACAGACTGCCGGCTCAATCCAATGAATCCACCATGTCAGGATCCCTCGCCAACAACCTTTTTGGGGAGAGTTCTGGTGACAAGCACTGACGACCGCACGAGTGGGTACAGCAATCGCCATTTGCATGGCGTATCAAGAGGATGTAACCAATGAGAAACTGGAAAAGAAGTTCAATGAAAATCAACAAACCATGAATGGCGTGCTGGAAGCCATTAAACAGATCAACAAAAAGCTCGGCATCGGACTTGAGGAAGAAGAAAACTATTATGGTTCTGAATCTGAGGCCGAAGCAGATGATGGGGTTGGAGAGGGCCACCCCAAATCCAAAAGTGGAGGCCCAAAACCTAAGTCATTTGCTGAGGTCAGGTCCAGACTTGTACTGAACAACTCCAGAACTTCAGAGGACCCCTATGTCAAGAAACTTGAGGAGAAAGTTGATATGCTCACCAGAAGGATGATGAAAGCTGATCCGACCTTCACCGACCCCTGTATGGATTTTGCCATCCCCAAGCATTGTGTATCGAGAATAAGGGACAAGGTTGAGGTGCCAAACATGAAATTTAGACCCTGTGAAAATCCATCGCATCACTTGGAGGAATTCCTGAGGCTGGCTCCCCTCCATAAGGTAGATGAAGGTCTCTACACCACAGTCTTCCCTTCCACTCTAGAAGGTAAGGCCAAGGTATGGTACCAAAATCTACCCCAGCAAATTAAGACCAACGCAGATGAGTTATTCAAAGCCTTCATAAGCCATTTCAGTCGCCTGCAGCAAAAGGAGGTCACTGTGGATGATTTGACTTCCATGAAACAAAAGGAGGATGAATCGTTCCTCTCTTATTACGAGCGATGGCATTCCATGCTATCTGAAATCGACGAGTCTGTCCCCTTTAGGATGCAACTAAGCACTTTCAGGCAAGGTATTCACCCTCGCATCACACGGCATTTTGGCTTCCAATCTATTAAAGACTTTGAGACCTTAAAGGACTTGTGTGTTCAAATTGAAGCTGCTAACAATGAGAAAAGCATACAACATTCTGGTTGGAAGGGATCTAGCTCCAACAGGAGGGCCACTAGCGCGCCTAGCCCCCCTCAGAAAACTGTTGAGACTAATTCCATCCAACGAAGGCCACTCACTCCGAGGTATGACTCTTACCACCCGCTGGATATGTCTTATGCCAGGGCGTTGGAAAGGCTAGTGAAAAAGGGTATCATCCAATTGCCCCTGCCAACCCCTGAACCTGATGTTAAGCCTCCGAAGTGGGATGGGAACAAATACTGCAATTTCCATCGCAGTCGAGGTCACGACACCGAAGTATGTTGGTCTTTGAAAAATAAGATCGAAGGGTTAATCCGAGACGGTGTTATTCCTCCACCAAACCCGTCTCGAAAACCCAACAACAAGGAGAACCCATTGCCCAATCACACCAACGCCGTCTTTTTAGAAGAGAACAGTTTTGATCCGTCCACTCTCATCACCGAAATGGTTCAATTTGTCCCAGTTCTTCTCCCGCTTACGGAGGAACTCATCATCAATGGTATTTGGGACAGTGAAAGTGAAGAGGAGGGCGAAGAGTCCACTGACCGTGAAACCAGTAGGCATCCATTGTACGACTCTTCTGACGAAGGAGGGGATGTGGAAGAAGTAACAATTCCCCAGGCTGCAGCCCTTACTCGGTCCGGCCGCTACTATAACAAGAATGCTACCTTGTCAGCAGCGACCCCTAATCCCGAAACGACGGAAACCCCTGCACCTCCGCCAGAAGATCCTTTCCTCACGCAGCTGAAGAGAACCAAGGCCGAAGTCACGATCTGGCAACTTTTGTGCGCTTCGCAAGACCATAGGCAAATACTGCTGGATGCCTTCAATAAGCTCATGGTCCCTACCTCAGCATCACCAGAGGATATTATCTCTCACATTACCTCCGGGAAGCCTACCATCACCTTCGGGGATGAAGACTTACCCGAGGAGGGAAGTTCTCACAACAAAGCTCTTTACCTCACCGCCATGTGCTCTACTCAAACCATACCACTTGTTCTCGTGGATAATGGTTCAGCCGTCAATGTCTGTCCATGGAGAACCGCACAAAAGTTAGGAGTTCAAAAACAGCATTTGACACAAAATAATCGCTCACCAAGGCAAGATATGATAACTCCCCTCGCAAGTCGCTAGGATCGATTGTGCTTCCCATCACCATGGACTACATAAGTAAGAACGTTGAATTCGTCGTTCTGGATATCCCGGCTTCTTTCAACATACTGTTGGGAAGGCCTTGGTTACATGAGTGCAATGCTGTCGCTTCTACCTTACACCAGAAGGTGAAATTAATCATTCAAGGCCAAGTAGTCACGATCTCAAGCAAACCCCTCAGCGCTGTTTTTGACCCCAAGAAACCCACACTCGAGATTGAACATAGCTCAGCTGACGAGGAGTTACACAACTTTGAGATGGTAGCGGTTTTGAGCCAGGATCAAGCTCACTTTGACTTCGATCCCTACTCAAACCCTAATGTCCATGCTATATTGAGGAAGCAAGGTCATTTTCCGGGGATACCCCTTGGCCGAAATCCCAAGAACAAGTTGGCGCCAAATTTCAAGGTGTTCAAAAACAAAGGAAGGTTCGGGCTAGGCTACAAACCAACTAAGGAGGAAGTGAGGCTGACGAAGCTAGCCATGGCTAAGCAGAAAAGATTGGACAACCCTCCAACCCTATACCAAGTCAAGCCGTATCCGCGCACTCTTAATGGACAGTTCTTGAGAGAGGGTGATGACTTCCCTTATTACGGCTTCCCAGAACCTCATTACCTAAAGTCTCAGGGTATCCAAGTGGCGGGATTAGAAATTTTCAATGACTGTGCCCTCACCACAACCGCCACGTTCATCCCGCCTAGGAGAAGTCGTCCACCTTTGGAATGGACCCACCTCGCCGGAGGGGGCATTTTTGGAATGCTCTTTGGGCAAGAGGCGCGCAAGGAAGAAGTCGTCGACCCAGTCATCGCTGCACTTTCCAACCCAAGCTTTGACCCAAGTCTGTTGATCGGAGAAGACGGCGGCCATCGCGAGATCACCTGGATCGATGATGAGGAGAACAAATTTACGCTTTCTGTAGGAGAGTCTGTAGGAGAGTCTATCCCAAAGGTCATAGAGTCAGGTTCTAGTAGTCCTAAGTTGGTCGGGGTTAACCCGGAGTCTGTTGATGTACCCATTTCTGCATTTAATAAGATGAACATTTCTGCCTACTCGAACTGTTGTGCCAACACTGATAATAAATATGCTGAACCTTTAAAGGACCAAAATGAATTAACAGAGGCCATGGATACATTTGAGGAAAAAATAGCAGTCATCGAAGATACCATAAGCATAAATGTAGGAACGGAGGACAACCCCCGGGAGCTCAAATTGGGTAAGTCCCTCACAGACAAGGAGCAACAGGATTTCACAACACTTCTTAAGGAGTTTAAGGACGTGTTCGCGTGGTCGTATGAGGACATGCCAGGTATCGACAGGGATATCGCTGAACATACCCTTCCATTATATCCCGATGCTAAGCCAGTACGGCAAAAGGCTCGTAGAATCAAGCCAGATTGGTCAAAGAAGATCGAAGATGAGGTAATGGAACAGTTAAAAGCCAAGTTTATACGGGCAGTGCACTACCCCGAATGGGTAGCAAACATTGTTCCCGTTCCGAAGAAAGATGGGCGAGTAAGGGTATGTGTTGACTTTCGAGATTTGAACAAGGCCAGTCCAAAAGACAGCTTCCCTCTGCCACATATCGACGTCCTAGTGGACAATACTTGCGGCCACGAGCTGTTGTCCTTCATGGATGGCTACGCAGGGTATAACCAAATCAAAATGGCAGAAGAGGACATGGAAAAAACATCCTTCACCACTCCATGGGGTACGTACTGCTACACGGTAATGCCTTTCGGCCTAAAGAACGCAGGGGCCACATATCAGCGCACCGCGAATACCCTTCTCCACGACATGATGCACAAAGAGGTAGAGGTATATGTGGATGATATGATCGTCAAATCCAAAACCAGGGAAGAGCACCTCCCCAACCTTCGCAAGTTCTTCCTTCGATTAAGAAAATACAACATGAGGCTCAATCCCCGAAAATGTGCATTTGGGGTTACGTCAGGCAAGCTGCTAGGTTTCGTGGTCAGTCAACGTGGGATCGAGGTGGACCCATCAAAAATTAAAGCAATACAAGAGATGAAACCACCTAAGACAGAGAAGGAAATTCGAGGTTTCCTTGGTCGCGTGCAATACATCAGTCGATTCATTTCCAAACTCACTATGACTTATGAACCACTATTCAAGAAACTCAAGAAAGGAGCAAAAGTGGAATGGGATGATCAGTGTCAAGCAGCCTTTGACAAAATTAAAGAATACTTGACCCATTCCCCTGTACTAATGTCGCCGGTACCAGATGAGCCTCTGCTCCTTTACCTCACAATAACTAGCTCTGCAATGGGGGCTATGTTGGCTCAACAGGTAAAAGGAAAGGAGAGCGCCATCTATTACCTCAGCAAGAAGTTCGGTGACTGTGAGAGTCGATACACCGACATTGAAAAAATGACTCTTGCATTGGTTTGGGCAACGAAGAAGCTTCGACATTACATGTTGTCACACACAGTACATGTGATCGCTGAGTGCAACCCGATCAAGTTCATCATGGAACAACCCACAATCAATAATCGCATAGCTCGATGGGTAGTTATGTTATCAGAGTTCAGTCTAAAGTTCGTGCCTCAAAAGTCCATCAAAGGAAGAGCCATCTCGGACTTCCTAGCAGACTTTCCTTGTCAGGAACCTCCAGGCACTAACTTGGAGTTCCCAGACGAAGAAGTCTTTCATACGGACGAGATCACGTGGGAAATGTACTTTGATGGTGCTTCTAACCAAATGGGATGTGGCGCAGGGGTGCTCTTAATATCACCTGAAGGGGAGCATCATCCCGTTTCCGTGAAACTTGAATTCGACGCGACCAACAATGCAGCTGAATATGAAGCCTGCATCATCGGATTACAAGTGGCGTTAGTTATAGGAGTAAAGCACATCAGAGTGTTTGGTGACTCTAGTCTTATCATCAATCAAGCCAAGAACACCTGGAAGGTCAGAAATGAATCTTTGATGGCTTATCAACGACGGTTGTTGGACTTGGCGACGCAATTTGAGCACATTGAATTCAAGTACCTACCAAGAGATAATAATGAGTTGGCAGACGCCTTGGCTAAACTCTCCTCCATGATTGCTATGCCAATAGGAATTTACGAATTTCCTATAACGATAGAGCGACGCGACCAGCCCGCCTATGTGTACTCCGTAGAAGAGCCCGTCGTAGACTCGAATGCATGGTTCTTCGATATTTATACGTACTTGACAAAAGGAGATTATCCCGCTGAGGCTGATTCTAAAGGACAAAGAGCGATCAGAATGATGGCAGCACAATACTGCATCATTCATGATCGACTTTACAAGAAGACCGCTACGGGCATTAACCTACTTTGCGTTGATACCAAGTCAGCGGAAGAATTAATGACCTCCATACATGGAGGAGAGTGCGGACCACATATGAATGGCAGAATGTTAGCAAAAAAGATTCAAAGGGCAGGCTATTTCTGGTCCACCATGGAGGCCGATTGTCTCAACTTTGTTAGGAAATGCGCCAAGTGTCAGGAATACGCCAATCTACAACATCAGCCATCTTCCTATCTCACTACATTGACATCCCCTTGGCCATTCTCAGTCTTGGGAATAGACATAATCGGGAAGATACATCCAACGGGCACTGGAGGGCACGAATATGTATTGGTAGCCGTTGATTACTTTACCAAGTGGGTAGAGGCTGCCTCCTATGCAAAACTCACCTCGAAGCATGTAGCTAAGTTCATCCTGAACAATATTATTTGCAGATACGGGGTGCAACACGAGATCATCAGTGATAACGGGAGCCATTTCAGGAAGGAGGTTGAAGTATTGTTGGCTAAGTACAAGATCAAGCATCATAAGTCCTCGCCCTACAGGCCCCAAACTAATGGAGCGGTAGAGGCGACCAACAAAACTCTCGCGGGGATCATTAAGAAAATGGCAGTAACATACAAGGATTGGCCTGATAAGCTTCCTTTCGCCTTATGGGGATATAGAACTTCAATTCGAACAGGAACGGGAGCAAGCCCTTTTGCCTTGGTTTACGGAATGGAAGCAGTGCTTCCAGTTGAGCTCGCCATACCATCACTCCGCATACTTGCCGAAAGTCAACTACCAGAAGCTGAATGGGCTAGGGCCAGATATGAAGAGCTGACGCTTATTGACGAGAGAAGGCTCAGGGCTTTACACAATGTGCACTTATATCAGGCTCGTATAGCTAGGGCTTTTAACAGGAAGGTTAAGGACCGGGTTCTTCAAGAAGGAGATTTAGTGCTTAAGGAAATGAGGGCACCCATTCAAGATCCTAGGGGTAAATTTGCGCCAAATTGGAAAGGGCCTTATGTCATTAAACAAATACTGCCGGGGGGAGCAGCCCGTTTAGTCACTACAGAAGGAGAAGAATTAATACAGCCCACCAACTTGGACCAGTTGAAGAAGTTTTATGCATAACGAGGTCGACTGAATCGGCCAAGCAACTAGGAGGAGAATTTCTAGACACTTGGCCGTATTAAGGCGGGTTCGGGCTTCATGATGGGCCTCATGGAACCCAGACGGTTTTTGGGTTACGGGTTGAAGGAAGCTGCGCCTCAAACAGACTCGGGTCGTGTACTGGTTTTAATAGATGTGCAAAAGGAAGACTTCGTTGTATTAATGACTGCTGTTATTATTTATAAAGGAGAAATTAATTACAATACTTGGTCTTTCGAATAATGTTGCAATTACTCTAATTGTAACTAATAAAGGTTCAGCTAAAACATTATCAAAAACAAAAAAAAAAAACAAAAAAAAAACAAAAAAGAACAGAAAGAAAAAAGAAAAAGAAAAAAAAATAATAATAATAATATAAATTGGCACACAGTTTCAGGCCTGTTTCATCTTCTTGTCAGCAGATTTTGGTCCAACCCCGGTCTCTTTGGTGTCACTAGTACCTCCCTCAGTGTCCTTAGGACGGTACCTCTTCTTCCCATTCTCCTGAGAGGCTTTTCCTTTTTCAGTGCCTTTCGGTAACGGGCCAAGCCTGTCCTTCACGTCGGTTTTAGGGCCCAATCGATCTTTCACAGTGATCCTGGGACCCAAGCGCTGCAATACATCAGCCTTAGGGCCCAGCCTGTCTGTTGCAGACTTTCGATTCTGCCTCGCTTTCGGCCCTCCTTGTTACCACCACGGCTGTCAGCCAGTCTTGATAACCAGGAATAGTCATTTCAGACACATGCGCTTTCGAGGGAGCACGAACAGTGGGCCGTTTCTCCCAATATTTCAGCCAAGATTCTACAACACTCTTCTTGAGATGGATTAACTTCGGGGCATCATGAGTCTTGTCGGGAATACGTTGCCTCAACCCCATTTGTCTCATGCCCCGCTCTGGGAAGTAGAATGTTAAGTGTGTCAGGCTCGCAATGCATACGTAGGGGTTCCTTTGATCACAAGTGATGTACTCTGGAATGTGCCAGTTTTCAATCCACCACTGTACCGTGATCTCTTCAGGTTTCTTTAGCAATTTGACCCATCGGCATCGATCGACGCCGGATACTTCTCATACTTGTGAAGTTCGCCAAAGCTGTTGCAGATTCCGCCTTTTCGACCAAGCCAAGGTGCTCCATTAACCAAACCTGTGCCGCAAAGTAAGGTAACCAGTTAGTGAACCCAGACGGGTTTATGTCGTGCAAAAAAAAAAAAACAAAAAAAGCAAAAAACAAAAAAAAAGCAAAAAAAAAAAAGAAAAAAAAAAGAAAAAAAAATGCACGGTTTACCTGCAGAATCAGGGGGCTGCCTCGGTAATCATGCTCCGGGTCAGAGTCATCAAGACACATCAGCGTCTCTCCCAGAATCACCGGTATAGGATTGTAACCACGAGCCATGTCCTCTACCACGTAGATCAGATTCGCGGGACCCGTCCTTTTGCCGCCATGATAGAAACAAAATTCTCCCAGCAGGCATAATACCAGGGCTCTCACCCGTACCACGGGCCCATACTCTAAGGTTTCAGGGGCTTGGAAGTATTCCACTATGGTTTGAAAGTGCACCTTATCCCCTATTATCGCACTACCGATTACCCTAGAGGGGAGGCAGAACAGCTCTTTATAGTCTTTCCTTGCGTCAGTAGTCAATGGAGGCACTACTGATGGAGCATAATGATTCGTCCCAAGGATAGAAGACCATTCTTCGGGCAAAGGAACCAATTCCCGCATGTTGAATCTAAACACATGGAATTCCTTATCCCAGAAGGTTTCAGCAGCGCGCAGGAAATCCCAATCTATCTTCACTTGCCTCAAGCTAAGCAGAGATGTCAGCTTATACCTCCCCAATTCTCTCTTTTCTTCTTTGGACAAAGTACTCATCCAAGTGGCTAACTTCTTTTCGAAAGCCATAGGGTTCAGCAGGTTTTGATGGAAGAAAGCAGGAACTGGGACGGGTTCTTGGTGGTTTTTCTGGCGGAAGGAAAAAAGCAGTGGCTTTGCGGTCTGTGGCAGAAACTTGGACGGGTTCTTGATGGTTTTCTGGTGAAAAGGCTTTAAGGTTTGTGATGATATGTGTTGGGGAGGGATGTATTTATAGCAAGAACCCAGACGGTTTTCTTGTCCAAGCCAAGTCCAAGACGGAAACGAAACGTCGGTTGTCCGAGCCCAAGTAGGAGATAAACTGCCGGTTGCCCAAGCCCAAGTAGCAAGAAACCCAGACGGGTTCCTGGGTGAGATTCCAATTGGGCCGGAACGACAGACGGGTTCTTGGGCCTCCATTGTTCCGCTTCTCGACCCAGTTTCCATGGGTAGGATTCCAATTGGGCCTGAACCCAGACGGGTTTTTGGGCTTCCATTGCCCATTTCTCAATCCAGTCTTTGTGGATGGAATTCCAGTTGGGCTTAAATGTCAGACGGTTTGCTTAGTCTTTTGGATTCGATCAAGAAGCCTCTTCAGCTCTATTTTGGGTCATAATGCGGGTCCACAAGATGATTATCTGTCTTCGCCGGCCCCGACACTGTAGTTCGAACTTACTTGTAACGTTTAATTCTCGTTTTTTTTTTTTTATCTTTTTTTTTCGTTTGGGGAAGTGGGAGTAATCCCACCATGTAGATTGCATATCGCATTGCATTATTGTGCATAAGGGTACATGAAAATAAAAGAAGTACATTGCTTAGCGTCGTCACCGCATAAGTGTTACATCAGTAGTTCGCATTAGTAAAAAAAAACCAAAAAATAAATAAAAATAAATAAAAAAATAAAAAAAAATAAAAGACAAAAAAAATAAAAAGCAAAAAATCATTGCAGTGCATCGTCCTAAGTGCATACATAGCGTCACATAAGTTCATTGCATAAAAGACCCTGCATATGCATCTTTCTCAATCCTCATCAGGCCAGACCTCCGTGTCGCCACCGCCGCTAGCGCTATCGGCCCCATGGGCTCCGCTTCCACCAGCTCCGAAATAAGTGTCCCATTGATAGTAGGAGGAGTCTACCACCTCTGTATCACCACCTGAGCCAAACAAGTGCAATACTTCGGTACTGCCTGCGTTAAGCCAAGAGTGTTCTGGGACCTGCCACTCTTGATTACCTCTAGGCCACCCCTGTGGAGCAGGCCAAGAAGTTCTTACTACAGGCTCTGGGACAGGCCATCCCGACCATTCCTGAGTTTGCGTTCCCCGTCCAGACGATCGAGGCTGCTCCAAACCCCCTTGCGAAGGAGTAACGGGAACAACTGGTTGAGACGGAAGCACTGATGAGGCGTCATCTGCGAGGGCACGGTTATACCCCATAGATGCACCCGAATCACTGCGAAGCACCACAGTAGGATCGACCGCCGCAAAGGAAGTGCCAAAACCCAAATCCACAGTCGGTGCAGGAGACGCAGGAGCATACCCGGGGATTCCATAAGGGTACTGAGGCGAAGGATGAGAGGGTTGGCGCCTAGACCCCGAATGAAGAGATTCTGGAGGAGTACCTAAATGCAGTGAAATGCCTTCTTGCTCACCGCACACAGCTCCACCAACAGCGCTAGACTCGGAACACGTCTCCACCACGAAGCTGGGGGTACCACGCCGAGAGCCGCGACTCCGGCGAGAATTCCCATGATCATGAGACCTCACCTGATGCTCGCGTTCACCTAAAGACATGGAGGATATGCTGTTCTCCACAGAACGCTGATAGTCGTGGCCGAAACCTGTATCTCCATAGTGGGAACTGGTTGAATGGCTATCTTCAAGTAAGATACCTTTCCCACGGTCGTCGTGCGCCGGCGTGCCCGTACTCCGCCTACTCCTCTCCCCGTGCCTTCGGAGAGTAGCGTCACCCCCATAAGATCGCCTCGCGTCGGCCATAAAGGAAGAATGCCGAGGAGGGTCAACCCGCTCCGACCGGCCACGAGGCACGTGCACATCTGAATGGCGAGGAGGATCCACAGGACGAGACTGTGCATCATCATCCACGTTTGCGTCCCCAACCACAGAACCTGCAAGGTCTTTCTCGCGAGCCCATTTAAGCGTGAAGTAATTCTTGAGAAAGCCTTTTGCTTGTTTCCATCGCCACTGCACAGAATAAGGAAAATTGGTCAAAGTTTGGGGAGATTACAGCTAAGCAAGGAAAAAAGGAGGGAATCACCTACCGGCTTTCCCAGGATCTTCTCTAATTCCGGCTTAATGTCTTCACTAGTCGCCCTCGGGTAGCCGCAAACTGTATCCCTAGAACTGCTCTGGCTCTTCTCGTCATCCTTGCAATAGGGGCCCAACTGCAACAAGCAAAGAATTGGTCATATTAGGCGGTAATAAAAGGGACATAAAAAGAGTAAATATAGGTCTTCTTCCCCACCTTTCTGAAGGCCAGGCGGTCCCGATATTGCTCCCATTCCTCCCAGAATTGGTCCGGAGATGCCATCGATGTATGGTTAGTATACCAAGAACCCCTCTTAGCTTCTACAAACGCCTCGGCATGCAAGGCTCGCGGATCATTCATGGTCTCAGGGGGGTCTGATGGTATTATCCACCTCTCATGGCCCAGGGTTTGCCTCGTAAACCTCTCACCAAGATTCCAGACCCAACCGGACGGGCTCTCCATCACCAAGCGCAAGGTACTATCCCTATGCGCCGCATTTCGCGAGGGAATAAAGCCTTGCGGAATATTGAAGCCAACCCAGGCGTTCCAATTGACGTCATCCTGCACAAGTAAAGGAAACATGAGCACTAAGGAAATTCAAGAGAAATTACATGAAAGATGTACCTCTTCAAGGTGATCCAAGATGCGGCGCAGCTCATCTAAGCTCCCGAATGGCTTCTTCTTTTGCTCGAGGTAGTTTTTATGCCACCGTTCTGCTGCTGGCACTGTTTGGGCGTGTCGGGTAGGGATAGTGAAACCTTTAATATACTCGTACCCCCATACCTGCAAGCACGTCAATACCAAGGCTCACGATCTAAAAACAAGGGGAAAAATGTATGTAAAAGAGAAGCGTCTCGAAGATTACCTCGAGCACCTTCCACATGCTCGGACCGCTCATCTCCCGCGGACTCTCTGGTGCGAAGAATGGGTCCACATCGCACCGTGCCGCATACACCAATGCGGCCAATGAAGTTGGCATAAGCAGCTTTGGCCCAGTTCCGGTGAATGACTTGCTCTAGATCGAGGAGATTCTTCATCCAGGTCAAATAAACATCATCACCTCGATTGGAAAACATTGTGGCAGAGATGAAGTATGCCAGGAAAATGAAGCGACGCTGAAACTCATCCATATGAGTGAAGTCAGTGGAAGTGATGACACTCTCAAAGGAGCCATAAGACAGCTTCATCTTTCGACCAAATCGGCGTCGTTCGAGCACAGGCTCTAACAGTTCCATCACTTGGTCCGGCACAACAGGATCGAATTCGACATCTTGACCACCCCAGCGTAGCCCGGTAATCATCACAAAGTCGACAGGGGTTATGGCCATTTCTCCTACCGGGAGGTGGAAGGTGTTGGTAGAATCCCAAAATCTCTCCGCAAGCGCATGCCCCATCACCCTTGGCGTGCAAGGTTCCCAGGCCTTAACACATTTCCAGAAGAGATCGAGTCCTGACTCTTCTAAAAGTGTAAGCGCCCAGTTATCTTCTGCAAAATGCTCGACCACCTTGATCGGCTTCCGCATATTGCCGCTAGTTCTAAGGGAGTCTTCCTGAAGATTCAACATAAAAATTCAAAAAAAGAAGTCCCTACGGCAGTCTATCAAGTGATCCCTAATTTAGCAAAAGTCAAATTGAGCTTCCACTAAATTAGGGGGTTAAGAAAAAAAAAAAGAAAAAGAGAAAGTGCTTGGCGAGATGGGTTCTCTCAAGGCGTTTGCGAGCCCAAGACAAGAGAGCCTGACTTCATACCAAGTAACTACCAAAAAGCGAGCCAAAGAGACCCGGCACAATGCAGACGGGTTCATAGACGCGCATCCGGCCCAGATGCAGAAACGCGGACGGGTTCCTAGGTTCTGGGGCTTTGCAGAAGCGGGCCTTGCGTTTGCAGGCCCATTGTAGAAAAAAAAGGGGGATAAAGGCAGACGGGTTGCGTTAAGGAAGAAAGAAAAGCTGGGCCTCGCTTTTGGGCCCACACCTGGAAACTTGGACGGGTTCTTACAAAGGAAAGGGGGCTGGGCCTTGTTTTCTTCCGGCCCACCCAAGCAACTGGGCCTCGTTTTTTTCGGCCCAGCAGTGCCTAACACAGACGGGTTCTGCAAAAAAGGGGTTTTCGGCCCAAGAAGGTTGGGCCTGGTTTTTCGGCCCACTGTTTCCGGCCCAACCAAAGAAACGCAGCCGGGTTTTTGTTTCAAGGGGGCAGGGCAATATTTTCCTTCGGCCCATCCAAGAAAAGTGGGTTGGGCCTCGTTGTTTTCGGCCCAACCAACAGGAACTCAGACGGGTTCTTCTACAGTGGTAGAGGGTTAGGTTTTGTTTCGGCCCACCCAAGAAAAAATGGGTTGGGCCTCGCTGATTTCGGCCCAACCAAGACAAGAACCTAGACGGGTTCTCCTCTTTTCGGCCCAAAAGGAAAATGGGCCGCTCACAAATAGCAACCCAGACTTTGAGAACGCAGACGGTTTTTTTTGACTGATATGCAGACTTGGGCAGACAAGGGAAATGGATAGATTTGGGCCTCGCTTTTGATACGCAGACGGGCAACTTCTCAGGCGGGTTCATGGGGAGCTGGGCCTCGTTTCTGGTCTGCTGGGCCTCGTTTTTCAGAAACCCAGACGGGTTCCTAATGAGGCTTGGGCCTCATTTTTTTTTTCGGCCCACCCAAGATTACAGCCTCGTCCTATTTGGGTTTCTATTTGGATTTGGGGCAATTTAGACGGGATTTCACTATACGTTCCATTCTAAAAAAATCGGTCTATCATTTTCGGTTCCCTAAAGCTCGATTTGAACAATACGGGTAATTGACATAAATTATTTCATTATTCATAGCTAAATCAACAAGCTAGAATTAAAACATTTCTACATGCAAATTTATGCTATAATTGAAAGAGCAGAGTCAGGAAGAAGACATTACCCGGACATGTGAATGCTTATGCCATACATGATTCCACGGTTCAGGCACCAATATCGACGGTTCCCAACCCGGCCTGGGAGTCCACGCTCGCCGGGAGGACATTTCATGTGCCCAGTTTGCTGCATGGGGTTGAACGGGCGGATCCCTAACTTTCCTAACCATTGCTTCCTAACTAATGAATGAAGGATGAGAGGTGTAGTTGAGTAAGAAGTGGAAGTGAAGGATGAGGTGTGAGATTGAAAGCATGAAGAGGCACCCCTTTTATAGGGAAATTGGATGCATACCCACCACACAAGTGGCCAAGCGGCGGGTCCCAGTAGCAAGATAATGGAGAGCATGCATTGGCCGGAAATCTATCCTAAAGTCTATCCATGCATTGGCCAAGAAAAAAGAAGAAGAAAAAAAAAGAAAGAAAAAAAAGAAGAAGTAAAGCCGGCCCAGTTGCTGCAAGATTTGGCGTTTGCAGGCCCAGTGTATTTGCAGGCCCAGTGTAGAAAAAACAGAAAGCGAGACAAGTTCTTGCATTTGCGTTTGCAGGCCCAGTATGGGAAAGAACTCAGACGGGTTCTTCCTAGGCCCAAAAGCTGATCCAACGCATCACAGCCAAAAATGGGCCTTGTGAGAGCCGGCCCAGTAACATCCAACGCAGACGGGTTTCCGGGTCAATATTGCGGCAAAATTGGGCCCTGTATTCGCAGGCCCAACGCAGAAGGGATTTTGGGCCGTTTCAGAACCCAGAAGAACTCAGACGGGTTCTTATTTGCAGGCCCAGTAAAAAGAAAGAGAAAAAAAAGATTAAAGGCGAGACCTTGAAGATCCCAGACGGATTCGCAGAATTGACCTTGACTGGATTTGCAAAATGGACCTTGAAGATCCCAGACGGGTTCGCGTGCCAGCCCATTCGTTGAAAATGGGCCTTGCGCCAAAATGCCGGACCGGAACAGGTTTGCAAGCCTAATGCAGTCCGTTTCTTGCGCCAAGTTATCAGCCCAGATGCGCCAAGTTTCTAGGGTCAAAATGGGCCCAAATTCGTCACTCTAATTCAAACCCAAAGCAATGGCAAACTTCAGCCCATTTCCGAGAGCTAAAGCACAATTGACAGGACAATGCGCGAAATACAGCGGCCGTCATCGGGCCCTAACAATACATGACACCATCAGCCGTCGCCGGGCTAGTACGCGACATTTCCCACCAGCCGCCGCCATCGCCTTAATACATGATATCACCGTCACGGGCTAGTACGCGACACTTCATCAACAACGGCCATCATCGGCCTTCACAATGCGATGGCCATCGTCGCCTTCACACGCGACGACGCCATCGTCGCCTTCACAATACGACGAGGCCAGATCGGCCTTCACACGCGATAGCGCCATCATCCTGCCTTCACAAACCGATGCCGGCCATCATCGGGCCTTCACACTGCGATGGCGGCCATCGTCGGGCCTTCACAATGCGACGAGGGCCATTGTCGGGCCTTCACAATGCGACAAGGGCCATCATCGGGCCTTCACAATGCGATGAACATCACATCTACATCGGCGCAGGACCCAGCTTCCAAGCGCCAACAGCGGCCATCGTCGGGCCTTCACAATGCGACGAGGGCCATTGTCGGGCCTTCACAATGCGACAAGGGCCATCATCGGGCCTTCACAATGCGATGAACATCACATCTACATCGGCGCAGGACCCAGCTTCCAAGCGCCAACAGCGGCCATCGTCGGGCCTTCACAATGCGACGAGGGCCATTGTCGGGCCTTCACACGCGAAAGGGCCATCATCGGGCCTTCACAATGCGATGAACATCATATCTACATCGGCGGGGACCGGCTTCCAGCGTCAGCCGCCAACCAGCTTTAGAACAGGCTTCTGATTCATATCCAAGATCATCAAGACTACTTTGATCATCGTTTTACTCAAACTCGATCAAAGTGGGGGCTATCTGTAGACACCAAATTTTGTACCGGTATTAGTTTTAGTTATTTGTAAAAATAAGCTAGCCGAATAGTTTAGTAGCATGCAAACCCATCCCTTTTCTAGCCCGACAACGAGCACAATGGCCCAAATGTTACGGGCCTGAGCATAATAGCCCGAAAACAAGCAGGAACCCGTCTGGGTTCCTTGGGCCTGAGCATGGCTCAGCTCAGCAGGAACCCGTCTGGGTTCCTGGGCTGAATTCCGACGCCGCGGCTATACCTAACCCTAAAACGCACCCCTTGCTTCCCCCATTCCACTATAAATTAAACCCTTCTTTCCCTTCCAGAAACACACCATGGTATGCTAGAGTATTGACACTAGCATATTCTCTCTACCTCTTCTCTCCCTTTTGCATGCTACTTCACTAAAGGTTAGCAAAGTTGTTGTAAACATGTAGTAATTTATCGAATTCGTTTTTTTTATTTTGCATGATTTTAATGATAAAATTGTGAAATTCATATCTAATTCCTCCTTTTTGTTTTGTTTTACTTTAATTTAATTCTAGTAGAGTCTATTCGTTGAATAGGCGGATTTGATGGTTTTAACTGTCAAATTCGTAACCTTACCCCCGAATCCATCTCTGGATTCGTAGGCCGGAGTCCGCGTTTAATGGTTTGTTGTTTTTCTCCTAAAATTCAACTGGCGACTCTATTTTTCGTGTCTTGGTGTTTACCCTTATTTATGATTTTTGTGACCTAATTTGTGATTAACGCCAAAGGTAATCCGACTTGGTTCAATCCATGAACCCAGGCGGGTTCCTGCCCTCTTTTCACTCTCCCTTTTTCGTCTTTTTATTCGGCAGAATTCGCAAATGGCGCAAAGGAACCCGGCTTGGTTCCACAAGAACCCAGACGGGTTCTTCACTTCTTTTCTTTGCTTCTTTTTTTCTTTGTTTTCCTTTTTCGTAGGGTTTTGCAGTTAAGAAACCCGTCTTGGTTCTTCTGAACCCAGACGGGTTCCCGGGTGTTTTCCCTCCCCTTTTTGTTTCTTTTTTTTTCTTCTTTCCTTAAAGGTAAATCTCGGGCGCGCAAATCGTTCTTAATCTGCTAAGGAAAACATTCTTAAAAGTTCAACCTTATTTAAGGTTAAGCAATCCTAGTCGGCTCCCAATCACTCCTTAAGTAGCGCCGCGAAAAAAGGTCACCGATCGATTTTTCGGGGTCTACAGCAGCCTGTTAGGAAAGTGTCCTAAAATCACTCAGTTTCTTGATCCCACAATTATTTCTTTCCTAATTGTATTAGGATATTAATTAGGTTTCCTTATTATGTTAGGTTTCCTAATTGTATTAGATTCTAAATCTAATTGGAGTGGGAGTCAAGGTAGGTTTATAGGGAGTTTTCCCTATAAATAGTGAGTCTTGTCCGCCTTGTTTGGTGTGGCCAATTTTGGGGGCACCTCCTATGGGAGGAGGTGTATTCAGATATTCTGAGATTTCGTATTCCCATTGGTGAGAGAAGTTGTGAGAGTTTATGTGAGTTGTTATACTCTCTTTCTGTTGATCTCGGGGTGAGATCGTTCGTTATAATCTCTACCAATAGTGGATTTGTTTGAGGTTGTGCCGCCCGTGGTTTTTTCCCGATTTGGGTTTCCACGTAAAAATCTTTGTGTCCCCTTTATCTTGCACTCATTTATTTTTCTCGATATCAAGTAATCATCTTATTTTCCGCTTCCGCTAATTACATCGCTCTTATTAAAAAACCCTATCAAGTGGTATCAGAGCCATGGTTTTTCAAGTTTGTGGAGTTAGGGTTCATGTAAGAGTGTCGGTTATTAGAAGACTACATTCAGAAAATTCGCTCAAGGATATCGAGAATTCATTGGCAAGATCAGATGTGGGGGTTGTGAAGATTTCTGAAGGATCCAGTTTGTGACCGGTCAGTGGTTTGTCTGTCCATCGCAGTTCTACCTTTTAGAGGTTCGTTGGCGATGAAGAAATTTTGGATCTGAAGATTTATGTTGGATCCAGTTTGTAACCGTTCAGCGGTTTGGCTACCCATCGCAGTTCTACCTTTCAGAGGTTCGTTGGCGATGAAGAAATTTTGGATCTTTCGTTGATTTTAGTCCAAGGTGGAGATTGTTAGGAAAGTGTCCTAAAATCACCCAGTCTCTTGATCCCACAATTATTTGTTTCCTAATTGTATTAGGATATTATTTAGGTTTCCTTATTATGTTAGGTTTTCTAATTGTATTAGATTCTAAATCTAATTGGAGTGGGAGTCAAGGTAGGTTTATAAGGAGTTTTCCCTATAAATAGTGGGTCTAGTTCGCCTTGTTTGGTGTGGCCAATTTCGGGGGCACCTCCTGTGGGAGGAGGTGTATTAAGATATTCTGAGATTTCGTATTCCCATTGGTGAGAGAAGTTGTGAGAGATTATATGAGTTGTTATACTCTCTTTCTGTTGATCTCGAGGGGAGATCGTTCGTTGTAATCTCTACCAATAGTGGATTCGTTTGTGCTTGTGCCACCCGTGGTTTTTTCCCGATTTGGGTTTCCACGTAAAAATCTTTGTGTCCCCTTTATCTTCTTGCATTTATTTTTCTCGATATCCAGTAGTCATCTTATTTTTCGCTTCCGCTGATCAATTCTGCTCTTATAATTAAAACCCTAACAAGGCGCTTCCGCTGATCAATTCTGCTCTTATAATTAAAACCCTAACAAGTGGTATCAGAGCACAAACGAATCCACTATTGGTAGAGATTACAACGAACGAACTCCCCCCCCGAGATCAACAGAAAGAGAGTATAACAACTCATATAATCTCTCACAACTTCTCTCACCAATGGGAATACGAAATCTTAGAATATCTGAATACACCTCCTCCCACAGGAGGTGCCCCCGAAATTGGCCACACCAAACAAGGCGAACTAGACCCACTATTTATAGGGAAAACTCCTTATAAACCTACCTTGACTCCCACTCCAATTAGATTTAGAATCTAATACAATTAGGAAACCTAACATAATAAGGAAACCTAAATAATATCCTAATACAATTAGGAAACAAATAATTGTGGGATCAAGAGACTGGGTGATTTTAGGACACTTTCCTAACACAACCACGTAAGATTAAGCAAACCCTACCATTTATTCAAAATTAGGACTCAACTGTCCTGCCTAGACTTTTAAGGAAAAAGGCTTGTTGGGTTGTCCTTCTAAGTCAATAACCCAATCATAATTGACCGAAAGGTAAAACCAAGAGGGTCTAATTGGTGTGAAAGGAAAGAATCCATAAGGGGCTGCCTGGGCATATCATATGGACATTTTTTTCCGTTTCAATTGCTCTGCCTCCATCTCTCTCCGCCCACCACCTACTCCAACCACCTTGGCGTCAAAAATCACCTCCGACCACTCCCTGCACCGGTGACTGACACTCAGTCAAGCCCTTTAATTTCTCTCTTCTCAGGCCCCCCAAAACCTTCTGAAACTCCGACGAGTCTTTTCCAGATAGCAGTAAAGGGGAACGCGATTTGCTAAAGGAGAACAATGGTTCTCCACACTGTTTTCTTCATTTTCGATTTGGGGTTGGGTTTGGAGTTGGAGAGGGAGGTTGAGAAGGAGATGGTGGATTAGATAGAGTGGGGTTTGTGGGGTTTCGCGGAGGTTGGGAATGGGGAGAATGGTGGGTTTGGGGAGGTAACCGCCTGTTGGGAGCTTTTAAATAAGAGGAGGAAGAAGGAGAAAAAGTAAAGGATTTTGAGTTGAAGCCGAGGTTGCTTCAAATGCAGCATCAATGGTTTCGAGGTCTACAACCACCACCCCCGTCACTCATCCCCATGTCCCTCAAAATCACTCCAATGCATCTTTTCTTGATATCTACAAAGGCGAACCATGGTTCCCCTTTGCAAACACCTTAAAAAACGCACCGGAGTGAGAGAGGGTTTAGGGGGCTTGAAAAGAGAGAAAGGGATGGTCTCTATGTCGATCGTCGGTGTTGTGAGTGGTCGAAGGTGGTTTCCGGCGCCGAGATGGTGGGTACAGAGGGTGGGGGGTGGGGTGGGGGTGGTGGCGGCGGCGGCACAGTTGATGGTGGGCCAAGTGGGGCAGAAGCAAACAAGTGAAACAAAAAAAAAAGAAAGAAAAAAAGTGAATGTCCACATGACATGTCCAGTCAGCGCCTATTGGATTTCCTACTTTGTCACAAATTAGAACATCAGGGTCTTCACTTTCTTCACGGTCAATTATGCTTTTAGGTCATCCCTAATGGTCAAAGCCTTGTGATGCATATAATAGTTTTAGTAATTTTGTATGATTTAGTTTGAAGTAATTTACTGTAATTATTAATTTAAATAATAATTAATAATTAATAAAAAACACAAAAAATTTACCCACATTATTTATATATTTTCTTTGTGCAAATTATTTATAAAATTAATTTGAATAATATGGTAGCGCAAGCATACTGAAGTATATATTGCTTGCAATATCCTAATTATATTATAATAACTATTCCAAGAAAAAAGATAATTTTTATTTGGAATCAGAAATCAAGAAACATATTTAAGCATTTATTACTAAATTAAAATGAGTTCAATTTTGAATCTTTATTTATCATTTTGTCGATCTACTCTAATATAAATATACGATGGTAAATCTAGGCTTACTATCCTCGGTGCACTAGGCCAAGCAATAGAGGTCAATGTACACTGTGTGATGATCCATTGGGGGATGCATGAAATGTAGAAGCGGGCTTTATACGCGCACTCAGGCACAAGCCTGGTCCAGGAGTGTAGCGGGCTAGGTGTAATTGCATATTTTTAAAATTTTTATAGGTTTTTGGATGTTAATATACTGAACTTTTGGGGTATTGGACAATAATGCATTGAACTTTGATCTTGGACAATAATACACTGTACTTTGGGGGGTGTTGAACAATAATGCACTCAGTATGATTTTGGCAATGGCTAACTTGGTGGCAATCCTATGTAGCGGGTGGAGGAGATGAATTGGTCCCAAAATATTTGTCTTCTCGGTCTGTCACGTAAGATTGTCACCAAGTTTGCCACCGTCAAAATTGTCTCGAGTGCATTATTGTCCAACACCCTCCAAAGTTTAGTGCATTATTGTCCAAGGTCAAAATTCAGTGCATTATTGTCCAATACCCCAAAAGTTCAGTATATTAGCGTCCAAAATTCCAATTTTTATATACACTAGTTGTTATACCTCTTGTAGATAAACGATCTCACCTGACAAAATTACGTTGTGCATTAATACTCACACACCATTTTTTTTAATTCAAACATCTTCTGTGTTTCTAAATTTTTATTTAATTTATGAAATAAAAGTTTTAAATGCTAGGAATCAAAATTCACCAAACTCGTGCCTTCTTCCATAAATAAAAATTAGTCAAATTTTAAAATTACTAGCTCAAATCTTTTACTACGTTTTACTAAAAAAAGTCAATTCATTAAACTATTGTGGTTTTATGATATTCCTAGTGTCTATTTTTTTTGAAATTTTTTTAAATAATTTAAAGGAAAATACAAAAGTATGTGCTTATTATAATTATATTTATTGCGAATCTAATAATAGTAACTTTGTATAATACATCAATATATATGATGAAAATTATGATAAGTTTCTTCATAATCTAATTGACATAAAAGTTTAAGCAAAAGATAAAATAAAGACGTGGAAGTAAGACATAAAGGGTACGTTTTATATGATGAACAAAGTTTCATTAATTTCACATAAATATAATGTTATTATTTTCTAGGAAATATGTTAGTAAAAGTTATATATAAAGTGAAGTATTTGAGATGGTAAACTACAAGTAATTTCACCATCGTCTATGTGAATTTTAAAAATGGTAAGAAAAATTGATATCACAAAAAAATGAAGGGGAATAATTGTTTTAAAAAATAGCTTAAATATTCTTAACTAAATTAAAAAGTTAGCCGTGTTTATTGAGATATAAATTCATTTAATTTTTTTCTACAAATTAATGATATCAAATTTTCAACTACCATAACTAGAAAAAAAAAAAGAATTGATTATAGTATAACTTTCAATATATTTGGGGTGGATCGGAGTACAATTTTTTTACTCAGTTTTATATATTCATAGGTTCGATGAGAGTAGTTGTTGAGGAAATTAAGAGCCAAGGCAAATGCAATACTTAAGGGTATTTGGGAACCAATTGTCGGCATGTTTTGTTAGTTGATTTACCTTTTGTTGTTTTGTTAATTGTTTTTCTTAGATGTTTATATCAACTATTTTGTAAAAAGTCTTTAGTAGATTTAATTGTTTGTAGTATGACTTCGTTTTTGTTTGCTTTTCAATAGTGCCCTTAGTTTTATTTTTAATTTTATTTTTAGTGTTTCATTGAACATTATAATTTTTTTTATTTATTAATATGCTTTTCTTCCATATTTTTAGTGGTATTTATATTTATATTTATTATTAGGCCTTTTTTTTATATTTGCATAATCAACAAATAATCATTAAAGATTAATAATACTTGTATTAATAATTTAATAACTAAATTGTTCATCGATTATCAAATTTTCTCGATAAGACCAAAAGTCTTATACCAATTTACTTTTATAATATATTGTGAATATTTTGTTCATTACAACTAAAAACTACAACATTCTAAATTAAACAAGCGTTGTATGCATAATCAACAATCAAATACATTCTAATTAAAAAGAACTTCAACATTTTACACTACTTATATTTAAGACAATGTTCTTATATATAGCTATTGATTGTAAATTTGGGGACACTTATTATAATTTTATCAATAGATAATTCTTTTTTTGTGACTGGTACAATGTATGGTATAATTTTTATTAATTTATCTAAAATTATTTTTGGAACTAATTTATAATATCTATCAATATACATTTAGTAATTAAAAAATTATTGAAAAAATTTTGAACTATCATGATTCATACAACCTAGAAACTAAGACTCAAAAAGTCAATTCCAAACACCTTAGAATAGTTTCTGGATTAGTCAAACTGTCAAAACCCATGAAAAAGTTATTTTGAAGCAAAATGTCATTGAAAAAACTAGTTGTCAAACACCTCCTTAATTAACTTATTTATTTAATTAATTATTAATAGTAGTAACAATCAATTAATTAACTATAAATTCATAGTCATTTTCTCCGATATGAAAATGATACATATAAAAATGTAAAATTTTCTTCTTTATTATTTGACATAAACAAAAATCAAAGATGAGTATCAAATTTTAAACACTACACAAAGAAATAATATAACAACAACAACAACAACAACAATCTCTTGGGAAAATACATAAAGAAGATAATAATTACAAGAAAAATGAGATAGAACAATAATAAAATAGTGGTATATGTACACATACGTTAATTATACATTTTTGTTATAAAATGAACTAAATAAAACCTAAATTTTGTACAAGTATGTCCATTATACATTTTTGTTATAAAATGAATCAAATAAAATACATTTTTGTTATAAAATACATCAAATAAAATAATTAAAATTTACTGGAGTATACATATATATCAATTATACATTTTTGTTACAGAATACAATAAATCAAATAAAATTCATTTTTGTTATAAAATACATCAAATAAAATATTAAATTTATACACATATATATGTATATATATATTAATTATACATTTTTGTTACAAAATATAATAAATCAAATAAAATCCAATGATTTATTAATAATAATAGCACGATTTTCACCAACCTCTTTTCGTTTATATAACGGCCTCCCTCCCCGACACTTCTCCTCACTCTTCATCTACCTTCCGTTTGCACTTCCTCTCCCTCTTTGGCATCATTCCATTCCATTTCATTTTCAAGCTCCTCCTCCATTAGAACGATGTCGTATCTGCTCCCCCTTGAACCCTTCTCCCTCCTCTCTCTCCCGGCGGTCCTGTCCTTCCCTTTCTTCTGCTCCGCCGTGCTCCTCCTCTCTGCCGTCGCCCTCCTCGTCCACCCCGGCGGCCTCTCCTGGGCCCTCTCCAGGGCCACCGTCCGCCACCCCTCCTCCGCCGCCGTGCCCGGCCCGGCGGGCCTCCCTGTGCTCGGCCTGGCCCGTGTCTTCAAGTCGGAAACCCCTCATCGTGTCCTCTCTAAGCTCGCTGGGGAATTCAAAGCTCGGTCATTAATGGCGTTTTCCATCGGGTCAACCCGGTTCGTGATCGCGAGCAAGCCCGAGACTGCCCGGGAGATCCTGGGCAGCTCGGCGTTCGCTGACAGGCCGGTGAAGGAGTCCGCCTACGAGCTCCTCTTCCACCGGGCGATGGGGTTTGCCCCCTATGGTGAGTACTGGCGGAACCTGCGACGAATCTCCGCTACACACCTCTTCAGCCCTAAGCGGGTCGCCCGATTCGGGTCGTTCCGGGCACAGATAGGGTTAAAGATGATGAACGAGGTTAAAACCCTAATGGATGAAAATGGCGTGGTGGAGATTAAGAGAGTTTTGCATTTCGGGTCGCTGAACAATGTGATGATGACTGTGTTCGGAAAAATGTATGATTTCAATGGTGATGGGGTGGTTTTGGAGGGTTTAGTGAACGAGGGTTATGAGCTGCTGGGGACATTCAACTGGGCTGACCATTTTCCTCTGCTAGGGTTGCTCGATTTGTTGGGGATTAGGAGGAGGTCTAGGGCTTTGGTTGAGAAGGTGAATGTGTTTGTAGGAAACATCATTCATGAACATAGGGTTAGAAGACAGAGAGCTGAGGACGAGCAGAATGATGAGGAGGAGTCAAAGGACTTTGTGGATGTTCTTCTTGATCTTGAAGATGGTGAGAACAAGCTTGATGAATCTGACATGGTTGCTGTTCTTTGGGTACATTCTTGACTCTTTGTATCCTCCATTTTTTGGTGCATTTATGGTTGTTTATTTTTGTAACTGTTGTTTTTGGGTTTGTGTTTTTGCCTCGTTTATTACACTCTTATGGGGTGTAGAGTGTAGCATTTATGCTGAGTTGGGGTGGTTCCAATATTCATGGGTCACCTTTTTTTGGGAGTTTTTGATGCATACGTAGTAAATTCAAATAACCCTATGTAGTAATTTGCTTTTAATGCCCGAAGTGCGGTAGATTAAGTCAGTATCTTATGTGGAGGATGAAGATGTATTCATTTTTCATATTAGACATTTTTCTGTTGGTTATCTTAAAATGGGTTTATTCCATATTCCGAAAGCCATGCATTCACTTTTGAAGTACTTTTTGTTGCATATATGCTACTAAAGCTCATGTCTTTCCCTTCCGAATTGGCCAAATATTGCTAGTTAAACTTTGTCTTCTATGTAGGTTTTTGAAGATGAATTCATTTTCATATTGCGTGTTGGTTATGTTGGTTATCCTAAAATGAATTTCTTCCAATAACTATGGATCAACCTTATTTCTTCGGTGGATAAGTATATATATTTTCCTTGCATATACCCAAATAAAGTTAGTATCTTTGCTTGTTTAAGCTGGTTTCCATTATGTCTTTTGAAGATGTACTTATTTTCACTAGGGTGTTTCTCAACTTGGTCATATTCTAGGGCATCTTGCTGTGGGTCCTTGTGTCCTGTGATTACAATTGAATGATATATGGTATTTTGGGTGATCATTTTAGGAAATGATATTAAGAGGAACAGACACAGTCGCAATCCTCTTGGAGTGGGCCTTAGCCCGGATGGTCATGCACCCTGAAATCCAAGCCAAAGCCCAGTCTGAAATCGATGCAGTCGTCGGAACTGCAAGACCAGTCAACGATTCCGACCTCCCCAACCTTCACTACGTCCAAGCCATTCTGAAGGAAACCCTGCGGGTCCACCCGCCTGGCCCTCTGCTCTCGTGGGCCCGCCTCGCCATCCACGACGTCCGCGTTGGGCCCCACTTTATCCCGGCCGGGACAACCGCCATGGTCAACATGTGGGCCATAACCCATGATGACCGGTGCAGGCCAACCGAGCGATTCGGCCAGAGGTTCCTAGAGGTCGAGGACGTGCCCATCATCGGGTCAGACCTAAGGCTGGCCCCGTTCGGGTCGGGCAGGCGGGTCTGCCCGGGGAAGTCAATGGGCCTCGCCACAGCCCAACTGTGGCTAGCCCAAATGTTGCAGGGGTTCAAATGGGTGGAGGATGGGGCCCAAGGGGTCGACTTGACGGAGTGCCTTAAGTTATCGATGGAGATGAAGAGGTCGTTGGTGTGCAAAGCGGTTCCTAGGGTTTAATTTAGGGTTTGCTAGTGTTTTTTTTTTTTTTTACCTTTATCGTGAGTGGTGAGTGAGTTTGTTTTGTTTAAGTATTTGCTAGTGTGCTTATTGTTATTACTACAGTAGCTCTTGATTAGAGTAGTGTTATCAAAAGTTATGGCGATTTGTTCCACAACAGTTTTACCACATTTGTATAAGGCGATCAATTTTAGGGTTTGAGGACTTGATTATCTCACATAATCCTTGGCAAATACTTCCTCCGTTCTTTTTTATCTGTCATTTACGGTTTTCAGTGCCAATTTTTAATCAATAATTTCTAATATAAATGTTTTGCAAAAAAACATAATGTTATACTTTTTTAATAATATTTTTTTATTACTAATCTAATGACATCAATTTTGTATGTTGAATCATTGCATAAATTAAAATATTAACGGTCAAAGTTTTAGCACAATTTCCAAGGATGACTAATAAAACCAAACAGAGGGAGTATATGTTAATGTAAAATGTGAAGGTTGATTAGTTCAAGCTAATTGTGTTGTCTTGGTAATTGTTCATCATTCTCTTAATGTTATGTATACTAAAATTCACTTACTACTCTCATTGTTGTTTGTTTATACATATAAGTAATGGTTTTTTTTTTTTTTTTTGTCTATAGTTATTTGTCATTTTATATTTGCATCTTGGCCAGGACCTGGGTGCCATTTGGTGGCGTTGGGTTTTTATAAATTTTTTAATAATATTGAAAATAATATTAATAATTTTAATAATAATATTTTTATTTTAATAATTAATACTGAAAGTATTTTTTTATTTTAATAAATAAAAATAATAATATTATTATATGAATAATTTTAGTATTAATATTAAAATAATAATAATATTTATTTAAATAAAGTGTTATTAATATCATTATTATTGTTGTTATTATATCGTTGTTATTGTTGTTTATGGTTAATTATTAAGTTAATGTTCATGTATTATTAATATATTTGTTATTGTTTATGTTCATGTATGATTGTTATTGTTATTATTTGTAACGCCCTGGAAATTCAATTATAAAATTAACAGTCAAAGTCTAACGTTGACTAACATTAACAACAAAAGTCTCATTCTCAACTGGGTGTCACTGCCATATCCCTGAAGGAATATAAGTCAAGAAGGAAAAACTAACAATTGATATTCGAATTAAAACAAACTAAACAACTTCAAATCCTAAAATCAAACAACTCAACAAACTCCAAGTCTTTCTAATTGAAACATAAATAATGAAAACTAAGCACGCCATATCCTCACTTCTAACTTCCGTCCCCAACATAGAGATGTTCACCTGAAAACAAAACATTTACAAACATGATGAGGACTTGATAATGTCTACCTCTAAACTGTCAAAACAAGTTAAAGTTCATTTCAATTCATTTAGGGGGAGAAGTGAACAAATTAAATCATTTAACAACCTTCCCAGAAGTGTAAAACAATTTTCCTCAACTCAAACCAATTCATATTTTATTATGTGGGCGAGATACCACATCCCTTAAAGTAACATAACAAGTCGGATCCCAGATCCTTTGCCTACCACAAGCTATGACTAGAATTATGAGATATCAGCCTCCCACAGGCTACGACCAAAACTGTGTGCACACCTTACACCGGGAAAGTAATCAATATCAACTATATCAAGGCATCCTCTGATCTCTTGGTCTATAACTCTGCAGGATATCGCATCCTGATCTCTGGGTTATCACTCGAAACCCACTTAGTGTTCCACTTTGAATAATTAGTATCTCATGCATTCCAAGTTTACAGTTCTAAACACAAACCAACCCAAGTTCCCAAAACCAATAACAAAAAACCACTTACAAAAGACCATTCATTTTCCTTAACTCATAAAATAACAACCACAAACAATAATCAAAACAGACGATCTAAATTTTCTACATTAAGTCTCCTTCAGGATGCAAGTTCCAAAACATATTAGAAATCAACAAAAACCCTTGGGCATAAACATTATCTAGATTCTTCACTTTACTTCCACGAACACACTTGAGCTCACTAAAATGACACGATCTAGATCGTGCCTAAAATAAAATAATTTATATTATTAAAACGCGCCCTTCAGAGTCAGCATGAACTATCTTCTACCTAACCCTCCCCTAGGAACACTATTGGGTCCCCATCATTCATGCATGAATTAACATCTTGAACAACTCAACATATTACAATTAAACACACATTCACATTTTACACAACATATTCCACACATCAACACCTTTAGCATAATTAAAACTGGACAGATGACATCACATGCATTGCAAAGGTCATAACTTGACTTCCCGACACGCTACGAACCTGATTTTGGCCTTCCACGGTTGATTTCCAAGCAAGGATTGATCTTCATCTCGGTTTATTTCTCGTTCTTTATCGATTTAATATGTTTTTTAGTTTAGAATTTGATTAATTATTTTTAAATTTTTTATTTTCCATGTTTTCACAATTTTCATTACATTCAGTGTTTGTACTTTTTTTCCTTACATTGATTATTTAATATTAATTATTTAATATTTGATATGTATCTTATAATCATTGAGTTTTAATGGTATTATTCATATAACCATAGTTTTTAAAATTTATTTTTTTATCATTATTATTAGGCCTCATTCTTTTGTGCGTTAACGCAACTAATAGCAATGCAGCCTATCGCAACATACCGCAAATTACCATTACCTTTTAACTATTTCCACCGCAACTTAACGCAATCTAACGCAACTAAACGCAACGCAAAGCAAACGCAACATGCAAAAGAACGGGCCTAAGGTTTTGCTCTATAAAGCTTATGAATATTGTAGTGTATTTTATAAACATTTTTTATGAGAGTAGAGTTTAAGAGCATTGTATGATCTACTTATGAACATAGTTCTAGTGTTTTTATGAGGATTACTAAATAATTTTATGAACAATATTATATAACCATACTTTTCAATATTTTTAATGGAAATTTGGATTCTAATAATCCCTACTGTCGGCAATTGTATGATAGTAATCCCTACTTTTTTGTATTCTAGTAGTTCCAAAAACATCAAAATTGTATTTTTTTTTTGTTTGGGACGCCAAGTCAAGTTAAAACCCTCTCTGCTCTTTTCCTCTCTCTATGGTAAAAGTTTAAAACTCTTTCTCCTCTTTTTAATGCCTCCTTTTCCTCGATTAACATTTCTTATCTTCATTCTCTGTCTAAGTTGAGCATTTTCTTGTTCCTCTTTACCCTTTTTCGACTGAAGAACTCTAATTCGGAAATTAGGGGTTTTAATTTCGTGTTTCCCGGTGATTGAATAATCGAAAGCCCAAAATCCCCAATTTGTGATCTAGGGTTTGTAGTGACTTTAATGAGCGGAAAAGAGGTGTTCTTCCTCATCCAATATTGGGTCATGGCCAGAATATGAACACGACTTACCTGCTACTTATCAGACCTGTAGAAAGAAAGGTCACAATGAAGGGAGAAAATGTTATGGTTGCCCAATTTAGAAGGTACGAGTATGTTGGAATTAAATTTCAGGTGAGTGTTAAAATATTTTTGGTTAAGGTTTTTTCAATGTCAGGTCAAATTTGTTTGACAAGATAAAACTTGAAGTGTGATTTCTTTGATTTGGGCCGATAAAGCCAAAACTGGTTTGGAAGACAACAAAGATGACGCAGAGAGCAGGGTAGATGATCTGGGTCCCACCCGGAACCTTGTGCTTGACGGGGTCAGGTTCCTGAGCCACTGGAAGCTCATTGGGTCAAGGCCTGGACCCAAGACATACAAATCCTCACTCAGTATGTCTAGTCCTTTTGTGACCTCTTGGACTACACCTGAGGCTCTTTAGGGGCCGAGGGATGGAGTAGAGTTGGCATCAATAATCCCCGGAGCAGTCTCGAGCCTAATTTTTCACCTTCAAGGCTAAGGATTCCCTTTGGAATATCAAAGAAGAAGAAGAGTAGAAGATTGAAGGCAAGCACACCCTTGACCCTTTATGGGCACACCCCCAACCTATTTGCCAGAGCATGGCCACGACCGTGACAACATATGTCACACCCGTGACCCTCCCTTCATCATTAGGCCATTTTCCCAAGCATTGGTCACACCCGTTACGCTCGTTGTCACGGTCGTGATAGTCTCCGACCTATTATGACCTGAGATAGGTCACACTTGTGACAACCATGTCACGGTCGTTACCCCGCGCTGGGTTTCTCGTACCCTTGCGCAAGAAACGCGGGTCACGACCTAAACCTTTGCTGGTCATGCCCGTCAATTTCAAGGTTTATTGAGGGTTTTACTCCCCTTCTATATATACCCCTCCCATTGTAATGTAATCAGCTTTTTTCCTCTTGAATGAAGATTATGCCGGGTATTTCCAAACCCTTTCAAAAATCTCAACTTTCTTTATCCATTGTGATTATGGTGGTGAATGTGGGTGTCTTATGTAGAATTGATTAATGGTGTGACCTTTCCTTCAACTTGGTGAAAATTTGCAAGGAGCCATTCAAGTGTGTATTGATGGGTTTCCCTTTATGCAACCATTTTGGTATTCCAAGTTCAATATTGGTGATTAATCTTTAGGGATTGAACATATTTTGTTGTTTCTTTTGTTGATTATGCTATTTAATTTTAAAATCATGCAAAAATAGAGTTGTGGTGATTGAGTTTTACATAGTTGTGTTTGATGTGTTTGTGATTGATTTATGATCCTTCGGCTGCCAGTATCAATATTCCTCAATCCCAATTCCTCATGGATTAGTAGATGACTTGATTTGTGAAATCATTGGCCCACCCATTTCTCCTCCCAAAACTTGATACCCCTCCTAATGCATGTCTCACCTCACTCACTTCCCGGATCAACTTCATCGAGCTCGGATTAAGGAAGAAGCCTTTGTCAAGTCCACAACCCAAGATATTCGAGCCTTGGTCACTTACTTCTCAAGGTTCGGAAAGGATAGTTTTGGGTATTCCATGGGGTCACTAGTACTAGGGGTGTTCCAGAGGTCCCCCTGGACCACTAAGGGGCACAACTCACCCTCGGTCTTGGCAAATAAGGAGGGGGTTCGACATAGGAAATAAAAGACCAAGGTTTCAAGGGAGAAGAGATGGCACGATTGTCCCCTTCACATACAAGATCGTGCCACCATCAGGCCAAAGGATAAATTTTGGGTCGTGTTCGACACGATTGCGCTGAGGAGGGGCACGATGATGCCACCCCTCCAGTAAAAATTTAATTTAGGCAGAAATTTAATGGATAAAACTAATAAGTCACTTCAGGTAGGTCACACATGAAAAATTATCACTAGCCTAAAACGTAACATCAACTTAAATCGTGATAGACCTCTAATCATTGAACTTGTATTTTTTTTCTCAATAAGAAACCTAATACATTATACATACCCCTATGAAGTTAACCAGATCATGATTGAATCCTTAATTTAAGTAAACACAAACCATCTTTATTTAAGTCTAAAGTGGGATCCCAATAAGGGCATTGCTAACTAACACAAGTCACTATCACAAACACAAACCCAATTATTTGCCCTAAAATCAACCAATAAAACATGCCACCCAGGGGAAAAATCTTGAAATATTGTCCTCCAAATTGGGGGCCCCCCAAAATTAAGGATCCCACTAACTTCAACTTTCTGCCCTAAATTGGATTTCGAACCCTATTTTTTCCACTCTTTTTTTGAGCTTTTTGGGCCTTCTATTCCCTCACCACTAAGTTAATTACTCACCATTACTAGTAGTTTGAGCTTTTTGGTAATTAATTAATTAATTAATGCTTGTTTTTTTAATTTTATAAAAGCATTTTAGGGTAGTTTGTTGCATGAAAAGACAAGGTTAGTGGCGACAACATAGAACCAGACGGAATTTGAGGGCCGACCTTGATTTCACGCGTGCCCCCTATTCTTTGCAACTCATTTTTTCATCGCTGTTTATAATTCACAAAATTTTGTCATATACCAAATGAAAATAAAATATCATTATAATTTCTTTCGTTATAATGTTCAGGTTTTCCCCCATACTTTATTAGACTGAGCTGACATATGACTCGGAAAAATTGTATGTCTAATTGACATACTGAGCTGACATATATATATATATATATATATATATATATATTATAGTATGAGTTTAGTCAAAAAATATTTTTAAATATTCTTTTTGTTTTTAAATTAATAGCTATTATATTTTTGCACCAATATTTTTACAACTATAATTATCAATTATATGGGACTTAGCATCTGTTTGCTATGCTAGTGAATCCTCATTTTCCTAGGAATATATGACACTATCGAATCGATCCGACCTTATCTATTAATTTTAATTTACTTTTTTTTTTGTAAATTTGAAAAATAATGAATAAAAATATAATTTATATGATCTATATGCGCGATTGCAATTTGACCATATATTTTTTGTAAAAAATTTAGTGTACAATAATACAACTTTTACGTTAAAATAAGTCATTTAAAAAGTATTTTACAACAATAGTCATGTTAGTTTTTTTTTTAAAAAATTTACGCCAACACCAGGGGCGGACCTGGGGTATTGTCGACGGTGGCCACGGCCACCGTTAACCCAAAAAAATAATAGTAATTTAGTATAATTTGGAATAACAATTATGAATTTTATGTTTATTATATAAAATAACAGTATATTGGCCACCCCTAATCAAAGGGTCGAGATCCGCCACTGGCCAACACTCGTATCATTTTTGATACCAAGTATAACTCCACATAGTACCCTAAAATGATAACTAAAATAAAATAGAGAAATATTTTTTTCTTTGATTATTCAAGTAATTAATTGACTAATCTCATACTAACCTTGGACTGTTTTCCTTGTAATGTAACGGGCGGTTAAGAAGCTGTGCAAGAGGTTCTACAACCAGACAACTAGAAAGAGACAGTTGAAAAAACGACACTTTGATACTTTCATCAATTTTATTTGTTCAAACTTAAGAGTAAATTTTTTCCCCTATGTTTTTCCCCATTCAGATATACTATTATAGAGGATTCTGTCCTTAAATTGGGCCTCATGGTTTTGCGGTGTTCAGATCACGAAGCCAGCCGATCAGCTTACTTTGGTGTACCTATTATCCAAATTTCATAAACGAATCTTGTAAGGATAATTAAAAAACATTAGAAAGTTTGTGGTGCAAATATATATATATATATATATATATATATATATATTTAGGTACAAAATTAAATAGCAGATATTGTTGGACAAAATTAGACAATACATATTGTTAAAAAGATAACTTTTTGACATTATAATAATGAAAAAAAATAGAGATTAAAATTAAGAAAACAATGAAAGACAAGTTTTATTTGTATAAAAATAGAGCCCGACAAAATGTAAATGTTAGCATTAGTGTTGGCAATGTGTAGGGTTAGAACAATTGTAATTATTATTATTATTATCATCATAATCCCTTGAAAATTTAGGAAAGTTGGATTTTAATAATCACTATATTCACCAATTGTATAATAATAATCATTACTTTCATTTTGGATTCTGATGGTCCAAAAAAAATGGATTGTAGTGTTACCAAATTCACCACATTCTTTTTATTTTTTCCATTCCTGCCCCATATTGTTTTTTTTTTTTTCCATTCATGCCCCCAAAAGGTAATGAAAGGTAGTTACTAAAAGAATTTTTAAATTATTTTTTTTTTGAGAATTCGAGCAATTATTATGATTTTTTTTAAAGGAGTAATGAAAAAATCGTAAAAAAATGAAAACGATTGGGAGAAACATTGTAAATTCATTAAAAATCGTTGTTAAGTGTTATACTAAGTTTTGAATCAAACGCAACTCAAAATCTATGACATTTAGGTATACTATTGGTGGTGTACCACAACCACAAGAATCCAATATTATTGCTATACAATTGGTGAAAATAGGGATTGTTATAATCCAATTTTCCGAAAATTTATAGGTTATTATCAAAAATTGTCGTAAAGACACAATAATTATTATTATTATTATTGTTATAATTATTATTATGATTATTATTATAACTGTGATTGTTACATAGTCTAACATTTATAATATATTCTTTTTCTAACATAATCATATTACCTTGTTTCAATCAAAGAAAACATATATTAAAACAAAATTATTAAATAATATTCCAACAATTGTGTCATAACTTATTCTACTAATTTATATGTATAAAATAATTTTAAAAGAAAAATAAAATTGACGAAGCATAACTTTCCAATAATGCCCCCCTCAAAATACACATATTTCAATCCTAACCATGAATAGTAACTTACCGTAACAATTATCTTTATATGATAATATTCATTCATAACAAGCTGTTAATAAGCTTCACCCAAAAACTTTCACTTAAACCAGAGAGTAATATAATATGGTTGAAAGAACCCTACACTTTTAAGGTCTCGCGCGTCTTGAATTTCTTTTGGCCACACCGTGTTGTTGTGGTGTATAGGATATGATGTTGTTGTCTTATGCACCACACTACACTCTAGCTTGAAAGTAATTATAGTCATAAAACTTACCACCTTGTTGGAGCCCCAGAGGGGGGTGAAGTTCACAATTAAGATCTACACACTAGGTAAGGATGTTAGAGCAAACTTCCTTGGTTTCAAACCAAGGATCAAAACACATTGTAACTGAAATACCTCATTAGATTTATAACAATCAAAGAACAAGTTACACTTACAAAACAAAACAAGAAGTAATGACCAAGGCAAGCATCGATAGGATCACTGACCAAGACTGAATGTCCTCGAGTCAGCTACAGATAAGGATCGTCATAGGAAAAACCTTAGCGGCGATTTGGAATATGATGGATTACATTGAAGCACAAACTCACACAGCCTTAGTCTGTCAAGGCTTTGTTATACACCATCTCTCCACCATATGTGGACACAACGAATGCTCACTAAGGTTCTTGGCTATACCTTCACCAGAGGTCCTTTACTGGCTACCTTCACCACCAAACCATTGGTTACACACTCGGAGAAATCCCACCAGATTTCTTACTCTGCGATTACTTCCGTGGAATCGCCTAAGTCTTCAATCTTCAAGTCTCCTATTTATATTAGATGCTTGATAGTTGTTTAGGATGGTAGCCGTTGGAAACAAGATTATTTCCTTGTTTGCTCATTGCTTCACCTTCCTTCTTTGCTGCTGATTTTCTTTAATTCTTCTTGGAGATTTCCCAATCTTCTCTTCCTTCCATTTTTCTTGTTGATTTGTTTCCTTATGATTTATATCTACAAATAAATCACACAATCAAAATATATATTATATAATCAGAATATATAATCAGATTATATAATATAAGGCAACTTCCCTTTTCCGGATTTTGACTTTCATCAAAACCTAAGGTCCTTCGCGGATGCGCGGTGAAGGACCTTGACCCTGTCTTCAACACACCTCTTTCTGATCTTAACACGTTTAATTTAGGTATTATAATGTAAGTAATTAACTTTTAGCTTTGTAAATATTAAATACGTCCAAAATCTCATCTTTTCACTGCAAAAGAAATATTTGACAATACTTAGAGTAATCATAGATGAAAGTCACATAATATCTTTTACCACCAATAGAAAGGGTATTATAGAAATCTTCTAAATCACTATGAATTAATTCAAGCAATTTGAATTTCTCATAATACATGGAAATGAACTTTTAGTGATCTTTGTTCACTTGCAAGTTCTACACTTCTCTTTCTTATCATCCATATTTATAATGAAGTCAAGTTTAGACATGAACGTCCTTCTTATAATTCACATGTCCAAGTCTCACGTGTTGTAGTTGGAGAAGAATTTAAATTCAAGACAAAGCATGTAAATTGAAACATTCAACTTATGGTCCTTAAAACATTTAACTTGAACATATCCCAAGCATATCTCTTTCCCACAATGGTTCCTCCTTAGATCATAGATAATTATCTCCTTGAAACCATGCTTACTTAAAAGAAACCCGAAGACAAGATTCGTACAAATCTCCACAGCCAAGTATACATCATTCAAGAGAAGTGTCTTTTCGAAAGTGAACACAAGTTGAACTGTATTGTACAAAAAGTAGTATTTAGAGACCATTTTTTTAAAAGAAAAAACGGAAAAGGTCGCAATCATTGACCCGAAACTTCCTGAACCCGAAACACGCCTGACACATATTTATCCGAACCAGATATATGACCGACCTGAAACCCCCACACGACTAAATTGATAGGTCTAAAAGGAACCAAAAACAAAAGGAAAAAAAGGAACATCAGTTGTGAGTTGTGAGTAGGTGTCTGGAAGGGGAAAAGGGGGTGCATGGAAGGAATAAAAAGAGCGTAAGCCGCCGAGCATAAAAAGCCAGCAGAAATGCCTGGGATTAGGAGTTGGAATTCAACGTAAACAAACAGGGTTTAATCACTGGCCATGCCAAAGTGGTATGTGACAAAATCACTCTATTCTCTCTTCTTTTATGCTTATCGTCATCCTCATTACCCAACACATAATATAGACATTTGTTTGGGAATTGTGTTTTTTTGCACGCAACACTAACCCGCTCACGCTCCTAATAAAAAACACCGCCATGCATCAATTACTGCATTACGTAAACATTATTATTATTATTATTATTATTATTATTATTATTGAATCAACTTTTTATATATACTATTACTTTTTATGTTTCATATTAATTGTCTCAAATATTTTTCTTTAATTAAGAAATTTTTATAATATATAAAAAAGTTACAATATTATATTCTTATGATATTACTACCTCCGTCCTAAAATGTTTGTCCGTTGACTAAATTTTGACTGTTGATTACTCACAAAATATAATGAGTTACAATATAAAATTACCGTCATTATAATCTTTATCAAATTATCTTTCTAATGGTAGTGATTTCATATTTTAATTCATTATAATTTGTGATAATTAACAGTCAAAATTTAGTCAACGGAGAAACATTTTGGGACGGAGGTAGTATTTTTCATTTTGAATATAGTGACAGTATTTTCATATAAGAAAACATTATATATTGTGAAATTAAGAATATCACGGGGATAAAGATTTGAAATAACCAAGCGAATCCAAACTAGGTACAATAAGTCTCCCAGCGACAAGTTGATGATTTTCATAGAATGACTTGAATATCAGCTGAAATCCGCGTTCTCTTAGGTTGCAAAGCATTAAAAAAGGAAGTAGTGAAAATTATCAAAAATATTTAATTTCCAGGTGAAAAAAAGGACATGACTGTTATTTAGTACCACTTATATATTTTTCGAAGGGGATCCTTGACGTCACGGTTGAGTTGTTGTGTGATCATGAGGTTATGGTTGGATTCGAGTCCTGGAACAGTCTCTTGTAGAAATGTAAGGTAAAGTTTTCTAAATTACTACCTCCGTCCCAAAATGTTTGTCCGTTGACTAAATTTTGACTATTAATTACTCACAAATTATAATGAAATAAAATATGAAATCACTACCATTAGAAAGATAATTTGCTAAAGATTACAATGACGTAATTTTATATTGTAAATCATTATAATTTTTTAGTAATCAACGGTCAAAATTACGGACAAACATTTTGGGACAGAGGTGGTACACCTTAATTTATGGTGACACCCTTCCCTGGATTTCCATTTGCAAAGACACTTTGTACACTATATATGTTGTTCTTTTTAGCGGTTATACTTTCTAGGGCTTTTTATCATTCTATAATTTAATTTTTAAATATTATATTTGTCTCAAAATTAGGGTTCATATTAGCTTAATAAGCCTTATTCGAATATTTATCGATGTGTACATGATTTATTCATGCATCCCTTAGGCTGGTATTCATGAGTACTTACATTCAAAAAAAAAAAAGGTGGATATGATAATGTAGTGTTAATTATAGTTATTAGTGTTGATTTGCGGTTTGGTTGGACATGAGTTGTCCGAAAATGTTAAGTTGCATGGTGATAATGCATCCGACAGGGTTACCTGAAAAGAAGAAAGATGATCCCCACAATATTTGACTGTGAATTCCATTGCATTTGCATTTGCATGCAGACAGTCAAGTCAAGTCAACCCGATCCATGTCAGTACGTAAACCAGATAGGATCATGCATCTCACAACCCTCCAATTCACATCAGACACTCCACGTTTTGACTCTCATCTTCCTTATTATTCACAGTACATATTTCATAGGGAAACCCATAACATATTCATTTTATTAATAATAATTAATTAAAGCCAATCTTATCATATTTTTCATAAACCATATCTTCCATCTCCACTCTGTGGTCATGTGAAATGGTTTCTGCTCCTCTAATTTATTGAAAAAATTAAGACTGCATGATCAAATTTATTGTATATTTGCCATTTGGTTTAAAGCTTTGGAATGAAGTTAAGTACCTAAATTTATCAAGTTTCATTATTTATGTTTGGTTAGGTATTTTATGATCAGGGATGTGGCTTGAAATATAAAGGTATCAAGTTATTCTCATTTAAGGGGATTTAATACATCTCCTTTTTGGAGGGTTTCAAATTTAATTCCCTAAGTTGTCAACATTTTTTTCCAAAAAATAGAAATAATTTATGCCAATGATTTTAATTTCACCTTTTTCATGGTTTTAATGTTGAACTAACATTATTATTACTATTAGTATTAACATTGTTATTAATATTAACAACAATACAACAATATTTCATTTCATATTTAAGTTCAACAAAAACAATGATATTAATTATAATCCTTTAACGAGCTAAATGTGTGATGTCAAATAATCAAGTTCCATTTCATTTCTCTATATGCATCAAATTCCATTTCATTCCCCTCCAAACTAAATATGCCCTTCATGAAACATGCATATATAAGCATAATGTTAGTCATCAAATTTAAAGTAAAAGATATTATGAAACCAAAAAAAAAAAAACGTTCAAACAACCTATATATAGAACTATTGGAAAACGAAAGCAGTATATGCCTTGCACTGTAATTTACATCCTAGAGTGAACACCTCATATTAGGGTAATATAATTAATAGTTCTAATTGTTTTTCCTTCTTATCATATAACAATACCTTAATTATGCAGCGTAAAGAAATGTGAATCCAGTCTAATGGTTACATCAATCCAGGAAACTAAGTGCTAGGGTATAAAAATCATCATGCATTACGCTTTCAACTATCAGTTTAAATTTTTAGTTGTGATACTTTCAAATAGTATGAGAGTCATACTGAGTAAAATGTCTTAGATTTGAGTCTCAACTATCACATGCATACTAGTATAAAGTTTAAGAGAACCTTTGCAGCATCTGAACTTTAATCTCAAAGGCTCATGAGGGATTATGTTATCAGACCTTCAATTATCAACTTAAACTTTTGATGGGATGGTTCCACACCAAGAGTAAACGAAGTCTACACGTTATATATGATGTTATCTGAATCTGTCAACTTTGGCTGTTGTTATTCAATTTGTATTTCAATATAAGTTATATTTATGCTTAGTTAGACTTTGAATCATGAACCAAGTCCACAGGCAATGAAGAAAAAACTTGAAAAGTGGACAAAAGTAGAGGTTGAAAATGGGCACAATAATGGGTCACTTCAATTAGCTTAAAGGATTAGGGTTAGGACGGAAAGATTAACACACTGTACCCGCAATTGTAGTAGCTAGATATATAGATAGATTGCTTCAATTGTCTTTTCATCTTAGCTTTACTCATGCTTGTGTTTTTACCATTCATTAGAAACAAACAAAAAAGTGCAAAGAGATCCAGCATTAGAGCATTAACCACATAGTAAAAGCAAATCACATATTACTACGTTAATAACCCATAATTTGGTCCCCATGGAAGCCATTATTATTTTTTTCATCACTGTTATCTAGAGAAGCATGTTGGGAAAAAGGGGATTATGGTGAAACAATGATTCTGCATATTTTGGATAAATACAATAAGATTTTCTTCTCGTTTTATGTGAAATTATACATCCCTCTATAATTAGGGTAAATATCAAGTGTGAACAAGAGATGAAAGTAGTAAATGTTAAGATAATTACTAAGGTTCCAAGTGTCCTTCCTCTCTTATGAAAGCAGATAAGCTATGATTTCTCCCTGAAGTTAAAGTCTTTGGTGAAATATAAACGAAAATTTAAATACAGGAAATGTTAATTATGCTATATCATAATAATTTTTTGTGCAGTTTTAAAAGAAAAATCCTACAACAAAATATATTTATTAGTATTTTATCAATCATGCGGTGTTTATAATCCTTTGCAAAGATGAATTCGATTTACAAGACTCTAATTTAGCCTTAACAGTGATAAATGTAAAATAATTAATGTGAAAAGTTATAAAAAAAGCTTTTAAGAAACTCATATCAATAGCCTTAACAGTTAATTAAAAATATTTAGGTCTTTTTATGAAAGCTAAGGTGTTGGCACTTGGCACTGCTAAACCAGAAATCAATATTCAATATTGCACATATAATAAACACAATTTGGAAGTTTATAAATTCCGTAATTAAAATTGAAGGGTTAATAAACAAATTAAAAAAGAAAAGTGTCGACCAACACGTTGAACACCGTCAAATAGATTTTCTGCATGTCGCCGAACGCATTATCTCTCTCTATCTTTTTCCATTACTAAACCCTAGCTTGATTCAGAATCCGATCAGAACACAAAAAAAGAAGAGAAGTAAATTAATTAAACATATGTGATCAAATCCCCAGAGCACTCGGTCTTCCTCTTCCCTAAAATCAAAGCATTCACACTCACAATACATGATCCATCCTATCCTGCCATCCATCCACCTTAAAATTTGAAAATTAACATATATTTAATAGCAATATAACCTTTAATATATATATATATATATATATATATTATATTCAATTAAATTTAACTTGTTCAAAATATTAACTTTATTAATTTTCAAAGAATAATTTTTGACAAAAATTGAAATGCTAACTCAAAAATTAACTTTATTAATATTTCAGAAAATAATGTTTGAAACGCCAAAAACTATAAAAAAAATTATTATTTATTCAATTAAATTTAACTTGTTCAAAATATTAAACATTATATGGAACACTACTACTGTCCAACATAAACCCTAGTGGACAAATTACTAAACAAAATAGTTTTCTAAATTTCTTTATACGTCCTCATCCTTTTCCAAATAAAAATGAATTAACAAAACTACACAAGGAAAAAGAACGAGTGTTTGATTTTGCCAAGGAAAAACAACGCCTTTAATCCCTTGAATTAGTATCAAAGTGCAACTTTTTCACCTGAATGCAAGTATGCAACGACTCTAGGCAAACTTTTATTATTTAAACTAACCAAAATGATGATGAAAAGCCAGATTGATTAATTAATTAATAATACAAATAAACTAATCAAAGTGAATCAGAAACACAGGAAGAGACAAAAACACAGTAACTGGATTGACACATAGGGCATTTTTGCAGTTTCCCACTATAAAAAGCTGCACCAGGTTCAGCTAATTTAGCTAATTAACCCTCTCTCTCTCTTAATTAATCCCCCTTTTCTTAATCACTTCCTTAATCCCCACTGCATGCCCTACAACTTGAATCTGAGACAGACAGAGATTGCCTGTCCTTTTAAAACTGAAACTGAAACTGATAACATGGAACAGGGAATGTCAGGCTTTTACATCCAACCAAGATCTTCTTCAACTTCAGCAGAAAGGAATAAGGGCGGCGCCGCCAGCATGGGGACAGGGACGAAGTGCGGGCGGTGGAATCCGACAGCCGAACAGGTCAAGGTTCTGACCGACCTGTTCCGGGCGGGGCTCCGTACGCCAAGTACGGAGCAGATCCAGAAGATATCCACACAGTTGAGCTTTTATGGTAAGATTGAGAGTAAGAATGTATTCTATTGGTTCCAGAACCATAAAGCTCGTGAAAGGCAGAAACGACGTCGTGTCAACAAGGATGGAAATTCGAGTTCGTGCTTCCATCAGCTGCAGCAGCATCTTCCTAAGCCGACGACCACGACGACCAGATGTAATCTCTCTTATGATCTCTCTATCTTCACTAATTTTATTAATTTTTGGATTTCTAATATATAAAATAAGTTGTCCGGGGTTTTTGAATTTATCTATCTAAAGTTTGGGGTGAGTATTTATCTTTTTTATGCATATATTATATGTTGAAAGCTTATACTTATTTTTTATTTTCATATATCCAATAGTTGAAAAAACTATATTTTTTCAATTTAGATTATATAATGAATTGAAGTAAATTTCTCGTGCTTTTTTTTTATGGAATAGTAATTAGTAAATGATTTTTAAATATTAGGTCAACTGAAACTAGTCTCTAAATTGCAAGATTTAAGGGTAAGATTATTATATTCGACCGCTGATCCATACTTGATCGGTCTGGATTTTGAAGTATTAATTTTGGTTTTGGTTTTTTGCCTTTTAAAAAAAAAAAATTTAAGTGATGTATTTTTTGAAGGATTTTGGGGTTTTTAAGAAAAAGAGAAAGTCTCTAACTTTAGCTTATTAATTGATAGAAACATGAATTTCCTAGGAATTTTTCTTAAAAAGCTCCAACAGAGTTAATTAAAAAAAAAGAAGAAGCTAAAGTTGTTTCCCCATTAAACCCTAATTACTAAGTGGAACTAATTTATGTTAGTTTGTGATGCAGATTTTGGAGAAATAAACGATAACAAAGTGGAAGAAGGAGAGAGGGAGATAGAGACACTTGAATTATTCCCCATGAAGGAATCAGAGAAGCTGAGCTTATGGATGCTATCAAGAGATCACTGCAAGGAGAATAACAATAATAATCATGCAAATTTTTCATACACAAATCATGATCTTGGAAAAGAGATTGATAATCATCATCATCTTCTTCATCACCCTCCTTTAGATTTGCGCTTGAGTTTCTTCTAGCTAATCCAAGCTGCAGCTCTGAGTTTATGATGATTCATGTTGACTTTTAATTTTAGGGCATGCAGTCCCCTACGATTAGCTCAGATTTAACATAGTTAATTAGTTAGCACGTACTTAGTACAAAATTAATCATCAAAGATAGAGATTTACTCAGAAAAATTGTCTAAAGGCTGATCGATCTTCATGTTTTCCACTGTATCTTTATAATGTCATTAAATGAACGAGTTCTATATGGGTTTTGGGATTAGTTTTTGCATCAAACAATCCATTATCCAATACATATATGATATATGTAACATAATTATTAAAATCCCGATCCTAATATACGATCCTACGATTTTATGTTTCAAAATTCTCAATGCTATTCTATTATCTATATTTTGATTCACGATCCTATGTGGGTTAATTAATTCCGATTTTAACCACTCTATGGATCTGAGTTAGGATCCAATTCTAACCACCTTGATATGTAGTCGGTCCGGAGATTATATATGTATATTTACTTGTTTAATTCTGTACTGCATGTCTCCAGTTTGAATTGTTTGCTTAGATTTTTGGCTATGTGATTAGTTTACACAATTCAAGTACAATGAAATGGCGGAAAGGATGTCATGGCCAGCACATCGACAAAGCGTAGTGGAACTTTTTATAAACAGTTTGGATTTCAATAACCAATATAGGGTTTTGTGGTAGTACTCATAGTAGTCAAATTGTTATTGTTAGTATATTAAGTCTGAAAAAGTTTAATTTAGAACAGTTGATTTTCCTGATAATAATTTGAAAATTGGTTTAATGTTGGCGACCAAAAGTTCAACTCAGATACATGAGGATATTGAAACTCAAGGAGTTATTATCGTCGGACTCTAAACTAATTAGTAGACCGGCAATGTTGTATGGCGCAGAGTGCTGGGCGACCAAGAAGTTGCACTGTCAGAGGTTGATTGTGGTGGAGGTGAGGATGTTTCGATGGATTTCCGATTATTCAAGGTGGGACAAGATTAGGCATGATGTGTGTCGAGATAGACTAGGAGTAACCCTTATCGAGGAGAAGCTGTGAGAGAGCATATTGAGATGATTTGGGCAAGTATTTAGGAGAAGTACAGATGAACCTGTTAGGAGGTATGAAAAGATCAGGGGTACCTTTAGGCGTCGGGAGTGTGGAAGACTTAAAAAGTCAATGAGAAAGCTGATTAGAGTAGATATGAAACTTGTAGGATTAGAGGAGGACATGACACTAGATATGAGATTTTGGCAAACAAGGACCAAGGTAGTAGGGTGAGATTCACTAGTGAGATACAATGATCTACCTAGGTTTGTTGTCCTTTTTCGTTTTTGGTTTCTTTGACCCAAGAACGTGCAACTCCCTCTCGCTTACATGAAGCACACATGTATGCATGTAATGTTTTTAATTTGTCAAAACTCTTCAGCTCATAGTTTGCCTTCTTTACTTTTCAAAGGTTTTTTTTTTAGGGGTCTCTCTTAGTGTCAAAATAGTTTTTCAAAGATTTTTTTTGAAAGGTTTTTTTGTGAATCCACATGGACCAGCCTCTCCATAGACATGAGTCCATGGGGAAAGACTGCTTACATCTGGATCTTATCCATAATTATTCCTAGGGGTCCCTCACATTGGAGATAATAATCATGGAGGGAAGACTGCCTTCATCAAGCCGACCGTTTAGGAAGGCTAATAAAAAGTCGAGTTGGGATCGAGGTCAAGCAAAGGGGAAATTTTGTCATTATACAAGGATCGAGATGGAAGACTGAGTGAAGGAGAAACAGAAAACAACCGAGAAATGGCAAGGGAAGCAAGACGGTGCTGGTCGCGGCTTGGCTGGGCTTGCCGCGCCTCCTCTTGTTTTCTTCGTCCCAGAATTTCTGCATGAGGCGCTACGCGCTCCCTAGGCGTTGGTCGCGCCTCAACATTTTCGCAGTTTTTCGAATTCCTCCCCCTCTCTTTGTTATGTGTTCTTCCCCCTTTTGTCCCCTCCCTATTTATACCCTCTCTCCCTCATTTGTAAGCAACTATTGAACATTTTAAACACTTTGAAGAATGAAATCAAATCTTGTTGGGTATTTGAAAACCCTTCTCAAATCTTCCTCTTCTTTATCCATTAATGGTGGTGATTGGGAATGACTCCTTTAGGGATCAGTTGGTGTTTCTTGATGCTAATCTTGGTGAAGTCTCTTGGGTCTCTCCTTGGTTTGTTGCAACCTTTATCCTTGTTCATATCTTCATTGTTCTTATTGTTATTCTTGTTGTTGATGGTCCAAAACCTAGAAATTGGTGTTGTTCTTGAGTTCTAATGGTGGGTTTCACTAAATCCTAGGTTAATTGTTAATCCTTGAGCTTGAATCTTTGTGTTTGCTATTCGATTTTGGATCATTTAGTATCAGAGTAAGGATTAGAAGTCATGTTTATGTGGTGAAAAAAATCCGAAATTTTTTAGGGTTGATTTATGATGTTGTGTTGCCCATAATTTTATACTTCATGAATGATTTGGGTCCCTTGATACGTTAGGAGTATTGGGACTTCAATTTTATCAATTGGGTCCAAGTATTCATTGAGTATTAGGTTGATTTATGAAGTTGTGTTGCCCATAATTTTCATGCTCTGTTTGAGTTTTGTTGAAGAATTAGCATGTTTGGTTGAGTTTTCTCGTGAAATTCGGTGGTTAAGTGTTTTCTATACATGCCTTGTTTATATTGGTAGTGATTTGTGGAGAAAATTCATTGTTTGGAGTTGATTTGGGTTGCATTTGGGAGAGTTCTTGGAGTAAGTTTGGAGAATTGAAAATATTGGTGTTTAGTAATTCTTCATGCTATTTTTATGGATGTTGATGGTTGAATTGATTGTTATAGAGGTGCTTGAATATTTCTTGTGAAGTTTGTAGTTGATTTGTATAGATAACTTGGTGTGTGGCTCCTTGTTTGCGATGTGATTCCTTGGGGTTTTTCATCGTCTTGGAATTCACCCCTTGCGCAATTGTCATTGTCATTCCCCTAGTCTGTATCACCCTGTTTTACCCTTATAAAAAATAGCCTCCATAAAAATCCTAAAGCCTTATCCATTCATCTTTACCTTAGCCCATCGAATCCCTTAACTCCTCAAAATGCACTCTTCGTTGAGTCAAAATGACGAAAGATGAACTCCCCAAGTTGCATTTGGGAGAGTTCTTGGAGTAAGTTTGGAGAATTGAAAATATTGGTGTTTAGTAATTCTTCATGCTATTTTTATGGATGTTGATGGTTGAATTGATTGTTATAGAGGTGCTTGAATATTTCTTGTGAAGTTTGTAGTTGATTTGTGTAGATAACTTGGTGTGTGGCTCCTTGTTTGCGATGTGATTCCTTGGGGTTGTTCATCGTCTTGGAATTCAGCCCTTGCACAATTGTCATTGTCATTCCCCTAGTCTGTATCACCCTGTTTTACCCTTAAAAAAAATAGCCTCCATAAAAATCCAAGCCTTATCCATTCATCTTTACCTTAGCCCATCGAATCCCTTAACTCCTCAAAATGCACTCTTCGTTGAGTCAAAATGACGAAAGATAAACTTCCCCCTCTCACCCTATTCTCCCACCCGAACCTACTATGGCTCAACTCATGCAACAAATGCTTAACATGCAAAGGTGGTTCATGTTCATTAACAATTGGTCATCGATGGTGTAGATGCTCTCCAATGCCAACAACAATGCTTCGAAGGGATCCTTATCAATCGTAGTCCCCAACCCACTATAGTACAACTTATGCAACAAGTTGAACGACTCAATAATACCCAAATTGCGCTCCAACGCCAAATTGAACTTGAAGGATGGGGGCTTAGTCCTTCATCGCTTGATTCTCCATTACAAGAAAAAGGAGACATCCAACAAGGGGAGCAAGAGGTTAACCATGAGCCCATTTCATCAATAGATGGCATCGAGAAGTTGAGCAAGCGAAGATCGATCTCATGCCCAACAAGAAAGCCTCCCTTGATCCTTGTGAGGCCATTGAAGAAAATGTTGAAGATCCATGCCAAGAGAATGATGAGAACATTGAACCTTGATCTTACTCTCAAGCATTTTGAAGAAGCTCGTTTGGTCATATCAATTGCCACCAATCGAGGAGCCAAGCCACCTTTGAGGTGACTCCCTCACTAACCATAAGAATGACATTCTAGTCTTCCACTTATGAAGAGTGAGGTAATAAAAAACTCCTTGATGAAATTCATAGGATCATATTTTGGCGGATGTTGTTGTATGGAATCTTTGGGTGAGTCATGTATGATCTATATGAGACATTGGTTGTTTGATGTTTCTTGTTGGCATGATGGTTATTTGATGTTGAAATTTGAAAATTCTTTATGCTTAGAGTGGAATACTAAGCATCTTGGTGATTGTTTGTTGTCTACTGAGAAATTTGAGCTTCATGGTACCTTGATTCCAACTTTGGGGTTTGAATTTCATCGGGTTTATTGAAAATCAATTAACGTAACGTGGATGATTATTGGAGAGTCTTGGAGTCATTGAATGTGTTATGTAAGCTTTGGGGTACGTACGTAGGCATTTGTTATTTGAGAAGCTTAATAGTATGTTGGTTGGTTGTTTTGAGAAGCTTGGTGCACCATGTTGATATGTGTTGTGCTAAATGTTGCTTTCAATTACTTGAGTCCTTATGTGGAAGGTGTTGAAAGAAAAGTTAAGTATGATAGAGTGATTGTAAGCTATGGGGAGGTTAATTATGATGGTGCGGTTAGTGATAGGGTCATTCTTGGTTGGTATTTTGCTAATTCACCCTCACTACCCCAATACAACTTTATGTCCCTCTACACTGGCTTGGGTGTTCCCAAAATCCCATCCCCCCTCTTCCGTTGAAGCCATCGATACCCCTGACCCACATAAGCAAACCTGGGGCGAGAAATGAGTTGAGAAACCTCCTCCCCAAGAGTGAAACATGGGAAGAGAGTGTTCCTAGTGAAGGCAAGCAACCTCTTGCTTTGTCCTCACTCGAAAGCAAACCTAGTGATGATGTGTGTTCCCAAACACTACTAAAAGCTCCTACTGCCCTCCCTTGTCCCTACCTCTGCAAAATAAGCCTCCTGTCAAGCTCTACTTCATGGATGATGGTTATGGTGTTAGGTTTGTTTGTTTGACCCCTCATGATGAAGCTTTCGAAGTTGAGGACCTCAGGAACTCCTTGGTACATCCTTGTAGCCTAGAGCTTTCAGTCGATGACTACGCTGAAGAGTTCAATCAGCTCATGAGAGCTAGGGTTGAGAGGAAGAGGTACATCAAAGATCAAATGTCCACCTTCTTCATCATACAACTTCAAGAAGTGTGGAGTAATGAGCGTGGTTATTTTGAAGCTTATGAGGCGACTCTATAGTGAGCTACCAATGCATGAGATGTTCGATGGATTATACCCCCAAGAGTTGAGGATAACTCTTCTCCAACAAGGAGAGTCTGATCTATAATTCCTAGGGGTTCCTCATATCGGAGATAATAATCACGGAGGGTCCGAGCTCATTTTTCCTAAACTGAGTTCGATCACTTTTGAGATCTCAAATCGGTCGTTTAGAAAGGCTAGGAAGAAGTCAAGTTGGGATTGAGGCCAAGCAAATGAGCAATTTTGTCATTATACAAGGGCCAGGATGGAAGTCAAGATCGAGCGAAGGAGAAACTGAAAATAACGAGCCTATTCATGTATTCTTGTATATTAAGAAAGGTACCTACATCTGAACTCCCTCAAATCTCGTGTTAATGGGACTATACTGAGGTAAGTATTGAAAGTAGAATTAAACACCTAAACAGTAATGCGAGCTCCACAATGTTTACTATGGTCTTCATGTCTGTTTCATATTTTTTATCGCATTGAAAATTAGTCTATCCATGTATTCTTGTATGTTAAGAAGCTAGGTTGTCTGCATTTGAACTCTCTCAAACCTCGTGTTAGCAGGACTATAATGGGGTAAGTTATTGTTATTGTTATTGTTATTGTTATTGTTGTTGAACTGTGTCAGTCAAACTTTAAAGATTTTGATCTTTAATTTCTCAACATGTACAATGATTTGTTAATTGTTATATACGATTACTAGCATTACATTCGTAATAAAAAATGTTATCTTGAAAAAATTATCTTGTAACTATTAATACATATTATATAAAAAAATATCAGTCAAAGTGTGATCACAAGAATCATAACAATTAAACCAAATGACAAATAATATAAAACGGAACAAGTATAGTCATGAGGTAATACTGCATTACTGTGAGGTTCCAAGGTAGAGCTACTCATTGGTTCAATCGTACCCGGACTAGACTTTGACTGAGCCAAACCAAAGCCCAAAATTTTAAAAGCACCGATCCAATTTGACCTTGAACTAAATGAAATGGACCTAGAATGATTTGGACTAATTCTTTTTCTATCCAACTTTTATTTATATATTTAATATATTGAATGTACACAAACTTTTAATATATAGTAGAAATTATGATACGGTTAAAAAAGATCTTATACGTCATGCACAATAAATTAAAGGATATACCAAGGAAAAAAAAAAGCCAAAATAGATATATCAGTAGTGAGAATATACATCTTCACAAGGCACTCAAATGAAGAAGGAAAACAATAACAAACAACCATTTCTCCTCGCAGGCCAGACTTTTTTTTAAGGGCAGCACATCACATACATAAATAACATAAATACAAAGATCACAAAGGAAAAAGAAAAAAGAAAAAAGAAAAGGCAAACACCAAGAGCCTTGGAGAATAAAAACAGGGCCGTTGGATTCAATCAATCAGAGATGCACACTCCCATCATGATGATGATGATGATGATGATGATCAGCACTTGGATTTGAAAGGAATGGCCCTGATCACCACTTGATGGTAGAGAGCTGCAAGGAATGCTCCAATGAAGGGACCAACCCAGAAAATCCACTGCAGTCCCAAACAAAAAAAAAAAAGGTTACAAATAAGAAAAATATATTTTGTATCACAAACTCCAAACTTTTATTAATTAATTCCAATTTTTCATTCAAAATTAAAAGTGGGGAGAGGGGTATTAGGTAAGAGAACACTATACATTTTAAATTCTTCGATAGTCTTTTGGATAATGGAGCTCATATGGCATAGTTGGAATATTCCAGCTAAGTAATGATATATATGATTAAACATGATTTACTATTATGGCTGAGATCAAACATTGATCTTACATATGTATTAAATCTTATCACTAGGGATTAGGTGCCATGTAAAATAACATTTTCATGAACATCACTACCTTATCTCTTTGCATATAGTTATTGGAGTATTGCTATTGGGTTGACTTTTCAAATATTAAATTTCTATGCTAACCTTTTAGTTTTTGGAATTATAGACCAATGCAATTTATTAGGTGCATTCTGAGCACGTGCTTTAAATAGTATGATTTTTTACTCACATATGTTAGATTGTTCATCAAGATATTAGATTGTTCATTTATAAATATTTGGAGCACATGTTTCGAGTGCATGCAATATATTGATAGATCAGTAGTAGAACTACAAAATTCTAAGGAATTTGTTAAAAAAGTCATGGGTTTAGTTTCTTCACTGATGAGATTTAGAAATGATAAATCACAAAATTTCGTTAAAAATTAGGTTTTTTTTTAGAACCTCCTAAAAATCAAAGCTAATATGTTAGTGTAGATACACAGTAATGTTTTAACGATAATATGCGTATCATTTTATCTAAATAAAGTCATTTTTTTCAAATTAACCACATTAACTATCATCATTTGTTAAATTATATATGGGGATTGAAAGTAATAATATTAGTATAATTTAGGAAACATACGTGGTCATGCCATGCGTGAGCGTTGTTGTAGATGATAGCAGCCCCAAGACTCCTAGCTGGGTTGATACCAGTCCCAGTGATTGGGATTGTGGCCAAGTGAACCAAGAACACAGCGAACCCAATTGGCAACGGTGCCAACAGCTGCAACATTAATTCAATTAATTAACCAGTCAACCTCCATATATCAATCAATTCAATTATCACAAAAAACCACAACACATGAATAATACTCTCCTGTCCCATATTAATTGTCACTTATTTGAATGTCACAATCTTCAATGTCATTCTTTTATTGATAATTTCTTATATAATATTTTGTTCACAATTGCAATATTATACTATTAACATAGTATATTTCATTACGAATCTAATAGTGTTAATTTTATATAACAAGTCATTGTATATATTGAGAATGAGTGGGTTACTTACAGGAACATGGGAGTCTCTGGCGTTTCTCTTGGCATCAGTGGCAGAGAAGACGGTGTAAACAAGGACAAAGGTGCCCACAATCTCGGCCCCTAGACCGTCGCCCTTGGTGTAGCCGTGGTTGACGGCATTGGCACCACCCCCCAACGCCTGGTATGGACCTGGCTGGAAGCCCTTGACGACACCGGCACCACAGATGGCACCCAAGCACTGCATCACCATGTAGAACACTGCCCGTGTCAACGACAGCTTCCTTGCCAAAAACAACCCGAATGTCACTGCAGGGTTTATGTGTCCTCCTGTACTCAAGTAAACATTCATTCATTTTTAGTCAACCTCATTAATACTCACTGTAATTAAAATCCGACAATGATATGTATATTATGAATTAATTAAGATATATATATATATGTTTAAAAAACATCATTAACAATTTATATTTTTTATGGTTTTGAATAATAATTCTTCTAGTAATTATACATGTTTTGCTAGGATAAATGCTTGGTATTTATTGGTTACACCAACAAATATAAATGGTACCCTGATTATATTATAGAATTCATATTTAACATGTAATTCTGTATTTATAAAAAAGAAAACTATAAAATTATTTTATTTAATTTACAATCTAATATAAAACATACTCATTATGTTTCAAAATAAATGTCGCTTAAAGTCTTATGCCATCCAAAGTTTTAAATCTTATATTGCTAAATTTTTAAGATATCAAATGATTTTATCAAATAAAATTACTATCATCAAATTCATAGGGAAAAATATTATAAAAGTATAATATTGTAATTTTTAGCAAAATACTATATTATAATTAATTAAAAAAGAACCTTGAAACCCATAAAAAGTCAACAAGTGACACTTTCCTTTAAAATGGACAGTATTTTTCAACATTTAAATACATGGATGTGATTTTTAGAGTAATTTAACCATAATTCAAGATGGTTAAGAAACATTTTCATCCAATGCATTTATAATTTTCAATTAAAATATTTCAAACTAAAGCAAATGAGGTGATTAAAAGTTTAGGGTTAGAGGTATAGTTAGGGAATGACCTGAAATTCCAGCAGTGCAGTAAACAAGGGCGAAGATCATGCCACCAAAGGCCCAAGCAATACCCTGAATACCCACAGAGGCACACTTGTTTGGAGCCCTGTTGACCCCCATCACAGTCAGAACAGATATGTAGAGGAACAAGAAGGTGGCTATGAACTCGGCGATCCCGGCCCGGTAGAAGGACCATGACGTCAGCTCCCCGGCCTCGAACAGCGGGGCCGGGGGCGGCTCCTTGTAGTCTCGGTCCTGCGCCGCCGTCCCAAGTGGCTGCCTCTCTGAGAACTTGTTGGCTCCAAGCTTAACATCCTCTTCCTTTCCCTCCATTTTTTCTTGCTTTTTTTTTTGTTTTTTTGGACTTTTTTTTGGGTTTTCTTTTGTTGTTGGTGTGAGAGTGTGGATTGGTGGAGAGGGAGTGTGGAATATGGGGGGTTTTATAGTTGGGTGATATCTGTGGTGGTTGTCAATTCTTTGGGTTTAGGTTTAATTTGTTTATTTTTGTATGAGTTATAATTTCTTATCTTGGACCGACCATTCATCATTGTGCTTAGTTTTTGGGTTGCTTTTGGGACTTTTTTTTTTGTCAATAATTGTGGGAGGTTCTAATAGGTACAAAGTTTTAGCTTTGTTTTTTTGCTGTGGGGGTTGTGATTATAACTAATATGCTTTATATGCTTTATGCTTAGGAAGAATGGGATGGAATAAAAGGGTATAAGCATTAATTTCAAGAACTTGATGGGCTATCATATCCTCAATATAGCTGCCATCACACACGCCCTATTCTTTGGTTAGGTTGTATATAACTGTCATAACTTATCCTAACTTATATATCATATCTAATCCAAACTTATCTAATCCTAACACAATTTCCCAAAAAAACATCCGCTCTAAAAACACAATTCCTTAAAAAAAAAAACATCATGCATAATTTGTCCTAACTTATCTCAACTTATCTTAACTTATCATAACTTATTCATACAAACCTGAAAATAACCTAACCAAAGAACAGGTACACAGTAAAAAAAAAAAAGAAAAAAAATCTGTGAAACAGTTTTATAAAAATTTACGGTAAAATTATGCCGCTCAGCCTATACATGGATTGTTGTAAATTAGTTTTATCGAATTATGATCTTGTATTTGGAATAAATTGCTAATAATTTTTTAAATTGGGCTTTATATATAGTAGGGTAAATACGATTATTTTCAAACTACTCTTTTTGAACTATCAAAAGATTGCTTCAACTCGAAGTTACTAAATTACTGTAATCAATTACTGTAATATTTGTTATATATTACAGTAATCAATTACTGCTAACCAACATATATACATTATCTCTCCAGCAAACTAGGGTAACATCAGTACTGAACCTAGCTTGATCAATATTTGTTATATTAATTAGTACTACGACTACCAATGGTATGTGATTGTCACAATGTCACTATCCTCTTTCAGTATTAAGATGGAGTTTAAAGTAAAATAGACTACGCACATAGAATAGGAAAATGATAAATGTTTTGTGCAAGACACATATTATGTGTCTTGTCACTATAGAAAACATATATATTTGTAAATTAAATTAGAAAAAAGTTACATGATTAACTTCTATAACTATAATAATATATATAAATTATATAAAATCACACATTTAGCTATATTTTTTAAAATTTACAAAAACGCGTCTAAAATATGCCCAACGAATGGGGTTCATTCATTAGGGTGTCAATTTTAATTGTTGGCGTAGCTAACATATTCCAAGCTTCTTATAATTAACAATTAATAGTATCTGTCAAAAAAATTAGGATTAAAAATGATAATAAGTATTGCTTTTATAAGGGAGAAGACATTTAAGCAGTGTCTTGAGCAAGACATGTATATGTCTTTTTTCTTTTTTTTTTTGATACAAGAATAATGTGTCTTATGTTGTATGAAAACGACAATTGGAATTATTTGCAAAAGAGTGACCCCTCCCCCCCTCTTAGTCTTTCTTAGCTGGCCAAATGATAACCACTCAAATAAATACTAGTTATGTACAGTTTGTGGTGGAATTTTGTGGTTATTTCTAGTGGTGGCGGCCGTCCAACTTATTAGATCATATCATACCACATAAGAAAAAAATTGAAGAAAAAGACTACATTTGTGATTAAAAAAATAAATATAAGAAAAATTGAATTATAGTAAGCTAAGTTTTACAATTTATCACAATAAATTGATTATTGAATTAATAAATCCTTGAATTTTAGTGTACTGCCACTAGATTTTCTTGCATGCGTGGTACGAAAGGGGTGTTGATTTCTTATATACTAGTTGTATTATAGTAATCTCATATCAGTGTTTTGTCCCAAGACTCATATCATTTTGGTTTAATATATTGGATTGTAGTAGTCTAAACTATCATATATTGGTTTGTCGTCTACCTATATTGAACTGTAATAATCCAAACTATCATATATTGAGATGTAAATTTTGTGGCGGTGCACTTAAATTCAAGGGTTCAATAATATAGCTTATTGTGATCCAATTCTAAAGTTTGATTTACTATTATGCAGACTCCTATCATTCAACTTATTATAATCTAAGTTTCCAAAACATAAATGAAAAATACCAAAAACATTCCATGTAAAGTAACTTGTTAGCAATTCTATGAAGCAGTTTTATTATGACATATTCCACTAGTTCAAAAAATAATTCAATTCTACTGTCTTTAATATTTCTCTAAATTTTTTCCATAATATATTGCAAAAGGTTATAGTATGATATCTTTATAATGATATTGTTTATTATAAATCTAATAATATTAATCCGTTCTGCACATTTCATTTGTCACTTTTATTTATGTAGTAGTCAAACTTTAAAAATTAATCATTTATTTCTCATATATACTGATCTATTATACCAAGTTATTATTATTAAAATTTTACCAAAAATATCATAAGAATTAATTGTGTAATTTTAGATGAAATATTATATACATGAGAAATTGTCAATAAAAATACTCGTAGAAGACCGAGAAACATTTAATAAGTAGAAAACAAAATGAAAAAGAAAAAAGTAATTTTATATGATGAATCATTATATATATATATATATATCAAAATATTAATAATAACTTCAGTATAAAACTAGGGAAATTGCACGGTAATATACCGACTTTAGAGGTGTTGAATAGTAATATACCGACCTTCACTTTTGGACAGTAATATCACTGACCTTTATAGTTTGGTGACATTAATATACCTTCAAGGATTTACACCCTAAAAATTAACAACAAAACTAACCCCCTAATCCTAAAAATACCGAATACAAACACTCAACACCCCTAAAAATACCTAAAAATGACACCGGTTTTTTTTGCACCGCCTGCCACGTCAGACCATCGCCCAGAAAATCCTTGAAAGTACATTAATGTCACCAAACTATAAAGGTCAGTGATATTACTGTCCAAAAGTGAATGTCGGTATATTGCTATTCAACACCCCTAAAGGTCGGTATATTACCGTCCAATTTCCTATAAAACTATGACCATTAATTTGAAACGGGAGAGTATCTTGTATATACATGCTATTTTTCTCACTTAAAATTTTTTGTAAGGTACTCAAAGAAATACTAAACTTGATAAAGTTAAACTTAAATACTTAAAATTTGATATCATTATTTCATCCAAAAAGTTACTAATCTCTTATTATGGTTGGGGGAAAACATGGCCAACCAGGATGTGCCTAGAGACCGAGCAGTTCTATCATTAATGATTGAACCGAACCAGCTAAGTTTTGCTAATTACTGATTTTCTCATACTAATTATCTATGTTATTGTCTTCAATAATTCAGCAATATGATCTTTTTGCTGTCAATTAACCAACTCCGAGAGAGCACAGAAAAGCAAGTATGAGGGGAGTCGAATACGATAATACGATAATAAGGTAGGTAGCTAATCCGGATTAGAAAACATAATCATGATGACATTCAAGATAAGATGCGTAAATAAAATAAAACATAGTGCGTTTGCACAGTTGTCTTTCATTGATTTCTCTATTGTTAATCCTATTAAATTAGTAGCTAATCAATGGTTATGGAGGAATCATTGGTTGATTCTTCAAATAAATATTGGCACTTCCTCTTCAATTCTTTCCAGCTAACTGAACAATGAAAACGAGATTAATGATTTGTATTAATTTTTACAAAGTGTGTCTAGTTATGTTCGTTTTGCCTGGAGTTAATTAAAGGAGATAAAATTTTGATATTTATTAAAGGAAATAATATTAATTTGACAGTATGACTATGTTATTTTATGCGGTTGGTGTGATGTGATTATGGTGGAATTTGAAAAAGTGTGATGAAGTGTGGTGAGAGTTGTGGAATAATTTGAAAAGTAGGGAAGAAAAGTGAGGAAAGGGAAAAGTGAATAGATATATTGATAATGATTGTGGTGTGGCCGTGTGGTGTGGTGTGGTAAAGTATGGTAGAAATTAAAGAGTGCGGTGCAGTATGGTATCACACTACAACCTACTGCATAAAAAAACGGAGGATACGTATACTACAAAACTGTTGGGTTTATGGCCCAAAATCAATTTGAAGGAAGGAAAAACGTGGCACCACCAGCGTCACATGAGACGCTAGTAGTGCCCCTCACAGAAGACACATGAAGAAGACCCCACTAGGGGGTTCAAGACGCCACTAGCGCTGAAGTCGCCATCGCAAGTGTTTTGTTCCAATGAGACGTTGCCCCTCGTGTTTCAACGCTACCAGCGTTGAATCGAACCCCACTAGCGTTTTGCATACAAGGGACACTACTCCCTAGTATTCTAGCGCTTGGAGCGCCTATTTCAGAGGGCACATATTACATGACGCGGACAGCGGCTCTTGACGCGGTCAGCGTCTCGGATGTTGGTTCTTTTAGCTGCGGCGAATTCTTTTGTCTTTGTTATTTAGGTTATTTATTTTAACCTAGTTTCCTTTTCTTGTATTCTACCATAAATATAGGTTGTTATCAACCTATACACCTACGGCATACGATAAAATACACACAGAGCATTCTCCACCTCTACCCATCCCTAGGTTGTGAGAGTCCTTTTAGAGAGTTATTTTGTCTTCAGTATATTCCCGTTGTGTTATTAACCCCTTGAGATCTTGTTGTCGATCTCGCTGCGTTATATAACCCCTTGGGATCTCTCTTGTAATCTCTCCCCTTATACTAGTGGATTATTGCTCCGTTGCCGTCCGTGGTTTTTTCCCGGTTTGGGTTTCCACGTAAATCGTGTGTCTTATACTCTCTATTTTAATTACTGATCTTGTTATATTTCTTCTCAATTTATACATCTTGATAATTTTATCTTCCGCTGCAAATACTAAGCTATCTTTTACCTCGATCCTAACGACTGGTATTAGAGCCTCACAAGGGTATCTGAGCCAGGTCTAACAAAAACAATACAACTACACAAGTTTACAAACAAAAAAAAAAAAGAAAGAAAAAGAAGACAACAATCAGTGTTGAAAAGTCGTCATAAATCCATCACTTCTTAAAGTTCTTAAATTTAGGTGGTTGTTTTGAAATTCCTTATCTAAAGGTGTTTGAGATTATTTTAAAAGTATAAGATGATAATTATAAGTATATTGAAACCATGTAAGCCAAGTTTAAGGATCATATTAAAGCTTAATATAGAAATATGATCAATAAAGACAGTTTTGGACCTGACATAAGTCATTTTAGGACCTAGAGAGCAAGAAAATGGGTTATGAGCCTAATGCGGGCTATTTCATGAGTGACGTGGCTCGTATCACATGTCACCTTTGACATTAGTCGTGTCAAAGCACTAAACTCTCTTTATTGCTCAATAGCTAGTTCGATCCAGCTATTATGATATAATCTCAATTAAACACTTGTTATTTGACTGTACCCCAAAAGTTATATTTATAATATAACTTGTGGTTATGGTCAAGATTTACTTTAAGAATATTCTTAAATTATTGGTTCACTAATCTTAAAGGGAGTGTTAGATGTCCTTTATAAATAGAGGTCATTTGCAAGTCCTTTGAGCATCATCTTATCTAATCACACCTCTTATTCTTGCCTAGCTAGACTAGAATATACTTAAATGAATCAAGTGAGAAGCAAGTCTCTTGAGTATTTAAGCAAAGGCTAAATTTATGTCTTTGAACATTTACAGTATACTAAATAGTTTATATATATCGCGAAAACAAAAAATAATTATTATATAATACAGAAAGTAATGACGGTATAGTAATATAAACGATTCATATTAATGTATTTCATCTTTCAAAAAAATAATCAAGTCATAGATATTTAGTAAAAAAGTTAACAATAAATGAAATTAATGATGAAATTTGTAAAGATAATTTTATACTAAAGCATTTAACTCGTGCTTACCTTGCACAGTTTGATCCAACATGTATTTCACTAATATAGTGTTCGATAGAATTTTGAGAATTTGTTTTCTTTTCATCTTCTCGAAAAGGTGTTTATTGAGTTTTTCTATTTTTTAGCCAACAACGTCAAACAATCATTAAAATTTCAACGATGAGTACATAGGTAAGGGGAACAAACCCCAATCCCACATTTTCTCCGGGACTACAAAAAGAATCCATGCTAAGTAATAAGCGATGTAGTTTCCTTCCCTCTTCACATATGACCACTTAATTATAAATATCAGAGCAACAACTAGTAAAGAGAAAATCATCAATAACTAAATCGAGCACACTAAAGTAAGAGTCTTTCTTATTCAATCTCTGAATTAAAGGGAGATATTTGACTTCAAACCAAAAGAGCTTTCCCTTTGGGACAATAGATCATATCCCCATAAGGTTAGCCAAAACCTAGCAAAATTATTAAATTTGATCGACAATCTAGATATAAGCAGATTTTAATGCATAAATTTCTTTGTTTGAATAGCTCCACATTTGCTTGTTTTCAGACGGCCTCGAACTAAGAGGTATCGCTAGCATGAGATCTCGTTTCCTTTCATTAAACTTGTTTATCAAGTTTGGAAATGAAATACTAATTCTTACATGAAATCATTGAACTAATTAAATTCAACAAAACATTAAAAAAATCAAGTTAACTTGAAAGATTATCAGTTCTCTCAAAAAAAAAAAAAACCCAACCAAATGTTTTTCGAAGAGTCTTGTCTATCACATAAAGTGACATGAGGGTGGGAGATTTATTCTCCCCACTAGAGATTCGATCCCACACAATTTTTTTGGTGGAAATTGTTGGTACCTTTGGGAGGGTCCTTGTGGGCCTCATAGTGATGTACCCCCTTCCCTTTGGGCTGGTAGGCCTACTGAATTTTCCCTGAGATAGAAAACTCAATAAGTGACCTGACTTATCAACGTAAAAAAAAAAAAAAAAAAACTACGGTACACTTTAGCCACAAATAGTTTTTAGTCTCACATCACAACTATCAACCAGCTGCTACACAAACGCTATGGGCTACTCGCTCTTTTTTGTTGGGGCCCAAATCAAAATTTTAAAAGTTGCACTTTCTCCCTCCGAATCAAATGTCAACAGCTCCGCCACAAATTTGTTTCTCTCTCCTCCTTTCCATTCCTCTCTTTCTCTCTCCTATCACATTCATTTCATTTCACGCGCCAGTTCCCCGTTGCGTCGTAAGCACAACCACCTCAACTTTTCCAGCGACGGCGATAACTTTCCGGCAACCATCGCCGGCGATTCCCCGTTGAGTCGACTCGCCACTGGCTCGTGCTCTCCCGTCACCGTCAAAATAATGCTCTGCAAAGCTCCGATTACTCTCTGTCTGTTGCGAACCGATTTCCGGCGAGTTGGTGCTTCGCCAATGAGATATTCGTCGGTTGTAAGCTCTCTCCGCCGTTCGATCAGTTAAGATCAAGCTGTTGCTAGGGTTCTGCGCTGTCTTCGCCTCGATCCTTCTAGCTGGCCGAAATTCCACAGCAGTTCCATGGAAGTATCTTCATAATCTCACAGGTACATTACTTCCGCAATTTATGGCGCTCAGTCATTGCTTGTTTGGGTTTAGCTTTCCGCAATTTCATTATTCCTGCGCATTTACGTGGAATTTGTTGGAAATGAGCCTGCCTTAGTTCCTGTTATTTTCAACTTAATCTGGCCGAAGTTGTATGGACTCCAGTCTCCAATTATTTGATTTCTGCTAAACTGAGTTGGAAATTATGCTTGTTGACGTGAATTCAGAACTTATTTCCATTGAATTGAATTGGCCTGGAGTGAGCTGAGTAGTTTTTGCTAAACTAAACTGATTTGAACTTATTCTGAAAACTGAAAAGCATAAGTTGAATAGAATAGATCACTCAATATTAGCTTGATATCTCGGGCTTTTAGGAAACGATTTGTGACTAGGTGTTACCTGAAAATGATGGAGGTTGGCCTGACAAGAATGAGAAAGAAGGGTGAGAAAATGGATTTTCTGCTTTGCACAAAAATAGAGATCGTTGTTTACATAAGATATGAGACTAGCCCTTTTAACATATATTTTGCATTTGGATGAACCTGCATTGTTGTTTTTCTCGAAGTATTTTTTTAAAATCTGAATTCATACTTTTCTTCATTTCACTCACTTTAGCAGATCAATGAGCACTTTTCATTGGTTAGAGGAACCATCGAACGTATAGCTGTATAGGGGACAGTAGATGTGGGAACTTATCATCATGTGTTGGCCTTTAAGAACTGAGGTGAGCTCTCTTTGTGGAAAATTGTTGTCATTCTAGAATATCGATTGCTCTATAGTATTGTTGTGCTGTGTATGCTAAATGCTAACAAGGAGATTCTTGTTGTAAATGCCTAGATGGTAAGCCATTTGTTAGTATGTATTCTTTGTACTAACTTAACTATTCATGAATATGCAAGATAGTCAGATAGGACTATAGGAGTCTAACGACACCTTGTTGGGTTCATTTCTTTCACAATCATAAGGAAACTTGAGTGCTCGATGCTACTTGTTGAATTTTATGCTATTGTTTGTGCCCCTCAACCATTGGAATCATTACTTGTTAGCCAAAAAATTTATGCCATATTCTGGTCATGAGGCACTCAAATATCTACACAGCCAACAAAAGCTTCAATGTCGCCAAGCTAAATGGACTGAGTTCCTATCCACATTTGATTTTGTGTTGAAATACAAGTGCGGAACTCAAAATAAAGTTGTTGATGCATTAAGCAGACATCATGCCTTACTTTCTACTCTCCAAGTGAACATAGTAAGGCTTGAGGTTCTGAAAGAATTATATGAAGATGATTTTGGAAAGATATGGAAGAATTATGCTGAAAGGCCTTATAAATAGTTTCATTGCGAAGATGGATGCTTGTTTAGGGGCAATCAACTATGCATATCTCAAAGTTTCCTACGTCAGATGATATCGAATGAGTGTCATGCAAGTGGTCTTGCTGGACACATTGGGCACGATAGAACATTGGGAATCATATTGGAGTGGAGTACTTGTTTTGGCCTTATTTGGCACGAGATGTTGACAAATATGTCAAAAGGTGCAAGACTTGTCACATCGCGAAATGTCGAGCTCAAAACACACATCTCTACACACCTTTGCCTATGACTAAAGCTCCTTGGGAAAATGTAAGCATGAATTTTGTTGGTGGGTTACTTCACACCTAAGAAATAAGGATTCCATATTGGTGGTCGTTGATCGATTTGTCAAGATAGCTCTTTTTTTTTTCCGCAAGGATGTATTTCTTCCATTAACAAAGGAACTCCCAATGTAGGAGATCATCCCATTACATCTTAGCGCTCACTAAAACTATATGTTTTAGGAACTAAGAATGAAATCTATCAATTCATGTATTTTCCCGATCTTTTCCCAAAATATAAGGCCCTATACAAAATATTTCTCCGTATATTATTTACAACATAATCAATACTAATTGAAGACCCTCTATGTTTCAAATGATTCCTTGCATCCTAAACCGTACTTATGAGACATGAAATGCATGCTGATGAGATCAACTTGATATCAAGATGGCTCATTTTATGTTGTGCAACAAAACCCATGATGCCAGTCAAATTGCTGATCTTTATTTTCGTGAGATTGTGGGTCTCCATGGGATTCCAAAGACTATCACTTTAGATAGAGATGTCCACTTCATGAGTCACTTTTGGCGAACCTTATGGCCTAAGTTGGGAATGCAACGGTAATTAAGTTTTGCGCACATCCTTCGACTAATGGTCAAATGAAGCAGTCAATCACACTCTTGGCAACTCGCCGAGGAGTTTTGTGGGAAAGAAGCTTTGTCAATAGGATTTGATCGTTCCTCTAGCATAATTCGCTTACGACTTATTTCCAAGTCAAAGTACTAGTCAAAGTACTTTCAGGACCGTGTATAGTAAGAATCCCATTACACCTGTGGAATTAGCTCCTTTGCCTAAACCTTATCTCTTTGGCAGTGATGCAGATGAAAGATCAAATGAAATTAAAAGGTTGCATGATAACGTGAGAAACCAAATCGTAAGACAGAACATGAAATATCAATAATAGGCAAACAAATTTAGCTAGCCAGCTGCTTTCAAGGAAGGAGATTTAGTTTTGAGATTTAGTTTCGATTCATATGAGAAAGGAAAGATTCCCTCCATACCCACATGGGAAGCTCAAACCTAGAACCGATGGACCTTTTAAGATCTTGGAACAAATTCGTGAAAATGCATGCAACGTTGAACTTCCCGAAGAATACAATGTTTTTGGTACCTTTAATGTTGCCGATCTTTCTCCGTATTACGAGCAGGAGGAAGAGCAAAGACTCGAGGACGAGTCTTCTCCAACAAGGGAGCTTGACAACATTGAACAAAACAAAATCAAAGTCTTATGAGTTATGATAATGGTAGAATAAAATGCAGTCAAGCCATCCAACACCCTAATCTACCATGGATTTCACATTTAGCTATAGAAATTTAGTGGCTAGGCTTTCTGGATTGTCAATGAAGACAAACACCATTGTTGAAAATGGTGTTTTGCAATCAATGTTGTAGTTGAAGACTTAGCCTATAAGGCCATGGATGTATGCTCAAGGATAAGGGAAACCGTTGGATACAAAAACATAATCAAAGACATTGAGTGTTTAATGGTTGAGAAAGCGAGTCCCCCTTCTCCTTATATCAATTCCCGACTGTGAAGAAGAGATCTGAGGCTATCCTTCCATTTAAAGTATGGAGACCTTCAATTTGAGAAATCACCCGCTACCCATTCAGTGTCAGGGGAGAGGAAGATAACGAGAAAGAGAGAGGGAGAGAGCGAGGGAAATTGGGGGGGGGGGGGGTAGATAGAGAGATAGAGAGAGAATGAAGAGTAAGTGTCATTTGCATAGTTCAATGGGCATATGAATACCTACAGATAATGAATACCGACACTAAATTATGGCTAGTCTGTGCCGACCTATCTACTACCCACTTTTAATCGGTATTACCCGCCTATTTTGTGTGGGTAAGGGTATAAATTCTCATTCCTCACCACCATCACTACTATCTACCAGGCCACTAAAACCAACACCATCATCACTTCCTTCCACTAGACGACTACCACCATCATCATTATCTCTGTCACCACAACCACCATTTGCCTTTAAAAGGGAGGATTCTGGTGATGAAGCATCATACATCAGACCCACAACATATTACATCCTCCCTCCACTTCCTCAAACCAATCTCCATCACAGTAAAGTTGAAGAGTTGACTGTGAAGAAGTAAACTTTCGCAAAGATCGAATTGCCATATTCAATGATCGAAAGATCAATTGTTGTTGCATCCTTCGAAGTCTTGCCTGTAATTTGTTTTATTCTATACTCTTAGAGTTACATGCTTTCTAGATTGGATTTAAATTGCTTTCTAGTATAATCATGTGTACTGGATTGCTTCCCCTAGTTTAGGACAAAAGCCTTAAACAGTTTGATTATGAATTTAAATTGATAAGTTGATTTGGTTAATTCTATCTTGCCTTTGATTATGGATGTTATTGCTTTTGTTTGGCCAACATATTACATGTTTCACAAAATTCACAAGTGAGGCACCGAAAGGAGAAATTTGTGAGCTTGGACCTAGACAAGACTAATTCACAGAGATTTCAAATTAGGAATTAATTCGGTAATCTTAGTTTAAGCTGGCTAAATCAAAATGTTCCATGAAAATAGGTGGTTGATGTTAGTTTGGGCAATTCATTTCAGTTCCAAAAGAAAGTTGTAAGTTTAATATGCGATTATCGATTCTAAAATTAACCAAATCAATAAAGTTACATGATTAGGAGCTTTGATTTCGTTCATTATTTAATTGTGATCTATTCCCTAAACGCCTTTATCATTTGATGTAATTCAAAACTTTTACTTTTGTTTATTAGTTAACGAAAACAAACCGATCAAAGTCTAACTTTCTTAGCTATTAAATAAAGGGCTAGTCTTGCTTAAGGGTTCAAACCCATAAATTTCTCCTTTCGATGCTTCACCTCTAAATTTATAGTACATGCAATTTGCTGGCCAAACAAAGGCAATAACATTCATAATCAAATACAAGATATAATCAACAATCTGATGAGAAACATGATTTCAAAACTTATACAATTTAATTCATAATCAATTTGTTCAAGGCCTGCCCCCTAAACTTGGAACAACTATTCAGTACACATAATTATCACTAGAAAACAATTTAAATATAATTTAGAAAGCATCTAATTCTTAGAGTGAAGAAGAAACCGAATGAGAGGCAAGACTTGAAAGAATGTAATTGCTATTGATCTTTTGATCGTCAAATGCCGATTTCATCTTTGCCAAACTTTACTTCTTCTGTCATCTCTTTAGCTTTACTATGATGGGATTCGGTTTTTGGAAGTGGAAAGAGGATATGAATGTGTTATGCCTGTGGATTATGATGATAGTAGTGGTCTAGTTAATGGTAGTGATGATGATGCCTGTTTTGGTGCCCTAGTAGATGGTAGTGATGATGGTATTGGTTTAAGTGGCCAAGTGGATGGTGGATATGAATGTGTTATGGCCTGGGAAGCAGACGGAGTGGCTAAAGGTCATTAATTAATTGGAATCACTCTGTACCCTCAGAAATCACAATCCGCGTACTCTTAAGCAAAATTTATCAAAATGTTTGTGATCTATATTCCTGACTAATCAGTCCGTAAAGTGTTCTTGGTAACAATGGGTCACTTGTTAAGGGGTTATACCAAGGCACATGAAAACATCCTCTTTCTTTTTGTCAGTTTGTATGCTGTTTCAGTTCTAATTTGAGTGCCGCATTTCTGTAGTCCTCACTGGGAATGCTTTGTGATAGTGGGGTGTACTATTATATTGCTGCTCAAGATTGGGTTTGGCACATAGGTAGATCAATGCTTGTGGAACTATGGTAGCTACCACAATCATACTTCAGGATTGGGTTGCTTATGTACGTTAGCCTCATTGCAGGTAGTGTTTGAGCTGGCGTGTAACTTTGGGCCTAACCCTTCCCCGTTCCCTTTGGCCACAGCCAACCTGTGGCCCAGTTTGGGACAGGTTGCAGGGTCACTCCATGGTATCCTAATTAATTCTAAGGTGTGAGATGCAAAGTAGAGGGGAAACATCACAAAATTGGTGACTTGGAGATTTTACAACTGTAAAACAGTTGAGTTAATTGGTGATTTTAGTATGTGGTGCTCAATATGTGCTGTTTCATTGTGTAATTAACTCTGACCAAGTCCATGTTCATGTAGTGAGATGCTTTTGGGAATGTTCTCTTCGTGGTAAATAGTTATAAAGGAAATGAGGAGTTGGGATTTTTCTGGGAGAGGTGGAAGGATTGTGAGGGAGTCGGATTGGGTGGGAATTTTCTGGATTGAATGAGCCTTTTTGTTTTTTGGTGGGATGGAGAGGAAGGGGTGGGAAATCCAAATTTACCCACAAAAACAACAGGGGATGGGAAACACAACTTGCTCTGCTCTCTTGCTTAGTAGTTCAATTCCTGTGTGGTGTGTATACTTTGTAATAACACCATCCTATCTGCCTAGTTTTCCTTTTTGGCTCCCATAGTCAGAGTGAACTTCCTTATTGTATTTCTTTTTATCTATTTAATCTAGCTCCTAGAGCTGCCATGTGTCATTCTGACTATTTATTGAATGATTAGAAATTGATGTATCTTAAAAGTTGCTGGTTGATTTTTTTTTTTATTTTTGTGTGTGTGGGGGGGGGGGGGGGTGTTGGTGTTAAGATTGTGAGCATATGTAGTGTATACTATCTGAAAAGCTTTACTCAGTGCTCAGGCTATACTGCTGATGGTAATTTCTACCACTGTCTTTAGTGCAATTACAGATATCTCAATGTGTTTTCCTGGAAATTCCTTTTATTCCTTTATTGCTAAAACACACATACAATTATATCAAAGCCCCATAAAGTTTGCTTTTCCACTTGCTCCCCTGTACTGATGCTGAGATCTGGATTTGTAAAATATCCATCACTGTCTGCTGATATGCAGCGATTGTCTAAGTGCTCTGAAAGAAAAGACTGTTGTGACTTTCCTGCTCAGTCTTGTAAGACGCATACAGCAACTCAAATTGGATGCGCATTTTCTCAAATCCATTCTGATTTACTGAGGCAGTCTTATGCATAGCCTATCAGAATATATGGCTACTCTTAGGTATCCTTCCTTTATGCCACACCAGTTTAAATGTTGTCATTGCCTATCTCAACAAAGTCACGATTTTATTTATTCATTTTATGGCCATTGCCTTCCATGATGATCCATGTTCTTCCCCCAGCCTTCAAAGAGAAAAAGAGGAAGTGAATGAAAAGAACAAAAAGAATGGAAAGCCTCAAAAGTTGAAACAATACACTGGACAGAACGATAACTTTACGTTCACTTGATCTAGCAGAAAAAAGGCTACCAAATTGTTCATATGGCATGTGAACAGCTGGGTTGTAGATCAATAAAACAGGCAGGGAATCGATCAGCTTTTCCCTTTGTACTTTGTTGGACAGCAGCAATTATTAACTCAGCTGTAATGAAATATGAATATATCATAGGTGGTGATAACCTAATAAACTTATAAACCTAGTATTCTAATTAGAAAACAATTCAACCTGTTATTCAGGCGGCTTGTGAATAGCAAGGTCAAAGGTGATTCACTTGTTATAGTTGGAGAACTTTAATTTCCCTGTTTTTCTTCTGTTGAATCATGGACATGGTCACTTGTTTTGCAATTTAAAATCATTGGATTAGTATATGCAGGAGTAACCAATAGCCTAATTAGAAATTTAGAATTCAATCACTGGTTTTTGAAGTACCAATTAGTTTCTGAGTTTCATTGCTTTTTATGTCTTCAAATGTTGATTTTTGTGTACCCTTGTCTCCGTTTTTGTGTTTGCATGATGGATCTGAGACAAACTCTCTACCTTTCAAGCCATATGGCTAAGATCAAGTGTGGGATCTGAGGCAAACTCTATTTGTGTGTTGCTTTTAGGTTAGATGTTTGAGATTGGTTCCGCTGGAATCAGCAGCTTGGGAGGTCAGATTCAGAAAGCAAACAGGTTTATCACTGAATTCGGAAGATGGCTTTAGTTTCAACTTTCATGAAAGCTGTTGATGGCCGGAATACCTGGTTTTGGTAAAGTGCACTTCTGGCTTAAAAGTATTCATGTTTGTTCTGTGTAGTTGAATGCTGTGTCATGATTTCAAAGAAACTTGTCAAGAACATATATAATTTTGGGTTCAATTTTCATATTTGATCATATTAGACTGTTCTGTAGTAACCTGATGAGTTAGTTCCCCATTTGGCTATGAGAATGAGATGATTTGTGCATCTTCCAATTTCTGATGCTCATGTTGACCCCCTCTCTTCTGGGAAGAGTAGCTTAGATGTACCTGACTTTTGGGGAAACAGGATGAGCAGCCGTCTGCTCCATAAACTTTCCCAAAAAGAAAAAAAAATAGAAAAGAGGAATTAATCATTTTGTTTTTCTATAGAAGAATCAAACTTTATCTTAATAGTCACAACAATTTGTCCCTACAACTTGGATGTTTCGTCCACCAGGCCAGGTGGGGCATAATGCGAATGAAAATATCTTTGCTGAATTACGTATTGGCCTCTAGATGAGATATCTGTGATGCAGGTTTGAGCTCCTTTCTCATTTCTTCTTTCCTTTGTCTAATTACATTTATTATTGTATGCTTCTTCTACTTGATGTGTACTCCTTCAAGCCTTAGCCATTTCCTTATCCAAGAAACTGGGGTGGTTATATGATTCTAGAAGTGGCCCTTCGAAATTACGAACAATTTATCATGTGAGAAACACAGGTAAGCTCTCCTTATGGATTAGGAGAGAGAATGATCAGAAGAGTCTGAAACAGCAGTGGTCCAGTGCCAGAGTAGGGACCGGAAAAAAGTGCATCTAAGTATCAAATAATTGGGCGGACAACGTGACTCGACAGATTGCCAAGACAGATTTCAACTCAAGATATGTTGATAGATATTCCGTAAAGATAGTAAGTGCAAGCAAGTGGAAGAGCAGATATCATCATGTAAGTGGATACTTCCTGTAACTTGGTAAAGTCTGACTGTCTGACCGGGTGCGTTTACCTATACAGTCGCTGGTGAGGTAGACGGCGAAAAATATCTTTCGAGCCCCTTATACACGTATGCGCGCCACATAAAGCCTGTTGATTGATGGAAGAACGCGTTTGTCATGCAGAGTTTGCATGATTGGTAGAGATGGTTACGACTGCTGGTGAAAACAGCTTCTGATTGTGATTTTGCCAGGTTGATTGGTTTTACTGTCTTGCTATTGGCGGAGAATGTGTTTTCCAGAACTAACTCATGCTTGGCTGTTCGAAAAAGACCAGTCTGAGACGTGAAATGAGGGAATTTGATGTTGGTTTGCACCCAGATGGGCCCAACACACCATAATTGGCTTGAAATTTACCCCACCAAAGATCAATCTGATATACATAAACTTGTTTTTTACTGAACTGAAGGTGAGCAGTAACAAGTTATATCTCATATGTACACTAACATGGATTGTTGGGATTTTCACAAAAGTGTACAGGTTGTGCACTAGAATCCAAGTAGAAGGTAATAAACACTACTACCAAATCCTCATCTAATGCTGGGCATCTACATTCCCCACCAAACATGTGATTGGGTCCTGAAAATGATAACCCAAAAGCAGCTAGCTTGAACTAGAATTCATCATTTTGGGTGATTCGAGAATGCATTTGGAAAAGATTCATTCAATTCAATCCTCTTGCATCGTACGCGCAATAATTAGAATCCAAGTATCGATTGGATATACGTATCTAATTCTCGAGGATGAATGAATCCATCATCGAGCAAAAAGTTTTTCCTTTCTATAACAACCACACGATGGAAATAGTATCGCATTTGATGCACGTTTCTGTTTTCACAAAGGGGTATCTTTGATCTAATGGGAGACTAGTCATTACTCATCAGTACTGCTATGCATAGCGTAAGTAGAAAGAAGATTTATAATTATAAGTAGAACCTTATCCTCTATAAGTAGTAAAAAGGAGAGGTTGCGTGAGTAGACAGAAGATTTAGAACTAAGCAGCCTTATCCTTTATTAATAGTGACACAATGTCGTTTCTACAAGAAAAGTCAAGATTTACTTGAACTGTAAACAATAACGCGACGAAGGATTTGAATACTTTGAATTTGCTCATGCTCATGAGAAAAGTAACACATGGGGGTGCATTTACAATTTGCTTTCAAATAGCATACCAATGCCATACATAAGCTCGGTTTTTCGGGTACAAATCCAAGAAGCCATTATAATACTCAATGGCTTCATGATCTGAACCCATACTCAAAGGCAGGTCACCAAATTCAACTTCACTTGGGATTGTGAAGTGACGAAAACCGAGGACCAAGACACATATTCACATAACCAATCTCACTACAAATCCCCAACATTGCTAGCTCTTTCCGCGAGGAGGGGGTTCAAGTGGATAACAAGTCTCTTCACCACCGGTGCTCCATAGGAAGCTCGCGTACTTAGACGCGTGGTAGGAGTTGTCGGGCTCAGCTGCCATGGCTTGTTGGAACCGCTCTTCGGCCCTCCATAGGTCCTTTCTAACCAGCCATAGGAAATTCGCATATTGGCTCACTATCTCTGCGTCGTTTGGATCGACTTGTATTGCTCGTTTGAAGCATTGCTCCGCCCTGTCAAAACCAACACAAACACGCCAACACAAACACGCGTAAATGAACAGATTACTGCAAAGAGTACTACTGATCATTTGGGTTATGAGGTTATAATGTTGTCATGACAGAACCTTGGACATTGCAGGAACTTACCTGTCATAATCATGGGAAACGAGGCGAAGAAACTGAGCATAATTGGAGAGGAGTAGAGGATTATTAGGTTCCTCAGACAATCCAATCTGATACAGAAGATCAGTTCTGTAATACTCCTCATAATCATCACTCTCAATCTCAATCTTCACTGGTGAAATAAACTCCAAACATTTCTCCTCTTCAAAATCACCCTTCCTCTTCATCTCATTAGCTTCTTCCACCATTGAATTCCACAACCCGACTTCTCTATCCTCCATCTCTTCCATAACCCTCTTCGTGGGCACCCCCGATTTCCCCAATCCCAACTGCCCAATTCCCCATTTCGTCGAATTTCTCTCCTCCGATTTCCCCTTCAAACCCACATCCGATACGATCTCCTCATCCAATGGTAGAGATTCCACTGAATTCGCAGCGAAATTTGAGGTAAGAACCATGACATCCAACATCAAATCAGGGGTTTTAGCAAAAACCTCCTTGAACAACCAAACGAACGAAGAAGTCATCTCTCTCTGAACTTTACTCACAACCCCATTCAACTCTTCATCCAAAACCAAACCCCTGATCTTCAAAGCATGGCTTTGAACTTCTCTGATTATATACAAAGTGGAACAGCAAACATTGCTAATTGGGTCATGGGTATTCACATATTTCTCAACCAAATCTCCATAGTTTTCCCTCTCCTCCTCCAATCTCTTAAACCTCTGTTTCATCTTAATCATCCGAAGCGAAAGAGGGAGCTCAATACAGCTAGCCCTCCTGGCAATGCAATCTCTGATGACCTCATCCCGGGCGGGCCAATCGGGTGGTTCGGGTCGGATGCCGAGCAAGGAAGGTTCTAGAACATCGATCTCGGATGACTTGGCAGAGAAACTGAGGGGATGGTGCTTCTTCTTGTGGGTGTGGGTGTTGTGTTTGAGGGTGAAATCATCGATGTGGTGGGGGAAATCGTAGCCGTCGAAACTGGCGGTGATTTTGGAGGGGCGGAGGGAGAGGAAGGAGGCGGAGTGAGGGCGGAGTCTGGCGGTGGTTGCGGCGGAGGAAGAGGTGGAGGGTGAAGGTGAGGGTGAGGGGGGAGTTAGTTGAGCTACGTTCACTCTCATCTTTTCAGTGTGAATACAGATAGAAGAAGATTATGATGAAGATGAAGATGAAGAAGATGATTGAGGTTTGGATTCGAAAAAGTGGAAGGGGGTTGAGGTCATTTATAAATGAACTACTCTACTATCAAAGGGAGAGGAAGGAAGAAGGATTGTTGAGATTTGATGGAGGAATGGAAAGTTTAGTTGGGAAGAGGGTTACCCCATGTGGTTTTGGATTGCAATGTCCAAAAAGTGCAAATATGACCCCCCCCCCCCCCCCCTTTTTTTTCTTTCCTCTCTTTTTTCTTTAAAAAATTAACAGTGCTGTCAAACGTTCTCATACAGGTCAAATTTGGACAAATTTTAGTCATGGGTGAACGGTTCCAGATTTGGAGCCTGAAACCTGACTGAAACTAATTAAATAAGTAGGTTTTGGAATCTGAACCGGTTAAATGGGTAAGAGTAAGGTTTTTAAAATTTAGGAACATGTCAAATACATAAGGGTAAGATTCCTAAACTATTACCCTAAACTGGAATATGTCAATTAGAATTAGGTTTCGAATATTGTCATTGAATTTGAGATTTCGTAGAATTTTAAGTTTGTTATATGACTTAGGTTTCGTGAAGTTGTAATTTATATTGAAACTTAATACTACTTATTAAGACTATTTGTAATTTTGAATTGTTAGTTTTCATAAAACCAACTTGTAAGACTATTTTAAATGTTTGGTTTGTTTGCATTTTAGAGTAATGTGAAATTGGTATATGACAGTCAATGTATAAATATTATGGATGAAATAAAGACACTTTAGAATTTATTATTCTTTTAAAAAAATGCTAGACTTTAGCACAATAGACTTATTTTTATAAAAAAAATTTAGAAAAACAAGTCAGAAAATATGTTTGGTGTATAATAGATGGGTATCCGAGGTTGCGGGTAAGGGTAATATTCTTAAAATTTAGAAACCGGTTTAAACAGATAAGGGTAAGGTTATTAAAATTGGAAACCGGTCAAACGGGTAAGAGTAAGGTTCCTAGTTTTATGTAAGGGTATCCGGAACCGCTCATCCCTAGTTTTAATGTTCAAATTCGAGCCAAAATTTGATAGCTATTATCCAATTTTTTTTCCTTTTTTAAAAAATCGGCCTGGGTTAAACCTTTTGAATAAGGATTATGGACTCCAAGGGATGGTCCATGAAGCAAATAGATCATTAAATTTCAAGCAAGACTATGAGGTTTCAATTTGTGAGAAATATCCATTTTAGTTTTTTTGATGCCTTTGTTTCGTATTCTAGGTGGTTTCAGGACAAGTCTCATACTTAGTGCATCATGGTTATATGTATTAACAACCATCATCGGCACCCTCTTGTAGATCTCCCCTAACCTCTTGCTCTTTTGCAGGGGTTTATTGTTTATGTTTTCTTTTCCTGCTGCTCGATGCGATTGGGGGGGGGGGGTTGATGCTCTTTAGATCTACTTCTTCCTCTCATTTAAAGAGCAAATACCAAAGAGAAAGAAAGAGATGAGGAGTAAGAGGAGTCGTTCACGACAAAGACGGAACGACGATGGGGTGGGAGGGGGTTGTCGCCGATGGTTGCCAAGATTGGCCTCTTCTTCTTCCCTTTGAGATTGGCCTCTTCTTCTTCCCTTTGAGAGAGAGAGAGAGCACGTAGGGGGAAATTGAGAGAGAGCGAGGGGTTGATGGCAAGTAGCGAGCAAAAGACCTGGTGGAAGGTCACTGGTGGTGGCCTTTTGTGTGAGCTCTTTTTTCCCCATACAACAAAGTGGGTGAGTTAGGGAGAACAACGTTGCAGGACTTAGATAGAGACAATCGGTAATGTTGAGAGACATAGAGTGAGCGACACTAAGTATAACTATGGATGCACTAAAAATGAAAGATTGAGGAATAATGGAATTATCAAGTCAATGACATGGTATAATTTTTTTTTTTCTTCTTGTAAAGGTGGCTACTATATTTCAGTGGAATGTAGCAAATACCAGTGAAAATTTTCTTTTCGTCAGCAACAATGTATGGGGGTTTTCAATATAATGTTGACATTTTGCACTTTTGACTTTTCTTAGCCAATGAGAAGATGTTGTTTGATTAGGCTCCTCTTAGATGATACGCCCTCCATTCCTCAATATTTGTCACTTTACAATTTCAATATAATATGAATGACATTTTCTAAATTTACCTCTTACTTTTATCATTACCAATACAACTATATAATCAAAATAGAAATTTATCTATTACTTTTATCATTTTCAATATTATTTTCTTAAAATCTTCCTACAACTCATATGTGACAATTATTAAGGAAAGGAGAGAGTACTTTGGTAGTTTAGTCAAGGTAAACTAGCTAGTTTGTCACTTTTTATCAAAAAAATTAGTAATAATTAGTTTGTTACTTGATAATACAGTAAACAATAATGCTTTAAAAAGCTAGAATGTGTTTAAATCAGATCTAGGATGATTTAACATACTCATCATCTCAGCCTTAATTATTATTTGACAGCATAATAAAAGCATAATAAAAGTTGATAATAATCGTACTGTTTTTCGAATATATTTCTTATTTGACAGCAATTTCTATTTGTTTGTGGTACCAAATATATTGTCATAAGGAAAGTATCTAAGGCAGATGCAAGTTTATTTCTTCGTGCATTGCATCAGAAATTAGATATTGGTCATAATTTCAGTTCCCCATTTCCTTGCATTATATCTTGTCCCTTAACTTTTCCCATACTGCAAGTCTGCAAAACTTCATGCAAGCCACTCTTTCACATAAATTCATGGAATAATTAAGGAAATTTATATACGATAAACTGAACTTTGAAATTTGGCACTTGACAAACTATACTTAACACCTTATTAAAATTGAACGAAATTTTATTGATTTCAACTCGTCTCAAAAATGACTTGACAAAGGTGATTGCTTACATAAACTATTTAAAAGGTGAAAAGTAAGAAAAAACAACTTGATCACCACCACAAGTCACTTTTAATTTCCGATGAGTTGAAATTGGTGAAAGTGCAATATTCAATCTAATAGGATATTAAGTATAGTTCGTCAATTCCAAGTTTCAAAGGTCAGTTCATCGTATCCAAATTGCCCCAAAGGTCAGTTTATTTAATTCTAATGTCCCTTCTTTTGGAGGTAAAAGTAATCCACCTAAGAAAGTTATGTTAGGATAATTATAAGAGCCTCTCAATTTTTTTTTATAAGAGTAGATTAATTAGCAGAAACAAAAATAGGATGACTAATAAATATCGAGAAAAATAAATGTAAGAATAAAGGGGACACAAATTTAATGCAGAAATCCAAATTTATCCCACGGATGGCAAAAGTTCAAATGAATAAAGAATTTTACCCCGAGATCAACACCAAGAGAGAATAACAACTCACAAAGACTCTCACCAAATGGAATATGAAATACTAAATTGTTGAATACATAAACCTCCTCTCGTAGGACATGCCCCCAAATTTCGGTCGTAACAAACAAGGTGAATGAACTCTCTATTTATAGGGAAGAATTCCGTTTAAATCTGCCTTGACCCTCACTCCAATTAAGATTAGAATCTAATACAATTAGAAAAATAAATAATTGTAGGGTCAAAAAATTAGGCAATTTTTGGGCACTTTCTTTACAAGTTCTAAGAATGACACAAAAAGAAACTTACAAATTCTAAGAATTAGTTTTAAAAATACAATTTCCTAATTCAATGTCTTATTATTTTTTTTATTTGATTTTGGAGATCGTCATTATTATTAGGATTCATAATACTTACTTGCTATCTAATTGAAATATTGAATGTCTAATTTGTCAACTTATCAATGAGTGAATGTGGTTAAATTAGGGTTCACGAGACTTGTTAGCTTTTCACTTGAGTTGGTTTTGTGATGCTTTCAATTACTAAAAATGATCTCTTTCAAAAAATATCTAATGAGGCTATCATTGAATGTCTTAGGAAGGTCCATGATCGTTGTGTTTCTGTTACATATAATTTCATTGCTAATATTACATTTCGTTGTTTTGATAGTGTTTAAGTCTTTCAATACTATTAAATTTAATTCTTTTAGCCAATTATAGTTGACATCACTCTGAATTCTAGATCTGTCAATACTGCTAGAAACCACTCGTTTATGGTGGATCATCATCTTAGACATTTACTAAGGGTCACCCATGGGTCGATCCATTTCGACCCTAAAGTTAAAAAATAAAGTATACTTGTATTAAAAAAATAGTTATATTAATTATTATCTAATGTGGGGTATTAATTATATATTTAAGTAAGTTTGACATTGAAAATAGTAGAAAAAACTATTTATTTTGAGTTATTTATATATTGATACGATCCAACATATTATCAATCATTTCATATTGTTAAACTGGCCGATCCTTTACCAACTCAATCCTTGAACGACCCAACTCTTTATGGACTCCCATTTTCTTTATGCCACGTCACTCTTGACCTTACGAGGGCCCGGCCCATCGCCCATTCCTAGTCTAAACACATTTATTTATAACTTTGGAGGCTGAATGCATGGGTGACGTGCTCATGAGTATGGCTACGTGGAAGCACCAAAAGGAGCAATCATGGGCTGATGAATCAAATTTTTCAGTTTTGTACAGCACACAAACCCACGTACAGCAGATTGCCACGTGGAACATTTATTCAAAGGTGGGTGGGCGTACGTACACTTTAGCTGCATGTGAATATTTCACGTGAAATCAAAAGTGAGCAAACATGGAATCTCGAATCTTCATCATCTCCTTTCTCTTTTCCTGATTGGCTCCTCCCACTAGAACTACTGAACTAGCAACTTCCAAGGTCAAATAATTGTTCTTTAGGTTGAATAAAATAAGGTTTGGATGGATTGGATTGGATTGAATTAGATTGGATAAGTTATGATACTTTTTTGGTGAATTGTGTATTTAGAGAAGATGTTTTTTTAGGGAATTATGTAATATTTGAATTGGATTAGACTGGACTGAATTGAAAAGAGTTACCAATTCAAATAACAGAGTTACCTTACAAAGTTCTGAACTCTAGAGTATTGTAATACAATACAGTACGTGTTCTAATACAATACGTTTTTGGAATTACTTATATTAGATTTATATTTGTACCACCAACTCTATAATATAAAATTATCATTCAATATTCATTAGCTTGAATCTCTAAGGGAGATATTTGTATATGATGTTAGAATAAAACTGAATAAGAGGTATTATGTTCGAATTGGATTGCAACATCCACATTTCAAATTTAAAGAACATTTATGTGAAGTGGTGTGTTAAAGTACAAAAATTATCATTAGATCTTTGAAATGGTTTCACATAGTTAGAGTACAAAAACCATCTTTAGAACTTCAACTATCTAATTAAACTTTTAGTTAAGATTATTCCATTTTCATATGTATTAGAGTACTCAAACCTAATAGTAGGTCTCAAGATTAGATCTCAACAACTTCATATATACTTGCGCAAGGTTCAATAGGTTTTTTTGTTGCATTAACACTTCAAATCTAAGAGCAATCGAATGCGAGACATGTTAGAATATCAAACCATTAATTATTAGGCCTTCAACAACCGGGGTTTAAGGCTTTGATTGAGATTCACTAACTAATTGTACTAATAAAAAGAAATCAAATGAGAGTTTGTAATTTCGTGATCTTATATCCTTTTAGATATGAGTTATTTTTTATTTAGTTGACATTATTGCTAATAAATTCATGAAAAAAGGGACGTGTCATATAAGCATATGACTAGGAGTCCAGGAGAGTTGAACATAACCTTGTGATCTACTTTCAAGTATTTGTCTTTTTCATGATGTGAACAATAGCCATTAATTTGGACGAGAATAATCTACAATCTTGAACATATATTTCTTGGGTGTAAGATAATGAGTTTATTGAATGAGGAGGAAGTTGTGTAGCCCATCAAAAGAATTAGAATTTATCTCTTAATTTTGTCTTGTATTTCAGTGATAAACTCGAGTTCTATTTAAACAATTTGAAAAAAATGTATAAACCCTACATAATAATTATATTAATTTGGTTGTAATATTAATTGTTTTATGTAAATTTGAATTTAGTTACATGAAATGCCAAAAATAATAATAATAATACTAATAATAATAATAATAATAATAATAATAATAATAATAAAGGTGAGCTAAACTCTGAAGTATGTGGCTATCTAAAAGAACGAAAACAATCGTTATATGATCTAACGTGATGTACCTATCTAAGTACGCCATTTGTATTAAAAAATTTTAAAATAATTTATCGATATTATAAAATTCATCATAAATTTATCAATATTATTACAAAATTCATCAATATTTTTAAAGTTATAAAATGTTTATAAAAATTTATCACATAAAAAATTGATATATTTCAATGCATGTGGTGTATTTATGTAGATACACCACGGTGGACAATATAATTTGCGAACTGAAAGGCTAAACTATACCTTTGGTTATACAGCATACTGCACAGACAGCATAGTCCTGCAGCTCACGTCAGTGTAGGGCTGAATGGGCCTTTTTTTAAAAAAAAACAGTGAAGTCCATTCTAATTTTAATAGGGAAGTGTTTTGTATAGGCCCAAAACGACCATATTACTTGTTTTTCTTTTGGGTTATTGACCCATTTTACAAATGAGTTTTTTACTAAAGTTTATTCATTTTCTCACAAATTAGAATCTTATAGTCTTGCTTGAAATTTTATTTTTCATTTACTTCATGGGTCATTCTTTGGGTGAATAACCCTTTTTAAATTTAACCCAACTAAAGTTTATTCATTATTTTCATTAATGTTTTTGAACTGGGAAGCCATTAAAGTGTCTGTGGAACCATGTCAACTAAAAACTTAAGCTAATGGTTGTAAGCCCAATGATGGTTTTATACTCTAACACGCCCCTCACGCGAATGCTTCTTCACCTTGCGCAAATCGATATGAGGGGTGCTGAGATTGGAACCTGAGTCCTCTTACTCAAGTCTGGCTCAGATACTACGTGAAACAATCTCAACCAAAAGCTCAAACTGATGGTTGTAAGCCCAATAATGATTTGATACTCTATTACTAGTATCACTTTTCAGTTTTTGTGCTACATGCGATTGCTTGGTTTTGCAATTTTGGAATATCCCATGTCGAGTCAGAAAGCTTAGGTCTTGCATGGGATCAGGAGAAATAAGAAGACTAATACACGAAAATCCAAAGTAGAAAGTATTACGAATCCCATGGGTTTGTGTAAACTTTTGCTTCATTATTTGATTTCTGCAACACGTTTGTTTAACATGACATCTACAATAGGTGACTACATGACTAATATCAGTGCGTTTTGTGTGTGTTTATCACAACTTGTTTATTGCTACGTGAATCATCTGTATCTTTTTATCATTAGAACCCCTATCTATGCCAATGGGCTTAGAAAACTTCTCATTCCAAAATTTATTGGCCAATACATTGAAATTGCGAAACCGCTAATAAATGTGCTTCGGTGTCAAGAGCTCGATTAGATTTGAAAATGTGTGAGAATCATTTCAACTAACTTCAGTTAATGGTTGAAAATCTATGCATAGTTCATGTGAATGTCCTTTGAATTTCAAGCGTGAATATCGCAAGACTCTCTCTATCTTTGAGTAAATAACTATCTTGATGCAAGATATATATATGAATTATCAGGCTTCTAATGTTATGTATAAACACAATCTCAACTAAAAACTTAAATTAATCATTAAACGCTTAATAAGTTTTTACTCTAGCTGAAAATGGCACAAAATCAAGTACTCCACCCATTCCTTTTCAAATTTTAAACGTCTACTTAACCATATTTTTATCTATCATTTTGGCTTATTCATATAAAAAAATTTAATTTTATCCCGAAAAATTAACTACAATAATTAACCATGTCTTAAATAGATTTGGGGTAGTGAAGTAATTTTATACCTTTTATTTTTACAATTTCCATAATATTGACCCATCCTTCAAATTAACATATAAAAAAGACAAAGAAAGTAGTTGAAAATAGTTATATTTATCAACGATGTATTTCCACCACCCAACAACTATATTACGACCGTTCTAATGGAGATGGCGATGACTACAAATATTAAAATTTGATTAAATTTAGCTACTGCGACGCCACTAATCAATTGAAATGAATTTGGAGGTTATCCATGCCCCCAAATACTTGTTCTAATGGAGATGGCGATGATTATAAAATTTCCTTAAGTTTAGCTACTACTACACCACTAATATATTGAAATGGATTTCGCGTTGTTCTTTTATACGGTATTTTGCGGAATGGCGTGGTAGAATTGTGGTGGGTATGGTGGAATTGTGATAAGTTACTGAAATTGTGAGAGAGAAAAGTAATGATTTGCGATAAAATGTGGTGGGTTGTGAAATCATGCAGAAATAGCCATGATTCTTGCAACCGCAGAAAAGAACAAGGTAGAGCTGAGATCAATGTTCCAAATACTTGTTAATTAATTAGTTGCACGTCTTTGCCAATGCCAAGCTACTTCAGACTTTTCTTTTGGATTGTTCCAATTCCATCCATCCTTCCTTCCCTACTTTCGTGGAGACTATTCTATATATCCTAAACTACTGACATTTATAATGAATAATATGATATAGAAGGTATATTCATATATCAGACGTGCATGCGTTTAATAAAATGCAAAGTATATATGTATGACGCATATTTTCAGAGATGCTAGAGTTATAGACTGGTTAGCGAAAGTTGAACATTCTGTAAATCAAAGTTATTACTGAGATCATCGAAATTACAGAAGTTTATACAACATTAATTAGAAGATTATCGAAATTACAGAAGTTGTTTAGACTTTATATCTTATGTTTCATTCAAATTAAAAAAAAGGAGTTGTTTTCCTATATGAGTGCAAAAACCATAGAAAAATACTTCTCATTTTGACATAAGAAATTTGGACGGGTATATAATCGTTAAAGGAGGTCACAAGCACAAACACTTAATAAGTTTGAATGTAATGAAGTGAAGCGGGATATGATCAGTATACACTTACAAAGCCTTTTTTTTTGGGGGGTTAGCATGTACCCCTTTGAATATGTAAGTCATGAATATCCTACTAGCTCATCACTCAATGAAATTAAATTGAAAAACACTAAGGTAATATGAAATTTTGTTCCCTCTTATTTGTGAAAAGATAACACTTATATAAGAAATATATTCAATCATTCGACATACGGCAAATTAAAGAACAAACTGGCACCATAATCTGCCTGAAATCCTTAACTTATTGACTTAGAGTATACGTTATTCCCTAATTAAAATTAAGACATTAAGTAATTCTTTTGATCATGACAAACAAAATGAATGTTTGATATATCTTGTCCCACATTATTAAAATTGAGGGCTAGGAATAACATTTTTAAATATCCCAATGTCTGGCAAAATGATATATCTTCTAACATTAACATAATGAACCTATGTCTACATTAGCTACAGTTTTAATGTGATATATGTGCACAATACCTGTAAATTTGTAATACACCGTATATTCTTCTCATCATCATATCCCAAAATTTTGAGCCAAAAAATAAGTAATGGTGGTGTGATATATGATACAAGATTTCACTCATTGGTACAACTCCATGTAGTAAAAGAATAATCAGCTACTTAATTATCCCAATTTTAAACCCATCTACCTTCCTTATAACACAAGTATTCCTTCCTCTATGATTATACAACAACAATTTTTCTCCCGGACGAGTCAACTCGGACTTCAAAAACCCGACTCAGGTCCTGCTTCCGTCATTCCTGACCGTTCGATGAAGATGATGATCATGCTCCCAAAAATCCCCAATAAAAGTCTTGGCAGCATCCAAGCTGGGATAATACGTAGGCTCGAGAACGATCTGAGTCAGCAAATCGTCCGAGTCAGGGACTCGGTTCCCCCTGGCTTCCAAACTCCCCAAAACGACGATCAGCAGCTGCCTGTAGCTGAAGAAGAACCTCTTCACTGCAGATTCCACCCCCTGGAACGCCTGCAGGAGGTGAATCTTCTCGAAGCTTCTCTTCTCTTTATACACCTTCATCGCGGACTCCTGGATGATCGGACCCCCCATCGGATCCACCTCCACCCCCAGAATCTCCGGCACCCGGTGCCGGAGCTCCTTGCTCTGCTTCGCCATCTCGATCAATCCTCTCGATCGGAAACAGAACGTCTCCGATTCCGACGACGCCTTCATCCTTAGCTGAGATTTTAATCGCAGAAAGTCTTCTGGATCCATGAGGAGGTGGACGTTCTCGATCTGTTCTAGAAGGTTCCAGATGCGTTCTAGAATCCAGCAGTCGTCGCCGGCGCCGGAGAATCGGTCGGAGGAGATTTTTTCTCCGATGCGGGAGAGGAGCTGGTTTCCGGCGAAGAACCAGGATTCGGAGATCTGGTGGAGAGTGTAGACGGAGTGATTCTCAGGGTTCGGGATGTGGTGGAGAGGGCCTTTCTTCAGCGCGTGGAGTTCAGACGGATGGCAGATCGCGTCGTAGTCGAGGTTCGGCTTTCCTTCGAGGTTCGGTTCTCCGACGCCGAGAGTGTACGGGCATTTCTTCATCGCAGATTCGATCGAGTAGAAGATTCTGGAAGCTAGGGTTTCGGATTTCTGCCACGCGCTAAGGCGAGGTAGGAGGCTGGATTCGCTGCTCCGGCTCACCACCGTCTTCTCGTGCTCCCCGTCGGAGAGCCTCCACACCTCCGCCGAGCTGTCCGTGTGCGCCACCACCTCTCCCGACGACGAGCTCAGATCGACGATCGGCGCTGCTCCACGTGTCTCGTCGTCCTCGATCAGAACAGAGATCAACTCAACCTGATCTCCGGCGAGCTTCTCCAGCCGGCGATTCCATTCTTTCCGGTTAACGTACGGCCGAGCGTCGGAAAGCACAATCGAGATGAACCGGAAAGTGATCTCTAAAGCTTGCAGAGCCGGCTTGATCACCGACTCGTTCTCCCAACCTGGAAACTCCTTGGAACTCCATAGCCGCCGGAGCTCCGGCAAGCGTAGGTAACTCTCGTAGGCGGAACAGGCGGAGTCCGACGCCGGAGCGAACTCACCGGCGAGGACCGGCGGAGGGAGGATCGTCGGCATGCTCCTTCGGGAGGGAAGTTTGGGGGATTTGTTAGGTAAATTAGGTGGAGATTGTACCATCTTGGTCTTACAATCAAAATCAACCATGTTTGAATTTGAATTTGAATTTTAAGACCAGAATGCAAGGAAAGGAGATAGAGATAGAGAGAGAAAGTTTTGATTTGGATAAGATGAAGATTTTGGGAGTGGGCTGTCTCTGGGTTGGGACAAAGGGGGTGGACGGATATATATAGGGTCAGGAGAGAGGAGGGAGGAAATTGTGAGGGGAGCCGAAGTTTTAAAAGACGTGTGGAAAGTGGTAGCGTGGAGGACCAATTCGTAAATTCCGAAAAGTTCAGGCCATTAATAATTTAATATTAGAAAAAGAAAGGATTTAGTTTTTTTTTTTATTTTTGTGTTTGGAAATTTTAAATGAAAAGGTAATGAAAGGAACAGAATTGTATGGGAAAAGAACGTGGAGAAAAAAATAGGGCAGGCTTATCCAAACGGTATACCTAATCCAGTACGAAATGGACCAAAACTACTAGAACGTGACCATCCTCCCTCATAAAATGAGAGTGGATTGATGTCACAAAATGATTTTCGTTTTAACTATTATCTGAATGGATTATTGGATAATAATATATTAATTTGCGGGATATTGACCGATAATAATATCAATAATTTTGTTGGACCTTAATAATGGACATATTTTCAGCAATAGTACAGGATCGAGTTGGTTGTTGTCTGACTTAGCAGAAAAATTATTTGTCGTCTAATTGTCTAAGTTAGAGGTTAGAGCAAGTTTTTTAAAAAAAAATGTTAACAACCATATTTTTTTGTCAACCAAGCAACATTAACAAACTTAAGCTATCCAATAATGTACAAATAAGTTTAATTTTTTTAACTAAATTGATCAATATTGCTTAGTTGGCAAAAAAAAGTGACAATCAATATTTTTTCCACTTGCTCCACCTTAAGCTCAGACAATTAGGCGACATGCTGTCTTTTTGTCGAGTTAAACACCTACTAACTCGGCGGGGTACTATTGTTAGAAAATAGGTTCATAGTTTGTATTGCTAGTTTCTAACAAAATTATTGGTATTATTATCGGTCAGTACCCCCAAAATTCATATTATTATTGTCCAATAATCTTATCAAAATTAATTTTTTTTTCTTATTTAAAATTAATCTAAAATATTGCACTAAACGATTTGCCAAAACAATTTTATTTTCAAAAAGAGAATTATTTTGAGATAGGGAAAGTACATCTTATTTGTAAATACATTTTTCATATTTATGTTCTTGGCTTGTAAAATTCAGTGGTAAGTGGCAAGTATGTTACAAATTGGTCCAAATGTAAGCAACATTCACACCACCAACTAAAATTAATGAAAACGTTGATTCTTACATACCCACAAAAACTTTTTGAAAACACTACTTCGAACAAGTTTAGACACTAAAAAAACCCAATAGGAATACTTTTGAAAAATGAAATGAAAGATCAAGAAACCAAGAAGTGTTGTTCAAGTAAAGAGATCGATGCATACATGTACGCTCCTTGCAGTTGAAGAAGAGTTAAACGCAAATTGACAACATAATCAAATAAAAGACACAAAATCACGAACTAAGGCAAAGCACATCATCGTATCAACGTACCTCACCCTAATACTTTAGTCATAGCCCTCCGAATTCCTTTATCTAGTATAGTGTCTTCCACTAACTCTAGACGCTTCAAACTAGCTCTAATTACCTCTCTCATGAATTTTTTAGGTCTATCACATCCTTAACACGCCTAAGGGATATCTGCATACCTTCACATCTCCTAATACTGGTATCCTTACTTCTCCTAAAGATATGCCCAAATTATATATCTCAGTCTAGTATTTCTTATCCTTGATTGGCGCTACTCCTAATTTAGTTTAGATAGACGACATTTATAATTCTATCCAACTTGATAAAAGCACAAATCTATCAAATCATCTTCATCTCTGCTACACTTAACCTCTAACAATGTACCTTCTTAGTTGCCTAATACTCCATGTTATATAACATCGTTGGTTTAACTATCCTATAGCCAATACACCTTACTCTCAGATTCAAGTAAAACCGTCTTATCAAACAACACTCCTCAAATGATATTTGTATGGTGCTCTTTTTTATCTTTTAAATTTTCTGATTATACTAATTATATTATGTTGTATACTTGTATAGTGCTCTTTTTTGTCTTTGAAAAGAGTGTGCGTAGTCATTTGTAGTTGTCATTTTTCATATTCTTTTCCAAGTCGTGACACAAAAGAAATGGAATCACAAATGGATAGGATTGAAGGAATATTGAAACTTGGACCATCCTCATCTTGACAAATTCTCCCCAAATGTTCTTCCTTCCCTGTTCATATTCTACGCGCATGTTTTTCTTTCTCCTGCACTATATTTGGCCACATTATCTTTTTCATCATTTTTTAATTCATAATTTCTTCAAATTTTTAATATATTCCTACAATGCTAACTCACATGGAGTATTTTAAATTTTCAAATGTTTATGTTTCAATTCTTTATGTATTTTCTATTTATTTTAAGTTCCTATCCAAAAGAATAATATAATTTGCATACAATAATTGGAATTTTCGTTCAAAAAGACCACCTATTGTTAGTTTGGCCCCGTTTTTTTATACGATTGGCCACGGTGCTGTGCAATGTGGACAAAATGCGATGGATTGTGGTGGGTTGAGAAAAATTGTGGTGGATTGTGGTGGATTGTGGAAAGTTGTGGCGGGTTGTGGTAGAATATAAAAAATTTAACTTTTAATAAAAATATAAATTAAATTAGAAAAGGATTATTGGATGATAATACACTGAACTTTAGGGGTATTGGACAATAATGCACTGAACTTTTTTCTTGGATTCTAATATACTGAACTTTGAGGGTATTGGACAATAACGCACTCAGACCAATTCAGTTGGTGGTTGACGCGGTGGTTGTCCTACTTTGAGGTATCTTTTTCTATTTTTTTAGAAAAAAAACTTTTGTCGTGTAAGGTAGTACACATAAGCATGATGCCTAATATATTTTTTTGGAAAAAAATAGAAAAAGATACCTCAAAGTAGGACAACCACCGCGTCAACCACCAGCTGAATTGGTCTGAGTGCATTATTGTCCAATACCTTTAAAGTTCGGTGTATTAGAGTCCAAGAAAAAAGTTCAGTGCATTATTGTCCAATACCCCTAAAGTTCAGTGTATTATCATCCAATAATCCATTAGAAAAAGTATATTGTGGTGGGTTGTGGTAGATTGTGGTGGATCGTGGTGGGTTGTGGTGGGTTGTGGTGGAATATGGAGAGTTGCGATGTGGTGTGGCACCGCAGCCTGTCAGCCGCATAAAAGAACGGGACATTACTTCATCTAACCTATATCTAAAGTACTATTTTTTTTTATGATAGTTTCAAAATTATTATTTATTAATAATACAAAATTTTTCCTTCTATAAAATCAACACAAAGTGACGTATTTACCAAATATTATTCTCATAAAATTTTCATTTCTAATAAAGGCACAATAAATATGAGATGGAGGTAGTAGTTATATATAAGAACTTTTTAAATGTCATTATATAAAGATTTAGATTTTATATTTAGCAATCTCGACAATTATTTTTATTCTTCTTAAAAAGTTAATAATTTTTGGTTTAATTAATTGGGACAAGTAGGAGAAATCAAGTAGCTCACATACACAGTGAATATGTTATCCTATCCAAAACAAATATTCTTATCGTATATTGATAGGATTCAAACAAGTCCAGCTGGAAGTTTCCAAAGTAGGAATACCATTAATTCTACCGTAGTTGTCGGGTTAAGCTGGGCAATATACGGATATGGAAATACTGCTGTATTTTACTTGGACAATTTTTCAACACTTTCAATTTTAATTTCCACACTTGTTGGGGAAAATGACCTCACCCTAACTTTGATTTAGTCTTGAAATGATCATAAGAGTATTTGCATTAGTAAACATGGGTTTACTCTTTGGATAAGGTGTAAACAGTATAATCCACTAGAAGAGTTAGAGTTAGATTCTCCATATTAATTTTTTTTCAGTAATGAGCGTGGATTTGATTAAAATAATTAAAAAGAAGTGTAGACTTCATATTTAATAATTTAAATACTCCATCCGTTTTTATTTAAGTGTCGCCTAGATAATTGTGTTAAAAACTTTGATCGTTAATATCTTAATTTGTATAATGAATTATCATACAAAATTGATATCATTAGATTCGTAATAAAAAATACTATTAAAAAAAGTATAATATAGTATTTTTTGTAAAAATACTATATAAGAAATTATCGATTAAAAATGGATCTCAAAAAACGTGAATGACAGAAAAAAAAGAACAGAGGGAGTACATTACAACATAAATATAAATAAAAAAAAAACTGCTCCGCTAATACTCGTCCTTTGTCACTGTACTGTCTTTCTTATCCTCACTCACACCAAATCAGCGTCATATCATCCTCAAATTCACCGCTGTGATAGTTTTAAAGGTTATTGATTTTATGGGCACGTCCTTTGGATTTGAAATAGTAAATGTGCAAAAACGTTAAAATTAATATGGGTGTAATTAATTTAGATAGTTCGAGATGTATATTACCTCGATGGATTTATAATATCATACATCTGTGTGGTTGATATTTTCAATTATAACGTGGATATTTGTTATTGGAATGGATTTGTTGTTGTACTTAACTCCACTTATAGATCTTTCAATAATTCACTATCATAATATCATTACAATTTTTATCTTATTCAATTTTCAACTTCAAATATGTGTTGTGTCTTTTTTGTGTGGGTGTGTGTTTTTGGGGTGCATAAGAGGACAACACAACTACCATTCATAACTAGCATTGTCATCATATATACAAACAATAGTCATTTATTTAATTATTTCTTAGGATAGATATATTGATCGTTAATTAATAAGACAGGTTATCTATATATTTATCAAATTACCGACATAATTAAGTTTATCAACATTATCTAATACAAATACACATATTTTTAATATTAATTTTGATAGTTATAAATAATATAGGTGTGTATTTTACAATTTAACTTTCATAATTTCTAAACAAAACAAATGTTCAATTTCTCCACTATGTCTTGTAACAACTTTTAAAATTATATATATATATATACACACACACATATATATATATACACACACACGAAGAGTTAAATTGACCATCTAATCCATTAGACATATGTGCTTGTTTTTCTCACTATTTTTTTCTGATAATTTGGGCCGACAACCCGATTTATTTTCTCACTATTATAACGGAGAAATTCATTTTTATTAATCTATGAATATTAATGTAGGCTTAGAACTTGCCTCCTAGGAACACATGACCCTCTTTTTTGGAATGGTAATTAAGGAGAAAAGTAATGTCAAGTGAAGTAAGGTATGATAAATATTGTGCAAACAAAAGTATATAAAGTAATGGATATAAGTAAATGTCACATCACTTATTTCCTTTTCATTGTTAATAAATTCAGTAAATTAATAAATAATTTTAAATATAAATAATGTAAAAATATACTACCTCCGTTCTATATTAACTGTCATAATTTTGACTTTCACGGTCTTCAATGTCATTTTTTAATTGATAATTTCTTATATAGTATATTATCAACAATTGCAATATTATACTTTAATGATAATATTTTTCATTATGAATCTAATGGTGGTAATTTTATATACCAACTCATTGTATATATTGAGTAATTTATGGTCAAAATTTTTGAAATTTGACTGCACAATTTTCAAAGACGACAATTAATATGGAACGGAGGTAGTATTAGATATGGTAAATAAGGTAAGTTGAGATAAGGTAACATAAAATAATAGCAGATAAAATTTTACTAAGAATAGGGGCATATGGCTACCATAGCACGTAGGTTATAGCCTTGAGTAAAGTGTTTGTGATATTGCTACCATAGCTAATTGTATCCAGGCCAAACATTGTATTATTGTCAAAAGTGTTTGTGTATTGCTACCATAGCACGTAGGTTATAGCCTTAAGTAAACTTGTGAATTGTGAAGGATAAATGCAGGACAGTTCATGAAAACTTAGCTTAGCTGTCCTAGCTAGTTCTTTTTGCTCTACTTAGGGTTGGCAAATATTAATTATCTTCACCCACAAGTAACAAATTACCGCTCAATTATTTCCAGGGGCGCCCGTTTATTCACAAACAACTAGAATTCTTCATTATATGTGGCATAGGGAACCTTTATTACATGGTAGATTATATTCATAGTGAATTTCTCTAAGGTGTTTCGTTTTCATTTAAAATCTATTAATAAGAATGTAAGTAATCTTTAATTTACAATGTTATGTAGGTAATATGGCAAATTAGCCAGATATATAAAAACAGAAAAGGGGGACAAATAATTACCCTAATCCCATATTTGCCGAGATAATTACATTTACCATACCTGACATTTGTGGTAATAATTTTTGCCCACCCGACATTTGAGAAATAATTTTCACCCTACCTGACATTGAGTGAAAGTGTTTTTTTGTGTCAAAATCCGATAACTTGTCATCGGAAATATGAAAATACAATAATGCCCCTATATAATTATTTGAAAGTGCCAAACTGCCCTTAAGATTGCGATGGAAATGACAATACTAACCCTTCAATTGAAAATACTATGAATTATTAGCAAGGGCAAAGATGTCCCTTCCTATTCGTTTTTTTAATACTTGCCGGAAAATCCAACAAAAAACCATTATAATATATCCTAGGTGGTTTAAATTTACAACTAGTTAAATGTCAGGTAGGGTGAAAATTATTTCTCAAATGTCGGGTGTGCAAAAATTATTACCACATATGTTAGGTAGGTTAAATATAATTATCTCCATATTTGCCTGATATATGAAAAGAAGAAATTAAGGGGAACAAATAATTACCCTAATCCCTTTAGTACAAAATATATTGTAATATTTATCACTTTTAACTTTTTCTTAATATTCAATACTCAAGCCTCAAACAATTACCATGAAAAAAAAACTTAGATAGCGACAGAAAGCTAATTTAAAGACTTCCATGATCCATTCTTTAATTTCTCAACTTCTTTATTTTTCTTAGTACACATATAAATAGATAAATAGATAGATACACACACGTATTACCTCCATTATTTTATCTATCGTTTTGTAGGATTGAGGTAAAAACCAAGTTGTAAAAATAAATTGGGTATTTAATAGAAAACTCATTTAATATATATTTAATTAAAATAAATATTTGGTGTTTTATTTAATGAATATTATGAATAAAATAAAAAATAATAATTAATATGTCATTGAGATTGTAAATAGCTAGTACTTAATATAAAACAAAAATATTATTTAAAAAGTCATATCAAAAAATAAAGGGAGTGCTAATATTACTTCAATTCTTTATTAGAACTTTAAAGATGTATTATAAAGGTTGATCATACATGAACAGGAAAAAAAGACAAAACATATGTATTTAGACCTATCCGATGACTATCGATTGTTTGTTGATAATATGATATCTAAATTAAATTGAGGACTCACTAATAAACTTATAACTAATGGAGGCATGAACACATACATAATTATTGTATAATGGATACATAAAGGAGCATAATATAATGTGGATGCTTTTATGTTCAAATTATTACAAGTTGCTAAGTGGTGTGATCCATGAAATCTTCCTTGCCGGAAGCCGTTTTTATTAAATTTTGATTAGTTTTAATCTATTCCACGCTTTATCTTTATCATACTAATGATAACGGCTTTTAGTCTGTTGTCAACTAAGGTACCGTTCTTTTGTGCATTAACACAACTAACCGCAATGCAAATTATCGCAACCTACCGTAACATACCGCAAATTATCATTATCTTTTTACTATTTTCATCGCAACTTACCGCAATCTATCGCAACTAACCGCAACGTAAATTAAACGCACAAAAGAACGGTGCCTAATTAGGATTTTCATACTACAACACTGTATAAATATCTGAACGTGATTTTATTATTATAATTAGCACCCCAACTTATCCGGATTGGAAAAATGACAAATCCATATCTTTAAAGATTTGTCAAAGATGTTGTACTAGATTTTCTTTTTTCTTTATTTATTAAGGGACAATGCATGCTAGAATAGAAGGGGGGAAATAGGAGACCACAATATATAGCAAAGATGTCGTATATGTTGGACATGGAAAAGGGACTATATATCATTTGGTTTCCCTCACGATAAAACTTTCCCTAATTGGCTTGTTTTCCATGACTATTTATCAATTATAACGATATAATACATATTAGTTAGGTCAAAAAATATAATAATACCCTAATTTTATCAATCATAGTAGAAAATGCACATTTTATAACTAGTTTTATATTTATGAAATACATATAAATAAATAATTATTTTTAAATTGTTTATAAGTTGTAGTAGCCCTGAAATTAATGAAACATACCTTTAGAATGATTTAAATACACTTACATTTAACTTTATTAGTGATTTAGAAAAAAATGTAAGATGATTAAGAATCATCTTAAGTTAAGATATATTGTTCGAGTTTCATATGTTCGTCATTTCCCTTAAAAATAAGGCCGGGTTTAAATAATTGGCTTGTTTAAACATAACTTCCTATAATCTTTGAACACAACCACACAAGCGATTATTTTCATTAAACATGAATATGCTATAATATTTAGCGGCAAACACTATTTACACATTGCGTTGTATATAACACAAGTCTCATAATATAAGAATAAGATTAATTGTGAATGTGAATAAATGAAGGCATAAAATAATGAGTAATAAACAGTGGGTAAGGTTGGTTGTTAGGGGAGTTGTGGATAAGGTCTCCCACCCAAATCAAAAAATGTTAATGTCAAAGACATCCCCATTCCCCACCAATATTTCCTGTTTCTTCCGTTGAAATATTAATTTGGCGGGTGAATATAAATCATCCACTTCACTTCCTATTTCGTCAAGACTCCGCATTTTCCCTCCACCATCACCGGGCGTTGATTACTCCACGTGTCTCCTCTCGATTTCTCCAGCTGGACCCCACTCCCCTTTTGGCGATAGTGCCAGCTAATCAAGCCGGCCGACCAATCATGTGATTTCTCTCTCCTCTAATTTACTCGACATGTGGCATATGCCATGTCACCTGCCCGCCCATGATCAAGTTACCTACATTTGGTATTTTGGATTATAGCTGCTTAATTTTATCCGTTTAGATCGATCCAATTAATTGCATCTTCATTGAATGATGTCAGCACTTTATTTACAATCCATTAGTACCTTACTAATCAAAAACTAACATTCTCTCAAAAAAAACTAACGCGCTCCCTGCTAGGGTTGTTCATCGGTCTCAAACTGGACTGAATAGGACTGGACTGAAAGGACTGAGGACCAAATTAGAGGACTAAATTGGACTGATGACTGGACTAAAAAAAGTTTAGTCCGGAACTGGACCAACCGAACTTTGTTCGGTCCAGTCCTCGGTCCAATCCAGACTGGACTATACATAAAGAAACCCTATAATTTTAATAACTTTGATCCATCAGTTCGGTCCACGGGCTGGATCGAGGCATCGGTCCATTCAGTCCAGGCCTCGGTCCAGTCCGGTCCAGCCCTTTTTCGGTCCAGACTTTATATAAGACCCTATTCTTTTATGCGGCATAGTGCAGTGTGCAGTATGGTGCGGTGTGGTACCACAACTTATCCTCCTCATTTTTCTCCTTTGTTTTTCACATCCTCTCTCTTCACCTATTATATCAACCATACTTTTCACAAATTTCATCTCATCACTCCACACCTCATGACCTCACCACATTTTTCACAAACCACACCGCATCATTTTCGCCTCTTACCAACCGCACAAAACAACATAAATCATTTGGAAAGAAAATTTATAGATAAATATTAGTATTTAATTTATTATTTTGTGTTAATTTTAAATAGAAAAATTACTTTAAATATTTAATAATAATTTGATAGATATATAATTATCTTAATTAGTATAGACTTTCAAAAAAGGAAAAAGTGGGTCATCATTTTGGACATAATGAGTGGTGTATGTAATTTGCATTGGGATGCTTGTCATGCAATATGGCCAAGATTCATATTTATTTATACTTGAGTAATTGTTAGAGCCTTTTCTTTTCAGGTTTTATTTTTGGGAACTAAATTGAAATGACCCTGCCTTATTTTCTTTATAGTTTTTATTGTTGGACCAAAAAGCAATACATGATATTGTTAGTTTGCATGAGTGTCTTTTAAGACTTTTATAAAACTCCTTTCCACCTAATGAATAAATTGAACAAGGCAAATATTTACCATAGGAAATTGATGTTTACTCGAATGAGATGTTATTTGATTAATAGATCTTCACTCCTTTGTAACCATTAACTAACCTAAAAGAAACGTACAAAATCTTAAATACGCGGCTCAACCTAAGCTAGTTTATGTATCAACTATCAATACTATTCAAAACATGACATTTTATAAAGAAAAAGTAGTGACAAAAATTGACTTTCAATTATTTATAATATATACATATAAGCAACTTTTTCCTAGTGTAGGCTAGGACTCGTTCAATAAAGTTTCCTGTGTGTAATGTTACTAGTCAAATACAAAGAAACTGAGTCCAAGTTTGGATGAATGGAAGCTAGCTAGTAGTTGGCATGCAAATTGAAATGAAAAGATACGGGAGACATGACACATTAACGTACACTAATTCAAAATAATTAACTACGACTGAGAAACCTTGTACCAGGCCACCCAATGAGGTGTATGAGAATCTAGAAAACCGATAACCTTTGTCTTCAATCCTAATCCAAATGCTAGTTTAAATTAATATAACAAATACTAAACCAAAGTTGACGAAACCATTATTATAATGCAAAATGTTTGTCCATTTAATTAATTTGTTATTTCTAATTATTTGTTGCTTTTATATTTTCAATAATAATTTTACTATCTTCAAAGTTGATAAAATGACTTTGAAACCAATAATATAATACTCCTTCTTATCCATATTAATTGTCATCTTTGGAACTAGTTCAATCAAATATTAAAAATTTTGACAATAAATTTTTTAATATATATAATGACTTGTTACATAAGATTACTATCATTATTATAAAAGTATAACATTGCAATTATTAATATAATATTATATAAAAATTATCAATCAAAGAGTTATGTTGGAGACCGTGACATTCAAATATATGGCAATTAATATGAAACAGAGGGAGTAATAGTTAAATGAACTTTTGTCATCTTAATATATTTCTACCTAATGCTTTAAGTTGTATACTTGTATTGAGTTCTCCACTTTTCTCCAACGACAAAAAAAAACGATCCATGACAAAAAAAAAAGGATCCATAAAGTAGTAAATTAATTAATTAATAAATGAAAGGAGAGGAAATTAATAGGGGAGGCAATTAGGCCAACATGCGCATGTTATCTCTGTTCCTACATAAAGGGTTGACTAAGAATAGTGGTCAAAAGAGGGGCCAAATTGCATGAACCCTTTTTTTAAATTAATATAAGAAAGGAGAAATAATAATATAAAAAAGAATGGGAAAAGAAGAAAAATGGATAAGGCAGGATGATGCATGTAATTTGTGTGGGAATGGATGAGAAAACAAGGGGAAGGATGTTGTGGGTAGTGTGCATTTAGGCCCCGTGAGCCGTGAAAACGCGGTTGCCCCATGTGATCCACCCACTGTACGCCGCGTACCTCAACATCATCATGTCTTAACGGCTTTCGGCGCCCTCTCTATATTTTGTACCAAGGCAAGGTGGCTATTCTTCTCCATTCAATATTATTTTTATAAAATTATTTTGAAAGGTGGTGTGATTCAAACACATTTGTTAATGTGATGAGGTAAAATTTTAAAAATTGAATCAGTTTTAATGGTGAAGTTTAGAAAATTGGTGATTTTTAGCCCTGGTGATTGGCATGGCGTGGAAATGGTGGGGTATAATGAAATTGTGGAAATTACAGTAAGGTGTGGATGATGTTAGGATTCACTCAAGAGTAAAAATGTCTTCGAAGTAAAGAGAAAGGACACTATGACATAATATATAAGTCAAGTGAGATATTCCTTTAACACCAATTGGTTTGAGATGAAACTTCACTTAACTTGTGTACCATGGGCCTCAGTTGAAGTGGGCTCACGCCTTAGATCCTCCGACAGATGATATAGTAAAATTTGTGAGAGTGTGATTGATATAGTAAATGACGAGAGATAGTGTGAAAAATAGAGGAGAAAAGCGAGGAGATACATTGATAATATGATTATGGTAAAGTGTGGTATGATATGGTAAAGTGTGGAAGAATATTGAGTAGTATGATGAGTTCTAATAACACATCGCACCGTACAAAAGAATGGGTTCTTAATATTAGCAAGAACTAGAAGAAAAATGATAAGATTATTTATTTGAAAATTGAGTGGGTAATTGAAAGTGGATCTTAAAGAGTGTACGTGTAAAAGTCATCCTTGAGATTCCCTTTGCATGTTTTTTAAATTTTTTTGAAGTTACTTCAACAATGTTTTTTGGGGGGGGGGGGGGGAGTAGTTAGAAGGTATGTTGATCGAAAAGGTTTAAGACGAGTTTAATAGTCTAACACGAGTCGTGTATATTGATGTATAGAAGTCAAGGAAAGGAAGCAAAGGAGTAACACAATCCCTATCACTCAAACACATATCATATTGTTGTACTAGCTAGTAATTAATACATTTAAACTGGGTGACTTATATGTAGTCACATATTAATATGTGATCTTTGAGTATTCGACATTTATATGTCTAACATAGTATGTGATCAAATAAGAGATTATGATTTAAACCCTCTTTAAGGACCTCCTTAAAGATTGTTCACCAAACCTAAGGGGCTTTCCTATAAATACAAATGTTCTTATACCATTTGCAACATATTCTCATCTAGTCACATTCTTTCTATTTTGTTTAGACGATAGCTATATTTGAGTGATTACACTAAGGTTTCACCTGATGCACACATCTTTACCTTTAAGAAACAAAATAGGATGTCATGTGTAGGCCTCCTTGACTTTAATTTTTCTACTTTGTACCGATACATTAATGTACTGGTAGTGGTGGTTGCATGGCTTCTAAAGTGAGAAACGGTGGGGGGGATGAGAATAGGAGTTTGGAACCAAAATGCAAGAAGGGTTACATTCTCTATCTTCGTAAATAATTTGCCAGACAAATATGACCTAAAGGGTGTGTTTGAAAGGAGTACAAGAGTGAAAGATACATACATCCTCGTGAGACTTGATCATCAATCCAACTATGGTTTTGTGCATGTTTGGCGAGAAGAGGATGGGGAGAGATGCATCAGAATGATGAATCAGAAGATGGTAAGGGGAAGTAGGATGAAGGTAATCGAGTGAGAGGGAAAAGGGAAATCAATAAAAGAACAAGAAAGGAATGGGTTCGAAAAGAAAGAATGGAAGGAGGGAAGGTGAAGCAAGGCGAACGAGAGAGGGGAGAAAAGTGATGCCAAGAACTCCTAACTGGAGAAATCAATGAGGTGATTATGGAGTGACTAACTAGGAGTTTGGTCTGCACCAACGCAGAACTGAGGGCATTAGCCTCGCTATCACCCATTATCAACTAAGGTTTCAGTCAAGTATTGAAGATTACAACGCTGAATGGACTCAAAACAATTGTCACTTTCCCAATAGTTCATCAAATGGAGGAAGCAAAGGCAAATCAAAAAGAGGTGACACAATAGTTTTTAGACATTCGGAGATGGACAATGTATGAGACGAGTGATTCAAGGAAGGTATGGTTGGGCATCATTAGCATACCGCCCCACGATTGGAGTTGAAATAACTTTGAGAAGTGTCTCGCACCATGGGGGATATTACTAAGATTAAGCCACAACGTTGAATCCACTGTGGATTTTGAAATAAGTAATCAGGCATTAATACTGACTAATGTCGTGAAAATGATTGAAGGAGAAGTGTTATTAGATATCTAGGATTGCTTTTTTAGAGTATTTGTAAGCGAAATTTGTTCGAGGACGATCCTACACTATGGATCGATGAATTCATATTGGCAAATTATTCATACTAAGGTTACACCTTAGTGTGAGAAATTAGTACATCTTCTCATTTCAAATGGGACTAATAAGTTTACTCTTTTGAATGTTCATAGTATAGTAAATAGTTGATAAGTTGGCCCACAATCTTATTCTTGTCCAAATGAGTGATTCACTTGTTTCTTTACCTATACATGCTTCGTTTATTTTTTTTTTTCTTCTTTTTTTTTTGGGGGATGAAATATGGCTGATATCAATCAAGTATAATGAATATTTACTATTTGAAGGTATCTCTTCTTTGAAAATGTGCTTTTCACAATTTTGCTCAAACATAAAATACATAAAAACCGTGTTAATCATATTACAAGACATATCATTTAGTACAACATTATGTAGTCTTTCAAATATAAATCAACAACAAAGTAAAGTTTATAAAAGAAAAGAGAGAAATTAAAAGGAAAATCTCTAAAGTACAAACACCATACTTAAACTAAGATTACTTCTCATCTAAGCAATTATGCACAAAACCCCAATCTTGATCGAGTTTTAACATAATTAATAGTAAAAACTACAAAGTAGATAAGTTGTTTTAAAATATGCATGAGATAAAAAGTTTTGACAAGGAATTAAGATGGACAGCAACATTTAAGATAATTTCATACACATTTTGTGGCCATATGATTGAATGATTTTTATACTCACTAAACTAATTAACAACATAATTTGCATCGTGAAAGCACAACATATATAGATGGATAATAAGTTCAATTCAAGAGTGGGACGTGATTAGGGATGGCAGTCAAGTCCGAATCCGAAGCGAATCTGATTCGCTCCGACTAAAAAATCCAAATTCGAATTCGACTAAAAAAACTCTGAATCCGAATCCGATTAAAAAAATCCGACTCCGATTATAATTAAGGCGGGTATGGAGGTGACCACCTCCGATCCGATTAAGTCCGATTAACTCCGATTATAGTCGATCCGATTAAGTCCGATTAACTCCGATTATAATAATTAATATAAAAAATTAAAAAAATGAAAATTAAAATGATCAATTTTTTTATAGTAGATTGTAAAAGTTTATTTTTTTTCTCTTTTTTTTAAAGGGACATCGTGTATTACTATTAGTCATTAGGGTTTCATTTCATCAATTTCACTTCACCTGCCCTGCCAGCCCCCACCCCTCAGGCTCCCATCGTCCCCTTCACTTCACCGCCCTCTTCTGCTCTTCACCTGCGCATCCTAGCCCCCAGGCTCCTATCCTAGCGTCGTTACCACCATCATCCACCACCTTCACCGCCTTTGATTTCTTATTCCGAGTTTCGAGTTCTGAGTTCAACGTCGTTACCACCATCATCTCCAATTCAGTCTCCTCTGACCTCTGTCCTCTCTACCTCTCTTTGTTTGCACCTGCCGTCTGGCCCCGTCTCCTCTCTCTGTCTCAGTCGACCGCCGCACCGCCTCAGGAAACCCGACCACCGCGACGTTAGGACCTCCACACACAAACATTTTTAAGAATTATTGTTGGTGTTTTATTTTAACAAGTATGATATATATAATAAGAGATAATCGGAGTTAGAAGTAATTGGAGTCGGAGGAAATCATATTATGGAAAGTGGAAACGTATAACAGCTAATCGTAGTCGGAGGTAATTCGATTACCTCCGACTCTGATTAGCTTCTATTGAATTTGGATTTGGAGGTCCTCCGACCTCCGATTAATCAGATTTGGAGGTGGACCTCCACCTCCGATTATTAATTGGAGCGAAGGTGGAGGTACCTACCTCCGATTCGCCTCCGACCCATTGCCATCCCTAGACGTGATGGGTTTAACTCTTTTTTGAGGAATTGAAGTGCTCAGAATATGCACTTCATTTTTCTTTTTAAATTTTGAGTTACTTTCTACCCTTTTTTTTAAACATTTATTTATATCCTCATCGTGCCATGAATTAATTGGTTTTGTCCCTCTACTTTGTGGAGCATTCTTAATTATAAATTGGTGTTCTCCCTAAGGTATGGGAAATATATATATATATATATATATATATATATATATATATATATATATATATATATATAAGACATAGTAAGGTATTTTATTTTATTATATTATATTCTAAATTGAAAAATATAATTTTTTTTTAACTATATATTCATTTATGGATATAAATGCTCTCACAAGTTGTAATTTTTCATTCGACTTCTAATGCTTGATTGGTCTTATATTTGCTCTGCTATCATGTACTCCCTTCTTTCCTTAATAATTGTCACATTTAAGTTTTAGGAGTATTTTAAGAAAATAGTATTAAAAATGATAATTGTATTGGAAATAATAAAAGTAATAGATAAAGTTCTACTTTGGCTATATAATTGTATTGGTAATGATAAAAGTGACAGGTAAATTTAGAAAATTATCATTAATATTGTATTGAAATTGTAAAGTAACAGATATTATAAAAAATAAAAAATTAATTAAAGTGACAGATATTGAGGAATGGAGGAAGTATGTTGATGTCGCAACTCATAACACAAATCCTTTTGTAAATGATATGACCTTTGGATCACTGCCAATTGTCCGCTTCGATGGTGTTTTCAAAACCAAATGACTACGAGAGAGCTCTTCAGAATTGCATATTGCAATTCCTGAGCTCTCAAATGTTGAGAATTGAGAAGAACCCAAACGTACCAATTATTGTTGCTTACTCATAAATTTCCTCCTTTTTCTAATAAGAATAAGTTAGCTAAAATGGTTTCGGCATGTCTGAAGGAGAAGTGAGGATGTCTCTATTAAGAGGTGAAAAGGAATAAGGATACCCATGGAGCATCAAGGACATATGATACTAAAATGCCCGTGAGAGATGTGATTAGAGCGGATCTGAAGCACCTAAGCTTAGTAGATAACATGATACTAGATAGGAAAATTTTGAGGGCTAACAGTAAGATACTGTATGAGGTTTGCTGATAGGGTAATATGTTTTGCTCTCATTTGTCGATTTGTGTCTTCTATTTGATTATATTGTCCATATTTGCGTAGCTCTTTCTTAACCACATGGAGCGCTTAGGCATGCATCTCTTTATTTCCAAAAACTTCTTGATTTTTAAATTGGTTTTTCAAAGGCTTTCTAGTTGGGTTTCTTTAAGTTCTAGACTTATTCACAAAGTTTTTTTTCAAAATGCTCCTTGTGTATCCATAAAAATCGACTTCTCTATAAACTTCAGTATATGAGGGAAGATTTTCTATATGTAAATCTCCAAAAACCACGTTGAAACATGTTTCTCCTGTAAATTTCTTGTTATTGTTACTGCCGAGCAATTATTCAAGCATTCATATCCTCCGAGAATAATATCATACCCCCATTAAAAATAGTCTAAATTGATAGGTCGACTACTTGGGAAAACATTTTTAGCAAAAACTCTTCTAACTATCATCACTCACATTTTAGTCTTATCAGTAAATTTAAATGAGTTGTCGCTTTACACTTAAAACAAGCTAAGTTGGCATAATATTAGATTCATATTTCTCCAAAAATCAATAATCTCAATTCTCAGGAGAGGAGATACATCAATCAAATTATATTCTATTATGACTTGAAAGGGCCAATACACAATCGAAAAGGACTTGTGAAAAGAGTTGCAAAATGTCAAGATTTTTTCGCAAAAATAGTATGATAATAACTCGACCTGGCAATTTATGACCCGATCCGAAACCGCGGAAATTTTTGGGTTTGAACACAATTTTCTCAATTAAATTTGAAATACACCGAACCCGAAAATTAGCGGGTCAAACCCAACCCGCCAGTTTGACCCGAAAAATTAATTTTTTAAGTTCAACTTTATTAGAATTTGTGACTTTTCGTTGAAACTTTTAACTATTAATCTATAAGCGTAACTCATTTATTTGTTATTTCTCTAATTTAATTTAAAATAGTAACAACAATCTATCGTTACTAGAAGATAATCATATTTTATTATGTATATTGTACAAAAAGTAGTATTTAAAGACCATTTTTAAAAAAAAAAAATTGGAAAAGGTCGCAATCATAACTCATTAGGTTGACCTGAAATACACCTTCCGTATTTACCCAAACCGAAATACATTCAACCCATATTTATCCGAACCCGACATACATCCGACTCAAAACCCGCCCACCTGACCGAATTGACATGTGGTCTAATAATAACTGACAAAGAGATAACATACAAAAACCTATCTGATCTCCAAGAACAGTTGGAACATGCATGGTTATGCCACATCTACAGTGATATAAGGCATCATCAATATTATCCTTAGATTTAGTACAAGAAAATATGTGGTGAAATAATCCAAGTGTCCAAAATGATAAGACATACCAAACAAATCCCATGCTAATCATATTGATAGGGTGAGGAGTGGTAGTGGATCAACTTTACTTTCACATTAAATTCACTGATAACTAAGTGAAAGGGCCCAACCCTATGAAATCACAAGTGGCCATATATCATCTTATGATCATTACTTATTACCAAATCTTTTGCCTACTTAAGGATGTGTTTGTGTGGATATGTATGTATATGCATCTCAAATAGGTCAAAGCTTTCTAGTTTCAATTTTCAAAGTGTGTGTGGTAACCATGGAATTTAGTTCCTCAAGTTGAGCCAAACTTGCTTGCTATGTCATCAAATTGTTGGTCTCAACTTGGCTATTGTAACATCACAATTGAAGTTTTCATGAACTTACCTAAATGTTCGTTTAAGTGATCTTTAATAACTATAAGAAAAATATTAAAATAAAAGAAAAATAAATATTTTTAGATTGTAAGAAGTTAAAGTAAAATGTCTCACATAGGCGAACGATATCTAATTTTGGATTAATGGAAACCAACCTCTCTAAATTACAAAAATCAAAAGTAAAACTGTTATATCATACCCCTCTATACATCACCTTTTGAGTTTTGAGTATTTGTTTTGGTTTTGGTAGGTTAGCTGATAAATTGTTATTCTCAAAATTATTCTCTCTACTTTCCAATGTTAATCACAATGGTATATGGCTTATACATATCGTTAAAGCCTAAAGCTTTGGCTATAAATTTTTTAATATATTACTATGTGCGAGTATTTTTAAAATTATTATCATTATATTCATAATTCAAAAAACATTGTACGAAAGTATAATATTTCATATTTTGCTAAAGTGTTTGTTAAAATGGTGAAGGCAATACATTGAAAACAGCGAAAAAAAGTCATAACAACTAATAAGGTGGAACAGAGGAGTAATCCCTCTGTTTTACAATATATGTAGCATTAAATCACTTCTTAATTTTTTTTTTATAATATCTATTATTTTATATTTTTCAATATAACATTTAACTTTTAAAATTGAACTGATAGGAAAGTTGGAGAGAACATTCCAATTGTTCTTTTCCCAGAATTCCAACAAAGATCAAAACAAATTTAACGAAAAATAAAATCAAGACTTGACAATTGACCCTGACCCTCAACATGAAACAGGGGATCTGGATTAAATTACAAAGGAAATTACGTTTTCATGTCCACACAAATAGGTCTATCATTCATGACATCTTGGATTGAATTACAAAGGAAAATACGTTTTCTTGTCCACAAACACAAATGGTCAATTTATTCATGAGAAGCTTCCTAGGAGTGGAAGGTCTGGAAGAATCGCAAATTTTACCCCCTCCTTAATCTACACTCTACATCTCATTCCACATAACAAAAAGCAAAGTTAGGCATTGAATTTGTCAACCTTTGACCCGACCGGGACCCGTGCTAAAATTCTGGGTTCTGAACACAATTTTTTCGGTTGGAACCTGAAATAAACCGAACCCGAAAAAATACGCAAATAAGTGGGTCAAACCCGACTCTTCTGTTTGACCCGAAAACTTTATTTTTGAAATTTATTAGAATTTGTAATTTTTTATTGGAATTCATGACTATTAAACTATAAACGCAACTCATTCATTTGTTATTTCTCTAATTTAAGTTTAAACATTTACAATAATCTATCATTATTAGAAGATAATCGTATTTCATTATATATATACTACACCGAAATAGTGTTAGAGACAACTTTATTAAAGAAAAAGCGAAAAAGGGTCATAATCATAACCTGTTGGGGTTGACCCAAAATCGAAATACACCGCCCGTATTTACCCCAATCTGAAATACACCCGACCCGTATTAACCCACACGCGACATAAGATCGATTCATAACCCGCTCGCTCACCCAAATTGACAGGTTTAGTTGGCATCAAATCAAGCTGGGTCAACATTCAATCCGTTAATGGGATATTATCACTCCGGCCCAACTTCTTCATATCTCAATTCTCAGTAGCAAATGGCCCAATGGCCAACCCCTTTCCATCCCCCTTCTAGTGAGACAATAGCTACATAATGTTATTGTACTAATCTTTTACAAAACCATATTTTACTATAGGTGTGTTTGGTTTAAGAAAAAATGATCTCCCTTACAAATGATTTTCTATAAAATGAATTTTTAATTGATATTTTCACTTGTTTGATATAATGAAAGGTGATCAAACCATATTTTACTATAGGTGTGTTTGGCATGTTGTTCTTGCATCTACTCAGGACCTTGTTTCAATCTCGATGTAATTGATCCAGCCTTCTTTTGTCGTTGGCAAACTACGGCATCACAACCTACCGCAATTTGCCACAACCCACTACATTTTAACGCAAATCATTACTTTTCTCTCTTCTCACTTTTCTCTCTCCTCACCTACCCACATACCAATAACTACCACAATTCCACCACACCCAACTACACCTCACCACACACCATTACATAAAATACCACATAAAAGAACAGGGCCTTATTGTGTTTGTGGGAAAATTTGGGTTGAATGGTTGAAATGGCGAAAAAGTAGAAAAATGGATCATAGATCATTCCATTCCATCCCAACTCCGAAGCATTTGGCTCAAGCACTTAACAAGCTAATGTTGCCATTCTATTAAAGACTCACAATAGAACTAATCTGACACAATCTACACAACTAATAACACATTCAAAATGCTCAAAACAAGAACAATCTCTATATAACCAACCATAACATTATCCAGCAAAACGCAGAAAAAGGTTCAAAATACTCTGTTGATCTGTTTGGACAAAACATAAACTCCTAAAGAGTAGTAGTAAACTTGCAGCATGGCAAACACAAACTTAATCATCAAACAGACTGATACCCATATCATCATCAGACTCTTCAGACTCCTCCTTCTTGGGCTCCTCCTTGGCTGGAGCTGCATCGCCCCCGGAAGCAGCAGCGGCAACTGGAGCAGCCGCAACAGCAAACTTGCTCGGGTCCTACATTTCCATTTCCAAGCAATGTAAGAACCAGACATCAACATTGTACATTATAAAACTTTTTACATGTATTTGGTTGCATTTAGAGTTGTCAATTCGGTCGGGGAGCGGGTTTTAGATCGGTCGTATATCGGGTTCTGGTTGATATGAGTCGGTGTATTTCGGGTTCGAGTAAATATAGGCGGAGCATTTCGGTTCTGGATCAACCCAACATGTTAAGATTACGACCTTTTTCCGCTTTTTCTTTAAAAAAACAATCTCTAAATACTACTTTTTGTACAATATACATAATAAAATATGATTATCTACTAGTAACGACAGATTATTGTAACTATTTTAACATAAATTAGAGAAATAACAAATAAATAAGTTACACTTAAAATTTAACGTTAAAAATCACAAAAAAAAATCACAAATTCTAATAAAGTTAAACTTAAAAAATTAATTTTTCAGGTCAAACAGGCAGATAGGGTTTGACCCACTAATTTTCAGGTTCGGTATACTTCGGGTTTAGTTGAGAAAATCGTGTTCAATACCCAGAAATTTCAGGCGAGTTCCGGGCAAGTTATCGGGTCGGGTCAGAAACTGCAAAGTCTAGTTGTGTTTGACGAAAGAAAACTTTTCACACGAGGCACAATATTACAGGAATATAGCTCAGTGAATATAGGAGGAAAGAATACAGACCTTGAGGTACTCCTTGACTTGCTCGGCCTGAGGGAAGTCATAGTCAGTAGCAACAGCGATGGCCAGGACATTCTTGTATGCATTGAGGAACATGTGGGGAGCAGCAGCCAGTGTCGGGTACGAGATAGCGAGCGAGAGGGAGGTGACCATGGACACCCCGGTGGCAAACTTCTCAAGGAGGTCCTCATCGGTCAGGTCAAGGACAGCCGGGTCAAAGATTGACCCGTTGTCGTACACCTTCTGGATGATCAGACCGTATGAGAAGGGCCTGATACCAAGCTTGGCAAGCAAGGCAGCCTCAGAAGAACCAACCTTCTCACCCGTCTTGATAAGCTCCACAGGGGTGATAATTTCAACTGTACCCTTGTTAATCTTGGTGGGAATGTTGAGGACCTGTCAAAGAGCACAAATGTTGGATAGTTAGAAATGATATTAAGTTCGTCCGACGGAAATGAACATTGCCGTAGGAGTAAAGGGTCACCTGGAAGAAAGAGGTCTGGGATGGGTCGAGACCAGTGTTGCCGGGTGGGACAACCACATCAATTGGAGCAACCAGACCGACACGAGCAGGAGCACCAACCTATTCACAACAGATAGAATAAGAACTGTCAAAACCCTGAAAAGGAATTACAAATATAACATAGAGATACATTCATAAAGACCATACCATCAAAAGGTGCTCAAGTAAATGCACAAACTTATATAATAGGGAATACTCATCAAGTAGTCAACACATAGACAAACTATGTATTGATTTCAATTAACCCAGATTTTAGATTCAGATGAAACAAGATGGAACTAATAAATACACACACATCTATCCAATTGACAAACACAACCAAGAGACAAACATTTTAAGACAAAGAGAATCAGACATTATATGGTTCATATTGCATTAAAGCTCCATTCTTTAGGCACCATACAACTACAAGAGGCTAGTAAAGAAGAAAACTGTTTAGAATGTAATTTCACCAAATATAAACATGACTTCACACCCTCGTTGAAACTCGACAGAATAACATAATTCATAAGCCCATGTACAAGCACCAATATGTTCCAATTAGTTAACAGACTACAGGACTAATAATACTCAAGTATACAACTTTCTCAACAAACAACTCCATTTAACAAAGACAAACTTACAACTTAAACATCAAATAATCAACCATAAAAATGTAAATGAGGGTAATAACTATTCAATACTCGGGTCCTAAACGCAGGAGCCAACTAAAGACCCGGATTTATTTCACATTCATGTCTTCACATTTTGTTTAATCAAAACAGATCCAATAACAAAACACAAGTACTACAACTCATGCATGGTTTACATAAACAATCACAAAACACACTCCATTTCAGTATCCAAATCATCAACAAACATAAACCCAAAAGACCAAATAAGAACCAAAACAAACAGATACAATACCTTGTATTTGGCAATCTCCTCACTGACTTCCTTCAAATCACCCTTGGTAAAGATCAACCCAACATTCCCGACCAACTCATCAGCAAGCTTCCTGAAGTGGTCATTCCCAGTCCTGTCAGCATACAACCTGATAGACCTCTTCATCATGGTGTTCTTCCCCATGAGCACAACAGAGTGACCCCTCAGGCCCTTACGGATGCTCTGAAGCTGGTTCGAACCCACGTTGTCCGCGGAAGCAATCAAGATCTGGCTGTACTCGTCCAGAAGCTGGCATAGTTTCTGGTCGTAGGCGATCTTCTTCTCAGCCTTGGTTTGTTTGGGTGCCATGGATGCTTAGTTTCTGTGTGTTTTTGAGATGGGTATTTTGTGTACAGAGGGAGGATGGTGGTACAACAAAATCGAGGGCCAAGACGAAGCAAGAAGGCTCAGTCAAGGCGGACAGCAGAAAATTGCCGTCTCTTTAACCCCAAAGGAGACTTTGTTGAAGAAAAGCTAAGAACTACTGGTGTAAAACCCTAATCTGGATGTTCGGCTGTGTAGAAGATTAAGTGGGGTGTACGGCGTTTATATAGGAGGCACGAAATGGGAGGGAGATAAATGGGAACGGAGCCCTAGATCGGACGGCTTGTATTTGTTCTGTTCTGATCTGACGGTTTGAGGGTCTTGAGTCCCATTTGACTTGTATAGGTAATGGGCTTTTGGGCCCGTCTGCGTATTTGGTGTGTCCAAATCCAACAGAAATAGTTGGATTCCCCTTTCTTTTTTTTTTTTGAGTTTTTCCTACGAACACAGCTCACCAAATGTAGCTTGATGAGTAAGGAAAGAAGAGAGATTTTATGGATCATGGTTGAAAATTTTTTGCAATTATGGTAATTTAAATAATTACCCTAAATTTTATCATTAAGAAATTAAAATTAATATATATTAACTATGGGAAAATTATAAGGTAGTCAAATTTTTTCTTTTGACTACTGTAGTCGAACAATATAAACCGTTGAAAATCAATCTATACCAATAAAATATTCCAATTTTTTAATATAATAAAATTTTATGAAATATAATAAAATCTTTTGAAAATCTTTTAAATATTATTTCTACACTCATGATAAATATAAATAAATAAATATTTTCATTAAAACAACATTTGATATTTTATATTTGTTCATGGGAAGTTTATCCTTTTTTTGACCATTTATCAAAGAGTCCTCACCATGAATGTTTTGGTGCTAGCTCCCAAGTTCATCACCACCATAAAAAATAAAACCTCCAATGCATCTCTTATTGAGGCTGAACTTCTTTAATTAAGATCGAAGTTTTGCAAGCAATAGAAACGGAAAACCTTGTTAAATTCACAAGAGCCGATGAGGGGTGCAACTCAAGGGGACTAAATGGAATTCTCCAATAAATTCCAATCCGGATTACTAATTTTGAAACTATTTGTGAGATTCTATAGATAAAAGGACCATGGGAGTGTCTAAAATGTTGGCCGACAATGGTTAATTTCGCTGCTGACGAAAGATGAACCGCAGGGAGGTGTTCTCTACTACTGTATTGTATAGTTAACTGTAAATGCAAGACACTAATGTAAATTTAGTATGACTCATTTGGTAAAAACAATAGGGAGTGGTTTGTATAGATACAAAGTTGTAGGTTCAAGTCTTTGCTGTTGCATGTGAACACATTAGTTATCTTTTGTCAAAAAAAATTAAATTGTTTTTTAATCATAAATACAATATTGATTTTTTCTAATAAAACAATATCATATTAGTTTTATCTGTGTGGACGTATAATTAAATAATATATAGTGTAGCATACTTATTTTAGATAAATTTGAGGAGTTCATTAATTTTTTATTTAGATGAATTTCTTGAGAACATTTTAAGTTTTAACAAATGGCTACACTTTTTATTGATGTTTTGAAAATAAAATTAAGACGCTCTTGGTTATTTTATTGATCTTTTGAATATATGTACTCATGTAATTTCATATACTATTGTACTCATCATTCTTGTTATAATGTGAAGAGCTCGATGAGTGGAAATTGTGTGTGAAATTACATTACGACATTGCCCAGCAACAAACGAGGAACAAAAACAAAAAGATATTGTAATTGTAATATGTACCATATTTAAAAATCCATAGGACAACACAAATATGACATGACTCATTTGGTTATTTAGCAAGCATGGAGCATACTATGAAAAAGTTGAGGTCATGGGCTTAAGTGTTTATAAATTTGCTGTTGTATTATATGCCTATTTTTTTTTTCCAATCAAAAATATCAATTTATTTTATCACCTTGGGCATATTATAAATTATGTGTATTTTTTTTCATATAAATTCTAGGAGCTATTTAACTCAAAAAAAAGTTGGTTAACTTATGTTTTTATTATTGTTGTATTAACCTTAAAGAGTTTTTTTGTTATGTATTTACTTCTCATGTATATATTTTTACACTTAAATATATTCACTCACATTTATTAGATTGTTCACTTGCATATATTAGGTTGTTCACTCTCATTATTATGATGATTCATTTACAAATATCTGAAGCATATGCTCCAGATTTATGTAATATATATTGCCAAACAACCCCACAAAAAAAAAAAAAAAAAAGAGGAGGGAAAAAAAACCTTCCAGCTAAATAGGAATTAGGAAAAGGGAGGGAAAGAAAAAGAAATCCCAACTTCCAACTGTCGAGCTGAGCCTTTGCCCTGTGCGGTTCTCCATTTTTCCTTTCTACATCCTAAAACCATTTTCTGGCCCAACAATCTCATCGGAACTTCTCGATTCCATCCATGGCCGTCGTCGCCGTCTCCTCCTACCGAGATCGGACAGCAGAGTTCCGATCCCTTACCGATACACTCAAGAAGATTGACGGTGCCTCACCCGTTGATTCTGCCGGAAATGTTCCGTCAATGGTGAGGCAGCCGCCGGAGCAATCGCCTGCTAGATCCGAGTTCAACAGGAAGGCTTCTCGGATAGGTCTAGGTATTCACGAAGCTAATCGTAAAATCGCCCGACTTGCTCAATGTAATTCCCTCTAAACCCTAAATTTTGTGATCATTTTCGAATTGTTTGATTTCGTGTCTGGTTATCCATTCTTACTTGTTGTTGTACCTTTCGAATTGATCTACTTATTGCCTGTTTTGAGGGGGGGGGGGGATTAGAAACGATGCTAATTTTGATTCGCCGATGCTTTGGTCCTGAGAGTTTGATGCATAGTTGCGCCTGATTTGAATGGAGTAGAGCTCCTTATTTGGTCATGGAACTATCATTCTTGGTTACGTGACCTTCGATCAATATAGGGATGTTTCTTGGCCGAGGGGACAAGAGTAGCCATTGGATTTAGTAAGAAAATTTATTACAGACAATAAGTACCTTTCCTGTTAGCTTTGGTCATGTTAAATTTCATGATTCCAATGAAGGAATTTGATCCAAGCCCCGAGGAACAGCTTAGTACTTGCTTTGCGGCCTTTGCCATATTAAGCATGGTCGTGTTGGTTTAGTGCCATATCCTTGCTCATGCAAGTAGGGACTTATTTTCGTGCAGTCTGGAAATTTTTGATGTTGTTAATAGTAATATGGCTTTTTCTGTAAAACTCGAGCGCTTACATAAGAAGGTTTCCTGCAGGGTTTCCACGAGAGGTATTTCATGTCCTTTTTTTTGTGTGTGTGTGTGTGTCTCGCCCGGGGGGGGGGGGGGGCTAATGTGAATCGTCTGTTGTAAATTTCATGCTTGTAGCCTACAACTGATTCCTCTCTATGCTACAACCTACTTGGGAGAATATGGGTAGATTCAATAAGGAGATTTTAGAGAAGGGAAGGTTTGACATGAACACTTTATCATCTATTGGCAGTGTTTTGGCTGCTTAGAAGAGGTTCACCAAATATATGGAAGTCAATTGCATAACTTGTGCCTATCTTTACCTGTAGCCTGTAGGCAAGGCATGGCTAGGGTGAGCAGATGGGGCACCCGATCATTTTATTCAGGACCCCTTCCTAGCCCCAATTATGTCATAGGTCTTGAATTTTGGACTCAGTCCCAGACTCCCAGTCTCAGTTACTGATTGCAGATTGCTATGGTCTTAACGTGCTAGCATTAGGATCTATGAATTTCTTCCAGTTGGTGATTCCACGTCTCTAACACTTCCCCAAACTTCCTATACAAAGAACTTTAGATCATCATGCTGGATAATTAGTCAGTGATCTTAGAATTCCTGGTGATATTTGCATTTTGGTGCAGTGGCCAAGAAATCTTCTATGTTTGATGATCCTACTGTGGAAATTCAAGAGTTGACGGGCTTGATAAAGGGCGATATAACAGCATTGAATGCAGCAGTGGCAGATCTACAAACGCTTGAAAACATCGTAATAGCTAATGGGAATTATACTGAAGATGAAGTAGTTCATGCTAATGCTGTTTGTAATGATGTAAAGAACAGACTAATGGCAGCTACAAAGCAGTTCCAGGAGGTGTTGACTGCTAGAACTGAGGTAAGTGTTACAGACAGTTCTAGCTTCATTCTGTGTTGATACTGTTACTTATCTCCCCTTATTGTCTTTCTACATCCAGAATATTAAGGCTCATGAGTCCAGGAAGCAGATATTCTCTGCCAGTGCAAAACGGGAGAATCCTTTTCAGAATCGCGGCAAACCAGCAATGGAACCGCCTCCATGGTCAAATGCATCTAATGTGCCTGGAAGCTTGCAGCCTACTCCGTCAGTAGTTTTATCTCTGAAATGCTTCTAATTTTATGCTTGTAACATGTCTTGATGAATCTTTTTGTGGCAGTGACTGTTTTATAACCTTCAATCTCAACTTGTTTATGTTTACAGGACGCCGTCAAATGGAGTTCAGGTTGGAAGGCAACTAAGGTGTGTCCTTTAACTAGCTTTAAGATGGCCACAGTCCTCAGTAGATAAATCATGTTATTATATCTGCTATGTTCATTTCGACATATGTGCTTAGAACTTCTTTGAGGAGTCTCTTTGGAGACATCCAATAAAATTAGAACTTTTGTGAGGAGACTTCAATCACATCCCTAAATTTTTTATAGCCTTGAAATTTTGTAGACCATTTAAGGTTTACCTGTGAGATTCATTGTCTGAAAATTTCAACCAACACCTCGAAATCTAGGGTTTTCAAAAAGTTTTGAAAATTGTACTTTGAGGCTTCTTGAATAGGTCTCAAATTATGCTTTCATACAATATAAATGACGCAGCCATTTACAGGGTCTTATGTCGGTTTTGTGATGCATTCCGTGGTTACTATGTTGAGTTTTGGAATTCTCAATGAAACTTGATCATTACTTGGCTGCAAAGATTTCTGTTTACTGTTTTGGAGTATGATATGGGTTAGGACTTGGAATTGACAAAATTGCTTACAGTTTACCTTTTTTTCAATATATTCTTGATGCAGACGAAGGTTGGGTGCTGAGACAAATCCATCCAACACCGTGGAAATGTCCATGTTACAGGAGGTTGTTCCTCAGCAGGAGAATTACTCGCGAAATCGAGTCGCAGCTCTTCAGAATGTGGAATCTACCATCTCAGAATTAAGTGGGATTTTTACACATTTGGCTACAATGGTGGCACAACAGGGGGAACTTGCTATCAGGTTTGTTACATCCCATGAGCTTCCATTTGATCTAGATCCTGATTTTCTACATGTCCATTCATGTAAATCTAAGAGTAGATGAGAAGCTTCATAGTGGCTATCACTGCCGTTTTTTGTGCTCTTCAGTCCGTTGAATTTATCCCTCTGGTCTTTTTGATTTCACTATGATTCTAAAATGGCCTTTTGATCTAACCAGGATTGATGACAACATGAGTGAATCCCTGACCAATGTGGAAGGTGCTCATGGTGCTTTATTGAAGCATCTAACCCGAATATCTTCTAACAGGTCCCTGCTAATCAAACTATTTGCTATTTTAATATTCTTCCTGGTGGTATTTATCTTCTTTATGGTTTGATATAGAAGGCACCACCGTTTTGCATTACCAGTACTTTGTGTGCATCAGATCATTTATTGACTTTCTTTTTGAGATGTCAAATGTTTTTGTATCTTTGTCAATCTATGGCCTTGTAAATACAAATAGTTGGTTTTTCCCCCCATTGAGAAAGGTATTCATTATTCATAGAGCAGTAATTTTCCTTATTTTTCAGCCATTCTAGAAGTATTCTGTACACTTCTTGAAGGCTTTTTGTTGTTTCATAACCATTGACATGCTTTGTCCACAATAATGAGTGTGCCAGAAGGTGCATCCATTTTTCTGGCTTTTCAAATTCACTATACTACTATGAATCAATGCTCTCTCTCTCTCTCTCTCTCTCTCTCTCTCTCTCTCTCTCTCTCTCTCACACACACACACACACACACACACACACAAATATTATGGACAGGTTGTGTGATTGTGTCCATTGAACCTGGAAAATACTGTTTAGTCCCATTTAATGTTCTTTAGTCCACTACTACAAAGTCCAGCCCATATACAAGAAATGCCTAAAAGAGGCTTTTCTAAGTGTCGAAACTTTAGATAAGGAGGGATTGGTGCACCTCACCTCGCGCTTGTGCTAGTTTTTTTTTCCTCTTGTTTTTTTGGGTGACCACGGGGAAAACGGGGGGAGTCGGGGAGAGGGGGGGTGGGTATTAGGTTATTAACTTTATATCTAATGATTTTTTTTTTTATTTTATATCACCACTAATAGTCTTCCCTTCAATCAACAATGAAAACGTTCTCAATCTTCAAATTACATAAATAGTGAATAGTGGTGTAAACTAGCTGAGCCAAGCCCGGGCAACCCCATCAGCTAAAAGCTCGGCTGGGGTCTGCTTGAAGCTCACTGAGGTTTCAGAGTCTAGGTTGGGCTGCGGCTCAAGATCGGCTCGAGCTCAGTTCGACTCGATGTATTTTATTTATTTTCTTAAGACTTTTCCAAATTCACAGCCAAAATCAAGTTATATTTTTTTTATATTTTTATTTTTTATGTAGAGTACATGAATTGGGGGTTGAAATATCATTTTGTTAATATCAAGGGTATAGAACTATAGTTCAATGAATCTTGAATTCTGCGTTGGAGTTTATTTTATAATTCAGATTTTTATGCAACTTTATGTTGAAAATTAAAGAAAAATATCAAATTTATACTCTTATTATTAAATCTTAGGTCACCTAAATTAATACGAAGTTTACTTATGCCCATAGAGTGTGATAACTAACAAATTTTCACCCAAACTATCTCAGCAAGCTTAACCGAGCCCAAGCCGTAGTTTGAGTCCGAGCATCACTGGGCTCGATAAACATCTGATCCGAGCTGAGCTTTAACAGATTTGAGCCTGAGGGCTTGCCAAGCCGGCTTGGCTCTTTTACAGCCCTGAATTCGTGAACTACCCCTTCAAAGATTCATACACATACTGTAGTATCTTAAAAAAGGATAGCCCAAATAATATACAGTATTTAGGAATCTTTGAACTAATGTTTTATCAAAGGGCCAAAATCTAGCAAATGTGTTAGACTATGGTAGTCTTAGCATTGTAAGTGGCCAGGTGCCTGCTTAATCTAATTAATTCTACCATTACTGCTCTGAATTTCTGTTGCTGTAACTTGTATCCCTTAGTAAATCTAATAGTTAATGGAGGATAAACTTAAGACTTTATACAGTTCATACCCATGAGTTGCTACCGATATTTTCAGGGGGGTCGGCACGGAAGTGGGCTAGAATGATTTGTGTCACTCAGTAGTCTTTCTAGAAAGTCTTCATATCAACCTTGTATATCCCTGACTTGGTGAGGAATGAATCTGACTGTACTAATTAGTGGACATCTAATCCACCATCAATGTGTTGGTGGGTTTAGGCCTAATTGTGAGACTTTATCAAAATGGCCTCAAAATATAGGGGACTATATATGTTTGCTACTTGAATTGAAACCCAAGTCACTAGACTGTGTCCCACTTAGTGGATAAGTCCTACTCTGCTAGGAAACGCAGGGTAATCATTCCTGTTCTGAAGTGGGTAAGAGATGAATGGTAAATAGAGGAATTCAATCAGCTGTTGCTTTCTTATTATTCCTCCTTCCCCTAGAACATTCATGCCTTTTCATTGGAAGCTCCTGAGGGTTGAATACATTATGAATGATTATTCTGATCTGAAATGCATGCGTCCTGCATGGGGTGCTTCCAAGAGTGAACAGGAGTCATAGACTTTATTGGAGGACTCTTCTGTCCCTTGCTTGATGATATAGGGTGAGAAGATCATCATAACTCATATGAGATTTTGTCTAAATAGCATATTGAACCATTAGGGGAAAGCCAAAAGTGTTTCTTTTGGATGTGATGAGATTGATCAGATTGGTCAACTGCTCCAGAACATTATATAGTTTGTAGGTCTTAAGGACAAGTTCACAGTTGAGACCTTGGGGCGCAGTCTAGTAAAGCCTTTCGATGTGTTAGCTGAATCAAAGATTGTGACTTTATGAGCCTAGGTCCTTGATGCCACTTGCCTCATTTACTTTAGTCCCTAGGCACTGTGGTTCTTGCACACAGTGAGGGTCTTATATCTTTCTTTTCAACAAACATTTTGAGCCTCTTGAAGGGGTGATGAGGCAATGCACTCAAGTAGCTCATTGACTGGTATTTTGACTGATGTCAGATCCTATCTGACGTGTTCATGAACGAATGCTTATCTAAGGGATTATATTGGAAGTAGACTCTGTTCCTTTACACATTATGGATACCCACATAACTTTCAACAATTTGGAGCTATCCAGTCTTATATCTTGCTGGAAGGTCATTTGATGGACTTCTCTTCATTTGTCTTATTACTCGTATATGTCAGTAAGCCAGTATATATGTACTTTTGACGATTGTCCTCGTGACCAAGAATGGTGGATGTGTTTCAATGATAGTAGAGGTGGTCTGCTTCGGTCTATATGGTTCGATTGTTTCAAAAATTTGTCCGAATCGATCTTCATTTTAGGTGAAAGAAACTGCAGCACAAACACACACACACAAAAGAAAAAAAAGCGAAAACAACTGCAGTGGATGAAGCTCCTTTGGGAAGTTGTTTACAAGTCAGTCACCTTTTACAAGAATGCAGGTCAAATGTTTGACTAAGGTACACATCTTGGTCTCATCTTTTGCTAGCTTTTGAATTTTGTTGCTTTTTGAAGATGAAGCCCACAATGGATGGTGGGATCTGGGTAGCTTTTTTTTTTGTTCATCTTGAGCATCATATTTTTAGGCATTTGGATGCATCAAAAAATGCATGAATGGGAGTTGGAAGGCAGCCAATCAAATCCAGAATGTGGCTTTTTCCCTGGGTTGTTGGATGCACTACTCAGGAGTGCACTACTATGCTTTTTCCTTAAACAAAATTTAATGCTGCTGTCCCTCTTTATCATGTCCAGTATTTTGGGCACTAAGAAATGTCTCATATTTGTTTTTATGGGCACTATCACATTCACATATTGGTGAGTGTGAATGATTACGAATGGGAAGTGAATGGTTATTGATGTCTGTGAGGAGTGGTTTTGTTCCCCAGTTTTGGTAATCATAATGCCCAGTTTGACTTGCCCACATCTCATAATATTCCTCGTCCCTGTACTTCTGTGAGGCACCTAACCTCTGAATCTAACGTAACACCTGACTAACTGCTGTTTAACTGTACAATGCTCTATGTCTTGCTCTATGTCTTATTGCTAACTGCAATTCTATGGCTTTTTTAAAATTCTTTTGAGGGGGTGGGGCTCATGGGGGATCTCTATTATGGTCGGGGGCTTTAAACAACAACCCCTGTATATATAGTCCTGCTGATACAAGGTTTGAGTTTTGTCAATACGAGGTGTGAGTGGATTCAGATGTAGAGCTGGCAAAGTTTAGGTTTCGGGTAATTCCGGGTTCGGACTAACGGACGAAAACTTGATGTCCGATACCGAGCTTTTTTCGCGTATTTTTGGGGTCGGACTAATCAAGCAATCATAAATTTTGTCTCAATTGGGTTTGGGCAATAGAAATTTGAAAAAAAAGTTGTGTTTGAATTTCGGTCAATGTCAAAATTCAAGCAAAAATTCTATGACCGTACCCAGTTTTTTCCAGTTCGAACAAATTTGGGTTATTGGGTCAGACAGAATTTTGTCAGTCCAATTCAGATGTAAGCGACTTTCAACCTCCCATGCATATTGTAGCACAACATTCTTAGGGGAGGGTTTGGCAATACAACCTTCATAGTTTCATGCCGTCGTGGTTTAGAGAGCATTTTGTGTACCTGTCATACAGGTTTGTGCTGGAGACCAAGTTTTTCTCTCGCTGAATAAATTTAGGGCTATATGAATTGATATCATTACAGTCTGCAAGGTGAAGCAATGTTTCAATCCGGGCTGTTAGAGGTATCAATGTGGAACTTTTAGTGTAGATAGGAATGCAATGTGACATGGAGGAAAACAGGATGTCAAAAATAGAAGTGAACTAGCAATATTTGTCTCGGGGAAGGAATCGGTTCAATGGCGGATTTAGGTTTTTGTATTTAGAATGACCAATACATTATTATATTCACTTGAGAAAAATATTATCCACTATTTTAAAGAGAAATTGTACTAACTTTAATTTGTTTTTTAGGGTCAAGGTGTCATTGGCTATCGATGTGATTACCCCATTTTTTTTAAAAAAAAACCTAGCGATGTGATTAAGGTCTTTATTTCAACTATCTTCATCAATATTTTAAATCTATCATATACACCTATATTACCAGTACTATTTTATTAGTATTTGATAATGTAGCAGTGGTTGATAGAATTTCATGTTGCCTATGATTTAACGTCAGTATGGACAACCCGGATCGACATCGGTCCTGTTCTTTGGTTAGGTTGGATAGAACAGGGCCTATATAATTCAATATTTTGGGTGCCCAACAGTTTGAATGGAAATCTAAACCAATTCGGAGAGCAAACCATTCTTGTCCAATGTTTAAAGGAGCTTTTTTTGGGGACATTTATGATTCTCTCTTTAGGTTCAAGTTATGCGAGGGAGGGGGGAGTATTATTCCTTATGATAGGGAATACCTGAATAATACTTGGATGGAGCTTTTAAAAAAAAAATAAAAACGAAATTGACTAGGAATTCTCCATGGGTTCAACTTGATTTTTGATATTCAGTTTTGTTTTTGGGTTGGATAAATCTAGACAAGTATAAATTTAGATCTTAATCGGGTTTGGACAATAGAAATTTGAAAAAAAAATATATTTGAATTTTTTATCAGTGTCAAAATTCGTACGAAAATTCTATGACCATACCTGATTCTTTTCAAGTCAGACAAATCCGAATTATTGAATCGGACAAACTTTTGACCGCTCTGGCCAGTGGCAATACCTTCTGTTTAAGTCAAGTCTAATTGTGTTTGTTATGCATGAGTAAATAATCATATAATTATACTCCATGTGTACTGAACTTTGAATAGAAAAGAAAAGAAAAAGCCATAAAAAAGTAGAAGAGTTTGACCAAGACTCACTAGCCAACTCCCGCTGTAGGTAAGCAAATAATCCTACGTCTACTCAACCTATAGAAAAGGCTATCAATTTTGGACCTTCCCTAACAAAATTTTTTGGTAACCTACCAAGAGAAAAAGGCCTCATTGGTGAATATTGAAAAGTCAATACATGAATATGAAAAATCAGTACTTTAAACGTTATTTGAAAAAGAAAGCATAAATATACGAGGTGAGAAACACAAGTTACTGTTAAAAAGTACAAATAATTGATACTTTCTTCTTTCTTCAATATTTGTCACATACATTCGTTCTAGAATTTTTATCCTTATCTATTATGATAAACTTTTAAATTTTAAAAACATTATCCTAGACCTTTAACAAATTCCAGTCAATTTCTAAATTCGGATTTCGAAACCAATCGCCCCTAAACACAAGGTATATATAGCTAAAATCAATGAATATGAGTTGGGGGGTGTTAATGGTCTGATTGGACACTGTGGTTGATGAATCATGTGTTTTGTTTGTTGCCCTAATATATATTTTTTTTACCCTTTTTTCCTAGTTTACTCCTTTTTCTTTTTCCTATTTATGTTTTATCTTTTCGTTGGGGATTTTACTTTAATAGAAAAAAATATATATATGCTGTAAAATCAGCGTAACAAGAAAGCGAGCATAAAATAAATTATAGAAAGGGGAACCCCACTCCCACTTGGAAATGTGATTGAGTATTCAAGGATCTTAAGCAATGGATTTGGATTAGGATTAGGATTAGTGATTTCTTCCCTTGTGACTTGTGAGGTGAGGGCATTCTGGTTTGCCATTCATAACCCCCACTTTGAGTATCTTGTGATATGTTTGGGATATATACTCTCTTCTCAACATTATATCAACCCCTCCCAATATCTTGATTTGACACCAATTTTTGGGTTCTCTTCTTTTCTATGGTTAGTTAAATTTTTTAATTGTTCTAATCACAATTTATTAACTGTACCATATCACACCACTTGTTTTCATCTTTATCTATCAAATTTATTCACCTTTGACCACACCATACCATACCACCTGTTTTCACCTTTATCTATCAAATTTAACCACCTTTAACTATACTAACCACCACAAAAAGAACTACATTTTTCTTAGCTATATTGATTTAACTTTACAGTTAATAAATGTGTTCAACTTTAACTTTTTATGAACATATATAAGATCTAGATTTGTTGATTAATTCTCAACTCCTTATCTTGACTTAGTTCTTGTTTTTTCATAGAGATAAATAAGATGTAGTGCAAGCCTCCGTTCTTTTATACGATTGATGTGTTGTGGTAATAATACAGTGCAGTGAATTTGAAAAAGCGCGGTGAGTTGTAGTGAAAGTTGTGGTAGGTGGAGTAAGTGAGGAGAGAGAATATGAAAAGTAGAAGAGAAAAATGAAAAAAATATATGGGCAACGATTGTGGTGTGACGAAATGTAGAAATTAAAGAGTGAGGTGCGATATAGATTACCTTTGCAAATGACCTTAAAATTTTAAAATTTTACCAGGGTTTCTCACTTGAAGAGACATAGATAGTGAATACGATTCAAATTTTTTTTGAGAAAAGATTTGATTCCTATAGTCTCTATACCTTATACTCCATTTCACCAAAAAAAAAAAAGGGTGGAAGAAAGATTAGAGCAAACAAAACTAAAGCATGAGCTGCTAATCATTCTTAGATAAAAGGAGCAGCCTCAATGAATTAAAATAATTGTTTTTGATATATCTTATGTTATATACTATACTATATTTCTTGCTCACCCCAAAAAATTAGAGATTTGTTTGGAGGGTTGTGGGGGGGGGGGGGGGGGCTGGTATTAATATATTACAATACTAAACAAATTAAATAGTGTTGGTCCAAAAAGTGAGATATTGTTTTTGTATTCCATACTAATGATTATATATGGACCCTGCTCCTGCTCTTGGGTATTGATAAAATGATAATCATGATACATATGAGGGATAGCATCATCATCACCATCATCATCATCATAAATCATAATTTTATTTTTCATGAAATCCAGTATTCCCATCCCCACCATAAAATTCATGCTGCTGCTGCTGCCCATTCATTCATCATTTTTTCTACTGTTTTCTGGTAATCATCTTCATAAAAATAATACTTTCAATCAATACTTGCAACTCATCTGAAAAGGAAAAAAAGGAGCTTTATTAACGAGTTTAAAAGCATGGATGATCTAGAGCATTAATTACTAATCATGCTAAATACATTCTCATCATTATTATCATAATCCTACTTAGTGTAGGTTAAATTATGTACTAAACCCTAGGAAATATTGTATTTAGGTCATATTCAACAAAATTAATGATCTAGAAAGCAAATAGTGTTTTATGTAGCATATAGATAACGTTTTATGTAGCAAATAGCAATTTAAGTAATGGATAACATATATGATCAATAGTTGTTCAAATGCAGACTGTGCTCGGTAAATTTAGCGGTTGAATTAGTTGATTATTGTGTAAATTAACATAAAAGAATATGGATAATTTCCAAAGATAAAACTTTTTGACCAAAAAAATGAAACGTACGTTATTCAAAACGCTAAATGTTAAATTTATTAACGTTTCAAAAATATTACTTGAACATGCTACTCAAAATGCTAGTTTATCGAACAGTAATATTTGCCTAATTAGAAAATTGACTTGACCAAAACATTAAGCACCACCTCAGACATTTCTGCCAGATACAACCTTACTGCATGGTAGACCTTCATTAATTAGTCATTTAAACTAGATTTTTATTGGGTTGGTTAAATTTAGGGTTATCACTTTATCATATTTTGAGTTGCGTCACTTCCTTACCTATTTCTACTTCCCTTACCTATTTCTTCTTGTGTTATCTATCTTTATTAATTTTACTTAATCTACTTTTTACTTACCAACGAAAAGAACTCATTTAGGCCGTGTTCTTTTATGCGGTATTTTGCGGAATGGTGTGGTGAGGTGTGGTGGAATTGTGGTGAGGTGTGGTGGAATTGTGGTAGGTTATTGGTACGTGGGGTAGGTGAAGAGAGAAAATGTAAAAAGTAGAGGAGAAAAGTGAGGAGAGAGAAAAGTAATGATTTGCGGTAAAATGCGATGGGTTGTGGCAAATTACGGTGGGCTGTAGCACCGCAGTTTGCCAACTGCATAAAAGAACACGTCAATAAGATAAATCCCTTTCAAAATGATGCTAATTACAAATAAGAATTGAGATTCATCTTTAAAAAAATAAAAATAGTTAAGCCAATTATCATTTAAGACCATGGTAACTTTCAAATTTTTAATGGGGTTATCATTATAACAATTTGAAATAAAACTCATATTCACATGTCAATACTAATTACTTAGCTTTAGTGTTTGATGGACCTACTTATCACACTAATATAAGCAATAACATATGTTATGGTAGGAGTAATGGCTACTCGTAGGTTCCAAAAGTGACAGGAATCCAAACACATATTTATACACATCACATTAAACCTAATTATAGTTTTGTAGGAGGGACTAGGGAGGTCCAAAAATTAAACTAACTCTTTGTTAACTAATGATAATGATTGCAACTTCCACTAATCCCCAATTAACCCAATTAAACTAAAGCTAAAACCCTAAACTTAACTTTGATTGATATTTGCCAAATTAAAGTTGATATATTCCCTTTGCCCAAAAGCTGTGATGCTCATTTTGTTTACTCACTATGCCCCAATCTCTTTTCTTTTTTGCCCTTATCGATTCTTCTTTCGGATAAATCCTACTTGTAAATCTTCTTTCCTTTTTTAAATAGTAATGTGTGTATATATATATATATATATATATATTAAAATATAAAAAAATACGATAAATATCCAAATACAATATATGAACTAACAACCCATCATGATTTGTCTCATTAATTCCATCATTATAATTAATCTCCAAAGTATGCTAATAAAAACTCTTGACTGTTGTGATTAAGAAATATCCCTGTTTATGTTTGCTTTTTATTTTTTTAATCCGTTTACTTGATATGGAATGTATCTTATGACTTGCATAAAGCAAAATTAACAAATTTCAAATCATAAATTATACCAAAGAAATACATTACTTGATATATAGTTGGGAATCTTTTAAAGTGTTTATTTTTTGCTGACAAGACATGAGAGTAGATAATCATTGAGATGCATATGCCAAATGCACTATCTACTTTTTTCTTAGTTATGTACTACCTCGGTCCCAGAATACTTGACAGTTGACTAAATTTTGACTGTTAATTACTCACAAATTATAATGAGTTAAGATATAAAATTACCGCCATTAGAAAGATAATTTACTAAAAATTACAATGATGGTAATTTGATGTTATAACTCATTATAGTTTGTGAATAATCATCGGTCAAAATTTAATTAAAGGACAACTATTTTGAGACGGAGGTAGTATATAGCTATTTACTGCTTATTATTGTGAGAATGAATTGTGTAGGCTTTTTCTGAAAGCTTTAACTTCAATTTTTTCTGATATAAATAATGAATCATTATGTACAATTTTTTTGATGAAAATAATGATTTATCATGTAAAACTATAATTATTAAATTGATTACGAAGAAATATTTTCATAAAAATATAGTGTTTTGAATGTCAAAATGATAGTGCTTGATCATTTCGACATTCTTAAATATTTCTATATGACTAAAAAATGGTAATGATCTTTTTTTTTTTTGATTGAAAAAATGGTAATGATCTGCTATGTACGTAATGCATTTAGTTAGCTGAAGGATTATTCGTTTGATATATGCTTAATTAGATGTGCCTCATAAGCTGCCTTCCCGAGGCCATGCATGGGATTAATTTTCACAAATTCGGACATTATATATTCTTATGCGGAATTAGCAAGATTTCTAATCGTCCTTTAGGCTTAATTAACCTTGTTGACTCTACCAATGACCTTTTCTTTTTTATCATTTATGTCAAAAGGGTCGAAGAGTAGGCGTCAAGAGATGTAACAAGATACAAAGGCAACAAAAAGTAACAAAAAGAAACAACCAGTATAAATACAAACATAATAACTAAGACAAAATGAAAGCACATCACTTAATTCAAGTCCTTCAAGCGAATCATTCTTTCCTCTTGCATCATCTTCTGAAAATCCTGTGCTAATTTCTTTATATTGTACGTCTTCAAAATCCCCTAATTAGTCCCAATATTCACAATTTCGCGAGCAATAATGTCATCGATAGAATGATGGCTCCCACATCAGATTCCGCCGAATTGGCCTTGTTGGTCATCCTAGCATCACAACTAGCTAAAAACTTCATAGCTTGCCTTTTATCCCCTCTTGTTAAGAACCAGTTCAAATTCCTCGATACAGTAGCGGCCTACAAATCGCTTGTCTTACCAAGTGCCATTTAGATTTAAGCATAACATTTTTCTTTCTTTTCCGCTTAGCAAAGGCTTTCCCAACCCTGGGTAAAGGCAAGACAGGTTCGGTATCAATAGAGTTTGAATCATATATACAACTTAGAGTGCACTCACTATCAGAATAATCAGCAACCCATTAGCGTCAATGTCATCTGTTGATTCCCCCGGGTTAGACAATCCCTATAAGACAATTCAAGAGCAGGCATAGCACACCTCCTTTGCAACAATAGGATCAAAGACTGTTTTGCTAGCATCGAATCCTTCAACCCCACAATGTGAAACCCACAGAGTACACAACATATCTATTCTTAGGTATCCACCTCCAAACTTTTGACCCAAAGGCTTACCACCTATAGAACTGGTGCACACAATTTTATCATGTTTTTCCCAAGACAAACAATTTAAGGCCTCAAACAACTCTTACCGTTCAAGCTAGGTAGAATCATGGTCCTTAGACTAACCGGTAGTTGAAGTGTTTAATTCTTTCAGTTGTTGGCTCTCTCTACAAGTTTCTAACCTTTTAATCTTCATCCATACGTGACTCTCTGTTGAGTTGTCCCACATCGGCCTTTGACATCCATATTGTGGTGTTTATAATGGTTTGGGTGCCTCAATCTTCTAAGCTAGCTTTTGGGGTTGAATTGGGCTCAAGTCTATTATTTCACATGGTATCAGAGCCAAGGTCATTGATGTTGGGGTCGCGCCCGCAGTTGTCTGCACTTCGTGGTGAGGGGGGCGTGTTGAGTTGTCCTACATCGGCCTTTGACACCCATATTGTGGTGTTTATAATGGCTTGGGTGCCTCAACCTTCTAAGCTATTTTTTGGGGTTGAATTGGGCTCAAGTCCATTATTTCACACTCTCCATCGACTATGTTAGATTTTCCCGATAAAAATTACCCAAAAAATTAATATATATTTAACAATGATGATTTTTAAAGGCTTGAGAAAATCTAGTGATCCTGGTGTGGTTATCCAGTTGGTTGAGAATTATGGTCAAAAAGATTAAGGGGGTCCAAGAAGATGTGATGGTGATAAAGTGAGAGATTAGAAAGGGATTAAGAAAGAATATTAAGAAAAAGCCTTCTATATATCTGGCAATTAGTGAAGGAACTATTGGGAACTAAGAATGAAGTTGGTTAAACTTAATCTGAATGATGGATTTGACCATTGAATTTGAGACATACTTATCAATAAAGTTGGTGTATAGTTGCATTGTGGTGAATCTCAAAATATGATGACTCGTGGCCTTTGGTTATCTTTTTGCATGCAACAAAGGAATTATATATTTGGACCATGCCACAATTAATTTTGATATAATCATTAATTGATTCCTCAATGTTGTACTTGTACTTAGAGTTGGTTAATAGGTCACGGTGATTAGGTTCGTATTTATGTTTAATTTAAATAGGTTTAAGATCCTTTAGCTTGAATTTAACACATTTGAAATTGTTTGTCGTTTACATTTTAAATGGATTGATCTTACTTGGATTCCTTTACGCATTTTAGTAAACGGTACGTAGATTCTTGTTACTCATTTATCTATTAACCAATTTTAAGGAAAAACAAGACTAACTTTTATGCGGAAACAGGAGGACCATTTATGTCGTTATCTATCCACAAACATTTTGAGTAGTTCATGGTGACTATTAGAGTCACCAGTGATTCATACCCTTAAAAACCTTAGCCCAGAGATGGTTTGATAGACATGCAGAGATAGAGAGACCTAGAGAAGGGAGGCTACAAATTATCATTATAATAGGTGTGTCAACCTAATTCAGCCTAATCTTATATACAACGACTGTTCCCTTAGATTAAACCCTATGGAGTATTAGGATCCAATAGGTGTGTGCTATATAAGGCCCAAATTTCAATACAATTAATTTTAGTTACGTTAAACAATAACTCAGCTATGGGATCTAAAGAGCGAATAACATACTATGCTTTTAACATTTTGCATAGTAAACTAAACGAGAGTTGTATATAAGGAAATACCTTAATTAACTCTTAAAGACACACATACTTAACTGCCGTGTTTTTATTCCGCGGTTGGCAAACTGCGGTGCCATAGCCTACCGCAGTTTGCCACAACCCACCACATTTTATCGCAAATCATTACTTTTCTCTCTTACAATTCCAATAATCTACCACAATTCCATCACACCTCACCACACTATTCCACAAAATACCACATAAAAGAACATGACCTAACCCTAATATCTGAAAATCTCATATAAAAATAGCAGAAACATTAACACTATTTTAAACATTAATTTGGGCTGGGATGTGAATGTGATGCTAACTAGAGTGGTCTACTAGGGTAGAAATGGTGAAAGTTAAAATATACTGAAGCAGCGTGTAAACTTGAGGAGGGACATCCTCATACAGTCATACTCATACATGGGCAGTTAATAAATATTGAGACTGTAAATATTAATATTAACAGCAATAAAGGAAAGAAAGTTGATTAATATGAATATGGATGGAGTAGCCGTTTAAAAGGAGTAGGTCGGCTTCTGTTGGATTGGAGGCACTCAGCCGCTGCAGTCTGCACACTCTACTCTGCCCCCCCTCTATCTCTCTCCCTCTTTTCTTCTTCCCTTTTTCTTTTCAATTCCTACTACTATAACTAACCAAATTAAGACCATGTTATTTTCTCCGGTGAAATTGTGGTAGATTATTGGTAAAGAGAATGTAAAAAATGGATGAGAAAGAAAATTAATGATTAGTGATAAAGTGTGGTGAGTTGTGGCAAACTGCGGTATGCTGTGATACCGCAGTTTGCCAATCGCAGAAAATAATAGGGTCTAAATGGACCATGACCTTTTTTTTAAAGTTAGATATAACTCTCCTAACTTATCATAATTTATTATAATTTATTTAAATTTATTCAAATCTAACACAACAACAACAACAACCTCCCATGTGACACGTTTGAGCGCGGTATGGGGGACCCTAATGTATGCAGCCTTATCCCATGGACAAAAGTTCATGGAGTGAATGATATCGACGGATCCGAAATAAAAACAGAGGCGAAACTTGTTAAAAGAAGAAAACACAAACCAGAGTGCTGCCAAATAACACAATTTCCCAAAAAAATATTCTCTTTAAAAACACAATTTCCCAAAAAAAATCATAATTTATCATAACTTATCTCAACTTATCCATCCAAATTTAAAAATAACTTAGCCAAAGAACATGGCCTATATAAATAAAATAAATTACATATTAATAATCCTTGCTTTAGCTACTTAACAATAGTACACGTCCTCATTTTCAACTTATATATATATATTTTTTGACGCTAAGGACTTGTTCTTTGGTTGGGTTATTTGGGTTTGGATGGATAAATTAGGATAAATTGGGATAAGTTATGATGTCTTTTTGGGAAATTATGTTATTAGAGTGAATACTTTTTTAGATAATTGCATAAGATTTGGATAAGTTATGATAAACTTGGATAGGTTTGAATAGATTGGTTAAACCTAACAAAATAACGGGGCCTAAATCTAATTTCATATTTTCATTTTGGGATTTTTTTTAAGTCTTAAATTTTAATTTTTTCCTTCCCATGAACAATTTGTGAAATATAATTACTAAAAATATTTATTTTTTGAGAACCGGAACAAATATTACAGTTGTTTAAGGAATAAAAAGGGGAAATTAGAAAAATAGGTAAAGTTCAGGCTCAGGTTCAGATCAGTATTAAGGCCGTGTTTTTTTCTGTGGTTGACAAACTGCGGTGCCACAGTCTACCGCAATTTGCCACAACCCACCGCATTTTACCGCAAATCATTACTTTTCTCTCTCCTCACCTTTCTCTCTCCTCACTTTTCTCCTCTACTTTTTACATTCTCTCTCCTCACCTACTCCACATACTAATAACCTACCACAATTCCACCACATCCCATCACACCATTCCGCAAAATACCGCATAAAAGAACACGACCTAAAGTTACGTAAAGTAAGTTTGGAAAATTGTAGATAATTTTTGGTGAGATTTAAGCATGTTCTTTTACATGGTTGGTTGCGGTGTAATAATTATGCGGTGCGATAAAATTTAAAAAAATGTGTTGAATTATGGTAAAAGTTGTGGTAGGTTAAGAAAGAAAACGTGAAAAGTAGATGAGAAAAGTAGGGAAAAAAAATGAAAAGATATATTGATAATGATTATAGTGTGATGTGGTGAAGTGTGATTGAAAATTAAAGAATGTGGTGCGGTATAGTACCGCACTACAACCTACCACATAAAAGAATGAGGCCTAAGTGAAAATGAGTAAAATTATGTCATGGCCTAAATAAAATCGGGTTCAGACATAAATTTCTCGTCCCAATATTGACTTTCATCAAATTTAACTATTCCAATTTACCCCAATCAAATTTTTTGCGTAACGCTATTATTACAGTAGGATAATGGTAAAATTTGCATTAAAAAGTTGTATTAATTTGATCAATTTTTTCATAAATAAATTTGTTAACCCATAAAAAGTACTGTAATAATTTTAGTTGGGCAGTCTGTCATTATTATTTCTTTGTTCCTGAGTTGCTCCTCATTTCTCTCCCCCTTTTCTCTCTCTTCATCTATCTTTCTCTCTCTGTGTGTTAGGAGTGTACAGTGAGAGATCAAGATCAAAATCTGGGGTCCAATTTCCCAGCACTCTTATTTATTTGCTTCCTTCTCTCATTTCATCTCCATATCCAATTCAATCTTCCCATTAAACAGAGAAAAAGAAAGCCTCTGCTGTGTGTTTCTTTCTTTCTTTCTTTCTTTTCTTTACTACTTACCCTGTTTTTCAATTCCTGCTCTCATTTATTCGTCACTTTCTGCCTTTCACTCTCGCTTATATTCCCCATATCCCCTTCATTCTCACTGCTTTTTCATTTCTCCCTCCATTTTCTTCTCTGATTATTAATTCTCTATCCATATTTATTTAATGCCCATTTAATTTCGGAATAATTGTTGCCTTGGGTAGTTGAGTACTCTTCTTCCTCAGCACAAAGCAGCAGCTTCTTCTTCCTTGTCTGAATTGTTGAATTATACAATCATTCATTTATTTTACTCTGTTTCTTTTTCTGTCCTCCCCTGTTTTTCTCGTGCTTTATAGCCATAACCAACGAGAAAAGCGAGCCAGCTGTGTGTATAAATTCGTGAGCCTTTTTCAGTTTCTGTAACCAACAACAAACAAACAAACAAACAAACAAACCCACCTTCTTCTTCTTTTCTGGGTTTCGGAAAATGGGAGAGCCGAAGATAGTAGAAGCAGCTGCCATGGTGAATCAAAGCGACGGTCATCAGATAATCAACGGCGGAGGTGAAGAGAGAGAAAACGGGGTGGAAGAAGAACACGATGGAAAGCTTAGCATGAAGAACTTCCTCTGGCATGGCGGCTCTGTTTATGACGCCTGGTTCAGCTGTGCTTCCAATCAGGTTTTAGTTTTCTCTTTTTTCTGAATGAGGGGTTTAAATTTGTGGGGTTTTTGAGGGGTTTATGGAGGTTAAAACTGATGAACAAACTGTGTGTATTCTGGGTAGGTGGCGCAAGTACTGTTGACGCTGCCATACTCATTCTCGCAGATGGGGATGTTATCGGGGGTGATACTGCAAATATTTTACGGGTTGATGGGGAGTTATACTGCGTATCTGATCAGTGTACTCTACGTTGAGTATCGTAGCAGGAAAGAAAAAGAAGGTGTCAGCTTCAAAAACCATGTCATCCAGGTCTTTTCTCTGATTCTCTCTAATTCTATCCTCTGTTTCTTTCTGTCCGTTTCTTCTTGTCTTTTGCTTCAATACAAATCTCTCCAGTCTTTACCCAGTAAGTAGTCTCACTAATCAGTAATTCTTTCATATGACTTGTATAGTTGTATGGTTTGTCCGCTTTGTCCGTTTTGAATAACCCGGGTCAACAAATACAAACCTTAGATTAGACTTTGGACCACGCTTATCTTTGGATTTATTTCCTCAATCTTATATTAATTGTCCATTGACATCATTAATTTCTAAACAAATACTATATTTTAGTATACAAAAATACTATTATTAGATTCCTAATAAAATATGATGTGAAGAATTCTTAGGCCTTGTTATCGAAAGTTATCAAAAATTACCGAAATCTACCCAAAAAAAATTAACATTTATTTATTAAACATTTTAGACTGCCATATTTTTAATACTTATCAAATGTTTTCTCATATCAAAAGTTACCAAAAATTATCAAAAATTATCAAAAATTACCAAAATTCAGCATTTACCATACCACAACTTACCTACCAAATTTACAGGCCGTTAGTCATACAAAGATACACTTTATCACATTTTACCACAATTAGTATTATATACGCTCACGTTTCATCAACACACTTTTTACAAGTTTCACTATATTATTTAACATTTAACCGCATTTTTTTCACAATTTCACCGCATGATCCACACCGCACCATTTCTCCATTTAACCAATCTTATAAAAAAACAGGCTTTAATATAGAAGGGAGGGAGTATACAAAAGTAATACTAGCACTGGTAGTGTACATTTTGATATATAACAAGTATGGACAGTTTTAATACGAGAATGTCTCCAATCAGCTGGGAAAGAATCGTAAACTAAAAATTGACTAGTCATGTAATGTATGTATAAAGAAAGATATACCCTATAGTTTGAGCTTTATAATTAGTGGACAATCTTCAAAATCTTTAAATCAGAAACTAGTGTTTTTTAGTAGGATTGGTTGGTGAGATTAGATTCTGATTTTGCATTGTGAATGGCAGTGGTTTGAGGTGTTGGATGGGCTGCTGGGGCCTTACTGGAAGGGCATTGGATTGGCTTTCAATTGCACATTTTTACTCTTTGGTTCTGTCATACAGCTCATAGCTTGTGCAAGGTATGTATTTTGTTTGGTAACCAATTCGCTGTTTGACTTTAGATGTTTGGATTAATTAATTGCAGGAAATGTGTATGGTAAACTAACTTTTTGTGCAAGGTATGTAATATGAAAAACCCGCTATCAAACACCTCAGATAGCTTTTTTCACCTTGGTGAAAATGGTAAAAAGGGTGACAATGTCCAAAAGGCTAAAAGTTACCCCAAAAAGTTGACAACCAAAACACGCCATGATCAAATTTTACTACCATTACTTTTGGAATAATATTGGATTTGGATATATATGGATAAATTAGAATAGAATCCTTTCTCTATTGGGTATAATCACTTTGAATATTGAGTAGTGATGGATGAGTATTTGATGCAGCAACATATATTACATAAATGATAGACTAGACAAGAGGACATGGACATACATATTTGGAGCATGTTGTGCTACAACTGTCTTCATACCATCTTTCCACAACTACAGAATTTGGTCTTTTCTTGGCCTTGGCATGACTACTTACACTGCTTGGTACCTAACCATTGCTGCCTTTCTTCATGGCCAGGTAATTATCTTAGGCTCCGTTCTTTTTTATAGTGCGGTTGGTTGCCATGTGGTAGAATGTGGAAAGTTGTGGTGGAAATAATGAAAGGTGTGTTGGTATAAAGCGAAGCTTTTAATTTTTTATATTAAAAGTGAAAAAGTTGTGAAAATAATGGAAGGTGCATGGGTTGGTATAAAGTGGAGATTTTGATTTTTTATTTAAAACGTTTTCAGTTTTAATAAAAATGAAAATGGAAAGTTATGACGAGTTGTGGTGGAAAATGAATATTTGCGGTGCGGCGTGGAACCGCAAACAAATAATCCTATTGCAATTAAAAAACGGGGGCTAAGAAATTCTTACTCAAAAATGATATTTGGATAATTAATATGGAAGGGAGGGAGTACATTTTTATCTGATTTTCGATATTTACCTACTTTTTCCAAACAAGGATACAAGTTTTCCCTTATTTTTGTTGTCAAATCCAAATTTCAACATCAAATTTTCCTATGGGCCCAAAATTAAATAACCCTACACCCAAGTTTTTTACAGCTTGATCAATCTTTGCAATAGTATATATTGAAAAACTAGTTGATTTATTTTGAGTAGAATATTATATTAGGACACCGACACTAATAAAATAAGTGAAGATGCCTCCCAATAAACTTTTATTTGCCGATTTAATTGGAATGAAAATTGTTAACAGGAGCCAGGAGTGGTTCACTCAGGTCCCAAAAAACTGGTGCTATACTTCACAGGAGCTACCAACATACTCTACACTTTTGGTGGCCATGCTGTCACTGTGTAAGTTAATACACCCTCCGTTCCATATTAATTGTCGTCTTTAGAAATTCTGTAGCCAAATTTTAAAAATTTTGACACATAAATTTCTCAATAAGTACAATGAGTTGCTATATAAAATTACCACCATTAGATTCGGAACGAAAATACTATCATAAAAATATAATATTACAATTGTTTATGACATATTATATAAGAAATTATTAATCAAAGAGTGACATTAGAGATCGTGAAAGTCAAAATGATGTCAGTTAATATGGAACTAAGGGAGTATTATCCAAAATCTCTCTCTTGTTTTTCACATGCATGCCCATGCTATTTTATTTTTGTTGTGTTTTGAATTTGAAGTGTTCAAAATCTGAATGACTTTTGCCTTTCTTTTTTGGTTAAGATATCTGGTATGGTGCCTGTGGTAGACACCATCATAGGGCATGGCTTTAGCTTTTTTGAAGTCAAATTTGTCTTTTTCCTTAATTACTACTCTAATTATAATGGATGATTGTTTTGTTTTATACTAATATTTATTTGTATGCATAATTCATGCTTCCAATTTTCTTTGGAAAGGTTTCATATTTGGGTAATTTTCAGTATGTTTTTGTGTCATTTTCAATGGGGTTAGAAAATAGTTAGTGGCTTTATACCTAACCAAAGACTAAAAGTGGTGCTTTAACAGGAAATTAGGTGAAGTTTGGCTTATCAAAATCTATTATTCCCTTTTTAAGGGATTTGGGATTGGGCAATCATTGTTTAGGATTAGATTTTATCCTTCTAGTAAAGTGTAATTGTTTGATTTCAGGACATTTAATATTTTTAGCTTATGCTTATTTTAGAATTTTGTTTAGACTTTACTAGAGATGAATTGGTCACCACTCACGAGTCACGAGAGATGTTAACATATTCATAAATAATATGTTTTTAATCACTTTAATTGAAGAGTGAATGGTAGTAGTATGACTCAGGCCCTGTTCTTTTGTGTATTTGGTAAAATGTAGAAATTGTGCAATTTGGTGAAATTATAACAAGTACGGTGAGGTGTAAAATGATATGGTAAAATTTGTAGAAAGTGTGGTTGATGTGTTAGGTGAGGAGAGAAAACGTGAAAAGTGAGGAGAGAGAAAAATGATGATTGTGGTAAAATGTACTGTAGTATGGTAAAGTGTAGAAGAATATTAATGGTGTTTTTGCTAGTTTCCTGGAAAATACTTTTTCGAGAAAGACTTTCCCTAGGGCCCTTTGGGAAAGAAAATGTTTAGTGAGTAACTTTCTCATCTATTTATAACAACTGAGCATGGGAAATTTTGTCTCTTTTCTCGGAAAGTTTAAAACAAGCGCTCTCTAAATGGTACGATGAGTTGTGGTACCGCACCGCACCGCACAAAAGAACAGAACATCAAGGTCAAGGTAAAAAAAAAAACCAAGTTGTAAAACAAATATTTAGTTTCCAATCAAACACAAAAGGCCAAATTATGTTGGGTACGAGAATTTCCAACTTTTGACACTAGCAAAAGTAAATCTTTTTCTTTCTTTACTTTCCCTCCTTTTTTTTTTCCTTTAAGGTACAAAGTTAAACTCACATCATATCATATGCTAAATTAAACTAGTCTTTTTCCTTGTGAAAAAAAGGAGGTAATTCATTGATTTTTTTTCCCCCAAAACTTTGTGTATGTTATGTGAATTGTGATGATACCTATTGGTCCATAATAACAATGATGCTTGGTGCTGTATTTGAGAACAATGCATAGTGTGATACATACTAGCATACTTGCCATAATTAATACTCAAGTGAAATCTATAAAGATGATTGATTTAACTTGTGGGTCCATGAATCTATTAATATTTTCTTTCATTGTGACCATAGTTATTAAAATCCCGATTAGGATCTACGATCCTACGATTTTATGATCCTAAATCCTCAATGTGATTCTATTATCTACATTCCGATCCACGATCCTATGTGGGTTAATTCCGGCCCTAACTACCCCATGAATTCGAGTTAGAATCCTGATTCTAACAACCTTAATTGTGACTCAAATTTGGACAGGGAAATAATGCATGCAATGTGGAAGCCCCAGAAATTCAAATACATATATCTGATAGCAACTCTGTATGTGTTCACCCTGACAATCCCATCAGCTTCAGCAGTGTACTGGGCTTTTGGAGATCAACTCTTGACACATTCCAATGCTTTCTCTCTTCTCCCTCGCAACGGTTTCCGGGATGCTGCTGTCATCTTGATGCTCATTCACCAGGTTAATTAATCACCTGCTTAGCTTGCTAATTCATTGTTTTATAATTAGATTATTGAGTAAAATCATTCTTGGATCCTAAGGAAAGTTCACATTTATTTGATTGTGACTAATTTCAAAGCCACACCTAATCAATAGGGCTCTTTTCAACATTGATGATGTTTGCTAGCTTTTTGCCCAATAAAAGTAAAGGTAGAGTTGTGGTTTAGGTGGATATAAATGAACTAGGGTCACCATTTTGAGCTTGAACCAAGTAAGGAATTTCGGTCCCAAATTGGGGTGGGCAATGGGCCAGGGCCCCATAGGGTCAAGAGGGTCGGGCCTTAAAAAATAAGGGTCGGGTCGGTGAAGGGTTGGGTCATTAATAAGTCGGCCCATTTCACAATGTTAAAGGGTCGGTGAATGGATCGGACCGGGTCGACCTACGATAACTCAAAATAAATAGTTTTTTCTATTATTTTAAATACTAACCTTATTTAAATATATTATTAATACTCCACATTAAATAATAATCAACATAATTACTATATAAACACAATTTTAACTTTAGGGTCAAACGGGCCATGTCAGCCCATGCTAAAAAGCCCTGACCCGACCCTACATGACTAATGTGTCGACCCTGACCCGGCCCGTTGCCCAACCCTAGTCCCAAAGCTCCCTAAGAGGGTTCAGATCGAAAGTTCAATCCACAGTAGATAATACAACAGGTAGACAACAATGGCAATAAACCAACAGCTAACAACGGCTCAAAACAAACAAATGACATCTCTGAGATACTAATATGAAGTTGGATGGATGCAATGAGACAGTCTTATACTAGAATTTGCGAGGTACTAATATGAAGTTGGATGGATGCAGTTTATAACGTTTGGATTTGCATGCACGCCGCTGTACTTTGTGTGGGAGAAGGTGGTGGGGGTGCATGACACTAAGAGCATATGCTTGAGGGCAGTGGCGAGGTTGCCGGTGGTCATACCCATTTGGTTTCTAGCAATTATCTTCCCGTTCTTCGGACCCATAAACTCCGCAGTTGGGGCCTTACTAGTCAGCTTCACCGTCTACATCATCCCCACCCTTGCCCACATGCTCACCTACAGAACACCCCAGGCCCGCAAGGTGCGTAAATTCATCTATTTTTCTTGTTGCCGTGTGAACGTGTGGTCATGGGTTCAAGTTCTGAAAGCAGTCTCTTGTAGAAATGCAAGATATAGTTTACCTGTATGAAACTTTGTGTGGGACCCTTCCGTGGACCCCTATTTGCGGGGATATTTTGTGCATCGGGCTGTCCTTTATAAATGTAAAAATAGAGGGCTTAGGAATAAATAGACCAGATTTGATTTCATACCGAAATGAAAGGACCTTGTGTACGCAGGTTTGTTATTTTCATATATGGTAAAAGATGAGATTGATTTCAAAGGTGGGAGTATGTTGGTCTAGGCTATTTATGATTTGGGCCAAAGTATAGATCATAATTTGATTGAAAAAGACTCCTAATTTTGTATAGTAAATGCCTAATTAATTAGCACTGTGGGTCCAATATAGTCAGGCGGGAATTAACCAATCAGGGTCCTTCTTTCGTAGATTTGATTCTTGGTCTATGCTGCCTTTGTCAATGTGAGTGTAACCTAAACCTGAAATTTCGTCCTCTCAAATTGCATTATCAATAGGTTTGGTGATGACTAAGATACGACTCCCATCAAAAACAAATATTCCATATTAGGATTAGTTTTCCCTGTTCATGATTTTTTTAGATCCTCACGATAATAAAGTTGTATGAAAAAAAAATATGTGGTGAATCATATTGAAAGAATTTCAAGGGATTAAAGAATTGGAAAACAACACTAAAAAGCTTCTTAGTCAATTTTGTCAAGTTGTATCCAATAAGTGCTCTACCGTGCTCCTTCTGTTCCATATTAATTGTTGTTTAGTTGACTGTCATGTTTTCCGATGTCGCTTTGATAATTTTTTAATATAATATTTCATTAACAGCTGCAATATTATACTCGGGCTAGTTTTATCCGTTAATGCCAAAACAAAAAATGTAATAGTGGGTCCAATATATCTTGCCATTTGATTTATGGGTTTTTGCTGTAATGACAATCGAAAAAAATGGGAAAAAAATGCAGAATGCTGCAGAGAAGCCGCCGTTGTTCCTCCCGAGCTGGACGGGGATGTACGTAGTGAATGCGTTTGTGGTGGTATGGGTGTTGGTGGTCGGGTTTGGGTTCGGAGGGTGGGCGAGCATGGCTAACTTCATAAAGCAGGTGAACACATTCGGGCTGTTTGCTAAGTGCTACCAGTGCAAACCACCCCCAGCACCAGCTCCCCATCACTGAAGAACTATGTCCCAAGTTGTCAACACTCAACACAGACAGACATACTCTCAATATTGCAGGATTCATATTTGCCCCCACATTATTAATTACTAATATTGTTTTCGATCATTACATAGTCTTGTATTTGTGCTCAAAATTTACTGTTAATTTAGTGCATTTGTGTGTTTGTGTTTTGGATATGTAGTTTGTCCCTAGGGGAAAAATTAAACAAGGGTTTGAGGGTTTTATGAGTACATAAAAGTGTTTAGGTCGTTCTGGATGTGAGTGTGGGAAATTAATGAGTCGTGACTTATGAGTGTCATTTGGATTGTATTTGACTCTTTTATGCAATATTGGAGGTTAGAAATTTTGCTTACATATGTACCTTCAGTATTCACTAAAAACGTGTTTGCTTTTTCTTTATTTTATCTAATTCTATGGGTGACATATAATTCAGGTTGGATTCTTGTTTAAGTTGTGCTATATTGATTCTCATTTCTCAACAACTATTTGATGAGGAAGTTAATAAAAGATCTTCTAAATAGTAAATACTGTCTGATACTTTTTACATAAGGTGAACTGTGCAATGACTTGCATTTTCTTATGAATGGTGAGCAAATTAGTAGATTCGCCAATAAATTAGATTGAACATGATACTTAAGAAGTGTCTTATTGCAAGACTCATCATTTTCATCGTGATAAATATTAAACATGAATTGAGCGATGATATGAGTCTTACTCTAAGATACCTTTTAAATATTTTATCCTTCACTAAATTAATATTTTTAAAATCTCTTTTGACACTAAGCTTTTTATAGTACGTATTAATTATCAATTATAAGAATTTTTAGATGCATTGACTATATCAATAAGCACAATGATACTTAAAAAGTGGGGACAAATTTATCCATTGGACATATTTTAAGCATCTTTTTGGAATATAGAAAATAATAGATCAAAGTATAACATTATGTAATTTCTATATGATATTATAATTATACGCTTAAAAACTGTCTTATATCAAAATTCATATAATTTTCGATACAAATTATCAACCTTACCTTTTATACAGTATTGTATCAAGTAAATGCTTGGATATTACAGTTTGCATGCGTGCATAGTTGCGTAGCTTTCATTATTTTGACTTAGCTTTTTCTCTTTAAGAAGGCCACTTAAGAGGTGATAAAAAAAGTTAATTACTTATCATATCGATGAAGACAATTGTAACGTGTAGCAATATGTGGTCAAATGGCACACATCAAACGTGTTGCTATATATGTAACTTTGTCATAGTGCTTTCCATCTCATGCTTATGCAATTATCTCCTAATGGAGATTTTATAGTAGTAACGTCAAAAGGCTCCAATAATATTATGATTTTTTGGTCGGTTAATCTTCTTTCAGGTAATATCTATCCAAAAGAAATAAGGATTTCAATATATTTTAGCAGTGGGTGATGGCAAAACTTTGGAATTAGGAAACGGTTTAGGTTTGGAAATTTTGTCCGAATGTGTAAATTGTCCGAATCCGATTTTTTTGTCACCAAATAAGCCTAAATCTATAGAACTGGAACTAGGGTATAATTAGTATAGGTGGGAGCATGAAACCTACAACCCACAAACTAAAGTGCAACTGGATCTCTTTGGAGCTTGGACAAGGGCCAAGAAGATCAACATTTCTGCCTCTGTCAATCTTTACCACTTCCTGTTCTTTTATACGGTTGGCTGCGGTATGGCGCGGTGTGGTGTGATGGAATTGTGGTGGATTGTGGTAAGTTGTGGTGGGTTTTGTTTTTAATAATTTGAAAAAGTTGATTGTGGTGGGTTGTGGCAAATAGCGGTGTGTTGTGGCACCGCAACCAGTCAGCCGCATAAAAGAACAGGGCCTGCCGATCATATTTTCCTCTCAAATTTCAAGGAAAATGTTTTTTGTTAAACCCTATCAAATTTATCATAATATTTTCCCTCTAACTCTCTATCTTCCAAACTTTTCAAGCCAAATCAAGAGAAGTAAGTTTAATTTCATTTTTTCCACCTATCCATCTCATTTTCGAATAACCGAACGGATCTGAAAATGTGAATACCTACACGGCTACATACAGTTATTCTTCCAAAAAATGACTTGGAAGTACCCTAACTTTTAAAGAAACAATTTTTTGGCACCCTAACTTTTCAAAACTAATTTTGGGGTACCCTAACTTTTAGGATTAGAAATTACTAGGTGAATTTCCAACGAAACTCCGATTGATTCAAATCATTTTCGTCCACAAAAAGAAAGGGCATTTTCATCCACAAAAACATTTAATCAATTTCCCGCCTAAAACTCACCGTTGAATTCAAATAATTGGCCGAAAATTCACCTAATTATTTCTAATTCTAAAAGTTAGATTCTAAAATTAGTTTTAAAATCGCATCTAAAAACATTTCACCAAAAGTTAGGGTACCCCTAAGTAATTTTTTGTTATTCTTCTATTCTACATCTTAACATTAGTACTGCATCTTCTGCATGGGCTTATTTCTGTATGTATGAACTAGTATTTCAATCCAGTTGCCCTAACAAATCTGCTATCTCTTGCTCCACAGATATGCTCCCTCTTCTTCATAAATGTTATTTGGCCAACTAAGATCCCTATCTGAAATCAACATCTGACCGACCCGCGTAATTCTGTGCAAATTGATGCACTACTTTACCATCTGACATGACAATTCTCCTGATATATATTCTTGATGGAGACATTCTGTTGTCATGAAAAGGAGTGGTTCCGGGTTGAAGCTTGTTATTCTGTGGCTACTTTGATCTCTAACAACTTTTAAGGATCAAAGTATGATTGATGTATGATGTATCACCGAGCATATAAGATATTTCAGATATTCAGCTGATATAACTTCACACGAATCCACAGTAAAGGCGTGCACGCTTGAGGTCCTACACCATCTATGCCTGGTTCTTGTACTAGGAATCTTATCTTTACGAATTCATCAAAGTTATCAAGACTTCCATGAGGAAGAATTCCCCCATAAAGTTTACTCGTTCTAATCAAAACATCATTGTCGTACATTGTAATCACAGGATGGCAACAAATGCAAGAAATCAGAGAGTGCAGAACTGTAGATATGATCTTAACATGATTGTCTAGTCCTACAGATTTTTATAATAGCTGATATTATCAGCTGGTGTTTGGCTTATATTATAGGATGTCTTACTCACACCTAACATTAATTATGAGCAGGTGGGCTGTTCCGAAAACTACCCACGAGAAAAAAGAATGAAAATCGACATTATATCCTCAAGAAATGGTCATCCTTCCTAACCCAACCTGGAGCCAGCAGTTGGAAACTAACAACTCCCCCAGATGATAATTCTCACAACCAGGTTTTCTTTCACGCGATCGTATTCCATTCCTCGTGTCCTCGTCTCATGACTCAAATTGGCTCCTATAAGCAATACGCTCTCACTAGTCACTACAAATGACTAAGCAAAGAGTGACACTCGGATTCTTGCACATAATTGACCACCGACAGTTGGCTATGGCTCTGTACCCATAAAACAACGCCCAAGATCAAAATTGACTAGGGTGTATGTGTATGGTTTTGGATACACATAACCCTCCCCCTCAATTGAACCCGAAAGGGGTTGTTTCTATTGGAGTCAAATGCTAAATGTCAAAGATGGATTAGGTTGGACAACCATAAGGGCCAAATGACTGCATGCTATCATATAGACATGATACTGGTATCTCATAAGAAGCCTGGAAGTCCTTGAATCATAATGGGAATTGTTATCATTCAAAAACCAAAACCAATACTCCAAAATCACGCCTAGGCCAGGTACAGAGGGGTTGGATGTCGCAGCCTTACCCCTAAACTTTGCAATTTATATAGACTAGTTCTAATTGACCCAAGATTTAGAAATTGTTCGCTACCTAACTACTCCATGGAAAAGAAGCAAAGGAGGTTATTACTTTATTCCATTCGAATAATGTAAAACAAAATTGCTAGATTGCAACAATATGGTCATGTGAGTCTCAATGCACAAAGCATCCTTCCATTTTCGTACAGTTTTAATCAACATTCCACTGCAACTCAGGGAGATATTCACAAGAATCCCCCAAGTATCACACAGTTTCAACATTATTGCACTAATTCAAAGTTGAAATAGTTTCCAAATCAAGTCAAGCTCACGGTAATCTCAAATTTCATCCACTGAAGCAGTTAATTATGTGACAATTCACTACAATCAACAATACACTGATCGATATAGCTCAAATTTAGTTTAAGAAAGCTTAATCCCCCCACCTTCCAGTTCCAAATTCTCATGCCAAACTCGATATTCCCAAATTGATATCAACATAACCTAAAAACAACTACAAATCCCCCAAATTAGCATTGTAAACACACATAACATAACCAGTTAACTTATCAATCCCTTCTCCATTCAGAATTAAAATTTGAAGCACAAATTCCATACTATACAAGAAACACAAAAAGATTCAACAAAACACACAACCACACCTTCATCTCAATCCTCAATCCCACCCGTGACAAAACCAAAATCAAATTAGGGCAAAAGCGTAATCAAATTCACCTGAATCCAGCCGCTCATTCACTCCTTACTATCATAATCAACGATCTCCCGATCCGTAACAGAGCGAGAGCACTGCACAATCGATCTTCCAATAGAATTGATCCAATCCTCCTTATCCTTCTCAGAATCAGCGATGAAATACATGGTATCATTCCTGGTAGACAACTCGAACGCGAACTGTCGATTGAGAACATCCTCGGCGCCTTTGACGGTGAGGCAGGAGGAGACTGGGATGACTCCGCGGGGTTTGGATGAACGAGTCACCGCCGATTCCTTGAACCAGAAGAGCTTCCCTTGCTTGAGGACGAACCATCGCCGCCGCCATGTCTTGATGTACTCGCCTTGCTTGGTAAGCCACCCGGAACGCTCCGGCTGAGACCAGAACTCAACGCCGTCGTACTCCGGCGAGGATGAGGCGGAGGAGCCGACGTCGGCGCCGGTCACTCGGCTGAGGGCTGCTCGCCATAGGCTCGCCATTGATGGAAAGAGAGAGAGTAGAGGGGGAGGGGGAGGATGAGGGAGGGATTAGATTCGTGTCAGCAGATTGTTGATTTTGAGGAAAAGGGATTTGTTTGTTATGGATAGGTCCGAATGTGACACATAACATATTGTTTGTTTTTTCATTTTTTTTTAATCAAAGTCCTTGGTATTACTAACTCCGTTTTTATTTATCCGTCACTTTGAAAATTGTGTTAAAAATTTTGACCATTAATATCTTAATTTGTATAATGATTCATCATACAAAATTGATGTCGTTAGATTTGTAATAAAATATACTATTAAAAAAGTATAATATTATAAATTTTTATAAAAATTTTATGTTAGAAATTATTGATTAAAGATTGACACTGAAAACTGTAAATAATATAAAAAAGAACGGAGGGAGTATTTTTTATGTGAATTATTATTATTACTACCTCTATTCGACTTTTCCATATTATTTGTTCTCCTTAAAAAATTATATAATCATCATATATACAATGATTTGATAAAATTGCTATAGTTGAATTTGTATGAAAAATACTATATTAAAAGTATAATATTGACAATTATTTACAAAATATTATATAGAAAATTATTAATTAAGGAGTGAGATTGGACACTGTGACAATCAATAAATGGATAAATATGAATATTCATATTAAGATTAAACTAGTGCCGAGTCTATTGTTCCTACACATACATATAAGCCAGAAAACTGAATGAATCTCGATTTGTACTGTTGATAAAGTAAGAAAACTCAACTTTCAGGCCCTGTTCTTTTCTGCAGTATGATGCGGTATGGTGTGGTGAAATTGTGGCGGGTTATGGTGTAATTGTGGCGGATTATTAATATGTTGTGATGAGTTTTTTGTATATATATATAAATATTGTATTGTTAATTGTGAAAAAGTAATTTGTGGTCGTGGTGAATTGTGGTAGAATGGTATTTTGGCCCTGTTCTTTTCTGCGGTATTTTACGGTATGGTGTGGTGGAATTGTAGTGGGTGTGGTGGAATTATGATAGATTATTGATATGTGGGATAGGTGAGGAGAGAAAATGTAAAAGTAGAGAAGAAAAGTGAGGAGAGAGAAAAATAATGATTTGTGGTAAAATGTGGTAAGTTGTGTCAAACTGCGGTATGCTGTGGTACCGCAGTTTGCCAACCGCAGAAAAGAACAGGGCCTTTGTGGTGAGTTGTGGCAAACTGCGGTAGATTGTGGCACCGCAGTTTGTCAACCGCAAAAAAGAACATAGCCTCAATCTTTCATGTTGTAAATACTTGTTCTTCCGGAATAATAACTCAAACTAATATCCTTAAACCTGACTTATTAATTATTACGCCACGCTTCACCTAAGGAACTAATGGAGAAGAGTGTAATTTTTCCCTCCTGTATTTTTTATTATTGTTTCCTTGTCTTTGTGAACTTGAACCATTTTCCCCCTATAATTATTAACTAGTTGAGAAGCTTTTTTTGTCCCCCTCATATAATTCATGAGAGTGTAACATAATCATAAACATAATCTAAAAATAAGATAAGGCAATCCTCCCATAGTGAGTTTTATGTTGTAGTGGTATTGTGTTTTCTAAGGCCCTATTCTTTTAGCCATATAAAAGAACAGGGTCTTAATCTGCTTGATTTTAAGAATAATGTGTTTTTCTAGAAAGTGGTCTTGTTCAAATTCCACAATTCACATTTCATCTCTAGAATGTAAATGGTACGATGAGTCGATAACATTAAAATTAGTACTTTCATGAGTTGAATATATATTATACGTACCCTACAACTATTTGTTATTTGACATGTTGAAGAATTCAAATTCATAATCAGGATTCGTATGTTGGATAGCAAGGTCGAAGTCATATCCTCGCCTCTCAGGAACAAATATCGAAGTCTAGTAGCTGCTTCTACAAAACACACATCAAATGCATCCAGTATAGTGCAATCAAAGACAAAACGATTCAACTAGCTACTTCTTCAAACTACACCAAATTCCAAGCTGAATCAGTGAACTTCATAGTTAGGTTAATAACAATAATAATACATCAGTAACTGTTGACAAGACGTCAAAACCAGCTACATATGTTCTTCTAACAACAACAGCCTGCCTCGCTAATAATCTAAAACTCAAATTTCCGAGATGTTTTGACAATTTTACACACGTCAGAACAGACACAGGTCAGACTCTAACTGCTCAAGGTGACGAGTTTATTTCCAAATTCGGAATTCCCCAGGCTAACCAAGACAATCCACGCACGAATAAGGGAAATTCATGCATTTTGGAAGATAATGGAAAGGAAAAAAACGGGTCACCTGCCATGCACACTGATAGGGGAAGTCGGAACACAGCGTATACTGGCAATTTCATCTTCCAATTCGCTGCCATGGCAATCGATCGCAACAACGTGATTGCTAAAACTGAGGTCAGAACTGGCGTTGCTGCTGGTGGCAAGGGGAGAATCAGAAACACTGGCAGTCCTGCTTCCCCCAACCCCCGATCTCACACTGTACATCGATGATGCTGGGATTTTCGTCATCAGTGGCCGTAAGTTGCCAGGGATGGTCCGTCTTATGTCCTACATCACATTAACCAAATATTGTCACCCATGACTATTTCGAAACGATGATAGTATCGCTTTGGGTGATTATGAAGAGAATTGTATTCTAGATGTCCAAAAACAAATATCAAATGCCAACAATACTAAAGAAAACCATAGGATACATGTAATCTTGCATGACATAATGACATTCACCAAATATTGTCACCCAACTCAGTGGCAGTGCACTGTAGTTCAAGAGTAGTTTCACAATTTGGTTTACTGTGGCACAATTTTTAAGTTCGACTTGCCACAATCTTAAGGGCTAAAGCACGGTGCAGTACGATCCAATATTCCAAACATTAATGGTCAAAATTTCCAAAAGTTGACTTCACTTGGCCCATAACGATTAACGACAAATATTATTAAAGGAACAGAGGCGGTATACCACAATCTTGGATCTATAGACCTTACAATATCCTCCCCCGTCCCCTCACTTATTCATTAATTTGCTCCCCTAAATCTTCCTTGTGAGCTAACCATGTAATGCATTCTGGTGATTATGGACAAGTGTCATGTACACATCTAACACACTCGTAGTCAAAGAAACTGATGAATGTCACAGGAAAAGAGACAAAGGTAAATGCAAACCAATGGGAGAAGAAATGAAGCACCTACCATATGACGTATAGCCATATCCAAAGACTTTTTAGAAAGTGACCGTCCAAAGCCAGAGCTATCTGGAGACGAGGCCGATTTTCCAGATAAGCTGGGGGAATGTTTGTCATCCTGCCTAGGTGGTCCCAACTTCCGCATGTTAACCACTCTCTCGACCATCTTGTTGCCTATAACGACAGGGCTTACATCATCTCTGACTTTGGAATGCCCCCGATTCACTGCAGGCACCGAGCTTCCACTAGAGTGACCATTTGAAGCACGAACTCTAGAAGGAGAACACGACTGGCGCCTATGTTTTCCATTACTGACTGGCTCAATGGAAGCCGATCTTATGGAGGGGGCTGTGGGTCTGCCCCTTGTAGCTGAAAGTGGCCTATCCGGGAGGGTTGTCCTAAGATTTGGCGGAGCATCTAAAGAGAAACCAGGCATCTCGGATGGATTCCATGGCCTAGATCTGACGGTTGGGGATGCACCCCGTGAAGGTGCGAGATTCTTTGATGGTGCTGTCCCTGACTTACTACTGACTGAAGAAGAGGACCTGTTCAGAGTTGCAGCAGCAGCTGCTACACTTGATGGCACTGAAGGTCGACGAGTTGGTGTGGATGACCTTGATGTTGGTCGAGATGCTGGCGCAGAAGGCCGGGACGCTGGCCCAGTTGATCGGGATGCTGGAACTGCAGGCCGGGATGTTGGGGTTGAAGATCGTGCAGATGATTTTGTTGGGGTTGAAGATCTTGCAGCGGATCTTGATGGAGTGGAAGATCTGGACGGTCCATTTGATGGGGCAGAAGGTCTGGCAGTTGTCCTCGATGGGGTTGAGGACCTTGAAGGAACAGCAGACCTCGAAGACACTGTAGAAGTTGTGGACCGAGTTGATGTCAACGAACTTGCAGGCTTGGATGATGCCGTGTGAACTGCAGACCGGGCAGAAGACAATGTGGCTCGAGATGTTGGTGTTGATGGCCTTGAAGACTTGGAAGATGTCAAAGTAGAACGACCAGTTGGTGTTACAGGTCTGGATCCAGAGCCCCCTGGTGTCACAGGTCTGGATCCTGGACCGCCTGATGATGTAGGCCTACGCATGCCTGAACCAGAAGAGGTTAGCCCAGCTGATGCAGAGGGTTTCTTCGGGACCAAGCTGCTTTTCACTGTAGTCTCTGTCTGGGAATTTGCTAACTGCAGCAATAGTTGAAAAGATGATTTGTTAGCACATCTGATATCAGCGGAAAGCATTATCCAGCATAAGTACACAGTTCTGAAAACATCACAGATTTCAATTCTTTCTCCCCTTTCCTCCCCAAATATGTAACCCCCCCCCCCCCTGAAAGTAATCACGACACAGTTATTTATAATAACAACTTTTAAGACTCAACACCAACAAACAAGACTAGGGAAGCAATCATCTTACAGCTTATCCAAAAAAAAAACTTTCATTTTTGCCTAATAATAGCGACATTAAGATATTGAATATTTGTCTCAGGTTGGATGCTAGACATTCCAAATCCACCAAAAACAAAAAAAGCAAAGCTTTTGAAGAATAGCTGTGTGCCTACAGCCCTCGTTTGGATATGTATAGGAGGCTCACAGCATTGTCTACGAAACATTGGTTAGGACATGTAAAGTACCCAGACATCAAGTTAGGCATATGGAGAGTATTCTCTGAAAACCAAGGCAAAACTTTAAATTTACTTCCTTTAGGTTCCAGATGAAAAGAAAATGATTGAGAAATATAAACTTTTCCTCCATGGGGAAGAAAACAATTTCTGATGAACAGAGGAAGAACATGGTTGGAGAAACTGAAGAAACTACCCACTACACAAAGAAGATACAAGATAGCAGGAATACTAGCACACTATCATCATTACAACTGGCAGTACAGAGCCCTCCAAAGCTATGAGCAATGTGTCACATTACAAGTCTTAGATTATAAAAATATTTGATGCCACAATTCTACATCGCAAGTAAACTATCATGTTTCTTACTCTGGATTTCAGTACAGTTGGTTGAGGTTTCGGAGCTTCTGCATCATTCATGTAAGATTTTCTTGATTCCATCTCCAACGAAGGGAAGAGAGGGGTGCCAGGAGGTGTAAGAAGCCTGAAAAACAGAGAACATCTGTAAGAAAGCATTCAGAAACAAGAATGTCAGCTCCATTATAAAAATGATACGTGATGCGGGATCTGACAGCAGAAATTAGAAAGAATGCTACAGTCTTGAGCCTCTTGGCTCATCAGTGATTAAAGCATAAAGCAACTTAGAACCCAACAAGACCAAAACCAGCGGGCAGATTCTGTCTTCCACCAGCACAAACTCCCAGATATCTCGCAGCTAAAGAATCCTAATGTTTGCTCTCAGCTTCTCAGAGCTAACCTAAAGAAGCCAGTTGTAGAAAGAATCCAAAGTTCTCCCCATTTCATTTTGAAGAATTGGAACTGGAATGCCAGACATAAAGGTCCAGTGGGCACAGCTCATCAGCTTTCAACAGATGAGTCGAACTTTAAGGTGGGAAGTTACCATATAAACCTTACTTACAAGCGGTTAATAAAGCTCCCTTTAAGAATTGCCATGACCAGGCTTTCAGTGGAAGGGCTGCTATTCTTTTAGATGTAGAAGGAAGTTAAAGATTCTCAAGGAGAAGCAGAAGGGGTGCAAGATCGAGATGTTTCATTATGTGAGCAATGAGAAGGAGACATTGGTCTTATTGATGAGATGGATTAGAGCACATGTGAGTGTGTGACTAACTATTTATTCAGTAGACAATGGATTGACCAGAATGATCCGGAATGATATTTCCCATATCCCAGAGCATAAGACTAACTAACAAGGCAGATTCGGTTTTCTATCACCGCAAAATCCTAGATATTTCACAGGCTCACAGCCAAGAATCCTCATGTTTGCTTTCAGGCCTCAACTCTTTGGAGTTCACCAAAAGAAGTTGGTTGTAGCTAGAATCCAATGTTCTCCAGAGTTCTTCCCATTTCACATGAAAGGTATTGGAACTACAACAACAACAACAACAACAACAACAAGAAAAGCTCCCAATATCGGCCTCGCTTACACAAGGTTTGGGGAGAACCAGATGTAGGCAACCTTACTTCAACAAACATGACTGTGGTCTGAGACCAATCTCAATACACCCACAAAGAAAAACATTTTGAACAAACAATTTGGATTCAAAATTTAACATATTAATGAATAATAAGTAAATAAATACTATATAAAACCCTTCAGAAATACCTGTATATAACTACAATAAATAAATAATACAAAGATCGTAAACAATAAAAAATGCATATAGATAGATAAATAAATAAATAAAAACTACTATCAAACCAAACGAATAGATAAACAAAAACATAAATAATACAATCAAATCTAATTTTATCATTACAACAACTGCGTGCCCCATGTAGCAATGTTGGTCTAACGTCCATACCATACAGTACACTCTGCCTTTAATTCTATCTGGTATCTTCTAATAGAACCCCAGACACATGGTTCCATTTTTGCCACCCAACCCTGATTTGTAGTTAGTATAGTCACTGACATCCCTTCTATCTTGGGCATAAAAGGTATTGGAACTAAGCTACTGGAAATAACACCCTAATGTGCTACGAAAGAGCTGACCTTCTACAGTATGAATTTAACTTACAATGGACAATTATCAAATAAACATTCCCTAGCAGCTCCCACTAATGAAAGAATGGCCATGGCCCCTAACTAGACTATCGATGGACAACTCCCATTCTTTTAGATCTAGAAGGGAGTTAAGATTGTCCACCAAAAACAAATACAAGAAGAAGAAAGAAAGAAGATGGAGGAGGTGAAAGATGGGGGTGTTTGATTATGTGAACAGTGAGAAGACGAGTTTGTGGGCTATTGGCAATAGATTGCTCACAGAATGCTCTAAATTGAGATAGGTTCCGAGAAAAATATAGAACATAAGTAGCAGTGCAAGGAGACAGTTCCAAGATCTTCCAACATAAGCAAACAGTCAAAAGAGGTCATATTAAAGGAGTTAGAATGAAGAGGTGTGCATGCAAGGTGATACGTGTTATCATAGGCGTCTTTTTACAGAGTCTGTATGGAGAATTGCAGAAGGATTAATTACAAATCCAGCTTCTAGTTGGAAAAAAAAGTATGGACAAAGAGCAATAGACCAGTAGCAGGATGCATATTATATAGAAAGACGGTGAAATACAGATTTCAATTTCAAGTATAAAAACGCACCCCCACAACATACATTTATGATAGGTTACAATCAATTTTTGAGAGATCAACATCCTAGTATGCAGTTGATACAGGTGTTTTAATAAGGAACTTATAGAGCCAATCTTTGACAAGGAGAGCGAGACAATCACAGAAGCTTTAATGTTCTGCTGCTGCTACTGTTTCTGCCAGAAGACTTCAGATGTCATCAACAATGATCTAATGAAGATTTTGACAGATCAATATGGATGCTTGGAAGAAGCATAACGCCATGCAGTACTTAGTGTATAGTACAAGAAGGAAAGTTGATATCTTTTTTACCAAACACATATTCTGCACCATTTTCTGAGAGGTGCCAAATAATATGTTTTGATGGTTAAATCTTGTACAAAGTACTAACTTACTGCAGCATCATGAGCCACTATAGTAGCAAGGGAGGAGCAGCCCAAGTGTGCACATTACACACCATAAGTAACTCTAAAGCTAGGACATTGAGATATCAAGGAGTCCAGACATGATCCCCTATATTTATGCTCTGAGGTTCATAGCTACAGACCTACGGCAATTGAATGCCCACCTATCTTGCTAGCTTCAACTCTAAAATTTTATAAGTTTTCTTAAAATGATATTTTCAGGGATTCATTAAATATGTGGTGACCTGTCTAATTCAGCAAAGGAAAGGTGTAAGGGCAAAGGTGGGAGGTCAGATAAAGGTCGATTTATCAAATTCATCTATAACATAGTTTAGCGTGACCAATGCTTGCACAAAATAGCCCACTCGCCATCGAGAAGAGTCTAACAAAATTTATGAATATCATTCCCTCAACAAATGAGGCTATAGAACAATATTGAAAACAACCCGTACATTCACCATCCAGATGCTGTCCATTAATCGTGAGAATATCTAAAAAGCAAAATGCAAAAGGGTGGGGCTAGAGGTCAAATCATCACTAGAGTTCTCGAAATCGTACATACAAAAAGAAATGAAAGTACAAGTACAACATAATGCATCCCTCCATTCAATGGTAAATGTTAGCATTCTACTGTTACATTCAATTAGCCATATAGTTTAGCACGATGCACGAAAGAGTAAATCTGGAACATATTTTGTAGCATTCCAGAAATACCTTGAGACAACATAGAGCAACTATGCATGAATCCATAGCTAGAACTTGTAGCAATAGGTGACAAACAGCCACAATGGTATCATACTAAGGACTATGAAACCAGGAAATCATTCAATATGGAGAATATACCATTACTTTTTTTCTCCTTACTTTAATCTATCCTGGTCTCAAAAAAATCATACTCTTTCTCTCATGGACAACATCAACTAAGCATCAGTAACCAAAAGGTAGAATTTATGCGGTGTCTAAGTGATAACTTTACCAGTCATAGTCATTCTTTTCGTTTTCAGCATTCAGAAAATCATCAGCACCCGGTTTCTTCGCTGGCATGGTGGATGGAATGTCAAAAAGAGGCGAACTTCCCGGTTGTGATACTGCAGATTACCACAAATTGTTACATACTATCATTTTTGTAGAATCAAGTGAATCAAGCAAACTACAGAGGAAAACACTCACTCTAAATCTACAAACAAAATTTCTGGGACCAAAAAGAAAAATCATATTTATCCTCTCCAAAACAACGGCTGGACTATGAACAAGAACTATAGAAAAAAGAGAAAAAAAAAACAACAGAATCAAATCAAACGAACGAAGTACCTAAAGTTTCATTGAACTCGTCCGAATCGTGAAGAAACAGAAGATCAGTCTTCTCCTTCTCACGCTTCCGCATTTCAAGAAACAAAGCGAGTTCCTCATCTCTCTCTTTCATGGACGGCATCCTCGACCTTATCGACGGCATTAGGGAGCTGCGATTCATAGCACAACGCCTTCAAAACCCTAAACCTCAACCAGCGTCGACAGCAAAACAGAAAAACCTAATTTCTCATCAATCTCGAACAAAAACACGAGACACACAACATGACAAACAATAACCTCACTTCACCAGAACCAATATCACCAACGAGAGAGCTTCTCCGGAGCTCAAAAGGCGGAAATGCGAATTCAAATCAGCTCAAAAACGAGTGAATGATTCGCCACTGAACAGCTGCGTGTGCAATGAATGGGTTGTCAGTGAAGAAGTATGTGAAATGATGAATGGGATTTGAAAAGTTTGAATTTGAATGCTCAAACTCTTGAATTTGAATGAAACACCATTGAAGAGAGAGACAGAGAGAGAGAGATTTGAAGAAGAGAGAGAGAGAGAGTGGCAGGAGACGGTAATAAAGTTTGAAATGGAGGGGATAAAATGCGGGAGGAGGAAGGAAGGAGGGAGGGATTGTTTGGATTTTAATCCAAGGAAGAGAGAGATGGGGGGAAAATTTGGTGAGAATTTTTTTTTCGGTTAAATTTTGGAAAGGATGGGGGTAAGTTTGGTGAGAAAATGGATAGAAATAAAAAGGGACAGCTAAGTTAATGTGTCGCTTGTTGTCAAGGAGTTGTGTCTTTTACTCCATTTGGTTTCAAATTTTTGACTCCCATGTTCTCCGTCCAGTATGTCCCGACGTTGTGTGTCCCACCCTCCCCTTCCCACGAAAATACTAAATTATCTAATTTTTTGATTAATTTTTTTTATTTTATATTATATATATCAATTTTTAATTTTAATAGTATATTAATTATTAATTTTTTATTATTAATTATTAATTTAATGTTATATAGAGCAAAGATATGAAAATTAAATACAATATTTAATAAGTTTATGACATAACTTCTATGTTTGAATTGAAACTCCAAATATTTATACGTTTAACTTTTTTTTAATTTTACAACACAGTGTCAATTTGTCTACAATATATGATTTTACAAAATATATTATCCATCTCATAATAGTTTTGTTGTGTAGGAACCAATTTCTTAAAATTTTCCTTAATAAGTGACAGCTTAGTTACTATTTTGGTGATTGGTTTATAACATGTATTTTTAGAGATAAATAAATTAAAAGTAAGATACAATTTCACTATGCCATTCTCAAGGGCTCTACCCCCTTTTTTTTTTAAATGTAAGTACAAGAATTTAGGTAACTCTTCTCTCGAAGGTTCTTTCCAACCTATTTTACACTACAATACAACATAATTTTCTAATACTCTCTATTTCTAATCGAATTTGAAGGACCAAGACAGTAAAACCTACTTTTGCTAACCAGTCGACCGTTCTATTAGCCCCTCTGAACATGTGTCAAACATAAAAAGTAGAAAACTTGAGGTGAAAAAATTTGATACCTTCAACTAGCTTACTGATATACCAAGGAATTCCGTGAATAATGATCTTGTTGTCATCTTCCACCAAAATATTAGTATAACCCCACAAAAAACGCTTCTCTAATACCATTCCTTATAGTTGCCTCCACAACCAAAATAGACGTCTTCCCCATATTGGAAGATTGACAAGAGATACATTGTCAACCTCTCCAATCACAACTAGCAAAACCACTAGCAAATCTAGTTTGAGACTTAGCCTCATCAAAGTTAGGGTGTGTTTGATTGGTCAATAACTCAATTTTCCCGGGTTGACTTATTTCCCCATGTTTAGATGCGGGTTGACTTCGGAAAAGTTTTCACAATGGGCCCACAATTTTCTCAATTTTTCTAGGGAAAATTTTCCTTAGGGGGCTAAGGGAAATTTTTCCCAGGGGTTCCTATCAGACACTCTCTTAATGTTCACATATCCTATACACTACAAGAAAGTCTAAAAAATAAGACCGTTGTGAACGATCTCAGTTAGGCTTGAACGGTCGCATCAGAGGACGCGCGACCGTTCATTTGTGACCGTTCACGACGGTCGCATCTGAATGGTTGTTTGAGGGGTCGGGCGACCGTTCATGAACGGTTACAAAAAGGGGTGACCGTTCATGAACGGTCACAAACGGAGCGATCGTTCATGAACGGTCACAAAATTTTGCGACCGTTCAATTGAACGGTCACAAAATTTTCGAATTTTTTTTTCAATTAAAATTACTTGGAAAAATAACCCAATTACAATCCAATCCAGAAGTTGAAACTAGATCCAGAACAAGGGAGAAGGGAAAAATGAACATGAATCAAACAACCCAACATATTAAACCCAGAAACTTGAACATGAACATAAAAAATCGAATAAAACATCCGCTGAAAATCAAGATAAACCCAGAAATTAAGCAAATAAGAAACAAGAAACGAGGAACAATCAACCCAGAGAATGTATTAAACTTTTGAAAGTATCAAAATTCAGATCTAATTACATGAACTTAAGATCCGAGATTACAAGATGTTAAACAAAAAAAACGTGAATTAAACATGCGAAATTAAATTTAATCTAAACCCTAAACCTAAAAACAAAATCTTTCACATCGTCTACACCTTCTTCGGCTTCTCTACTCCATTTTTATACTTGAATTGCTCAATTCTTCCACAAAGCTCAACTGTTCGATCTCTTCCCTTGAACATTTAAATGGATGCTCTTGATCTTGCTACTTTTGTGTTGCATGTCGGGCTTCATGTGACGAGAAAGAGAATGTGATGGAGACTGCTTTGAGTGTTTAGGGGAATGGAGAAGAGAAGAGTGAGAAAGAGAGGGAATCAGTGAGATGAGGGAGAATCGAGAAAGAGAAAGATGAGGAAATTAGGGAATAGGAAGGGCGAGTTTCGTTCTGACATTTAATAACAAACGCGTGACCGTTTAGTTGAACGATCGCAAAATTTGTGACCGTTCAATTAAACGGTCGCAAAATTTGTGACCGTTCAAATGAACGGTCGCCCGGAAAAAATGCGATCGTTCATTGAATGGTCGCAAATGAATGGTCGCCCGAAAAAAATGCGACCGTTCATTGAACGGTCACAACGGACGGTCGCATCTGAGCGTCCAACTTGTAGTGATAGGAGGAGCTCTCCAAGACACCCAATGATGCTTCTTGAGCGATCTTGAGCCTATTTTATCAACACGAGCATCTTAGAGTATAACACCGAGCTTGAACTGAATTCTCCATTCGATATTAGCCTTTTTAGCTCTTAAAAGAACCTTCAGGGTTTGGCCAAATGGACTGGAATACTAGCTCGTTTCGAGCCTTCCAAATACTCCAAAGAAGAGCAACCAATCTATTGAGGGTGGCAGTTTGACACTCTGACCATTCTGCCTATGATTAGAAAGAAAATCAAGAATAATCAAATCATCTTGGGATGGAGACTTGGAATCCAGTTGTGTGCTCTAGCCGGAATCCAAATGTCTTTAGTCACGGAGCAATCCAAAAAAATATGGTCATGATCCTCATCCGCATTATTGCAAGCTGAATAAACAGTATCAAGGGGGCTGCCCTTTTTGGAGAGGGCACATACGGATGGAATAACTTTATGACAAAGTAGCCATGAGAAAGTCTTTAGTTTAAGTTGAGTATTTAGACTCCAAATCCGTTTTTACTCCAAAACATGATAGGTTTGATTTAATTCATGCGCCAACTAGGCACCTGATTTCGTAGTGAAAGCTTTGAAGCACTATTCACCGCCTCAGTTTTATGTAGGCCAAGACCCAAATTTCTTCAGTAAATAGATTTTGTCCCAGAAAATCATAGGGATCCCTTTATTGGAACTAAGGCCTTTCGAGAAGAATTTCTTACGTATAACATCAATCTTTCTTGCGGTAGCCCTGGAAAGTTGGAAGCATTGCACTTTATGTGGCGGTAAAGATTCGACGTTGGATTGAATGAAGGCGACACGACTCGCTTTAGAAATGAATTTAGGTTTCCAAGATTGAAGCTTACTTATAGTTTGATTGATGCGGTTTGAGAAGGAGAAGCTCATAGGCTTGCCCTTGAAATAGGACAACCTAAGTATTTACCCACGCTATTATGCCTTGGTATATTAAAAATACCAACAATATGATGCTTTACATTGCTTTTAGCGTTAGCAGAAAAAATAAGGGAAGATTTATGATAGTTAATAAGCTAGCCAGATAGATAGCTAAATCTTGAGAGGACACATGTAGAGAAGAAGCTGATAATTCACTAGCTTTGCCGAACAAGAGGTCGTCATCAGCAAATAAGAGACTAGGAATGGAATCAGACTGCGTGGTGAGCCTTAAGCCAATTCCTGAAGGGGAAGAGAAGCAAAAGTTCTTAAGTATCGAGTGAGAACCTCCATACAAATATTGAAAAACAACACCTCAAAGTAGGACTACCACCGCGTCAACCACCAGCGAAATTGTTCCGGGTGTATTATTGTCTAATACCTCAAAGTTCAGCGTATTAGAGTCCAAAAAAAATTTCAGTACATTATTGTCCAATATCCTTAAAGTATCGTCCAATAATCCAAGGAAATTTCTATCAAAAAAAAAAAAATAATCCAAGGAAATAATAAATAAATGAAAAGGGCTAAAACCGTAAAATGCAACCGAAGTGGGCTCGCGGTCCTTCTCCGCTACCGCTAGCCTGGAGACCTGGACTAAAAGTCTAACAATTAGCAAACCATTACCAAATACCAAGCCAGCCTGCATTTTTCGTTAGTCGTTACAATCCGAACAAGAATCTAATCCCATTTCGCCATCTCTAATCAAATCGCTTTTACACCAGCATTCATCACTCAAAGCATCCTTCAATTCCGAGAGCTAACTCGAATTCAAGCTTCAAATCAAAACCTGGAATTGATAGAGGTTTCTTTCCCTAATTATCTACCAGTGGCGATCAAAAGTTTCATGTCGACTCATTGAATTTCGATTCTGTGGAAATTGTTCTGAAGATTGTTGATAATTTCAGTGATGAGGAGGAGCGAAGCGAGTAGCAGCAGAGGTAGTAGCAGGGGAGAAAGCGTCGTCATCGATGCTGGACGCCGTCGCTCCACCTGCGGCTACTGCAAATCCGGTCGTCGTTCCAGTATCTCTCACGGTTTGCTTCTCTCCTCTGATTCGTTCGGTTTTTGCTTGATCGTTTGCTAGATGTTTGATTTTGTGAATTCTGTCGTCAAATTTCTATCTTGGATTCATATCGGCCTACGAAATTGCAGCATTTCTGTTGATTTTTTTTTGGTGTGTGTGTGTGATTTATGTGAAATAACATTCTGTATGAAGAGAAGACTTGAAAGAAATTGCCGAGTGCAAATTCAGTGAGTAGATTGACTTGGTGCAATGAACAAACGACGAAAAAGTGTAAATTTTAGCTGGATGATCAATTTTGTAAGTTTTGATTGTTGAATTTGTTCAAGCTAGCTTATTGGATTCTTAAGGACCTAGGTAAGCCGCCGGTTTTATTTATGTTGCTTTCTGGCTTGTGTGAAGTGGGATTCTGTATCTAGAAAATCTATACAAATTTACTGAAATTGAAAGGAAGAAAGTGTGACGCAAATTCAGTGAGTGCTTGGAGTAGTTCAATGGATGAACACTATGGATGTCAACGGGTGTCATGTCATGTGGAAAATCTTAGTTGGTAACTTGATGCTCTTTTGTTGAATTGTAGGATTTATTAAAATGCCATGTTGTAAACTGCATTTAAATTGAACTTATTGGTCGTATTCATGTCCTCATTTAGGAGTACGTCGGCAACTTGAAATTAAGTTCAATAGACAAATTAGTCATTGTTTTATTTTACACGAAGGCAGGTAGAAAGAGAGAATCTTTATACCTTTCTAAATTTTTGTCCAAAAATAACTTAAGTATGGTCAATGTCGGTGAAGATTAGCTATGTATGTCAATTGATATACTGATGGATGAAGCTTTACTAGGACACCAATGTTGGCATTGTGCACTAGATAAGATGTTAGAGCTTATGTATTTATCTTGTTTGAAAATCTACTCAAAAAATCGTTGTATATTTAATCTATTGTAATTGTTTTGCAGGTCTATGGGCAAATAAGCTTACAGTTTATGATTATCAAGGTTGGTTGGTTTCGCATCTTGTCATATTATCTGATAATCCATTGTTCATTGTAATTGTAAAGGATGCTATGGCCCTTTGATTGGGACAATTCATTGTTTGCTATTAGAAGTCTATGATGAGATTAAACGTACTTACTGGATCTATATCTTTGTTTCATGGTAGCAAGAGAGTAGTTTTTATCTGATTAGCCATTACACAGGGTATTTTCCCCCTTTATCCATTACGCTCGCCTTTTGGAATTGTATGTCAGGTGATGTGGGAAGCAACCTCCCTCAAAGCCTTTTTAGAGGTGGTTTATCGAACAAGTTCATGTTTGCATGCCTGGAAGGTTAATATATAGCATCGTTGCAAATTATGTATTTTGTCAGGTGTCATCAAGGAGTATGAAGAATCCAATCTTTCGCCCTTTGATGCCAGATGACAGGTCCCTGATGGGGACTGACATGCGAACTTTGAAACCGTTTTTAAAAATTCTTTTTTATTCTTTTATAATTATAAAAAGCTCTAGTTGAATTCATCTGTTTTTGCAGGAACACCATTATTTATGTCTGGCTTACAGTACTAGGTTTCTTTGTAAGCAATAGCTGAGTTCCTCCATTCTTTTGATATACTTTGCATTCTCTTTGTGATGGTTTTGAAGAGTTTTGGGTTTTAGTTTCCTGAAAGCTGAAAGTTTTGATTGAATGGCTAGGGTCACCTTTCACCTCACATTTATGCATCAAAGTTCAAAGTTCATCTTCTATGCAATGTCACATGCAAATTAATTGACCACAAAGTTGTGTTTTTTATGTGTGTGAATTTTGAAAATATGTTCCCTGTTGTGGGGCATGTGTGCGTGGACCTTTGTCAGTGTGAATATCGGTCTGTGTGTGATCTTTTAGGTCCGGCTTCCAGCCCCTTCCTCCTTCAGGGGATTTGTTTGTTTGTTTGATTGTTTGTTTGTTTGTTTTTTTTTTTTTTTGGGGGGGGGGGGGGGGGCAAAAGCAAAAGCTGCTTCAGTGCACCGGCAAAGATTATCCATTTTTTTTGGTTGCTTATTCTTTTTGTTAGGGTGAGGTTTGTGTGCATAAAATGGTTGGTTGTCAGCTCATCATTCCCGGTAAGGCTCGGGTCATGCTAGGAAGTCAAAGCATGGGCTAAGCAACACAAGTCCCAATAGTTTGCAATCAACTAGTCAGTTCTTACAGATTAGAATGTGGTGTCACCAAGATATGAATTATGATCCAATGATCTCCAACTCTTGTCAAAGTGACCCTTACCCACTTTGCATAAATAGTTTCAGAAATCTTGTTCATGTTTAATTAGTAGTTGAATGTCAGTACTGTCTGTAAAATCTTTTTGTGGCCGCTTATGTCATTTGCGATATTGTGTCAGCTACAATTTCCACTACGATGAGATCATCATGTAATTTACATTGCATTGCGATGAGCTGCGATTTCCACTACGATGAGATTTTTCTTGAGCTTAATACCTCAATGTTAAGGCTTTTGCCCCCTATTTTTTCCCTTCTGTTTTCTGGAAAGTGAGGTGGGGAGGGTATGGATTTGAATACTAGCAAGATTTCCTGGATAGTATCTTAAACATTTCTGGAACTCTTCCTCCTGTCAAAGAGAAAGGGGGAGTAGAGATTCTGATGTTGGGTTTCTTTCAGTCTGGTTCGGCCGATTAGGGACTTGGGTCAAAACCACTGTTTGGTAGAGGCTATAAAGAGCATTACTTGATCCTGGCTGAGTTGATATCAGGGTACCATATCAGGTAAATGTGCTGTATGCTTTCTAAAATTTGATGTTCCTTTACAGATCTTTTGGACCGAGGCTGGAGAAGATCTGGTTGCTTTGTATACAAGCCCAAGATGGAAGCAACATGCTGCCCTCAGTATACTATTAGACTGAAGGCTGATGATTTCATTCCTTCCAAAGAGCAACTTCGAGTATCGAAGCGAATGCAAAGGTGTGGCTGGACTGGCAACAATTTCATATGTCAAATTTACTAGCAATGCCATGGATATGACTAGTACAAAAGGGTTTCCTAGTTCTTATTTTATCAGATTATAGGTCTCCTCTTCCCCTCCCCCATGTCCTCAAACTAATTCCTTCAAATAGAATATTTAAAACAACAATAAACCCAGTGTGGGCCTGCTAATGCGTGGTTTAAGGGGATCAAGATGCAGGAAACCTTCCCCCCATGCACTGGTGTGCATGAAGAGGTTAATTTTGGCGGACCAAAAAAAATCTTTCAAAAACCGAACACAGAACAAATTTGAAAACCATTTGGAAAACTGTTTGGGAAACCAAGAGGTCAAGAAAACTAGAGAGAAATATAGCTTCATATTTGTCTACTCCGAGGAATGAATAGTTAAGCGCATGCACTAGACGTGCCTGAAAAGCATAAGAAACACAGAGGGAAAGTACAACAAATACACAGAAACGGCAAAACAAGGTGTCCTCCTAACACCCTCTCACCTGACTACTTTCATCCTAGCCCGCCAAACACACCTATGAAGTGCCATGTCCTCCACTAAGCCTACATGCAAATCAACTCTAATTACCTCCCTCATAGACTTCCTAGGCCTACTACACCCACTAAGCCTACATGCTTTCAATAGAGTTTTTTTATTACAGGAAATTTCAGAATCTATTATATTGCCGCAAGGAAAATTACTCGCATTTATTAGGAGAATCCACCTAGTTCTATGTTGGGTAACTTAGCTTTAGTAGATAGCTAAGACAATAAGTCTTAGGCTGTTAGGCATATTGCTAGTTTTTGGTTACCAAACAATTTGAGCTTCCATATATTGTTCTTGCTGAAATGCGGAACATTTCATCATAGCGTGTGAAGCCATTTCAGATTCTTGGCAGTGATGATAATGAACTCACTGCTTTGGCTGCATCTCTGACTTCTGATGTTGTAATTATTGTGTAGGTACCTGGATGGATCATGGGATGGGAAGAAACCAGAACTTGCCAATAAATCTGGTGATTTACAAGCATGTACCCTTGCTGATGAACTGCCAAGCTCATCTCAAGTGCAATCTTTAGAATCAAAAAATGAACAGAATACCAAGGAAGAAGAACTGTTGGATAATTTATCACAACAAATAAATCTTGCATTGCAGTCATTGGTCAAAAGTGGGGAGCTTCCTTGTGATATTCAATTTCCTAAAGGTGTAGTCAAGAAGGTTTCACATACTAAAAAAAGAAGACTTGTTGAAGGATCAGAAGACCTTATGTATACAAGCAACATTTCTTTTCAGATAGCTGCATTATTGAGACGTGCGCAGTCTGACAGAATGAATGTAAGTCCAGGGCTAGATAAATCCAGTTCAGATGTAGATGAATCTTTATCAGACTTATCGCCCAAGACAGTTGCAGAAAAGCTTGCAAATGCATTGCAACATCTTGCTATAACCAACGAGCTATCAATAAGAGCCTGCAATGGTCACATAAACTTCTATTCTACCATAAAACAGGCTCCTCATGGTGAAGAACAGCATTCAATTGCCGTCTCGAATAAAGCATCCATCCGACATGAAAATACAGTGCATAATGTCATCCCTGAAAAAATGGAGAGAAGGAAAAGAGAACTGGAGATCTGTTTGAAGAGGTCCAGTTTTGATCCTGAAGAGTTTGCCCTATACAAAAGATATCAAATTATAGTGCACAATGATCAGCCTGATGACGTCACAGAAAGTTCTTATCAGAGATTTTTGGTGGATACACCCTTGATATATGTTCCTCCAACTGGCGATAATACTGTTCCCCCTTGTGGGTTTGGTTCCTTCCATCAACAATATCGAATTGATGGCCAATTGATTGCAGTTGGGGTAATAGATATCCTCCCTAAGTGTTTGTCTAGCAAATATTTGTTTTGGAACCCTGATTTTGCTTTTCTATCGCTTGGCAAATATTCGGCCCTTCAAGAAATTGGTTGTGTGAGGGAGAATCAACACCATTGTCCTAGTCTTCAATACTATTACCTTGGTTACTACATTCATTCCTGTAGAAAAATGAGATATAAAGCAGCATATCGGCCTTCGGAACTTCTCTGTCCACTCCGTTACGAGTAAGTTCACTTACATAGTCAAACAATTGCTACCATGCTTTAGCAATTTCAATTCTCATTGCCTCTCATGAGCAGAACCCAAAATCACCTTTTCAAGGTTGAGGTTATTTCTTTTTTTAAGAACAGAGGGGGGGGGGGGGGTTGTTTAAGAATTAAGAGTGTCGTTACAGTATGTTTATAGAGTGTTTGTTACAGACCCTTGTTTGCAAAGCAGTGAGGTGTGTGCTGCCCTGAAAATAAGCTGCACAGTAAGACTTTAGTGATACAATTGATTGGTGATCTGATTCTGATGACTGTTAGTGTCAACACATAGCCTGTTCTGAAAGTGTTGTTTCTGCTTGACAGTATGGGAAATACATTTGTGTTTTGACACATGTGGACTAGGCCCAGGGGCTGTTTCCTTTGGTTCCCTTGTTTGCCTGAAGCATGCTAGGTGTATGGTGAGTTAAGTTTCAGTCGCGTTCCTTAGCAGTAGTAAAAGCTGTCATGTTTTCTGCAGGTGGGTTCCATACGATGTAGCAAAGCCACTACTTGACAGAAGGAAGTATGTTGTGTTGTCTGATTTCACTAATACAAAAAATTCGGAGTTGTCATTAACTCAGGAGCCTAGGATTCTCTCGGCTCTACAGCACGATGACGGTGGTGATGGAGACTCAAATGATGCTTATGTAAATGGAGATGAAAAAATGGACATTGATTCTGAATCTTCTGATTATGACACATTTCCTGAAACCAATGATTTGGCTCCACCAGAGAATGGTGATGTCAGTAACCTTCTGCTTGGTCTGAGGGGAACCCGTCTAAGATATAAGGTACGTAACTCTGTCTTACAAACAATTTCGTAGTTAAGATCCCTGGTTTAACCAACCTGAAGCTGGAAGTTACTGGAGCCTGAACTGAGGCAACCAATGTTTGACCTCAAATTGACTGGACCTTAATCTAACTAATCCACAATGTGGCTGAGCAATATAACTGCAGTGTCTTGATTCCATGTTACTCCAACTCTTCATTTTTCCTGTTGTACCCGTGTCGGATCCTTGATACCCGGACAAGGGTACGATACTTGACACTTCAAATTACAATGAAAATGTACAAAATTTCTTTAAAATAGCCGAGTCCGACACCCGTATGATATGGACACGCGTACCCGATTCCGAGTAACATAATCTTGATTACCTCATCGATGAATTTGCTTGAGGAAGTTGAACCCGTAATGTTCCCCTTTAGGAAGGAAGCACTCAACTCTTTGACCATGTGTGTCCTGTCCTGCATCTGAACTTCACACAATTCAACCTTCAAACAATCCCTCTTGTCTGGTCTTTGGATAAGAATCCTGATTTCAATTGTTGCTGTTTTTGCTTCAATCTTGATTTTGGAATAAATATTAAGCTGGTGAATCCTTGCGCCTCTTTTCGGTTCTCTATACTAAAACTCTCTCTTTCATTATCAAGGATCTGCAATGTGCCGTGGCTCCAGCTCACCGGGCACAACTAGAGCGCCAATTAGTTAGCTACATGAAGGTTGTTGGCCCGGAGCTTGCTGAACGAATGGTTTATTCCCTTGGCTGATGACAACACCTTTCGATGCACTCCAAATGAAAGGGATTGACAGTTTGTTGTATCATTGTAACACGAACAGCCCTCGCCCTACTTGCCCCTCCAATTCCGTAACGCGAGAGGCCGTTTTACCGAAAGTGAATTAGCTGCTGCATTTGCAGGATATTGTTTCTGGGTCGATCGGGCTGTCCTTAACTTGATCCTGGATTTTCTTTGTCTAGTGATTTGTAGCTGTATTTTGGTGGCAGATCTACAATAGTGGGGGTGCAATCTTTGAAACTGTTTGCTTGCATCTTCATAGACATGGAGCATGCTCTATGGATCGATATGTTACGAAATTTCGTCTATTTATTGGATGTCTTATGTCTACAAGATCTCGTTCAAGGACCAGTTTGTGACTGAATTTGATCTTTTGATTAGCAGCGCCAATAATAACAACGTTCTCCAGTATAGTCCCCTTGGCAAAACGTTAGAATTTGATCTATATCTCTTTTAAAATACTCACTCGTACCAAATTGAGATAATATTTTTAAATAAAATCTAGCAACCAATAAACTTAATACCTATAGATCATATCAAATTATGTTACACTGGATGCACCATGTATGTGTCCTTTTAGAGTGTATATATATATATATATATATATATATATATATATAAAACTAAAAATAACGATTTCATTAATATCAAGTCATACGACACTTATAATGAAAATTGTGATTGAACAATTGTAGATGTAAAAATAAAAGTTCTAGAAAGAGATTAAAAACCCTAAATAAGGGTACAAAAAATTCTTACAAAAGAAGATACTAACTTTCTTTATGCAAACAAAAAACCAAACTAATAATTGGGATAGAAATCAAGCAAATTGGGGCATACCATCGACAAAAGAATCGATGGAGGCTAGGGTTTTCTAGAGTATATTTGATAACCGACCTTGTGAGTTTTAAATGTTCATACCTTCAAATATTTTATTTTATTTTATATTTAGATAGCTGAAGTAAAGCTAAAATGCATCACTTATATACGAATGTACGATTGTACGAATGCCACAAAACGAACAATAAACGGTTGACGGATGATCGATAAGGCTGAGTAGTATGAGGAGGACATTATCATTTTAAAAGATGATGTTATCTGTTTGGTTTTTTAGTTTCATCATACCCAACTAACCTCTCCAGGAAAACATCTCACCTCATTCATGTTATAAAATCCCAAAACATTATTTTTTAAAAAACAAAAATCACAAAAAAAAGTTGGACGAAATTGTCGCCCAATTTGAAGTTACTACCCTAGATCTTTGCCCAAACATCCCAAAATTCTCCCACAAAATTTGATCATTTTTCTCATACATGGGATCTTATTTTCGCTGACATTGTTTCTCATCGAAATAATTCAGACAACATATTGTCACAAAGTCGATTTTTTCTGAGTATCTTTTGGTATCTTCTCACATCAAATCTATCAACATTTTCTTAGGGTACGTTGATCATTAAGAACCAGAACAATTTGTTCTGGGTGTGCTTTTCTGTTTCATGTTTGGTAATTCAAATCGAAATCTTGTTGCTGCATTAAGGAAATTCCATTGATCGGAGCTTGGGTTCGAGTCCCACATTTATAAGGGTATGTTCATCCCCTAACCAACATACCCACAAAAGAAAAAAGAAGAAGCTTTTGGCTACATATTTTCATTCTTCTGATCTTTTCAGAATTTTTCTTATAGGGAAGATTGTGGTATACAAAAAGAAAAGTGAAGGGGGGATTTTTTTCTCTTCTTTTGTTTGGATAATAACTAGCTTGTTAGAGGTTGAAAATGGAGCAATTTAGGCAGATAGGTGAGGTTTTAGGGAGCATGAAGGCATTGATGTTATTGCAAGATGACACTCAGATAAACCGACATCAATGTCGCTTGTTATTCGACATGTTCAACCTAGCCTTCGACACCATCTCCCAAGACATCAAAGAAAACTTAAAACTCGAAGAAAAGAACACGAAATGGAAGCCATTAGAGCAGCCATTGAAGGAGCTTCACAGGGTGTTCAAGGAGGGTGAATTGTACATAAGACAATGCATGGACTCCCGCGATTGGTGGGCCAAAGTCTTAATTCTACACAACAACCGCGATTGCGTTGAATTCCACATCCAAAACTTGTTATGCCACTTCCCAACAGTCATTGAGGCCATAGAGACTGCAGGGGAGATCTCGGGGCTTGATTTGGATGAGATGAAGAAGAAGAGAATCATGTTAAATCACAAGTATGACAACAAATGGAATGACCCAAAGCTTTTCCAATGGAACTACGGAAAAAAGTACTTGGTTTCCCAAGACATTTGCCAAAGGATACACCGTGTCATTAAGGAGGATCAATGGCGTTTGCTTGAGACAATAAGAGACAAGAAACTGTCAAGATATGAACAACCCTTAGGCGAAATGATTGTGAAGAAACTATCGAATGGGATGGATTGTTTGTTTCCGGTTTTGACCCTTGTTGGGGCGAAGGACTACCAAGTGAGGAGAAGGTTAGGAGGGGGGAGCCAGTACAAGGAGATACAATGGTTAGGTGAAAGTTTTGCGTTGAGGCGATTCTTTGGGGATCAGGAGTTGTTGAGTTCAGAGATTTCGACGCTTTTGAGCCTTTCGCATCCTAACATAATCCAATATCTTTGTGGGTTTCATCAGGAGGAGAAGAAAGAGTACTTCTTTTTGATGGAATTGATGAGTAAGGACCTTAACAGCTACATAAAAGAGGTTTGTAGTTGGAAGCGACAATTGCCCTTTTCGCTTCCTGCTGCTGTTGATATCATGCTTCAAATTGCACGTGGGATGGAGTACTTACATTCTAAGAAGATATACCACGGAGACTTGAACCCGTCAAATGTGCTGATCAAACCGAGGTTAGGATCATCCTCTTTGGAGGGTTACTTTGTTGCGAAAGTTACGGGTTTTGGGTTGAAGGAGGTGAACACAATCCCATCTAGATGTTCCTCCCCCAAACACAATAACAATGAGATTCTTCCTTTCATTTGGTATGCCCCGGAAGTCCTAATCGAGCAGGAAAGGTCAGGAGGAGGGAGTTGTAAGCACAAGTACTCTGAGAAAGCCGACGTTTACAGCTTTGGGATGCTCTCTTTTGAGCTTTTGACAGGAAAAGTCCCCTTTGAAGATGGGCATTTGCAAGGGGACAAGATGAGTAGAAACATAAAGGCCGGTGAGAGGCCTCTTTTCCCTTTCGCCTTGCCTAAGTACCTTGGAACCTTAACCAAACGATGCTGGCAGACTGACCCGAATCAGAGACCAAGCTTCTCATCCATCTGTAGGATTCTTCGGTACATAAAGAGGTTGATTGTGATGAACCCGCATTTAGCTCAGCCCGAAATCCCATCTGTTGTGCAAGTAGATTTCTGTGACATAGAAGCCGGGTTCATCAAAAGGTTCCCTACCGAAGCAGCCCTTGATCTCACACCTGTTTCCAAGATCCCATTTCAGATGTTTGCTTACAGACTAGCAGAGAAGGAAAGACTCTCAGGGGTTACCAATGACAAGAATTGGGATTCTGTCAGTGAAGTTGTGATCTCTACAAACAATGTAGATGACCCCACAAACTCAGGAGATGACCCGATTCAGGAAACAAGGTCAGTTTGCTCTGAAATCAGGCCCTCAATCCTCAAGAAAGTTGTGATTGTAGGTGTAGCAGCAGATGATCAGTTCCTCCCAACAACACACCTACAAACTCCCAAGAAGAAAGCCTTTCCATCGGTGCTAAAACGATCAAACAGCATAGCGAATGGAGCAGGAGTAACAGCAGGAGCAGGGCGATCTTCTTTACTACGCTATGACCCTCAGAAGAAACCTTCACCCTTGAAGAAAAGTAGCACTCATGGTTCATCTTCAGGGTCTAGCGACACCAGGTCAATCTGCAGCGAGGTGTCTGACAAGAAAGCTTCTGCCAAGAAGATATCGAATTTAAGGCATTCGAATGTTGCAAGACTAAGTAGCAGAGACCCGGGTGGACAATCCCCACAACGGTTTTTCAGTGACAGTAGATCAGTCTGTAGTGAGATACCGGCTGAGAAAAAAGGCCCTGACAGGAGAGGTCCGGTCCTTAGAAAATCGAGTAGTGTAAGGGCTACCAAAGATTTAGGTAAGCTTGTTCTCAAAAAATGATTTCTGTTGAACGTATCTGGTGCATAATACATATTGGGGTATAGGGTGATTTAGATGTAGACAGTCTTACCTCAACAAACGTTACTACTACCTGATTAGCCAAAAGGGTCGATAATGTTTTGGTTTTGTGATTGTCATAGAATGATTGAACGTATCTGGTGCACAATACATATGGGGTATTGGGTGACTTAGATGTAGACAGTCTTTACCTCAACAAACATTACTACTACCCGATTAGCCAAAAGGGTCAATAATGTTTTTGGTTTTGTGATTGTCATAGAATGATTGAACATATCTGGTGCATAATACATATGGGGTATTGGGTGATTTAGATGTAGACAGTTTTACCTCAACAAACATTACTACTACCTGATTAGCCAAAAGGGTCAATAATGTTTTTGGTTTTGTGATTAGCATAGAATGATTGAAGTATCTGGTGCACAATACATATGGGGTATTGGGTGATTTAGATGTAGACAGTCTTACCTTAACAAACATTACTACTACCTGATTAGCCAAAAGGGTTGATAATATTTTAGGTTTTGTGATTGTCATAGAATGATCGAAGAATGGTTTATTCAGGAAAGCTAAAAGGCGCAAGGAAAGGACCAGGAATACATACAAGTTCAAGTTCAAGAGTTGCTAATTCGCCGAGGCATCCATCAATACCTAAGCGATCCTGTAGATGTAATCACAAACAAGCTGGTCATTTAACAGATTCTGACATTCAATAGCAAACTGCAGAAAAATGCAATTTAATCTGCTGTTTATAGACTTGGGTTTGTGCAGTGATCAAGAGCTAGAAAATGGGTCGGCCTTCAATTTTCCGTCTCACAAGCATTCTTAACTCGACAAACATATTATGTTTCAGATTTTGTTCAGTTGGAGTGATCTTCGTGTTTGTGACATGGTGGGTGTTGGTGTATCTATAAGAGAAATGTCAGAAAAACGCGATCGAGTTTGAAGTCACTTGAGTTTCTAACCAAAAGGATGTGGTTGGAGGTCATGTAAGATTACTGTTATGTGCAAGGGATGGAATAGCATAACTGTATTTATCTTGTTTGTGTAAATAGAATGCATTACCAATTCCTAGTTTGGTGCATAGTTATATGATCCAAAATCCTCGATGCGATCCTACTATCTACATTACGATCCACGATCCTCCGTGGGTTAATTCCGATCCTAACTATTCCATAAATCTGAGTTAGGATCCCGATTTTAACAACCTTGGTTTGGTGACTATATTAGTTCATCTTGCATATGACTCTGTTTATATATCTATGTAATGAAATCTAAACTCTCTAGGCTCTAATATCAAAGAACTACCAAAGTAAATTGCAAGATTAGGACACCCCAAAAAAAGGAAAAAAAAAGAAAAAAGGAAGGAAAATGTCACTTTACACTAAATGCTAGTGGAGCCATTTTGATAAACTTATTATTGATGGAACCTTGACATCAAATGGCTTAAGCATTCATATCAAAGATTCGGAGGGAACTCCATCACGAGAAAACATAAATTCTACAGGGTTACGGGAGATTCAGAAGTAAATTTTTTTATTGTTGTATGTTGTTTTTCGCATTGTTACTATAAACTTTTCAACCTTTTGCAGGGTTTAAATTATTTAGGGAAAAAAAAACATAATAGCAATCTACAACACCTACCAAACCCCAACAAAGTATGATTAGTAATATTAGAAAAGAAAAGAGTTAAGCGCCAAAAAAAACAGGAAATAGAACAATTAAATAAAAAACAAAGGTTCACCAACCAAGTGCAACACCTCTTATACATCCAATATAAATAGTGGGGTTGTTTTTATTTATTTTATTTTATTTTTGGTAAAAAATAGTGGGGTAGTTCAAGTGCTTGCAATGTCAACAATTTGATCAATGCTAACTACCTAACAATAGAGTTCATTTGCTCTAAATTATAACAACCCTTGAAAACGATTATTATGTTTATAATCCAAAAATTTGAAAAATATTACACTTTCACTTAGATTTCAATAGATTAAACTAAAATATCTCACTAAATTATATTAATTTACTTCATGTATTAGATAGTGAATATATTGAATTTTAAAGGTAAATTCTTTTGTAAAAAGAAAAAGTATTTGTCACATCATAAAAAAATACATAGGGACCTTCTCATGAGAAGTTAATAATTGAAAAATATGAATTTATAAAATTAACAAATAAATAGAAAAATAAAGAAAATAATGTTTTTACAAATATTTAATAGAAAAATAAAAAAATTCTTTAAAAAATGAAAATTTTATTAAAAATGTAGCATTTTTAATATGTAGAAAATGTTTTCTTTTAAAAACGAATAAGGATGTAAAAATAATTTCCAAAAATATAAGTAAAATGTGTTCTTAAAAAATGATGAAAATATAGCAATTTAAATATAATTTCTCTATCTTATTTATATTTTCACAACAATGATGTGGCAAATACTTTCTTTTTACAAAAAAATTTAGCATGCTTATGTGAATATGAAATGCCGTGCAAGAAAGTTATTGTCGTATCATTTTCATAAACTAAAATATCTTACTAAATTACGTCAATCTACTTCATGTAGTAGATAGTGAATATATGATGTTTAAATTTTAAATCAATTAAATAATATCTCTCTTAATTATTAAATTTAAAGGTAAATTTGTTATATTATATCCCCTCATGCCTTACAAAATTTCAAAATTTTAACATTAAATTTAAAGATAAAATTGCTATAATATATCCCCTCATGCCTTACAAAATTTCACAATTTTGAATTTGAATTTACAACAACCCTCAAAAACAAGGCAGTTAGATGTGGTGGTATTTGTCTTTTGAGCAACAATTTCAAAGTTGCATATGAAAGCACGGGTTAGTTCATATGGTTGCTCCCAACTCTACTTTTTTTTTTCTTTTTTTTCGATTATTAATAGCAACCCTACTCTACCAAACTTATTAATAAATTTCCTATTTTTATGTTTCCATTGAAAGGTTACATCGGTTGATCAAAAAGTGCGGCTTATTACTTCACTAGATTTCCTTTCTTTTTATAAAACAAAGTAACGTGGAAGTACAATACACTTACACCTTAAAGAAAATGACACATGTTAGTTTAGGCTCCGTTCTTTTATGTTGTGCAGTTGGTTGTAGTGCAGTAGAATTTGAAAAAGTGTGATGAATTGTGATAAAAGTTGTGGTAGGTAAAGTAGGTCAAAAGAGAGAATGTGAAAAATAGAGGATAAATGTGAAGAAAGAGAAAAATTGAAAATATATATTAGTAATAATTGTGGTGTGGTGAAAAATTAAAGAGTACAGTATAGTGTGGTACCACACCGCAAATTATCGTATAAAAAAACGGGGCATAAATAGAAATTCTAAGGCACCAAAGGATTGTAATGCAGTCTAACAAAACTACTTGAATGAGTTGAATCTGATTCAGGCCTTAGATTATTGCAAAATTTAAAAAGGTTAGTAAAGCTAGTGTCAAGGAGACACATAACTAACCATGCTCTATAATTTGACCACCTGCCAAAAAAAAGTTACTCTCTTGTTCCCATTTCATATGTCACATAATCTACGTACAAAGATACATACAATATTCTATCATACAAAACTGTTATCATTAAATTTATAATGAAAAATACTATTACAAGTATAATATTATAATCTTTTAATAAGATATTATGTAAGAAATTATGAGTCATAAACAATCATTTAAGACTGTGACATTTCTTACTTGACAGATAAAATGGAAAGAAAAGTGCTTAATAAGTCAATATGGGGAAAAAAACCATATCCAAACTTGCAATAATTCTTATATAAGACCGTCTTACCATAAATTTATCGTAAGACGTATAATATTTCGATGACTATTTTTGAATATAGGAGTGACTAATAATTTATGTGGGATGTCTCTAATAAAAGTCACTAATTAGCCATAGTAACATATTTAAAACATCACCCTCTGAGTTGTCTGTCTCACAATAAATTTACGTGAGACGGTCTTATACTAGAATTTGCGCCAAACTTGGCATTTAATGCTCATAAGAATATAAGATCCTCATAATATGCAAATGGAAAATGTGAACACCATAGAAATGAGCACAAAGACAATCAAGACTGAAATACTGTGAAGTCCAGAAGCAAAGGAAAGTGTTCCCATTTATATCAGTAACAATGAAGTGAACCATACATATTACAGATAACGGAGGGCCAACAGGCGAATAGCCCAGAATTTCGGAATCCACACATTCAATGGAAACATTTGACAAAGAACAAGGACAACAACAGTTAAAATTATTTACAATTACAGATTAATGGACAAGTTTAAGCCATTTATCTTTACTTGAGTTAAACATCGTCTGTGTCGCTTCCACCAATATGTGCTTCGCGACTGATCCAGTAGTTGCTCCCATCAGGGCCAAACACTTTGATCCTGTTCAAGGGGGAAGAAGAAAAAGAACCCCATCTCAAAAATCATAACTTTGCTTTGCTAGTACTCAAGAATTCATCAATTACTCAAAAAATCGGGCATATTGTACTGACCGCTCAAGAACGGATTTTCCCTCCTTGTACTTTTGGCTCTTTTCGTGGGCAGTCTCCTGAAAGAAGACATCCCACACCAGTAACTAACAGCTAACAGCTAACAGTTTGCTGAAGCATAGTAGAATATGATGTTTGATAGAGTTTCAGCCCGCAAATCTTACATATTTCCACCCCACAATGGATCCACACCCGACACAGAAGATATCAACCACTGTGTGCAACCCGGTCATCATCAACCTGTCCTCTTTTTCTCCCGGAGTCACATTCACCCTGTCAATAAAAACGGAACATGATGTTTACATAAATAAAAGAAGAGACACCGGGCATAGTTTTGGACCGGTGTTTGTTATGGTAAAACGGGATGAAGTTGAGGGTGTCGTTTAGAAAGAACATTCCTGATTGTCAGAGTAAGTACTGAGACAAATGTCAGGGACAGTTAGGAATATGAATAACTAAGATTAAGACATCTGTTTCAGTGACATTTATGACATTTTCTGATGTCAAAATTCTTCTAGAAAGATCATTTGATAGGATTTGAACTTACACTTTGTTAAAGAGATAAGCTTTTCCATGTCTGCTGTGGAAAGACTGAATCAAAAACACATCAGATTACAGTCAGATATGAATATGACAAGACTAAAATTGTCATACACATGTACTCATCACCAAGTGTACAACCAAGGATACAACTAAGGACAAGCTACATGATCATTTGTTTGCCATAGTAGCTCAATGCCAAGCAACTAAAAACCTTTAGCTTCCTGACCAACTCATGATATCTATCTCAAATATTTATCGTTTTAGAGTGAAAAATCATTCCTGGCCTTTCAACCGTTAGCTTAAGCTTTCATTGGCAGTAAATTGGTTCTTACACATGATATCAAAGCCTTATTGAACGAGAGGTTTTGAGTTTGAATCTCAGCAAGCCACATGTTTATTTGGACAAGGTTAAGACGGGACCTTTGCAACATCCATACTTCTAGCCTAAAAGGCATTCACGTAAGGGAGCATGCTAGAGTGTGAGACCATTCGTAGGTCTTCAACCATCTGCTTAGCTTTTGGTTGAGATGGTTCTTCTACATTTACCATATGATCATCACATCATTCATACCATCAAATCATGTAGTCACACAAAGAGGGAAGCTAGATAGTTACCCCTATGGCCAATCACATGAATAAGGCCACAACAACAACAATAATACATCATGAGTGTTTTATACTTATTCAAGGGACCAAGCTTTTTCCCAGTTTCACAAATGCTGTTTGTTCAAATATGTAATTCCAAAGTTTGCTACATATCATTAAACTTCAAAGCAAAAAAGCAACCCAGAAAAGGAAGTCATCATCTTTCCCCAATTCTAACACTAAACTGGCCAATTTTAGTTCAACAGTTAACAATCAATCTCAAAATAAATCCAGATAAGGTTTGCTCATCATCACACAATTGTTGGGTCCTCAAAAAGCTCATCCACAAACACCCCACCAACTAATTCAGACAACCCAGATGGAATCATCAAACAAAGTTTCAAATTAAACAGAACCCAACTCAGAAAACCACAATCAAAATCAGCCCAAGCAAAAACTGACAAAGACAAAATTACAAAATACTCCAAACTAAGACCAAAATCAATCAGGATTAGAAGGGTGGTTGAGTGAGACCTTTGAAATGACATCTTCACTGAGAGCAAGATGGGTTCTACAGTGTCTGCAGCTGTAGATCTTCCCTTCCAAATTCACAACAAACAATCTCCCCATATTCTGCAGAAAACCCAGAAGAACAGATGTTTCCAAAATTACAGGAAATCAAACAACAATCAAGAAGAAGAACATAAGAAGAAGATTACTGAAACAAAAGGGAAACGTGGGGATGATGATTAGCTTCTGAGAATTGATCCAACTAAAAGAATGATTCCGTGAGTATATAGGAATTTAAGCACCCAAAATCCCACAAAAAAAATTTCTTTTTTATTTAAATTAAAAAAGAGAAAGAGAAGCATAAAGAAGATGCAAGATGAGACGTGTTAAGAGGGGAGAGAAAGAGCAGTTGAATGAGATTACCTGTGCAGTGAAGTTTTGCAAGAAATCAGAAATTTTGTAAGGGAAAGTGGCAATGACAGACAGAGTCACTATTTATACGCTCATAATTCCCCACTTTTTTTTTTGTGCCAAAAAAAAATCTATTTTTCTGTTGTCTAGGGGTCAGTTTCCCTCCTTTTTTACCTTTTTTTTTTTGTTGTTATGAAGTAAAGGTTGAGTTGGTTGGTAAGACGTGCACCGTACGAGTTTTCTCGTGACTTTCTATAAATATGAATATTTAACACCCAAAAGAAGATTAGATTCGGTGGTTATGTCTTAAAAATATCCATCACTCTAACTAATTTTTATTATTTACAATAGCATTATTTATTTTATATTTTGAATATAATATTTGGCTATTTATTCATAATTACTTTTATAAATTTTAATTTTTATTATTGTTAATAAAATTATTTAGTTATGTCGAACATAGAGATATCATTTTATCAATGAGCGTATTTTATTTATACCAATATCATTTTCTTAATATATCCCACAATTTCACATAATCATAATTATAGAAACAAGAAAGTGTTAATGATAATATTAATAATTATAGAAAGTGTTAATGATAATATAAGTAACAAATATTATTACAAAATTAAAATAATATTCATTAAATTTTTATTAAAAAATATTCATTAGTTAGGTCGTGTTCTTTTTTGAGGTATTTTGCGGAATGATGTGGTGGGGTATGGTGGAATTGTGGTGGGGTGTGGTGGAATTGTGATAGGTTATTAGTATGTGGGGTAGGTGAGGAGAGAGAATGTAAAAAGTAAAGAAGAAAAGTGAGGAGAAAGAAAGGTGAGGAGAGAGAAAAGTAATGATTTGCGGTAAAATGCGGTGGGTTGTGACAAATTGCGGTAGGCTGTAGCACCGCAGTTTGCCAACCGCAGAAAAAAACACGGCCTTAGTCTTTCTTCCACCAAATTAACTATTATAACATATTAATCTCAATATAAAAAAAATAACTTAAACTAAATTTAAGAGATATTAAAGTGCAATACTTGCATGAAAAAATGTATATTATTGTTCTATATTTTCTTTAACCATTGTAAAAAGAAAATAAAATTGTAATTAACAATACGATAAAAAAATGTAAATTAATAATTATATAAGTGACATAAGCATCATATGAAATTAAATTGAACATAGAATACAAAGTATCAAAATTTTTCTGTATAATATAAAAGATAAAGAATCTTAGATCATTATAGTCATTCACAACAAGTAAATATTAGTTCTTAGTAGGAAAATGGTGAATAAATTACAAATATGATCACGACCAAATACATAAAATCGTGCAAGAAGATTATAAACTGGAAAAACCACACAATGGAGGAGAGACCTTTCTATGGCCTGCATAAATAGCTACATCTACAACATTTGGCCGCAAGGAACCTGGCGTGTTTCAAAAACTGTAACAAGACCCCCAAAATACAATTAGATACATTCTTCGTGACAGAACACTCTTTCTAGCAAGCAAGTCACAAAAATATAGCTATTGTATAAATATTCTCTGCAGTTAGGGTTGTAATTCTCTCGCTTTGTCTCGTGAACAAACTTTTTTAGCTGTTCATATATATATATATATATATATATATATATATATATATATAAGAACCCAACAAGGTAACGAGTTTGGGCCTATTAAACGTTAAGTATAGGCTCATATATTTTGGATATGGACTTATAGTTTAAAGGCTAGTCAAGCTCACAGTTATGGGCCGACAATTGGGCTGATTACGAATTTTGATAAGAATTAATCCAATTTTAAACACCTTACAACATACTTAACGAAATCTAGTATATATAATTGTGCTTTTACTTTTCATGGTTACCACTTAGCAAGTAATTAATTATCATGACGATGACAATAAACCATACAAGGTTCTTGATAAAGCTAACAGGACTTAATTGTTAACTGCACATTTACATAACTAAATTAAAACAGTAATTAAATAAACAATTAAGCTCATAATAATACTAAAATCATCAAATCAGGGACGAAGCCATAAGAAAAGGTTGAGGGGGGCGATCATTATAATACTTCTATTATATTTCAAAATGAATTATAAAATATGTTTATATTAAAGGCAAGAAAAAAAAATGATACATTAATAAACTATAAATTGTGTAGTTTATTCACATATAATTATATTCATTAATATACTACATTAATTATGTAAGCATGACATATATTAAATAAATTAATCTTTTTTTATTTCAATTCCTGCACTTTAAATAAATAAATTTTAAATTATTGTAAATACACTTAAATCAATATATTGCAGGTTCATAAGTTGATATTTATTAGTCTATCATTACTATTTTTAGTTATTATAATTATTTGCTACAATAATAATAATATCTATATTTATCAAAGCATTTGAAAATGAGTAAGGAAAAAAAGGATGGAGTCCAACTAAAAATATAAATGAAGAGCTTACTATGTAAGTGAGATGCAAATAAATATGTGGAATTAGAGGATAAAAAGAATTAAATATAAGCCAAAAACAAGGAAAAATGTATACAATACATTGCATCACAATGTATATTATTAATATACTTCTCTAGGTCAAAAATATTGTGATATTAATATGCTTCTCTAGGTCAAAAACAAGGAGAAATGGAAGGGAGAGTGGATGCAAATATAATGTGAGTTTCAAACCCCTAACTCATTGGTTGTTATACTATGCCTTCACCACTTACTCTACAAACGGGACTTGCAAGTAATCTGTTGGAAATGCTTATTAAAATGTTGCATTTCAGGGAGGGCAATTGCCCCTCCTTGCCCCAAGGGACCTCCATCTCTTCATAAAATGATACACTTCCTAAAATCCAATATAAACTAAAGCATATCTAATTTTCGGATACCTTCTACATATTAGATTAGGTAGAAAAATTTGCATAAACCCTACTTCATGTTTATGGTGTTTCACTGTTTATATATTCACTTGTGACCATTTTAAGTTAATATTTACCTTTTCTGACCTTAAATATTATACACATTAAGAGGAACCTGTGCGAAAGTTTCTATTTAAGTAAACATGTGACTCATAACCATAATTTTCTAAGAATCTTTTCATTTTGAAAGTCTAAACTCCTCTTAAACTTGTCATCCTTTTTACGTGAAGCAAACTAACACATCAATAACATCTCGAATTAAGTGCAATGATAATATGATATTGTTACAAAAAAGGACAGAAATCACTAAAATGATTGATATATAATTAACATTAGTAAACTTTTGTTGAGGAATTGATATTGGTAAAAAATTAATTAAAAGGAACAGTAAAACACAGGGATAGACCGACCTATATAAAGTGAAAATTAAACAACCCACTGTCTTACTTTATGGAGGCAGCAAAGTAAACCAACAGTTTGTGTCATTTACCTAAAAATAAACCCTAATCATATTCATAGATAAGCATTGCTATATAATAATGAAGGTAGTAATTAAGTTTTAGCATCATTTTGTGGGTTTATAGGGTGCCTGTCAATAACAACATCATTATGTATGTGATCATTGTGACTTGATGTGGTTGATCAATTTTTTATTTTTTATTTTTTTAATATAGGTAATAGTCCAACTCCTCGGGCCTCTATCTCAGGAGTATTACTTAATAAGGCCTTTGTACCGGACCGGGGGATGCCAATGGCCCAAAGATGGATCCCACTCCAACCCAGAGCACTCTCCGAAATTGTAAGAGAGAGATGTCGTCCATAAAATTCGAACCCTAAACACATTAGGTAGCAGGTGAACTTCTTGCCTGATGGCTAATGTGGTTGATCAATGTTTATAATGGTGAATACATAATACTATCCCTCCTCTTGATTATTTATCACCATAACTGCTGAGAATGAAGTAAATTAATGTTTAAGCATGGTAAAAATGTCCTTGAAATTAGATCAAAAAAATTTATTATCAAAAATTAGATAAAAAGCAGTGTCAAAAATGTCTTCTCATATTGCTCTCTCTCTCCACCACTCTCTCTCATACTCCTTTTAAATATTTCTCTCTCTGTGTGTGTATCTATTTACCTAAGGTCCAAAATGACAGATACAATTTTAATCTAATTCTAATTTTCTTTTCAAGTCAGATATTATTTGTTGTTATTTGGGTTTTAATTTGATTGTAATTGTCCTTACCGCCCTATAAATAGGATGCAATTTTCTTCACTTTAACCATCGGTGAGATCGATTAGATCAGAGAGAGAAAATATTGAGAGAGATTCGTTTTCACCAATATTTTCTCAGTGCTATCCCGAGAGAGATTGTGAGTCAAGAGTTTGAGAGATTGTTTTATTATCTCCATTGTTGATCATATCATACCCTGTGATAGTGATCGAGTTGTACTACTCACTTCTCATAGTGAATTATTTTCTGGCTATCGTCATCCGTGGGTCTTTCTCCGAGTCTTCGGTTTCCCACGTATACCTAGTGTTCGCTTTATTGCTTAATTTTCGTTTCTGAATTTTGTTGTAATTTCTGTCATCTCGTTTATTTCACTTCAGCTATAACCTTGCACTTATTTTCCTAACATACTTCTTTCTCTCTCACACACACGCGCGCATTTTATCAATTTCTGTCTCCTTATTGTCAAACATGTGAAAATCTATCATTTTCTGAGAATATCATTTTCCTGTGTAAATATCAAATAAAAATTCATTTTCTAAGAAAATTATTTTATACGAAAAACCATTTTTCTGAAAGACAATTTTCCTTTACAACAAAAACAGGCCCAAAAAAAAATGGCAAAAAAGAAGCATTTTGTAAGGAGTGTCTTTATTAGATGGATCAGAAAGAATGTGATAGAACACGTAAATATAGGTGTGATTGGTCCCAATCTCATCATTTATGAAATACACACCTAATTGTGGCCTAGCTTCTGCCTAGCTGCTCCTTTTCATTTAATCGCCTTCTAATTTAATTTAATAGATTGTGTTTTATTTTATTTTCCTTTCAGAAATTAACTTAGACCCTGAGTACTTCAGGATCTAATTAGTTCCGACATGAATAAGCAAGGTGTATTATAGCCTTAATGTTAGTTTTAACGTTAGTCCTGAAGTTTGGCACTAATCGGGAAATAAGTTCATACATGGGAAGAAAAAGAAAAACAGTACACGAACCTTTTTTCAACCTACAAACTTTAAGGTGTTTTTTTATTCAACCCATAAACTTTAAGATCCAAAAAATAAATAATAAAACCAAGGGTTCAAAAAATAAATTACCCTAAATTTCAGGGTCCAAAATGCAAAAAACCCGCAAAACCTACTCGCATCTATTCACCTCTCCCTTGAGTGACGCGGCTAGCAGATTTCACCTCAACCTCTCTGTTTGGAACTCTCTCTGAGACAAGCCATCAAGCTATCCAAAAAAATTTGATCACCACTTCAATTAGATTTGTCACACCTAATTAATATAACTAGGAAACCAAACACAATAACAAAACCTAAATAATTTCCCAATAAAATTAGGAAATAAATTTTAGTCACCAAGTAATTTGGCTCCCCAATGGGCCCTTATGGCAAGAGTAACCACAAGTGAATATAACGGGCCAAGGGGCAAGAGGTAAATACGTACTAAACCACCCATGAGAAGCATGTTCATTAACCTTATGATATCCATGTATGAGAAATATTTCGTTTTCATTGATTATCAAATCTTGGTGGGGAGTATGAAAGATGAGTGTAATTGTCATTTAGCTATCACCTCTTTGATAATTAAAAATAAATTATGTGATTAATATGGACGATTTTAGAACAAAATATTTCAAACAATTGCAACAATATATTTATATATCAGTAATATATATTATACTCATGATCGATAGTGCAAACAATAAATAAGAGTAATAAAAATGAATAATGAAAATATGAGTTTGCTTCAAAACAATATAATGACAAACTTGAGCATCTAATTACGTACTCTGATCCTTCATTTATCAGCAAATCTGATTCTGAATAGAATTATAGTGGATTAGCTGTTATCATTGTAATTCTTTATTATGCCATGTATGCTAGATTGCGTATAATCAATTAATTAATACTACTACGTACTACTAATTTCATTTATAATTTTTTTTATTGTATTATGACTTTTAATGGTCTTTAATTAAATTATTATATTTATATACAAAAGTATTTTTTTACAATAAATCTAACAAAGTTAATTTCTATATCTTAAATCATTCTATAGATCTAATAACAAATAATCAAAATTTATAAAAGTCAAATATACATAATTCATAGCAATCAATAATTAAAGGCCCTTTTTTCATGTAGTAGGCCGCATCACACTCTTTAATTTTTCACCACGCTTCATCACACCATTATTGTCAATATATTTTTTCATTTTCTCTCTTTTCACTTTTCTCTTATACTTTTCATATTTTCTCTCTTAACCTACCCACCCACCAGAACTCACCACACTTTTTCAAATTTTACTGCATCGCATCATCACCATACCACAACCAACCGTATAAAAGAACTGAGCCTAAGAATGGAGGGAATAATCATGTATAATTAAGGATAAAGGGAGTAGTAATGTATAATGATTAATGAACTAAGAGGCACCATTAGTGGAATTATTAGTAAAATATAGTGAAGAAAGGCATGCAATAATATATGTAGCAAAGAAGGAAAACAGGAGAAGGTCAAGCCAAGTAGGAAAGAAGCATAACAGTGAATAGAATTAAGCAAGAATTAGTGATGCCTAAATCCCAGAAATCAGGGAGGTTTGTGTTGTCTCTAAATTTCTAACCTACCTATTCCCCTAATTTTATAATTTCTCATGCATTTTATAGTATGTCTTTTTAATTTGTGCTTGTTTTAAACTCAATTTATTTATATTTGTTTTATTGAATTTATTGTTTTGATTTATTTCTGAACTTCTCTGTAGGAGCTTTCTATAACCCTGGAGGCCTGGAGTTTTTTTTTTTTTTAATGTTGAAATCATGATCCAACATGAAATATTTATTTGACATGAAACCCTATCTAGCCTGTATTTTGAATTTTTAATCGCACTATAATCTATTAAAAAGTTATCCTTAACAGTAAGATAGCAGTCCCGTTAGCAACAAATAGAAACTCAAAAATCAATGAGAAAACAGTGAAAAGAATACTGTAATAAACTCTTACCATAAATAGGATCAACAGGATCATATCTCACTATCTAGAGAATTACTTCCTCCATCTCTTATTATTATTTTTTTTAAAGAGTGGAAAATCAATGCAACATAAAGATTTACGTAAAAATGTATTGAAATCTCAAAAAAATTTCTAATGAAAGTTAATTGAGTGATTACAAAGCTATTTATCATTAATAAAATTAGTAATAATGTTATTAGAAATATAAAAATGATAAATAATTAAGAATAAAAAATTAGTTAAATGGACAAATACAAAGGACGAGTGGAAGTAGAACACAAGGTACAATAATTAAGAAAATGAAAAAAAAAATATAGAAAACACAAATAGAAATGTGGATTTACATTTAAAAATAGTGATTTTTTTTAAAGAACTAGTCTTCTATAAATACAAAGTCAATAACAAACATCATAGGGAAGATTTAAGTGTAGGTAATTTTTTCATATATATATGTTAACGTATGAAACAATTGATTTTAACACACACATGTATATAATAAACATGAATAATAATATTATTATTTTTTAAAAGAATAAAATTTTAACAAAAATTGGAACTTCATTTTAAATTTAAAATATCTCTTGGAAGATGGATATGTGTACATTGATTGCTTACGGGGGCCATGTGGATTAAGCGTGGATAATTTCGCAAAATGCCTTCTAAATTAGCTAGTGCCATTGAGCCCTGTTCTTTGAATAGATAACTCTTTTCAATCCAATCCAAACCTTACACAATTTCTAAAAAAACATACTTTCTAAAAACTCAATTTTCAAAAAAATATCATAACTTATCCAATCTAATTCATCCAAATCTTATTTTATTCAATTTGAATAGCGGGTCTGAATCGAAAATACAAAATAAGAAAGAAGTCAATATGATTGTTCTTTCTTTCTTTTTCTTTTTTTTTGTGATAAAAAAGGGAAGCCTAGGTTATTTATTTAAGAGAAGTGAGCACTTTATATCGCATGTAGACACGTGCTATGGGTTTTAGGTTAGGGATGGTTTTATACGTTTTAAGTATGCTAAAGCTATAATTCTACATGGGTTTTAGGTTAGGGATGGTTTTATACGTTTTAAGTATGCTAAAGCTATAACAGATCACCCTCCTATGCTCACATTTTTTCTTTCTTTCTTTCTCTCTTGAAGATTCTTGCTAGATCGGCATTCATAAGTATTTATTCACTATTATGAGACCTTTCATGTTAAAATTGATATTGTAGCCTCGTAGCTTCGATCTTAGATAATTCTTGGTTGCATATTTTGAGTTCAGCAATATATGATTAATCGTTAGATATATTATTATTGTTATTAATTGTACTCAAACGTATGGTACATGCTTGCTTCTATAAAATATACAAATTGCTGAGACGGATTTCTTGATTGTAGTTTGTACGAACATGAATATAGAGCGGGGCAGCCAATTTCTCTCTCATATTGGACTTTATCTCTACCCCCTCCCCCTCCTAACCTTGATCGCGACTAGGTTGTTGTCGGCTGTCGGAACTCTATCAGGAGTTTGGTGCTCTGGCTGCTCATGCGCCCCTTCCAACTTGTTCTGTGAGCCTCCTGTCTTTCGTTTGTTTCAACCTAGTCTTAGATCGTGGTGGGATCCTCTAGTGTCAGTGCTCCAAGCCCTATTTCGCCAGGTTATCCATGGAGATCAGGTTATCTTTGAGCCTAAGTGTGGTTTCGACCAATCCTGAGATTTTCAATAGCCTTGGGTTATCATTGGTCCCGATTTGTGAAAATAACATGGTGGATCCCGACCAATTTTTCCAACATCGAGCCCGGAACTGACCCTCGGAAGAGTAGAATGAAGAAAAAGGAGGAAAAAGAAGGAAGTTGACAAAATTTGGCGAAAAGAAAATACATGTCTTCACTCTTTCAATCATATATAACTCCTTTAATAAATTAAAGCTTCTATGACCACGAAATCCGAAAAGCTTAAAGTAGACATCCACAACTTTCCATCGATATATTATAGAGTCAAAATGAAGCTCGCACAAAGAAGTTATACAAGTTTAAAGACTGCAGAAAAAGCTAACTCGACCACCACGGTCCGTGGAAGCCTCCAGAAACTCAGCTCTTTTGTTTCAAGGTCACCTTGAACCATGTCAGGTCACCACGGTCTGTGACAAAGCCCAGTTTTTGTTTTATCGGGTTTTAAAGTTTTCAAGATGCTTTTTGATTAAGTAATGCATAGCAGACAATTTCTTAATCTTGGATCAATTGAGATCAGAGTACTCATTGAAACCACTAAATTATAAAATTTAAGGATAAAACTAGTAACCTGACGTTTTCACATCTCGTATGAACGAGAGTTTAGAGTATTGCAATTGGTATTGGAATGATAGGGTAACACGTACCTTTTTTTTGGATTATTATATGATAATACACTGAATTTAAGGGTATTGGACAATAATGCACTAAACTTTTTTTTTTTTTACTCTAATACACTGAACTTTTAGGGTGTTGGACAATAATGCACTTAGACCAATTCAGCTGGTGGCTAATGCGGTGGTTGTCATACTTTGATGTGTCGTTTTTCTATTTTTTTCAGAAAAATATTTTGCCGTCTAAGAAAGTATACATAAGCAGTATGACTAATATATATATATATATATATATATATATATATATATATATTTTTGGAAAAAAATAGAAAAAATGACACATCAAAGTAGGATAGCCACCGTGTCAACCACCAGCTAAATTGGTCAGAGTACATTATTGTCCAATACCCTCAAAGTTCAGTGTATTAGAGTATATATTCGATATATATCATTAAAGGCTCTGCTCTTTTCCATGGTACTGTACTGCACTTACCGCAAGTTACCACACTCTTCACAAAACTACCACATATTACCATACCATACCCAGGGGTGAGCAAAACCAGGTACCTACCTAAAATTTAAGGATCCAGTCTTAGATTCATTTCAAACCAAGTACACTTTCAACAAATTTTACCATGCCATTCCAAGTTTTAACGCACTTTCTACAATTTCACCACAATGCGCGATTTCCACATTTACCGACCACACAAAAAACATGACCTAAGTCCTTGATTATTTGTATTTTCAATATTGACAAATTTAACCAAAAATTTAGACTATATATTCGGCATCTATTCTCTTCTACATGGTATTGTACCGCACTTACTACAAGTTACCACACTCTCTATAAACTACCACATGTTACCATGCCATACCTAGGGGTAAGCAAAACCAGGTACCCGCCTAAAATTTAAGGAATAAGGATCCTGTTTTAGATTCATTTCAAACCAGGTACACTTTTCACTAATTTTACCATATCATTCAAAATTTACTTTTCACAATTTCACCACATAGTATGATTTCCACATTTTACTGACCGCACAAAAGGACATGACCTAAATAATTAATTGTAAGGGAAGAAATTAGATTTTTGTACGTGATATGTATGCTAAATTTCAGAACATAATGAACCCAACAGGAAATTAATTCTCCAAATATCAAATATTTTAGATGCTTATTTCTTTCACTTAAATTATGTTTCCATTATTTTTTCTTCCCAAAAAGTCATCCCAACTACTCATCAATAAAACCAAGCAAAAATCAATACAAATCAACCACCCATATAAAGGCCATTGCTCCCTCCATTTCATATTAATTATTGTCTTTGAAAATTGTGTAGTTAAATTTCAAAATTTTTGATCATAAATTTCTCAATATATACAATCAGTTTTAATATAAAATTAACTTATTAGATTCGTAACGAAAAAAATTATAATAAAGTGTAATATTGCAATTGTTAATAACATATAATGTAAGAAATTATCAATCAAAGAGTGACATTAAAAACCGTGAAAGTCAAAATTATGACAATTAATATGAAACAGAGGGAGTACATTAGTCATGGCTCAAGTGGACTCCCTCCGTTCTATGATATTAGGCATTGTTCTTTTGTGCGGTGCGGTGCGGTGCGATATCACAACTCATCATATTACTCAATATTTTTCTATGTTTTACTAATCATGCAACATTTTGTTACAATTATTATCAATATATATCTCTTTACGTTTCACACTTCCTCTCATTATCACCTACCATATCAATTATACTCTTAACAAATTTTACTATATCATTTAACATCTTACTGCACTTTCTTCAATTTCACATGCCACACAATTTCCACCATACCAACATAAAAGAAAATCGCCTTAGCCTCTATTATTTCATGTGGTAGGTTGCGATACCACACCACACCATACCGCATCATCTTCTTTAATTTCTACCACACATCACCACACCACAATTATTACCAATATACATCTTCACTTTTTCTTCTCCTCACCTTACTCCTCTATTTTTCACATTCTCTCTTCTCACGTATCCTACTAACCACAACTTTCACTACAACCCACCACACTTTTTCAAATTCCACCGCACCACACCATTACCGCACTGCACCAACGGTATAAAAGCAGGGAGCCTTAATATAGCAATAATTTGAGTATAAATTGAAAGATTTGATTATAATTTAGGATATAAAAAGAAACGAAAATGATAAACATCTTGACGCAAGATGGTTAATTAACCATCTTGCATCTTTTCTAAATCACCAATAAAGTTAAATATAAGTATATTTAAATCATTCTAAATGTATGTTTCATTACTTTCAGGGTTACTACAACTTAAAAATAATTTAAAAATAATTATTTGTTTATATTTATTTCATAAATATAAAATTATGTATAAAATGTGGATATTTTACTATGAATGATAAAATTAGGCTATTATTATATTTTTTGACATAACTAATAAGTATTATATTATTATAGTTTTCCATCAAAAAAAGTATACTATTATAGTTGATAAATATATATAATTATTAAAGAAACTATTAATAAAATGAAAATTCTACCATAGTTGAATTTATTTTCAACTATGGTAGTTGAAAATTTTATACCATTCATTTATTAAAAATAAATCATATTTTTAAAAGGATTTATATCCTCCTAAACATGGTTAATTATTGTATCAAGTTACTTTGATAAACCTACATTGATTTTGAACTTTTATGGTAAAATTAATGATCTTTTCACTTTTCAATTACAATAATTGAAAAAAGTCAATTATGGTAGAAATATTAAATTTTGTAAAAAATTATAACTTAACATATAGATTTACTTATTGTAACAAGTCTTATGGTGAATATATATATTAATTTTAATTTTTAATGGCAAAATTAAGGGCAATTATACATTTCAACTACCATAATTAAAAATAATTCAACTATGGTAGAATTTCCCTTAATAAAAGTGACAAAAAATGTAAAATATAACTAGTTCAAGATTGAGTCAAGATGGTTATTATGGTCTAAAAAGAAAAGGGAAAAAGGGGAAAGAAATATCCGACAACGTCAACTTCAATTCCCCCCTCTTTCTTTCCCACTACCCACACCTCTTTCAGTCCCTGTCCCTCTCTCTCCCCCTCCCCCACCCTTTTTATCAGATTCTGGTTGCCAGCATAATACATTCAGTCACTCCCTCCCCCCACCCCCACCCCCACCCGTGCGCACTCTCTCTCTTTCTTTGCTCTCTCCTTTCCCAATCACAACACAACCATGCTCTCCCTCATCTCCGTCGTCCTCGCCGCCGTCCTCTTCCTCCTCCTCCGCCACCGCCGCCGCGCCACCTCCAAACTCCCCCCCGGCCACCACGGCCTCCCCCTCATCGGCGAAACCCTCCACTTAATCTCCGCCTACAAATCCTCCAACCCGGAACCCTTCGTCGACACCCGGGTCGCCCGGTTCGGACCCGTTTTCAGCACCCACCTGTTCGGAGAACCCACCGTGTTCTCCGCCGACCCGGAACTGAACCGGTTCCTGCTCCAGAACGAAGGGAGGCTGTTCGAGTGTAGTTACCCGGCGTCCATCTCCAACCTTCTCGGAAAACACTCGTTGTTGCTTATGAAGGGGGGTTTGCATAAGAGGATGCATTCTTTAACAATGAGTTTTGCGAATTCGGTTATTATTAGGGATCATCTGATGAAGGATATTGATCGGTTGATCCGGTTTTATTTGGAGTCTTGGACTTCCCGGGTCTTCCTTATGGACGAGGCCAAAAAGGTACCAACTCCTTAACTCAATATTAATTCGTCTCCAACATTATTATTTTTTTAATATTTTGATGGTAAATTTTTTGATATTCATAATGATTTAACATGTAAAATTAGGCCCTGATCTTTTATGTAGGACCTACTTTTGTGACAGACAGACAGACACAAGTATGGCAAATTCTCTTTTTTCTTTTTCTTTTTGATAAAATAATTGCACATTTTTCTCTATATATTTTCAAGGTAAAAATAGGAAGTAAAAATCAGGGAGATTTGAGAACTTAGAATGTTATTGTAGGTTAGGATGGTAGTTTAGGCCAGAGGGGAGGAATCAAGGATTCAAGATAAGCCCAATTAGGCATAAGTTAGCATCATACTATCAATCATACATACCATTTGTAAAATTCCCTTTTTAATTTCTATGAAATTTATTTAAATTTTACTAAAATGATTTGGGTTTTTCTACTTTTTAACTTGTCTTTTTGTATACGATTAATTAAAAAAGTGATTTGAGAGTCATGTAAATGGAAAACTTTGTGGATGTCTTTTCGGTTGATTTTTACTCATCGTTCATTGGATAAGTGCTCGTGTTGGTGTCATGGGACACTTGTGGGACGACCTACTTTACCAACAAAATTTCAAACTAAATTTACAAGTGCAACCTTTTTTTTTTTTCATTTAGTAAAGTATTAAGGAGGCTTTTGATTGTCAGCTTTTTAGATTCTGTTAGTTTTTGGATCAATATGAAATGTTATATGAGCTGTTTGGTAACAAGTTTTTCATATTAATTATTTGGATCCAATAAGCTAATTTGAGAAAGCTTTTTGAGGTAGTTTTTCACAAAAAGCTAGATTACTAAACATTTTTCATGCAATCGGCTAAACCAAATAGCTAAAGTCAAACAGTTAATTCAAATAATTATTAGCTAACAGCTAACAGTTACCAACTATTAACTGGTTGTCGAACCGGGCTTAAATTGAAATAAATCAAATAAATAGTAGTTCTTTTTTTTTCGTTTTTTCTTTTGTTAATGAGGAAATGAGGAATGATTGTGAGTTGATGATTTCCGGCAACAATAAGTAGAAGCATTTAGGTGATGATCTGTACGTTTAATTAGTTCCATCAACTTTTGAGCTCACGGATATTGCATACATTATTACATTATTTAAATTCATTTTTAAATGAAATAATTAAATAATGAGAGTACATATGATATGATATGATAAAATAATAGTGTTGGGAAAAGTAGGCATACAAAAAAGTAAGTAGGGGGTGTGTTTTGTTAATTGTTTGTTAATGGGTAGATTAATGTGGTAATGAAGTAAGCTAATCTTGGTGATTACATGGTAATGCAGATTACATTTGCATTAACAATGAAGCAGCTGATGAGCTATGATCCTTGTGAGTGGACAGAGAGTCTTAGAAAAGAGTACCTTCTTGTCATTGAAGGCTTTTTCTCAATTCCTTTGCCTTTCTTCTCAACCACCTACAACAAAGCCATTAAAGTAATCTCTCTCTCTCTCTCTCTCTCTCTCTCTCTCTCATTGTGGATATTCATATATACTCCCAAGTTTTATTTCTACTTCTTTGAGAATGGGAATATTCTTTCTTTGTATTCTTTATAGTATATATTTATTTGCTCCAAGTTCACATTTGTCTATGTGTATAATATATTCCCTCCTTCCCAATTTAAGTGTCACTTGGAACACAATTTAAAAGACAAAAAAAACTTCCCATTACATTAATTTAGTGCATTGGAAATATGAAAATGTTGAATAAAATGATGAATAAAAAAAGAAAAATGTGAATAAAAAAGAAAAATGAATGAAAAAGATGTAATTAATAAGGTTAATTTGATAAATTAGTAATTAGTGTGCTATTGGAAATATAAAGTGACAGATATTATGAGAAAAAAAAAGTTAGTTAAAGTGACAGATAATATGGGAAGGAGAGAGTATTATCTTATAGATTTTGTGTAGATTGATTGTCTGGTTTTAGTTTGGATTAGGTTAATCTTTCATCAGGCTACCGTTTGTTGATAGTTTTTTGATAGTTTTTTTTTTGAAAGTTAGTTAAAATTATAGGTTTAATGAAACATACTTATTATAGACAGTTTGTTGATAGTTTTTTTTTGAAATTTCTAGACTACAAATATGTTAGTGATCACCTTTGAAATAGAAGTTGAATAGACTGATGGGCCTACCCTTTACATAAAAAAAAACTAGAAAATATTATATTCTTTGTGTTTTTTTTATCTTTCATTTACATTCTTTGAGGTTTGTCTTTAATCAATAGTTTGACATATAAAAATTTTATAAAAAGAAACAATATTATAATTTTTATACTAATAATTTAATCACAAAAATGATTATATCAATTTTGTATTATGATGAGTCATTATATAAACTAAGATATCAATTGTCAATTATTTTCACATAATTTTCTTAATAGTAATTTTTGAATCACGAAAATCTGAGTAACGGATTAAAAAAAAATAAAATGGAAAGAGTATAGCTAGCTTCCATAATTTGGTAGTAATCTCTTCATATTCTATAGTATGAATCTAATGTGTTTAGTACTAGTCTATTGCATATATGGCATACTTATTGAAACCAAAATAACACAAGCACAACTTCATAAACCTACATCAATGGCATGTACAATGAGAAGATAGAAAAGGGCAGTACGTGGCAATGGGCCCCCACCTCACTTATTAATAATGAACCCCATCAATATGTATCAATTAAATATGTCAATTAATAAATATAAGGACATGGGCGTTGTGTCCTTTGCCATGTCTATATGACTTTTTGCCCATCTCAATATGCTCCCCTTTGTTTTAGTAATTCTAACATGTTGTCAACTTTTTCTATATCCATGTCAAAGGCCCTCACTTTGCTAGCTAGCTACTAATTTTATTTACTTATTATTGTTTCAACTTATACAATATGAAATTTGACACATTTTTTTAGAACCATCTCAACCTAAAGTTTAAACTGATGGTTGAAATCCAGGAATGATTTTATAGTCTACCACGCCCCCTCACGCGAATGCCCTTTGGGTTTGAAGCGTGGATGCTACAGATGCCCCCTTTACCTTACACAAATAAATATGGGGGTGTTGAGATTCGAACCTTAGACCTATTATTCATTAATATGGCTCTAATACCATGTAGAACCATTTCAACAAAAAATTTAAGCTGATGGTTGAAGCTCCAGGAATGATTTTATAGTCTAACAATTTTAACTCAAAGTTCTAACGCTAATTTTTCTTTAAAATTTGTTCGTAAAAAGGCAAGGACGAAGGTGGCGGAGGCACTAAGCAAGGTGGTAAGGGAGAGAAGAAGCGAAAGCGAAAGAGGAGAGAGAAAGAACGATATGCTAGGAGCGTTGTTGGATGAAGAATCCGCTGGCGGAAGGCGATTTTCCGATGAGGAGATAGTAGATTTCCTGGTAGCACTGCTGGTGGCTGGCTATGAAACCACCTCTACAACCATGACTTTGGCCGTCAAGTTCCTCACTGAGACCCCCCTTGCTCTTGCTCAGCTTAAGGTATGTTCATACTAGTATTTGACATGTTCTGTGGAACCATCTCAATCAAAAGCTTAAGTTGATGGTTGAAGCCTCATGAATGATTTTATACTCTAACATGTTCTTTTATCAGGTTAAACCTAACTATCCTAACTCATCCTAACCTAACACAATTTCCTAAAAAAAATCATAACTTATCCTAATTTAACTATCCTAATTCAAAAATAACTCATCCAAAGAACAGAGTTTGTAAATTCTAATGTCCACAAGTTGATTTTTTTTTCTCTGCTTATTTCTTCTTTTTCTAATTGGTTAATTTGTTAATTTTATTAGCTTATTACTAGTTTGATTGAATAATTGTTTACTTTTTGTTAATGTGGGGGCAAGAGTAATTAATAAGCTCACGAGTGTTTCATTAAAGTTGTGGACCCTTTGGAAGATTCTTCATCATCCTCTTCTTTCCTGTTATCTGAATTCTCAGCCAAACACGTTGAACGGTTAGATGTTAGTTAAACCCCTCCCAAAACCATCCAATGGCTACAAATGGATCGATGAGGGTCAAAACTTTTTCCTAACATAATATTTACATAAATTATTTCACTTTGTCTCATTCGAGTTGTATTATATGGTACTACCTCCGTTTTGTTTTATCTGTTGCATAGGGAATTGTGATAAAAATTTTGACCGTGAATATCTTAATTTGTATAATGATCCATCATACAAAATTGATATCATTAGATTCGTAATAAAAAATACTATTAAAAAAGTATAATATTATATTTTTCTATAAAAGTTTTATATTAGAAATTATTGATTAAAAATTGTCACTGAAAACCGTAAATGACAGATAAAAAAGAACGGAGGGAGTAGCGTTGAATACTGACTATAAATACTTTATAAATTGAAAAAAAAAACAGAATACTTCCCTTAAAGTATGTTACTATCTCAAATTAATTGACACTTTGATTAAAGTTTAGTCGTTAATTATTTACAAATTACAATAAGTTACAATATAAAATTACTTTCATTGTAATTTTTAGTAAAGTATCTTTCTAATGACGATAATTTTAAATTATAACTCATTGTAATTTATAAGTAATTAACAGTCAAAATTTAGTTAATATGTCAAATAATTTGAGATGGAGGGAGTATTAATTAAGAAACCATTTGAACTCCAAAAGTACTCTTAAGTCTTTCACGTAGAATTAAGTTCTTTGTACATTAATTTTACTCAAATTATAGATTGTACCAATATGGGACCTTTTATGGTTAAAAATAGAGCAAAATTAATTAATCATAATCTTGGTTCTGTACACCACTAATAATGAAAGATAGCTTTAGATGTTTTAGATGGAAGATAGCTTTAGATGTACATAATATATAGTAGCTAATCATGCAACAACACATGTAACTCGTAAGCATTGATAGCTTTACTTGTTTTTGCATACTATTATAAGAAGTCACATCATGATCATGATCATTATGATAGTATTATTATACATATATTAATTATCGAAGTTTAGTATGTAAGTCTCCATTTTCTTGTCTTATCATACGTTTCTCCTTTTACTTTTATTTTTGAGATTCTTTTATATATATATATATATATATATATATATATATATATGTATATATGTCTATTATATTTGATTAGAATTGCTTTTCACCTTTATAATTAAACTGGTGATAGTAAATCTTAAATTACAAAATATGTAAGTCCTTAAGAATGTAGTTGGGGCCTAGTGGCAGATCTAGACTACGAAATTAGGAGTGTCCATTAATAATATCTTAGGTGGTTGGTCTTTTTTATGAAATTAGATATACTTACTAATATTTTAGACTTTTTTTAGGGTGCTCACTTAATATAAATATACAATTATATCCTAAAATATATAAATTGTTTAAATTTTATTGGAGTTTGGAGTGTCCTTGAACACTCTAAGCTCTAACGGGGATCCGCCCATGTGGGGGGGGTGAGGGTGTACCGAGCTAGTAATATTAGGATCTAAGAATTAAAGTGATGTAATATATATATATATATATATATATATATATATATATATATATATATATATATATATATATATATATATATATATATATATATATACATGAAAGAAGAATGTTGGTAGTTGGTAGGGTGTTAGTTACGTTGTTGCAAAGTTGTAGCTAGTATTGTACATGGATCACATCACTACTGACTTTCTACTGTGGTGTATGACCAAACATCTAAGCTAATTTATTAAAGCTTATCAAAAAAATATTCAACTATGAATTTTGATGGAACGAGGCCGTGTTCTTTTCTGCGATTGGCAAACTGCGGTGCCACAACCCACCGTATTTTACCGCAAATCATTACTTTTCTCTCTCCTCACTTTTCTCATCTACTTTTTACATTCTCTCTCCTCACCTACCCCACATACTAATAACCTACCACAATTCCACCACACCCCACCACACCATTCCACAAAATACCGCATAAAAGAACACGGCCTGAATGGATATTGATGGAATGGCTAGCTAACGCACTATGATAAAGCTAACCCAATGTGATAAAATTGATTTGGCCTAAATAAACTGAACTATGAGTCAAAATTGAAGACGAAGACATCAAAATAGCCAATTTGAAACGGAATTGAACAGTTTTAATTTAGTCTATTAATCTTTGTAAGATAAATTTATTGGACCAAAGTTAATTTGTTTTTTTTTCGATTATTGATTGTCAAAAGGCATAAAAGTTCATAGACAACAACAATCAGCAAATAAAACAGCAGAACAAACACCTTCAAAAGAAAAGGTTACAACCAAACAGCTAGATATAATTAGCACAACAAGTACTTTCACGACCACCACAACTGAAAGAAATCTTCACTTTTAAACGCGATGCAAGATCAGTAACTTCAATTTGGTGGGTCTTCGAGGAATCGCACGCCTGTCAAGTTAATTTGTTACATTCGGGAAACTAACCTAAATAGAGGATGAGCTAACCCGAATATGGTATGACTTGAAACTAATTGGTTGGTAACAAAGTCAGACAATTGACGGAAAAGCATGTATCATCGGTGAGATCATACGTCTAGTACTGTGAGTAAATCTATCGAGTCCCTTGATTGTGCTCTTACAAGATCCATAGGTTATTGAAGGTTTAGAAATCATCTCAACTAAAAATTTAAGTCGATGACTAAAAGTCTAATAATAAATTTGTACTCTATCAAAGGTTGTAATAGATAAAAATAACTCTATTACTAGTCCTGTCAAAAGCTGACTCGGCCGAAACCGACTCGACTTTTTAAATCTAAACTATAACAAATTCGGAATAAGGGACATATCGAACCTGACATGACCCGACCCAATTGACAGGTCTACCCTTTGATGAAAAATGTCCATTGTAGTGCATGTATTGCATTGGCATCTCATGGTCAAAGTCAAGGAGTTAAAAACACAAAATTCAGAGAAAGGGTGGGTAAATGTGAGTGAAAGTGAAAGTGAAAGTGGGGAATGAGACAAAAGCCTGCCTTCTTTTTCTTTTCTTTTTGTTTGTAGGTCAGTTGGGGGGAGCATCTTCATGGGGTTATGCTTCCTGGTGTGTTAGAATGTGTCAGATTCAGAATTACACATTACCTTTGACTGTCTTTTCTTATTTTCTTCTTTTCAATTTATGTAGTTTTTTTGTTTGTTTGATTTTTGCTTATAACAACTTGTAGTGTACTAACAAAAATTGAATGTTTACTGCAATATTTTAGAAACAGTCACATTTTTAGTATGAATTCTGCCTTTGTTGACCTTTGAAACTCTTTAAAAAAAAATTGCAGTATGAACCAGACAATGTATGGTATATAAATCCATAATATTAATTGTAATGAATTACAAATCTTTCTAAAAAGTATGAAAAGTAGGGCTGTCCTTGTGAGAAATTAAAAGCATTGCTATAACTAGGGGGAGTTTTATCTGAAACAGACAAAAAAGAGTAGAGGCTAGCTAGATGCTACCCTACTCTCTATTTTTCTTTGTCTCTATTCTACTCAATACATAGCCATTTTAATCAGACACATAAATACAGCACAGAAAATATGTTGAGCTATGTTAAAGGCTTGAAGCCATGAGTACATATTTAGGTATAACATCAAAATAGATATTTATATATGATAAATTGTTGATTATACATAAAAAAATTATTTTTTTGAATCGTATCCTAAGACCCTGTTCTTTTCTGTGGTTGGCCAATTGCGGTGCCACAACCTACCGCAATTTCCCACAACCCACCACATTATACCGCAAATCATTACTTTTCTTCTCTACTTTTTACATTCTCTCTCCTCACCTATCGCACATACCAATAACCTACCACAATTCCACCACACCTCACCACACCATTCCGCAAAATACCGCATAAAAAAACAGGGCCTAAGTATGATCATTATTGATTAGTGTTATTGATCGATACTGATTGTAATTAAAAGTCTGACTCGAAAAATATTACTCATGAGCACCAACATAATTGTATGAAACAAATTTGTTGTTTGATGTACAGGAAGAGCAGGAAAAGATAAGAGCAAACAAGGGTGAATCGGAGTCCTTAGTTTGGAGTGACTACAAATCAATGCCATTCACTCAATGTGTACGTCCATTTCTCTCCCATTCTCATACTCTCAATTAGATTTGATAATTTATAATCCGACCCGAACCCACTCGAAATTTTCGGGTTTTGAACACGATTGTCTCAATTAAACTTGAAATACACTGAACCCAAAAATTAGCGGGTTAAACCCGACCCACCCGTTTGACCCAAAAAATTAATTTGTTAAGGTCAACTTTATTAGAATTTGTGACTTTCTGTTGTAATTTTTAACTATTAAACTATAAGCGCAACTTATTTATTTGTTATTTCTCGAATTTAAGTTAAAATGGTTACAATAACCTATCGTTACTAGATGATAATCATATTTTATTACGTATATTCTACAAAAAGTAGTATTTCGAGATCATTTTTTTATAAGAAAAATAGAAAAAAGGTCGCAATTATAACCGGTTGGGTTGACCTGAAACCGAAATATATTGTCCATATTTACCCGAACCTGAAATACACCCGACTCGTAATTACCCAAACCTAATATATGTCCAACCCGAAATACCCGATTGAATTGACAGGACTACTCTCAATTAATCTTAACGCCAACCCACTCTAATGAAGATGCTTATGATCAATATTTACAGGTGGTTAATGAGACTCTTCGAGTTGCAAATATAATCGGAGGCATATTCAGACGTACCACAACAGAAATCAACATCGGAGGTACTTAAACACCACATTAATCTCCTTAATTACTTAGTTTTTAATCAACTTCACATCAATTTATCTTAATGTTTGTTAACTTTTATGTAATGGTTTGTATGTGAACAGGGTACACAATACCCAAAGGATGGAAAGTGTTTGCATCATTTAGGGCCGTCCATATGAACGATCAAAATTTCAAGGATGCTCGATCTTTCAACCCTTGGAGATGGCAGGTATATTATTTAATAAGATATTCCTGATTATCATGTTCTTTGGATTGGATAAAATGATGTTTGGATGGATTGGATTGGATAAGTTATGATTTTTTTTGGGGAATTGTGTTTTTAAAAAGGATGTTTTTTTGGGGAATTGTGTAAGGTTTGGATGGATTGGATTGGATTGGATAAGTTATGAACTTATGATGCTTTTTTGGGGATTGTGTTTTTAGAAAGGATGTTTTTTCAGGGAATTGTATAAGACTTGGATTGAAAAGAGTTATCAATCCAAAGAACAAGGCCTAATAATTTTTATTTCTGAGATTTTCGTATACATGACGACATTTGTGATATGAATATGAACAGAGTGAGAACGGAGCAGCTTGTCATCCGACGGCGTTTACACCCTTTGGAGGCGGCCCGAGGCTTTGCCCTGGTTATGAGCTTGCTAGGGTCACTCTCTCTGTTTTCCTTCACCACATTGTCACCAAATTCAGGTATCATTACTTCTTCATATTGTTAAGAGTATAAAATCATTGTCGCGCCTTTAACTTGATCTTTTCTGCATGGTATCATAGTCTTTCTGAACGAGAGGTCTTAAGTTTGAATTTCAACAGTCGCATCTTTATTTGTGTAAGGTCAAATGAGAGCTTTATTGCATCTACACTTTAAGGCTACAGGATATTCGTGTGAGGGACATGTTAGAGTACAAAACCATTATAGAGGCTTCAGCACCTATGACATTAAGCTATCAGCGGAGATGATGCCATATATATATAGGGGGTGTTTGGTTGCCAGCCTTTTGGGGTAGCTTTTAGTTTTTTGGACACTGTTAGCTTTTTGACCAAAATGAAAAAGCTACCTGATGTGTTTGGTAACAAACTTTTCATATTAGCTTTTTGAACGCAATAAGTTAATTTTCAAAAAGATACTTAAGGAAGTTTTTGAGGTAGCTTTTCACAAAAAGTTAGTTTACCAAACACTTTTCCTACAATAAGCTAAAGTCAAACAACTAATACAAATAGGTATCAGCTAACAACTATAAGCTTACAACTACTAGCTACCAGTTAGTAGCGAAACAGAGCCATAATTAACTCTTAACACCCTATACGGTGAATCTAATGGGGTTAAATTTTTTGCGACAGCTGGGAGCCGGCAGAGGAGGATAGATTGGTATTCTTTCCGACCACTCGGACGCAGAAGGGATACCCCATCAATGTGCAACGGCGAAATCTAGCTACATGAATGAGCTAGGGTTAGAGATTGATATAGCATATAGGAGATGAGATGTGTTTGTATAAAGAAAACCCTCAGATTTGTATGCAAATGAAATAAGAGTAGCACAATAATAATAATAATAATATAGGAGAAAAAAAATAAAATAAAAAGTAAGAAGTTAAATTAGGGTTAGGGCAGGTAAAATTGGTTGATTTCTAAGCAGAAATTGAAGGGAATGAAGCTGCATGCTGAAAAATGAGCTAGCTTTGAGCAAGTGGAAATTAGCAGCAGCAGCCACTCCTGATTCTAGTTAGGAGTAGGAGTGATCCTTATTTTTTTTGTATGTCATCAAACTTACACCATGTACATGCTTTACCTATATTCTACTTTCATGACTTTATAGTTTACTCCCAACTTTATTTGTTGGTTTCCCTTTTCTTTTCTATATTCTTGCTTTGCTTGTTAATAACCCCCCCCCCCAAAAAAAAAGGGGGAAAAGATCATCACATCTAAGAGAGAAAAAGAGAGCAATGAACTTGATTAGAGTGATTCTAATATGAATAGAACTAATGACTTATGAAACAGTTACTTCTGTCATAGTTATATTAAGGCTTTGTTCTTCTCTGCAGTGATGGTGCGGTACGGTGAAATCATTGAAAAGTGTGGTAAAGTGTGGTAAGTTGTGGTCGGAGTTGTGGTGAGAGTTGTGGAAAGTAGGGTAGATGAGGAGAAAGAATGTGAAAAGTAGAAGAAAAAAGTGAGGATAGAGAAAAGTAAGCAGGTATATTGACAGTAATTGTGGTAAAGTATGGTCAAGTGTGGAAGAATATTGCGTAGTGTGATGAGTTGTTCTTATATGTTAACGTAAAGTGACAACAAAAATTACCGTTTGACATTAAATATTAAGATAAGATGATTTTATACAAGGTTTTTTTGAAAAGAATAAATGTTGAGATTTAAATTGGAATCTTGCAAAAGGTTTTATGATTTTATCAACCCCAATAATCCCACACTCCTAAATGGCAAGGGCGTTATCTTTTTTTTTTTTTTTGAGTTAGTTGGTTGATGTTTTCTTTTTGCGGTTTGCTATATTCTATAAACTTTTAAGTCTTTTGGCTATCAACAATCGAAAAAAATGGCAAAGGCGTCGAACAATGGGTTGTTGGGTTTGTGTATTTTCGAACAAAGCAGATTGGACTCAACTCCTATCTATTGGAAAACCCAACTTTGGCAAGCCTGCCTAAGCCCAGTCCATAAACACGGCCTCAAAACCCACTACTATTCTAATTTGTCCAACTTCAATATTCCATCCATCCATCTCATTTCTTTCCTTTTAAATAATCCTGCTTTAGAATGATCCTTTTTTAGATTATAGTATTTAATGAAATATCGAAAATCCCTGACTTCTTTTTTATAGAGTAGTAGTTAGTGAACGATTTGAAATTTTAAGTCAATTGGAGAATGAATCTCTTTAAATTCAAAATTTAAGAGTTGAGACTGTTATATCTGACCCCTTCACATCTTGATTTAGACGGAATTTTGAAATATTTGCGTAGTTTGGTTTTTTAAAGGATTGATAAGACCTTTAATACTATCAATAATTGATTGAATGATGTTTTTAGACCAATAAAAAGATAGATGAACTACAAATAAAAGTGGAAGGGTTAGTAAATGAATGGTGTAGTGCACAATATACCCAATGAGGCAATGAGTGTGATTGGGGCCATACAAATTCGATACAAGAAATTTAGAAACAAAATTTTGAAGGTCAATGGTATAGATCTTGACTCAAAAATTAAAATGGTTAATTAATAACCATCTTGAATAGTGCATAATTTATATTTTGGTAACTTTTGATAATATGTTCTCTAGTAATTATATATATTTATCAACTATAAGAGTGTAATACTTATTAGTTCGGTCCAAAAATATAAATGATAGCCTAATTTTATCAATCATAGTAGAAAATACACATTTTATACATAGTTTTATATTAATGAAAAAATATAAATAAATAATTATTTTTATATAATTTATAAGTTATAACAACTCTTAAAGTAATGAAACATACATCTATAATGATTTCCATATACTTACATTCATTTTTCTGAGTGATTGAACTTTGAAGTGAAACATAATATGGTTGACTCGAGATGTTTATCATTTTACAATTTTGAATTAGATTAGGTGTTTAAGAAAGATGGGAGTCCTAAAGGTAATAATGAGCTATCAAAATTATGAGAATGTTGAACTAGCTTGTAGCCACCTCAATATAATGATTATTCTTTGGTAGGAGTCACTATAGTCATATTAAAACTCAATGAAGCATTGATGAGTTTGTCTAACTTGTAGTCCTTGTAGCTATCAATTGCAAGTTTACCATATAATTTGCTAAAATCAACCCAATGTTTTTCTTTATCGAACTCTTTTTTTTAGGTAGTAGAATAAGGAACACAAACTGTCTTTTTCTTGTTGTGAGGCCAGATTGGGATCCCAACACATAAAATCACCTTGTTTAGGTGTTTGTTTGAAGAGGAACTACGCTATTTACCTAGGAGTGTAAACGAGCCAAACATAAACATATAAAGTCCGGGCATGGCCTAGCTTTACTTGATGTAATTGAACGAATTATAAATTGTTCGTTGATATTAGAGAGGTGATTGACTCGAGCATTATTTCTTTATTGTTGATATTAGGAGAGTGCATGGTTGAGAAGAATTAAAACTTTAACACGCTTAAATATAATTTAAATTTTCGCATAATTCAAGTTGAAAATTAAAAAAAAAATATCTTAAGGAGCTTGCGCTAAGCTGAACCTCATTGGCTCAAGTTAGGGCTCACTTTAGCTGACAATCCTGCATAGCTGAGTTTAGGTCCAATTAAGCATAAGGCGAATTTCCCTGTTTTTTAGAGTAGTAGGATCAAGTAAGATTTGGTAAGGTAATGATAAAATTTTGACTTTGATTTGAGTATTTTTTAGACAATTGAATAAGATTCAATAAGATCAGTAAGAATAAACCTAACTTTTGAAGCGCCGCGAAAGTTAAAGGGCCCATTGAGTATTGATGCGGTGCTGAATTAAAAGAGGGATCTGGTGAGAGAGGTTTGTGGGTTAAAGGCTCTTTAGACCAAAAAGAAGTGAATTGCTTTTGGGTGATTTCATAGTTGTCTTTTGTTTTGATTTTTATGGATGTATCTTATAGTTGTTGTTGTTTGGTGTTTTTTTTTTTTTTGTGGTTTGTTCTGCTGTTTTGGTGTTTTACGGACATTTTGTAGAATCTTTGATACTTTTTAGCCTTTATGCCTTCTGATTATTAAAAAAAAAGAATAAACCTAATTTATCATTTTAAAGAATATGACCTAAAAGAAGAGGGTCTTACTATTTTGCCCTTCAAATCTCCTATAACAAGCAAACTACCCCTGCTCTGGTGCAATAGCCATAGCACACATAGGATAGGAGGAATATTTCCCAGAAATGGACAATGTAATCAAATATTCAAAGCAGAGATTGAGAGCAATTCATTACTCTTTCTTCTATTATAAGGCATTCTCATCCTTCACAAAACATTAATTCCTGCCCCATTTCATTGACCAGTCAAATACAACTCCCCCCAACATAGACCCTTATATGTTTTATTTCTATTAATGAGATCAAATACTTCAAATAAATAATTGTAGTCACAATGAACATGTATATATATATGTCCCACCACACTAAAGTTATTGATCTTACATCGTGATTGAGAGATGAATGTTTCTTTCGGTTATTGTGGACACGCAAAGTTCTTGTTGCATTATTTATACTTAACTGTTTGGTTATAACTTTTATCTCGTTGTTAATTTGCGGCCCTGTTCTTTGGATCGGTTCAACTATCAAATCCAATCCAATTCAAACCTATCCAAACTCATTCGAACCTTACAAAATTCCCAAAAAAACATGCTCTCTAAAAACACAATTCTCCAAAAAAACATTATAACTTATCCAAACCAATCCAATCAAATCCAATCCATCCAAACCTGATTTTTAACCAATCAAAAAAACAGGGCCGATATTATATGCAGTTTGCTATTTTCTATGAACTTTTAGTCTTTTGACTCTCAATAATCGGAAAAAAAATATATATGAAGTAGATATATATGAGCAAGTCATAGGAGAAGATAAGATAAGGATCACATTGCAAAGATGAGAAATTAAACATCAGTATACAATGAAAGATCACTCTCTTTCTCTCTTGGATCTAGTTATAACTCTAAATAGTGTATTTTTTCCTAGTTGAAAGACTGCAGCAGCCTTCGGCTTGCCCCAACCTTCCAAACACCATAACATCTTCTTACCCCCCCCCCTATATTCATATCACCTCATCCCCCTCAATTATACACATTTCTTATCCTATGAAAATTTCCACCCATCCAAAAAAAAAAAAGAAAAGAAAAGGGACTGTACATGTTTAGATCATAATCTCCATCATATGTGCGATTATATATCGACATCGATCCCATCTATTTGGCGTAAAAACTGATATATTTCTGCACATCAACAATAGGAAGAAAAAAAATTAGTTTTCAGCAAACAAAGAACAAGTTTGTTTCATAAGGAAAAATGAATGCTTGATGTTTCAATTGTCAAATATGTACCAGTAAACCCTAGTCTACTCATGGTCCATTCACTGTTAAAGTACAATTCTAAGGGCATGCCAAATTCATGGGTAAACTAAATTTATCAGTTTTTATCTTAGTTTATCAAAATTTACCTAAATTTACTAAAAATTCCCAAAGTTAATTTGATATATTAGGGTAAATTTGACAAAAATTAATTACCCGAATTAACCAAAAAGTTAACAAAAATTACCATTGTTAAAAAAACAAAAGAAATTTAATTTTGATATATTAGAGTAAATTTGACAAAAATTACCAAAATTTACTAAAAATTAACAAAAATTAACAAAATTTAATTTTTATCCAACTATTTTTTATCTATGAATTTGACAAATCCTCATCCTCACAGATGCTAAGGAAAATCAACTTGTACTTGATAAATGAGAAATCTATCTAAGCATCTGAAATATCAATAAAATATTTTTGTAAAAAAAATGTTGAAGCAAAACATTGAACCTAGTCATTGCACTACAAAAACTGACATTACATGGGAGGCAACCCATGGGTCAATGAAACCGCAACTTGATTTACAATTTGACAAAAAAAAAAAAAGGATATGATATAATTTAAGAAAGTTAGTTTAAATTTGTTGGGATTTGGGAAATTCTTACCTGTAAAATGTGTATCCACTGGCCCTTTTTGCTGTTGAATTATAATAATAATAATAATGCCATATATGATTGGAGATAATCTCTAAAACTGTTGGAATATATGTACATGCATCTCATTTCTTCCTTTCTTCTTGTAGTTGTAGCAACTTCTCATATCTTGGGAAAGCTTTCTTGTATGCTGAGTTAACCTGTAGGTTTATGCACATAATCAATTTCATTACTCTAGGAAATTCACAAAACAAATAAGCCTAGCAAAGTATAAATTTTAGAACTCGAGTCTTTATTCTCAGGAATGATGTAAGAAATTTAACATAGTTGTGAAAGTTGTTTACTTTACCAAACATTTTTCTTACAATCAACTAATTAATAAAATATTTTTCCCTCGTTCAATTTCTCCAAAAAAGATAACAATGACACTATTTTGGTGAGATATCAACTAACAGTTATCAGTTATCAAATATTAGCTAATAACTATTAGTTATCAGCTAGTTATCAAACAAGACCATAATTATCATGGAGTTGCCTAAACAAAGACAAGTATTTTTGTATTATCGTCAGTTAGTACTTAAATAATAGATATTAAAGGTATGCCGACAAATATTTATATATCATCATTGTATTAAAATGTGAAAATAAACCTGTAAGACAAATAAGATTTTACACGTGTAATTGAAGGGACGTCACATTTCAATAAAATCTTTTTCACTCGTTCAATTCCCCCAAACAGAGATAAGGATGTCACCATTTTGGTGAGATATTTGATCGTTGAAAATGTGGGTAGATTTGCATATTTGGCCGCCTGAATTTTAAAAATGTGACAAGTGGGCTCATAATTCATTGACAATGCTTAATCAAATCTCCATTATGAGTGGGTGGGCTACGTAATCCTATGTCACAATTAAGGATAAGATGTCCCCACATTTGTATATTCAATTTATATTCCATTTTGTTTTGAAATTGATTGATGTTTTAACCAACGGTCCAACTGCAAATACGTTGTTTCCCAACGTTAATTTTGTGGATTTTACTCTTAAATAGTGATAAAGAATGTGGGAGGAGGTTAAAAAACTTTAAAGTATGAAAAGAATGGGATGCACTGAAAAAGTTACACAGATTGAGGCTTAAACCAACGGCCCAACCGCACCTAGCTATCCGTTGTTTTCCAAATGCCCATTTCATAGTTTACAATGAGAATAGAATAAGGGTGCGTTTGGTTGGTCAATAATCTCAGGAAAATGGTCAATTTTTCCGGGTTGACTTATTTTCAACATGTTTGAATGCAGGTTGACTTCGGAAAAGTTTTTACGATGGGCCCACCATTTTCTCCATTTTCTTAGAGAAAATTTCCCTTAAGGGGGCCTAAGGGAAATTTTTCTCAGGGAAATCTTTCCCATAGTATCAAACGCACCCTAATTAAAAATATAATTCCTAGGGAAAAGGAAATGATTTTTTTCATTTTCAAGTATACCATGATTAATAAAACGAAAAGTTATTTTCAGTGAATGTATTTTTAGGAAAAGGAAAAGGAAATGATTAATAAAAGGAAACGAAAAGGAAATGTATTCTTAGGTTCAACCTTAAAAAAATCCAATTTCCCAGTTCAAGTTACTCCTCTTGATCCAGGTTCTTCGCGTTCGCTCCTATGTCTAACAGAACCATTTCATTTCTCATCCAACTCTTCCGCTCTCATTCGCCTCCTCTTTCTGTCTCATCTGACTAAAAGAGAGGTATGCATCTATATATCTACTAAAAAAATGAAAATATGGCTTAAAAATTTATTTTCCTAAAAAACTATTTTATAAGGACAATCATTTTTCTGAAAAATTATTTTCATTTACACCAAACACTCCCTGACTTTTACAATAAAGAGCAAAAATCAAGGGAAAAAATGTAAGAAATGAAATATATTAAAATTAGCCCAAAACAAGCTAGAAGAAATAGAAAATAATAAACAAAACACTCGTCATTGTTAACAACTTTACCTATATATTAAATTATTCATAACAAATATGACATGTTCACATCACAGTACGTGTTCAGCTTTCATCAAGTTTAAAATATCGTTATAAAATTTAATTTTGATAAGTTAAAAGTGATAAAGCTGCTAACTCTTTGAAGATATTATTTTAGTTCTATTAATAACAACAAAAATGGGTGGGAGGTAATAGCGAAAAAAGACATAAAACGCGCAACGTAAATTTGAAATTTGAAAATTTAAAATGACATGTGATATTTCAACACTAATCTTGGAGGAGGAAGAATTGAATTGGTAAACATGAAAGTGACACATTGGAATGTTCTATTGAAGTGTATACAAGAACCAAGATGTGTTTCCCCCTAGAAAGTTAGTTTGTATGTATGGAATTTAGGTTGGATTTTAGACTTTTGTTGAAACTTCGCGGGATTTTCGTGTGAACTAGGTGGTCCATTTGTCAACTTACCAACTTTCATTTTCATTCTTTTTCCCAAAGTGACAAGGGAATACATTTTACCACTCCACTTTTGTTAAGTGAAATCATCCTCTCTTTTTTTTCAACAAAATATAAGCTAGGCTCTTTATAAGATTCTTGTTCAATGCAATTCGATGAAGCATTTTATATTATTAGCATGGAAAAGAATTATAAACTAAAAGGCTGAAGAGTTAAATCACACGGAACAAGTAACAAAAAGAATAATTATTAATCGCCCTTAAAAAGTCGTAAGAGAAGAAAATATTGATAATGGGCAGAAACATTAATTATTAATTATTTTGATATTCCCTTCCAAAGAAGAAGTAAAGAGTGTTACTAGATTCAAAGTTTTCTAATCGATAGAAAAGAATGTATGTTACTATTATAAAGGTTTTGAATGTGTCCATTTTTTAACATTTATTGATACCATTGATTATTTGCTTGAAAAATGCATAGGATGCTTTTAAAGAATCAATGTCATCTTCATAACTTAAATACTCATATTGTTAGTTTAATTATTTGCAACATATGCAATCAAGAGATGAAGAGCAATAGTTTTTAGTTATTCTTGTAGTCATTGAATTTATTTTCTAGCAAATATCCTTCCCCTAAAAGAAACTATATATATCACAATTTTTAAAAACTGTCATGCATGTTTTGTTCTCTATTAATTTCATTACAAAAGAAATATTTGCCACTATTACAAACTACCACACTTTATTTTAGTACCTTACAACTTTGTTTTAATGCTTCCCTAAAATAATAAAACCAACATAGAGTATCTAACATAGGCATTGTACCTAACTCTTATATTTTACAACTAGGTAACACATATCTTCATATATATACTTGATTATACTAAGTTAATATTCCTTCATGGGTTGTACTACTATTTAATTGTAGGATCTTTTGAAAGAATATTGGATTGTTAAACCTATAACTTTATCTACATACTCCAATAAAGAAACACTAATAAGGTTCAAAAAGTTAATCCAAATTATTATTACTACCAAACTAAATTTCAATTTACTAATTTGAAAAAAGGGATTGTTTAATTAAAAGGTATCATAATCCAAGTGTGGAAATTATTGCCTAAAAGCTAGCAAGTAGCTAGAATCTATTCATATTCCACCCACCATGACCATGCCCCAACTCATCCACCCTAGCATTACCAAGCACCCAACAACTTTAAATTTCCCCTTTTAATTTTTTCCCTATCAAAAACATTATCAAAAACAAAAAACAGTTGCCTTTTTAGCTTCTATTAGCTGCCATTTTATCAATACTACTCATATATGGACTAATCCACAATCATTCCTCCAGCTATTTATGAAAACTAATTCCTAAAAATATTCCTCTTTCCACTTCATCATCTTTGAAAATCATAAAGTTAAATTTTAAAATTAGCGAGTTGCTATATAAAATTAAGAGCATTATATTTGTAACCAAAAATACTGTCCAATTGTTAATAAAAGTAATTTTATATTATAACTCATTGTAGTTTGTGAATAATTGACGATCAAAATTTAATCAAGTGTCAATTAATTTGGGATGGAGGGGGTAACATATTAGGTAAGAAATTTATCAATTAAAGATTAAAGATTAAAGAGTAACGGGACTGTAAAAGTCAAAATTATGATAGCTAATATGAAAAGAAGGTAAGACATCGAAATGACAGCTTTACCCCTACTGACACGGGGTAATTACTGGAGGAAGTAGAGAGAGAGGGGGACTTACAGCTTCGATGTCAATTTTGTAAACGAGGAGCTTCTTGCGTTCGCGGCAGCTCGTCCTATAGGCGACCGCCACGTGTCCAACGGCCAAAACGAAAGAGCAGACGAAGAGCGCCACCTCCGTGGACTTCGCATACCCTCTTCCTCCGCCGTCTGCGCCGCCGAACACGAACGGAGCCTTCAACGAAACGAACACCAGCGACGCCACCGAACTGAACGTCGCCACCCACAGGTAGGGCCCACGCGACAGCTTCGGCCCATCACAGCAACTGTATACACCTGCCCACACCATATAATCACCATCAACAATCATCAAACTCAAACTCAAACTCAAACTCAAATCCAAATTCAAATTCAAATTCAGATTCAGATTGAAGATTTCAGGGGAAGGAGAATAGAGACGTACAGATGATGAGGAGAGATCGGAGGATGGAGACGATGGGGATGTCGATGAGAGAGTACCGGAAGTCATAATTGTCAAAGTGGGATGATATGGTCTTAGGAGAGAGAAAGGGGGATGAAGAGAGAGAAGCAGAGAGAAGTGCAGATGGTAAGATGGTATCTGCAACAGCAAGCAAAACAGGTGCAGAGAAGAACAGGAAGGAGATTAGCAAAGTGATTAGGAAGAAGACTGTCTTGATTGCTCTGATTAGCCTCGTCGCTTTCTCCTCCTTCACGAATAATCCCATCTTCATCATCTTAATTGGGTCTGCTCTGGTGATTAATGGTAGCTATGTACAGACTACAGAGAGATAGAGAGAAGTTAGAGAGAGAAAACCCAGGGAGGTTTTGAATTGAGGAAAGTGGGGAGGTTTGGTTTGGGAGAGGGAGAGAGAGGGAGGTAATTAAAGGGTGATTTGTTTTTGTTTTTATTTTGGGTTTGGTTTTTGATTTAATTTGACCGGGACTGAAGAGAGAGAAGAGTCGTGGGTCAGGTGAGACTTGAGAGAGAAGAAAAATTGGAGGGAGAGAGAGAAAAAAAAAAAGACTAATAAATTTTAATATTTTGATATACTCCTTCCGTCCCAAATTAACTGACATTTTGACTAAATTTTGACCGTTAATTATTCACAAATTATAATGAGTTACAAAATAAAATTACATCCATCGTAATGTTTAGAAAAGTATCTTTCTAATGACGGTAATTTCATATTGTAACCCATTGTGATTTGTGAGTAATTTACGGTCAAAATTTTGTCAAAGTGTCAATTAATTTGGGACGGAGGAAGTAATTATTTTAAGGGTTCTATATTTTGATAAATTATTTTTGTTTTGACTAATTTTTTGGTCTAAAGATATGTAAAATAATGATTTTTATATTTAAGGTTGTTTTACTTGAAGTCAATTATCATTTTAAATCTGGTGCGGTACGGTGTGGTGGAATTGTTGTGTAATTTGATGGGTTTAGAAAAGTTATGGTGGATTGTGGTGGGTTGTGATAACGTGTGGTGGGTTTTGTTTTTAATAACTGTAAATTGTATTGATAAATGTGAAAAAATAATTGAAAAAGTGAGTTGAAATAAATTTGAATTTTTTTTTGAAACCAAATAAATTTAAAAAAGTTGATTGTGGTAGGTTGTGGTAAACTGTGGTGGATTAGTATGTTGTAATGGGTTGTGGCAAAATGCGGTGTGTTGTGGCACCGCAGCCAGCCAGCTGCATAAAAGAACAGAGCTTTAATGCTTTATTCACCAGAAAATAGATTTAAATGTCCCCCAAAAATAATTATAACAAAAATAATGTCATCTTACAATTATTTATCGGATTTTTAAAATAATTATATCAAAATATGAGGACACTTTACTATTTTTTTTTAAAGAGGGATTGTTATTGTGTTTTTATTTTTCTTTTATTTGTGGCACGCGGGGGTTACTCGTCATTCGTCAAACAAAGCTCACACTCTCTCTTTCTAGAGACTCAACCATTTGGGTTGCCCTGCCCTTCTTCTCTGACTAACGGCCACTTTAACTGAAAACTCTTCATTGCTTTCACTGTGACACCCATTTTTTAAATGTTAAGAAAGATGTTATTTATTGTTGGACTGTTGTGTTGCATTGCTTGGCTGCTAAATTAATAGTGCTAGTACTCCCTCTCTCTATCATGCCTAATAGTATTGGCAACTAATATTATATATCAATTTCAATTAGGCATCCAACATTGAAACAAAACTTATATAAATTCAGGGAATCCTAGGACCCTGGCATTACAATTAACAAATTGGTCATTTAAGCTATGTTATTTTATGCGGTGCAGTATCATAACTTATTATATCACTCAATATTCTTTAACATTTTACCATCTTATATTATGGCCCTGTTCTTTTATGCGGTATTCTGCGGTATGGCGTGGTATGGTGTGGTGAAATTGTGGTGGATTGTGGTGTAATTGCGGCGGGTTATTGGTATGTTGTGGTAAGTTTTTTGTATATATATATAAATATTGTATTGGTAATTATGAAAAAGTAATTGAAAAAAGTGAGTTGAAATATTATATTGTTTTTGAATAATTAAAAAAAGGGAAATTGGATTCTAATAATACGAACTTTTTGTCATACAAGACTTAATAATATGAACTTTCGATTCAGTGATTAATAATACGAACTTTGACCCCCGGTTACCCCCAATAACACGCCACCGAGTTAAGTTGAACTTACTCGGTGGCGGATGACGTGGCGGCAGACTTGGGTTTATTGACTTTGCCATGTCAAATTTGACTTTCCAAATAAGCCCCCCCTTTCTCTCTCTCTCTTCCTTCTCTCTAAAATTCTCAGATCTCACCCATCTCCTCCTCCTCCTGGTTTCCTCCACCCCTTCCGCCATAGCCAGCCACCATGTCAAGCTCTCAATCCCTCACCGTCCTCTTCATGTCTCTCTCCTTCTCCCTCACCGTCTTCCTCAACCTCTTCAACACCTACTTCTCCTCAACCCAACCACAACATCGTCTCCCTCCCCCGCCTCAACCACAACATCGAACCAGCAAAATGAAGCAAAACCACAAGCTTGAGAGTAAAATTGAACTCAAGGGAACATTACCATTTCTTTTAAACTCCTTAGAACAGTCTTCGTATCCTCAGAAATGGCTGACAAACTTATCCCAAGTTCTCTGGAACTCAACTTCTTCAATTGTTTCACTTCACCACCAAATACCCACAAAATTTAGCAGCAAAAAAAGTCATCAAATTGACCCCAACAAACGCAAACTGAAAGTACCACCCATAACACTCTAAATAAGTATACACCACCTTCTAATCAAACCTAGAAAATTATAGAGAAATTGAAGAACAACATCAAACCAGTAAAATGAACCACAACATCTATACACCAAAAATCGTCGGAGTCCCCGGTCTCCGATTCCAGGCCAAGGAGGGCTCTGATTTCGACCCCAAATCATCCAAGATTTGCAATCCATCCAAAATTGGGTGAGGAAATAATGGAAAAGGAATGAAGGAGGGGGTGTGAGAAGTCAGGCACAGAGAAGAGAGAGAAACAGGGGTTTATGAAAAGGAGGGGCTTAAGTCTTTGCACAATATGTAATGTGGGTATGGGGAGTGGGCAA